>BTHU01000018.1:43025032-43625032 GCA_036184795.1 Tokudaia tokunoshimensis
GGCTAACTGCAGATCTTCACTTTCTCTTGTTCTCCTCCAAATCCAGTCCTTCAATCTCATCCCCAGCTCTATAGCAAAGCTCCTGCTACAGCCGTCCCAACCTTCTTGTCCAGATCTCAAACTCAGCTGATCACATAGACCTTTTTCCTCCAATGCCTTTCCCAGTTCATTGTCCTAATCCCCAACCACAGCATGCATTCCCTGGAAGCTCTCTTGCCACTCCAGCCAGGCTAACTGCAGATCTTCATCTCTCCTCCCTAACCAATACCCCAATTACACTGCTTTGTTTTGTAGCACACCACCTGCTGTGGTGTCCCCCTCCTCTCCACCCCCACATAGATTTTCTTCCCCAGAATTCCTTCCTGCAACTCATCCCTGTATTCCAGCCCACAGTTCCAGCTGGCTTTCCCTGAGGCATTCCTGGGAACCCACCAATCAAGCCTGCCAAAGAAGTAAATAGGCCAGCAAAACAGATTGTCAAGCTCACTCCTCCCCTTCAAGCTCCCCTTTCTCCTCCAAATTGAAACCTCACTCCCATTACCTGCTCTGTAGCAGACTACCCATTGTGGACTCTCCAGGCTCTTTTTCCAAGGGATTAAGCAAATCCTGGTGGAAACTCTGTTTTTCTCTCTCCTGTGGACTGCCACAGACTTCAGCTTCTAGCCCCTTTCCATTCTTGTTTCAATACCTAGGAACACATTTTACTCAGAACTCCCAGTAGTTACAATGGCAGGATCCCAGAGAATTCTTTACAAGGCAATACACAGGCACCACAACCTTCTGGTTTTTTTTATTATTTATTTTATTTTATTTTTTTAATTTACATTCCAAATCACTTCCCCTTTCCCGTTTCCTACCTCCCCAAAAGTCCCATAAGCCCCCTTCCCTCCCTCTTTTCTCCATTCAACCCCCTCTCATTACTCTGTCCTGGCGTTCCCCTACATCCAGTCTTTCCAGGACCAGAGGTCTCTCCTTCCATCTTTTTAGAAATCTATTGATATGCGGATTGTGTCTAGGGTATTCCGAGATTCTGCGTCAATATCCCCTTATCAGTGACTGCATACCATGTGTGTTCTTTTGTGATTGGGTTACCTCACTAAGGATGATATTTTCAAGATCTGACCATTTGCCTAGGAATTTCGTGAATTCATTGTTTTTAATTGCAGAGTAGTATTCCATTGTGTAAATATACCACATCTTCTGAATCCATTCCTCCGTTGAGGGACATCTGGGTTCTTTCCAGCTTCTGGCTATTATAAATAAGGCTGCCATGAATATAGTGGAGCATGTGTCCTTATTGCATGCAGGTAAAGTCTCTGGGTATATGCCCAGGAGTGGTATAGCCGGATCCTCCGGAAGTGTCATGCCCAGTTTTCTGAGGAGCCGCCAGACTGCTTTCCAGAGTGGTTGTACCAGCCTGCAATTCCACCAGCAGTGGAGGAGTGTTCCTCTTTCTCCACATCCTCGCCAACAACTGCTGTCTCCTGTGTTTTTGATCTTAGCCATCCTGACTGGTGTGAGATGGAATCTCAGGGTTGTTTTGATTTGCATTTCCCTAATGACTAAGGATGATGAACATCTCTTTAGGTGCTTCTCAGCCATTAGATATTCTTCAGGTGAGAACTCTTTGTGGAGCTCTGTACCCCATTTTTTAATAGGGTTACTTGCCTCTCTGGAGTTTAACTTCTTGAGTTCTTCGTATATCTTGGATATTAGCCCTCTGTCGGATGTAAGGTTGGTAAAGCTCATTTCCCAGTTAGTTGGTTGCCGCTTTGTCTTTTTGACGGTGTCTTTTGCCTTGCAAAAACTTTGTAATTTAATGAGGTCCCATTTGTCTATTCTTGATCTTAGAGTATAAGCTATTGGAGTTCTGTTCAGGAAATTCTCCCCTGTGCCCATATGTTCAAGGTTCTTCCCTAGTTTCCCTTCTATTAGTTTCAGTGTGTCTGGTTTTATGTGGAGATCTTTGATCCACTTAGAATTGAGCTTAGTGCAAGGAGATAAGGATGGGTCAATTTGCATTCTTCTGCATGTTGACCTCCAGCTGAGCCAGCACCATTTGTTGAAAAGGCTATCTTTTTTCCACTGGATGGTTTTAGCTCCTTTGTCAAAGATCAAGTGACCATAGGAGTGTGGATTCATTTCTGGGTCTTCAATTCTGTTCCATTGATCTACATGTCTGTTACTGTACCAATACCATGCAGTTTTTAACACTATTGCTCTGTAGTACAGCTTGAGGTCCGGGATACTGATTCCCCCAGAGGTTCTTTTACTCTTGAGAATAGTTTTAGCTATTCTGGGTTTTCTGTTATTCCAGATGAATTTTTGAATTGCTCTTTCTAACTCTATGAAGAATTGAGTTGGGATTTTGATGGGGATTGCATTGAATCTGTGTATTACTTTTGGTAAGATGCTCATTTTTACTATATTAATCCTGCCAATCCATGAGCATGGCAGATTTTTCCATCTTCTGAGGTCTTCTTCAATTTCTTTCTTCAGAGACTTGAAGTTCTTGTCATACAGATCTTTCACTTGTTTGGTTAGAGTCACGCCAAGATACTTAATATGGTTTGTGGCTATCGTGAAGGGTATTATTTCTCTTACTTCTTTCTCAGCCTGCTTATCCTTTGAGTATAGGAAGGCTTCTGACTTGCTTGAGTTGATTTTATATCCGGCCACTTTGCTGAAGTCGTTTATCAGCTGTAGGAGTTCTCTGGTGGAGTTCTTTGGGTCGCTTATGTATACTATCATATCGTCTGCAAATAGTGATAGTTTGACTTCTTCCTTTCCAATTTGCATCCCTTTGACCTCTTTTTGTTGTCTAATTGCTCCAGCTAGAACTTCAAGTACTATATTGAAAAGATATGGAGAGAGAGGGCAGCCTTGTCTAGTCCCTGATTTTAGTGGGATTGCTTCAAGTTTCTCTCCATTTAGATTGATGCTGGCTACCGGTTTGCTGTAAATTGCTTTTACTATGTTTAGATATGGGCCTTGAATTCCTGATCTTTCCAAGACCTTTAGCATGAAAGGATGCTGAATTTTGTCAAATGCTTTCTCAGCATCTAATGAGATGACCATGTGGTTTTTTTCTTTGAGATTGTTTATGTAGTGGATTACATTGATGGATTTCCTTATATTGAACCATCCCTGCATCCCTGGGATGAAGCCTACTTGATCGTGGTGAATGATCGTTTTGATGTGTTCTTGGATTCGGTTGGCAAGAATTTTATTGAGTATTTTTGCATCGATATTCATAAGAGAGATTGGCCTGAGATTCTCTTTCTTTGTCGGATCTTTGTGTGCTTTTGGTATTAGTGTAACTGTGGCTTCATAGAACGAGTTGGGTAGTGTTCCATCTGTTTCTATTTTGTGGAACAGTTTGAAGAGTATTGGTGTTAGGTCTTCTTTGAAGGTCTGATAGAATTCTGCACTAAAACCATCTGGACCTGTGCTTTTTTTGGTTAGAAGTCTTCCAATGACAACTTCTATTTCTTCAGGGCTTATAGGACGGTTTAGATGGTCTATTTGATCCTGATTTAATTTTGGTATTTGGTATCTGTCAAGGAAATTGTCCATTTCCTCAAGATTTTCTACTTGTGTTGAATACAGGTTTTTGTAGTAGGATCTGATGATTTTTTGAATTTCCTCAGTTTCTGTTGTTATCTCTCCCTTTTCGTTTCTGATTTTATTAATTTGGATACTATCTCTGTGCCCTCTGGTTAGTCTGACTAAGGGCTTATCTATCTTGTTGATTTTCTCAAAGAACCAACTCCTCGTTTTGTTGATTCTTTGTATGGTTTTATTTGTTTCTACTTGATTGATTTCAGCCCTGAGTTTGATGATTTCCTGCCTTCTACTCCTCTTTGGTGTATTTGCTTCTTTTTGTTCCAGGGCTTTCAGGTGTGCCATTAAGCTGTTAGTGTATGCTGTCTCCCGTTTCTTTTTGGCGGCACTCAGGGCTATGAATTTTCCTCTTAGCACTGCTTTCATTGTGTCCCATAAATTAGGGTATGTTGTGCCTTCATTTTCATTAACTTTCAAAAAGTCTTTGATTTCTTTCTTTATTTCCACCTTGACCAAGTTATCATTGAGTAGAGCATTGTTCAGCCTCCATGTGTACGTGGGTTTTCTTTTGTTTTT
Source organism: Tokudaia tokunoshimensis (assembly GCA_036184795.1). Taxonomy (NCBI): domain Eukaryota; kingdom Metazoa; phylum Chordata; class Mammalia; order Rodentia; family Muridae; genus Tokudaia; species Tokudaia tokunoshimensis. The sequence continues at coordinate 43,029,173 of BTHU01000018.1, forward strand.
GTTGCCATTGAAGACCACCCTTATTCCATAGTGATTTGATAGGAGGCATGGGATTATTTCTATCTTCTTGTATCTGTTGAGGTCTGATTTGTGACCAATTATATGGTCAATTTTGGAGAAGGTACCATGAGGAGCTGAGAAGAAGGTGTATTCTTTAGCTCTAGGATGAAATGTTCTATATATATCAGTTAGTTCCATTTGGTCCAAGGCTTCAATTAGATTCACTGTGTCCCTGTTTAGTTTCTGCTTTCCTGAACAATCCATTTCAGAGAGCGGGGTGTTGAAGTCACCCACTATTATTGTGTGCGGTGCGATGTGTGCTTTGAGTTTTAGTAAAGTTTCTTTTACGAATGAGGGTGCCCTTGCATTTGGAGCATAGATATTCAGAATTGAGAGTTCTTGATGGTGGATTTTTCCCTTGATCAGTATGTAGTGTCCTTCTGTGTCTTTTTTGATGACTTTAGGTTGAAAATCAATTTTATCCGATATTAGGATGGCTACTCCACCTCGTTTCTTGGGGCCATTTGCTTGTAAAACTGTTTTCCAGCCTTTTACTCTGAGGTAGTGCTTGTCTTTGACACTGAGGTGCGTTTCCTGCATGCAGCAAAATGCTGGGTCCTGTTTACGTATCCAGTCTGCTAGTCTATGTCTTTTAATTGGGGAATTGAGACCATTGATATTAAGAGAGATTAAGGCATAGTGATTATTGCCATCTGCCATTCTTGACGCTATCTTTATGTTTGAGTGGTTATCTACTTTTGGGTTTGATTCAAGAAGGTTATTATCTCATTTTTTTCCAGGGTGTTGTTTCTCTCCCTGTATTGGAGGTTTCCACCTATTATCCGTTGCAGGGCTGGATTTGTGGAAAGATATTGTGAAAATTTGGTTTTATCATGGAATATCTTGATCTCTCCATCTATGGTGATTGAGAGTTTTGCTGGGTATAGTAGTCTAGGCTGGCATTTGTGCTGTCTTAGTGTCTGCATGAGATCTGCCCAGGATCTTCTGGCTTTCATAGTCTCTGGTGAGAAGTCTGATGTGATTTGGATAGGTCTTCCTTTGTATGTTACTTGGCCCTTTTCTCTTACTGCTTTTAGTATTCTTTTTTTGTTTAGAACATTCGGTGTTTTGATTATTATGTGACGGGAGGTATTTCTGTTCTGGTCCAGTCTGTTTGGAGTTCTGTAGGCTTCTTGTACGTTCATCGGCATCTCTCTCTTTAAGTTAGGGAAGTTTTCCTCCATAATTTTGTTGAAGATGTTTACTGGCCCTTTAAGTTGCAAATCTTCACTCTCATCTATACCTATAATCCTTAGGTTTGGTCTTCTCATTGTGTCCTGGATTTCCTGGATGTTTTGGGTTACACGTTTTTTGCATTTTGCAGTTTCTTTGACTGTTGATTCGATGCTTTCTATGGAATCTTCAGCACCTGAGATTCTTTCTTCCATCTCTTGTATTCTATTGTTTATGTTTGCATCTGTGACTCCTGATTTCTTCCCAAGGTTTTCTATCTCCAAAGTTGTCTCCCTTTGTGATTTCTTAGTTGTTTCTACTTCCTTTTTTAGTTCCTGGATGGATTTGCTGAGATCCTTCACTTGTTTGTTTGTATTTTCCTGTATTTCTTTAAGGTATTTTTGCATTGCCTCTTTCAGGATTTCTTCCTGATGACCCACGTTCTCCTGCATTTCTCTGAGTGATTTTTGTGTTTCCTCCTCATGGGAATCCATCTGTTGATCCATTGTCTCCTGCATTTCTTTAAGCAGTTCTCGTGTTTCCTTTGTAATGGCATCTAACCGTTGATTCATTTCTTTAAGCAATTTTTGTGTTGCCTCCTTATGGGCATCCGTCTGTTGACCCATATTCTTCTGCATTTCTTTATGCCAATTTTGTGATTCCTTTGTGAGTGCATCTACCCGTTGATTCATCTCATTAAGCAATTTTTGTGTTGTCTCCTTGTGCGCCTCCATCTTTTGATCCATGTTCTCCTGCATTTCTCTAAGCGATTTTTGTATTTCCTTTGTAAGGGCTTCTAACCATTGATTCATGGTCTCCTGTAACTCTTTATGAGATTTATTTGTGTCCTTCTTGTGATCCTCTAATAGCATCATGAGAAGTGATTTTAAATCCAGATCTTGTCTTTCGGGTGTGGTGGGGTATCCAGGATTTGCTGCTGTTGGAGAGTTGGGTTCGGATGGTCCCACATTACTTTGATTTCTGTTAGTAACATTCCTACGTTTGCTTTTTGCCATCTGGATACCTCTGATGTTAGTTGTTCCTGCTGCCACTGGCTGTTGGTTGGACCTCCTGTGAGCCTGCAAAGCTATTTCTGCCCCCCCCCCTGGATTACCAGGATTCCCCTGGCACCGATTTCTGGGGCCTGCCTGCTCCTGAGTGACTTTGGAGCCCTAATGTGCCTTGCCCCAAGTGATCTTATATTGGGGAGGCCTTGCCCATCCAAAGGCTCAGCCTAGTGGATTCCTGGAGCAGAGGTCGCCAAAGGGAGGCTGGTAGGCTCCTGCCCTGTGCAGGGGTGTGTGATCTCTCCTGGGGGGGAGGGGGCGTCCCTCTGCCAGGCAGAAGTGCCACAGCAGAGCTAGCACGCTGGTTACTGCAGATCTGCCCAGCACTTGGGAGCCGCACACACACAAGCCGCCCGAGACCCAAGCGATATTAAGCCTGTCTGTCTCAGAACCTGGCTGTCCCAACTTCCTAGTCACTGGAGCAAAGATGGCGGAGTGCACTCTGCACACTCTCCGTGGCGCCGCTCACCCTGTAGATGCGATGGCCTGCCGATCTGGCACCCAGACGACCACAGGGCTGACCCGTTCTCGGGCGCAGACGGAAGCCCCAACAGGCCGTGTCCCAAGTGATGTTATATTGGGGAGAGAGAGCCTGGGGTACCTGTCTCTTCAGTGCAGTCTGCGGGAACAGAGGTCGCGGAAGGAAAGCTGGTAGGCTCCCGCCCAGTGCGGGGTCCCTCTGCCAGGCAGAAGTCCCACAGCAGAGCTGGCACGCTGGTTACTGCAGATCAGCCCAGCACTTGGGAGCCGCACACACACAAGCCGCCCGAGACCCAAGTGATATTAAGCCTGTCTGTCTCAGAACCTGGCTGTCCCAACTTCCCAGTCACTGGAGCAAAGGTGACACCACAACCTTCTAAGAACTTCAAGGGTCTGAAAACACTGAAAGAAGACTCCAGACTCAGATAGTATACGAAGACAAGGAGCATTCTGCAGAGACATCTAGTATGCAGGGCTCAGCCATTTTTCTTCAAAATGGTGACCCCAGACAAAGGCACACAAGCTTCTTATAGGGAACCAAGGGAATTCTCTGGAAGGATTAGGTAAACTAAAACTTCATTTGTGAGTGCTAGGGGGTCACAGATAACTAGTGGTCTGCATTCCTGTGTCATGAACATTTAGCTATAGGATGACATAGGGCTACACAGCACTGATGGCTCATTCACAGACAAGATATTTCCCCATTTTTGTGGTTATGCCCAGGCCATTTTTAGGGAAGAGGTTTTATGATCTTGTTTCTGGATTTTATGGTCTGTTCCTAGAGCTGGTACCTTATGGTCTAGTTCCTGGGACATATGGTCTGTGTGTTCTTGGAGTTTCCTTTAGAAATCAGGTCTGGTCCTTAAATGGAGACAAATGGTGTTAATGCTATCCTTTTTCTTTTCAGAACCAGATAGGGCACCAAGGAAGACAATACTCACCCAACAAAATCAAGACCAGATATTACAACAGTCCCAACCTCAGATGCTAGAAGCCAGGGTAAAAATACAATCAATAATAGTCAGGAAAATATGTTGCCACTAGAACACAGCAACCATATCACAATAATCTCTGAGTAGTGCAAATAAAGCAATAATACAAAGATCTTAAAATAGTCATTGTGGACAATATGTTGGCCCCTTATAGAGGAAATGAATAATACCTTTAAAGTAATCTATAAAAGCACCAACTAACAGTGGAAGGAAATGAAAAACAGTTTGAAACCTGACAGAAGAAAAAGGACCAATAAAGAAAACCCCAAATTGAGTGAAATTTGGGAAATAAAGATCCATGAACTCATTCATATAGGAATCTTAGAGGCAAGCTTCATCAACAGCATGCAAGAGATGGAAAAGTAAATCTCAGATACTGAAGAAAAGATAGAAGAAATGAATAACAAACCTCCATCAAAGAAATTGTTAAATATAAAAATTCCAAGCACAATACATCCAGTAAATCCAAGACACTATGAAAAGACCAAATATAAGAATAATAGAAATAGAAGGAAGCTGTGCATGGGTCCTGGTGGGGGAGAGCTGATCTCCAGGGAGTGCTCTGACTCCCTGGCTAAGAGGTGAGATCACCATTTTCTCTCAAGTGAATAAGGCAGTACCTGCCAGGAGCACACAGGGTGCAGGAGCAGTGGAGCAGCTGGGACAGGATCCTTCCAGTTCCCATCTGCACCTGGGGGCCAAGGCTATCCCACAGCCCTTTGTGTATGGGTCCTGCCAGGGGAAAATTGGTCTACAGAGAGTGCTGACACAGGCTTATAGGCCCACAGGAGGAACACGCTCAAGACAGAGACAGCAAGACCAACTAACACCAAAGACAACCATATGGATAAAGGCAAGTGCAGGAAACTTACAAACAGAAACCAAGGTTATTTGGCATTGTCAGAACCCAATTCTCACACTATAGCAATTCCTGGATACACCATCACACCGGAAAAGCAAGATTCAGATGTAAAATCACTTCTCATGATGCTGATAGAGGGCTATAAGAAGAACATAAATAACTCCCTTAAAGAAATACAGGAGAATACAGGTAAACAAGTAGAAGCCCTTAAAGAGGAAACACAAAAATCCCTTAAAGAATTACAGGAGAACAAAACCAATCAGATGACAGAATTGAACAATACCATCCAGGATCTAAACGTGGAGGTAGAAACAATGGTTTTGGATGTTTTTGGGTCAGGAGCTTTTTGCATTTTGCATTTTCTTTGACTGTTGTGTCAATGTTTTCTATGGTATCTTCTGCATCTGAGATTCTCTCTTCTATCTCTTGTATTCTGTTGTTTATGCTTGCATCAATGACTCCTGACTTCTTTCCTAGGTTTTCTATGCCCCAAGTTGTTTCCCTTCATGATTTCTTTATTGTTTCTACCTCCATTTTTAGATCCTTGATGGTTTTGTTCAATTCCTTCACCTGTTTTGTTGTGTTTTCCTGTAGTTCTTTAAGAGCTTCTCCCTATTTACTTGTTTTCTTTTGTATTTCTTTAAGGTAATTATTTATTTCCTTCTTGAAGCCCTCTCTCAGCATCATAAGTTGTGATTTTTAAAACCAAATCTTGCTTTTCTGGTGTGTTGGGGTATCCAGGACTTGCTGTTGTGGGAGAATTGGGTTCTGATGGTGCCATCTTGTCTTGATTTCTGTTAGTAACATTCTAGAAGTCCCCTGGCTGGATAGGTGCACAGATGGTTGTGGTGCTGCCCAGCTCCTGGGTGCAGGTGGATCCCAAGTGATCTTACACTTCTGTGTTCCCTGCATTCCTGGCTGCACCCGTCTGCTCAGTCACAGGAGCAAAGATGGCCCATTTGACAAAATCTAACACCTGTTCATGATAAAAGTCTTGGAAAGATCAGGAATTCAAAGCCCATACCTAAACTTAGAAAAAGCAATATACAGCAAACCAGTGGCCAACATCAAACTAAACAGAGAGAAACTTAAAACAATCCAACTAAACTCAGGGACTAGACAATGCTGTCTACTCTATCCCCACTTGTTCAATATAGTACTCACCAGAACAATTAGCCAACACAAGGAGATTACAGGTATAGAAATTGGAAAGGAAGAAGTCAAAAATCACTATTTGGAGATGAGATGATAGTATATTTAAGTGATGCCGAAGATTCTTCCAGAGAACTCCTCGACCTGATAAACAATTTCAGCAGAGTGGCTGGATATAAAATTAACTCAAACAAATCAGTGGCCTTCCTCTACTGAAAGGATAAACAGGCTGAAAAAGAAATTAGAGAAACAACACCTTTTACAATAGTCACAAATAATGTAAAATACCTTGGTGTGACTTTAACTAAGCAAGTTAAAAATCTGTATGGCAAGAACTTCATGTCTCTGAAGAAAGAAATCAAAGAAGAGGTCAGAAGGTGGAAAGATTTCCCATGATCATGGATTGGCAGGATTAATATAGTAAAAATGGCCAACTCAATTCTTCATAAAATTAGAAAGAGCAATTTCCAAATTCATCTGGAATATCAAAAAACCAAGGATAGGGAAAACTATTCTCAACAATACAAGAACATCAGGCAGAATCACCATCCCTGACCTCAAGCTGTACTACAGAACAATTGGGTTAAAAACTGCATAGTATTGGTAGAATGACAAGCAGGAAGATCAATGGAATAGAAGTCAAGACCCAGAAATGGACCCACACTCCTCTGGCCACTTGACCTTTGACAAAGGAGTGAAAACCATACATTGGTGGTGGGGGGAAGACAGCATTTTCAGCAAATGTTATTGGTTCCACTGACAGTCAACATGTAGAAGAATGCAAATTGATTTATTCTATTCTCATTGTACAAAGCTCATGTCCAAGTGGATTAAGAACCTCCACAAGAAACCAGATACACTGAAATTAATAGAAAAGAAACTGGGGAAGAATCTTGAGCACATGGGCACAGGAGAAAATTTCCTGAACAGAACACCAATAGCTTATGCTCTAAGATCAAGAATTGACAAATGGGACCTCATAAAATTACAAAGCTTCTTTAAGGCAAAGGACACTGTCAATAGGACAAAACTGCATCTGACAGATTGGGAAAAGATCTTTACCAGTCCTAAATCTGAGAAAGGACAAATGTCCAACATATAAACAAAGAATTCAAGAAGTTAGACCTCAGAGAACCAAATAATCCTATTAAAACATGGGGTAGAGAGCTAAACCCAGAATTCTCAACTGAGGAATACCAAATGGCTGAGAAGCACCTAAAGAAATGATCAGCATCGTTAGTCATCAGGGAAGTGTGAATCAAAACAACCCGAAATTCCACCTCACACCAGGTAGAATGTCTAAGATCAAAAACTCAGGTGACAGCAGATACTGGTGAGGATGTGAGAAAAAAAAGGAACACTCCTCCATTGCTGGTGGAATTGCAAACTGGTACAACCACTCTGGAAATCAGTTTGGCATTTTTTTTTGAAAATTGGACATAGTACTACCTGAGGCCCCTGCTGTACCACTCCTGGGCATATACCCAGAAGATGCTCCAATATGTATTAATGACATATGATCCACTATGTTCATAGCAGCCTTATTTATAATAGCCAGAAGCTGGAAAGATCCCAGATGTCCTTCAACAGAGGAATGGATACAGAAAATGTGGTACATCTATATAATGGAGTACTACCCAGCTATTAAAGAAAATGAATTCATGAAATTCTTAGGAAAATGGATGGAACTAGAAAACTATCATCCTGAGTGAGGTAACCCAATCACAAAAGAACACACATGGTATGCACTCACTGATAAGTGGATATTAGCCCAGAAGTTTGGAGTACCCAAGATATAATTCACAGACCACATGAAGCTCCAGAAAAAGGAAGACCAAATTGTGGATACTTTGGTCCTTCTTAGAAGGAGAACCAAATACCCAGGGGAGGAGATACAGAGACAAATTGTGGAGCAGAAACTGAAGGAAAGGCTATCCGGAGACTGCCCCACCTGGGGATCCATCCCATATACAGTTTTCAATCCCAGACATTATTGTGAATACAAACCAGTGCTTGCTGACAGGAGCCTGATATAGCTGTCTCCTGAGAGGCTCTGATAGTGCCTAATAAATACAGAAGTGGATGCTCTCAGCCATCCATTGGACTAAGCACAGGATCCCCAATGGAGGAGCTAGATAAAGGACACAAGGAGCTGAAGGGATTTGTAGCACTATAGGAGGAGCAACAATATGAACCAACCAGTACCCCAAGAGGTCCTAGCAACGAAACCTCCAACCAAAGAGTACACATGGAGGGACCCACGGCTCCAGCCACATATGTAGCATAGGATGGCATTGTCAAACTTCAGTGAGAGGAGAGGCCCTTGGTCCTGTGAAGGCTCAATGCCCCAGTGTAGGGGAATGCCAGTACAAGGAAGTGGGAGTGGGTGGGTTAGTAGGCAGGGTGAGTGGAAATGTGTTGAGGGGTTTTGGAGGGGAGATGAGGAAAGGGGATAACATTTAAAATGTAAATGTAGAAAATATCTTTACAAAAAGAAATGGAAGGGATAATAGGGTAGGATCAACGGTACAATCCTTCCTTGATATTCATGACAAATATCCATTTGTCATGATATAATTCCATGATAAAATCAAATGTAAGCAATATCTATCTAAAAAGCTAGCCCTACAGAAGGTGCCAGAAGGTAAACATCAGCCTGAAGATGTTAATCACATCCAGAGAACAAAAGAAATATACAACCCCAGAGCAACAAATAGGGGGAAAATAAACACGTACCCTCCACCACAACAAAATGGCAGGAATCAACAAACACTGTGCTCATTGATAACTCTCAACATCAGTGGTCTCAATTCCAAATTAAAAGAAAACAAAATAAGCAACCAACTAAACAATGAGAAAAACAGCCAAATAGAATTAATGTGAAAACTGTGTCTACTCTGCTGCAACTGAGAACCTGACCTGGATGTCAAGGGTAGACTACATCTCGAGGTAAAAGGTTAGAAAAATATGCTCCAAGCAAATGGGTCTAAGAAGCAAGCTGGTGTAGCCATTTTAATATGTGACAAAATAGACTTCAATCCAAAACATTCAGTAGTGATAGAGAAGGACACTATATACTAATCAAAGGAAAAATATCTACCTGGAGGACACTGCAGTTCTTAACATCTGTGCACCAAACATAAGGGCACCCAAGTTCATAAAAGAAGCATTGGTATAACTTAAATCATGTATTGGCCCTTACATGCTGGGAGGGGTTGACATTAATACGTGACTCTTACCAAGACTCTCACCTTACAGACTATGTAGACAAAACTGAACAGACAAATGTTGGAGCTGATTTCATAAGCCAAAGGGACCCAACAGATATTCACAAAATATTTCACTCAAACATCAATGGGATTCAAAATTGTCCAAATAATTTCGTATCTGTCTTTATCAGTTTAGTGTGTCATTTCTTGGGCTCTTTTTTTTCCTGTTTATTTGCTTTTTCCTATTCTTGTATGTGTGTGTGTGTGTGTGTGTGTGTTTAAAATTTATGTTGCTTTATTATAATCCTTAAGACTCCCATTTTTGCTTTTTTATCTAATGGGACACAAAAAAAAGGAGTGAATCAAATGGGGGAGGAAGTAGGAAAGAAGTGGGGTGGGTAGAGGAAGGGAAACTGTAATCAGCATATTATAGGAAAAACATATTTTCCATAAAAGGAAGAATGTTTTGTTGTTTACTCCTTGCAGGTTGTAGTGTTCTTTCCTTGATTTGTGCTTCTGACAGGTTTATTACATCTTTTCAGAAATCTCTCTCTCTGTTTACGCATAGGTCTAAATAACTCATGCTTCATTTTACTTCTTTTTCTAGATTTGGGAAACTTTCTGCTATGGTTTCATTACTACTTTTTTACACATAATTTTAGTATTTATTTCAGTTCCTTCTGCTGCCCTGTGGATTCTGAAGTTTGTCATGCTTATTTATTTACTTGCAGATCTTATTCTCCATCCTTGATATCTATCCTTCTGGTGGTAGAACCTTAGAGTGATGCTTTATCATATTTTTTATTTGATTCATTATGTTTTTCATTTCCAACATATTAAACTTTTTTTCACGTTTGTTTCCTTGACCAAATTTTTTTAATATTGCTGACACTTTTATCCATTAGCTTTTCTGAGTTTCCTTCCCCTCTAAAATGTGGACTTTCCTGTCTGGGTGATAGATTGAATTCATCTGCTTGTTTATATCACCTATCGGTCTTAGATCATTTTTTTCCCCAGAAAAATTTTGAAACCTTTCATTTTACCAGCCACACTATTTTGTTTTGAGCACAGTTATTACAGAGTCATAGTCTTTGTGTAGAGTATCTTTAGCACAGTCATTGGGGAGTTATGGTCTTCCTTTCTAATGTTTGTTTTGTTTTCTGTTGAGATTTGCTCTTCTGTTGGCACACACACACACACATTTATGTTGGCTGATATTTTGTTTAAGTGTGTGTATATGTATGTATGTGTCTATACTTTTCAGAAGTTCTCTTATGTTTATTTGTGGTTAACTATTTATTTAAATAACTCTAAATAAATAAATAAATAGCAGAAAATTCCCCAAACTTAGGAAAAGAAATATACAATTAAACATAGTTATTCAAAGATACAAATAAACACAGAGAACTTCTGAAAAGATATGCATATACATGTTTATATACACATACATGTAATTTTTATTTTTCTCAATGGGTGACTTGTTGAACAGCCTACTCTAGAAACTCAAACAGCAGTATCTTTCAGGAAGGAGTAAACAAACTGCAATTAGATGTGACCTCAACCCAGGCCTTCCTCTTGGGAACTGTGTGGCTAAACTGTATCAAGCTTAGTGTCTTTGCTCTGATCTTTAGTTGTCGCTGTCATCATCATCATCACCATTATTTAATGGTGATTCAACATTTTGCCTGTCTCTATAACTTCCTGTTTCTTTGTTTGTTTTGACAACAGGTCTTACTATGTAGTTTTGACTATCCTAGAACTCTCTGTATAGACCAAGCTGGTCTCAGATTTACAGAGACCCTCCTGCCTCTGCCTCCTACATGTTGGAATTAAATATATATACTTGCTGGGAGCCTCCTGGCCTGAAGAGGGTAGTGGCAGAAGCACAGAGTAGGACTCTGGGATGGCTTTAAAGTCTGAGGGACTCAGGATGTTCTGTTCTCTAATTTTTTTAAAGTGACTACAGCATTTATTACTAAGTTTAAAAGGTTTCCTATGAAAGCTAAGGGGAAAAGCAGAAAGATTCTAATCAAGAAAAGGGAAAAAATCTTCTAAGTGGGGAAAGGGAAGAAATTTCTACTCCAAGTGGAGAAAGACAAAAAAATTCTCTCTCTCTCTCTCTCTCTCTCTCTCTCTCTCTCTCTCTCTCTCTCTCTCTCTCTCTCTGTCTGTCTTCAGTACTTATACATCTTTCAGAATACATGATCACATGTTACAAAGTCCATCACAAGTTCACACAAACAATCAAATCATAAATTGAAATAGAAGTTTACAACAGAGAATATTTACATGCATGTGCATTAAGAGTAATTATCTGGCTAAACATCCACGACCTGTCTACTCTCCACAGGTTCACTGAAGGTTTAAACCCATAACTAAGTTATTAGTGAAGTTTGTATACATAAATCCAGTCAATATTTTATATTCTGTCCTGGCACCTATAATAAATCATTAGTTCCCTTTTTATGACCTTTGGATAATTGTTTTACAACCTCTTCGAATGTACTCTGAGTAGGAGAAAATCGGGTCACTCTCTAACAGCAATTAACTAGCCACATTTGAGAGACCAGCAGAGTTCTCATTGTAGTTTTGTCTATCAGAAAAGGAACTAATAGCAGTCCCACTAAAAAGAGCTTAATAATCACAGATATAATTTTAGGAATTCTTATAGAATCATCACTAAGACTTAAGCAGTCATGTATTTGTCTACATAGCATCACTACTAGACAGTACATCTTTATGGATCTGCAGAGATCTGCTCCAAAGGGGTGTACTATTACTTAGTGATTGTTATATATTTTTAATAACAGCAAAAGCATATTAATAGCAGGAATCTTTCCTAAAATGAATCCCTTATAACCTTGCTTAATAAGGGCTAACCTGTCACAGATTATATAGTATTCTGAAGCAAGCCATTTCAGGAAGATCACCGGCTAGTTATTAGTTTGTCCCATTATGGCTCCTGATATATGCTACTGTTACAAGTGCCTGAGCATCTGTACACACAATACAGATGATGGGATGATTATTGCACAGATTTACTTGTAAACTCAAGAACAACATTTGATACTCTGCCAGTCACTCCACAAATATTTTCAACAGCTTCTGTGCTGAGTGCTTGGAGAGAAAGCAGTAACCTGAGTTGATTGACAACCTCTCTAACCACGAACTCTCAACCACTTTACAATCTGATGAAGAGCTCAGAAACTGAGCAGGAATCAAAACATTATTCTATAAATGTAATACGTGAACTGGATAATGAAAGGGAAATGCACTAGACAACAGCTATCTTAGATCCCGAAGAAAAAGGCAGATTCATAATATAGCATTTATATGAGATACTTAAAGGAAGAAACAGGCCATCAAATATGTGTGCATATATCAACAGCAGAGAAATCATCTTTGAACTTCTAAAATAAGGTGTGTAGACTTGACTTTAAAATCTACAAAGCATGTGGATGGCTTTTAAGAAAGAGAATAATACAATCTTATTGCAATTTTGAAGAGTTTGTCCTAGAGAAGAATAGCCTATACACATTCAAGTTCAAAACAGTGGCAATAGAGTTTAAATATAAAGATACAGATGAATTACAAGAAAAAGATACATCTTGTAAACCATCAGCAGGATGAAATAGTTAAGGCTATTTGAAAATGGAAACAAAAGATATCACCATAAAGAGATAATAGTGATGGAAGGAGAGTAGGGTTAGTGGCATGACTAAGTGCTGGAGCACCTCCCTAACATTACAATGGACTGGATCCAGTCTCCAACAGTGAAAATAAAGACAGAAAGATCAATATGTCAAGATGATACACAGATACACAATGCTGACTGGATGTGTTTCTTTGTGTATTCAGGTTTGTGGTTCTAGTTATTGGAGTAGCTGTGAGAATAACTTGTGTTAATTTCAAGGTGGAACTTAAGTGTCTGAAGACTCTACCTCTTAAACTATTCTTTATTTCTCTATGTGACTTTGAAACAGTCTTGAGATAATTTGAAAGTTGCCTGGGTAACTGAATCAAAACTTAAGCAAGTAGCCAATTGCTCCACAGGACATACAGCTATGCTCATACATCCAACGTCTATCCTCATGGAAAAAAATGGGGTTTGGAGCAACTGAGTGTCTTGTCTTGGCTCTATAATTGCAATAGGCCACAAAGGAAAGCAGAACATGTAATCTCTATTAGCCCATTGGCCCACTAAAAATTGTGGTTTATACATTTTAAATATAGTTTAACTTCTTTAACATTAAAGTGATAAATACTTTATTTTCATGATATATCATTATTAGTAATCTATCAGATATTATTAGCCATACTTAAACTAAGCTATGTTTCTTTGGATATTTTTCTCTCATACCCTTTCTTTTTTCCTATAAAAATAGGCATTTATGAAAAGCATGACATTTTATGGCTTTATTTCATACTTTTAAATAGATATTATTTGAATGAGTATCTAAGTTGGAGTCTCATAAATGCATAAACATACATTTGTAGAGTTGTGTATATGTTGATGTGTGTATGTGTTGTGTAATGTTTCAAGGGGGATATACAAAAAAATGCTGGAGGAAATGACCCCACATTTTAAAATTTCAGTACTATTTCTTAAACAGTGGTTCTGGATGGTTGGATTTAATAATGTATAATTTTATGTCCGAAAAGCAAGATATGTTTTATTCTTCCTCAAGCCTACAAGATCGTGAACCTTTCATGTTGTACAGAGAATCTTATAGAACTAATGCTATGTAAAATGATCTTTGGGATATACTGTTGCAAAATAACGTTTTTCAATGTCATGTCAGAGAAGAGTATGTCATATTTAGATTTATGTGTTTCAAGCCCTCATGATTTGCTCTATATTGCTATATCAGTTTTTTCTCTGTGTGTAATCCACTATTATGGGAAATCTTCCATCAGCAGGTGTATTATAGAACCATGAAAGGCACTCTGTGTTAGGGTTGAGTGGGGCTTACCCTCCGGAGAATCGGTAGATATTCTACAAGGGCGGACTGGTTGGCCATGCTCCCAGACACCAGTCTTCTGACATTAGACCCTCAACTCCATAGTTGTGTGGCCATCAGTCACGTAGGGAAATACCCCATACCCCTAGTGTTCTGGCTGGACTCCACCCCCACATTCACCTGGCTACATCCAGTTTTGTTCCTCCCCACAGTTACCTGGCAACAGCCAGGTGGGCAAGCCCACTATAAAAGGGGGTGTTTCCCCCTTCTTTTCTCTCTTCTCTCTTTCTCTCTTGTTTTCTCTTTCCCTGTTCCCTTTCCCCCTTTCCACGTGGCCATGGTCGGCCTCTACTTCTCTACTTCCTCCCTTTCTCTACTTTTCTACAACAAACTCTCAAAACCATGGACTGCCTCTTCTCATCTTGACTCTCTGTGCTGGAGCAATGTAGCAGGTTCCCCTCCAAGGAGCCGTGCCTAACCTCCGTGGGAAACTTCACAGTGTTCCAGCCATAGTCACCCACTGAGCCAAGATGCCAGCAGCTGCCAGACCAGACCAAGGACTCTGGCCCACAGGAACCAGCCAGGGCCTTCCACCACCACCCTTTTCCCGTCAGCCTCAGGCCAAAACTCCCAGGGCCCCTAACCCGATTCTCAGCTCTTCGGCTGCACCTTCCTGACCCCAGTGGACTGGGGTCTCGTGGTTTCTCACAGTCAGACCACCTCGGCGTGGGGCCACACTCAGTCCAACTTCCTGCGTCCACCTGCCCAGTGTTCCAAGCTCTGGCAGGACGCAGGTCACTCCCCACTTTCCCCACAACCGGCACCCGCAAGTAGTAACAGAGGATGGTTACACCATCAATGGGGGTGGGGGCACCTATTTACCCTGCAGTGTATCAGTATTATTTTCTTAAAATGTCATTACACATATGCAGACTTCAGCATTTCTCTACTAAGGTAGGGGTCCTATTATCATTGGACCCCTTTTGAATCATTTTCTTATTTCTGTTTGCTTAGTATAGGCACTAATGATTTCATTTGTACAACTGCAGTGATCTGATAGTTACAACTTGCTTTTTATATTGGGCATTTAATGCTTCCCTTTGCTAATGGTTGATCTTTATAAAAATAAAAACCTATTATGACAATATTTTTCTTAAAATTTCATATTAATTTGCATTGCTCAAATTTGACTTGCTTAGTATTAGTAATCTCTTCACAACCTTATGAAAAAAAAATCTTGTTTTTCTCCTATCCTTAGAAATTTTAACTATTAATTATTTAACTATTGCTTCCTTTTTGTTATTGTTATACCCCAAGCATATATCTCTAGGTTCTAGAATTCTAAGGTCTATTCTTTCCATCCCCAACTCTTACTTCTCTGTACATGTCTGTAAGTTCATTCACACATGAAAGGGGAGTGCTAAATTCAGTCTTCTATTTGTAGCTTGGTGGATAACTGGGAGTACTTTGGAATTGGCTTCCACATTAAGGTTAGTGCTTGCCACTTAGCTCTGTGACTCTGAATAGCTTTTATGATAAGTGCCATAGTTTAATTTTCTTACTGTAATAGAAGAGTGATTGTAATACCATTTATCTTCTATGATTCAGTAGAATTAAGTAAAAATAGTCAAAGAACTTTCAATAGTGTCTAATATTCATTTAGCAACCAAATATGTAATTCATTTCCTAACTTTTAGTTTTAATTGCTTTTTACCCGTTTTCCTCTAGCCCTCTAATTGTTTAGCCCATCAATTATTTTTTCATAATTACAGTAACTATCTTAACTTTTTTCTCCTTTTCATCATCATTTGTGCCTGTTCTTATAAATGTGTCATCCTCCCTTAACCATCCACGGATATTTACTGTATATTTGCTGAATTTTATAAACAATGCCAACTTATATTTTTCTGTTAACTATACTTTGCATGTGAGTTTTACTGAATCTTTGTTCCACGGGGTGTCTTTTTCTCTTTTCTCAGAGAGTTGGTTATTTTTTGTTGTGCTCATTCTTAAAGTAAAACTTTACCTTGGACGGATGCACTGTATGTTTTGGATCACTTCCTTGAGGTGACTATATTACCTCATTCACAGCTCACCTGATTTGCTTCCCTTTGACACTGTTTCTGATCTTGATCCTGCTGACACCTTTCCGAGTTTCTGAAGTAGCTTTTCCTTTCTGAGAAAGTTCTGTTTGCTCCACCCAGTGCTCATGTCTTATTTTTCTGCCGTCATGGTCTCCAGTCTCATGAACTACATGAAATTCAACACCATTTCTCACATGTCCACTTACCAATCTGTTTTCTCCACTTACACAAATTGGTTCTAAACTTCATCCCTCAAAGCTGTCATTCCAGAGACTCTCTGCATCCCCCTGCCTTGACTTGGTGGTAGCTTACTATATAAGGTCTTAGCAACCTTTCTCCATCCTACTTAGAACTGATCACTACTTTGTTTCTGGGCATAACCTGATTATTTAACTCATATCAAAGCATAATTGCCATATTGCTTTTCTTATTAGCCTTTGGAAAAGAGGAAAACTTTATTCATAAGTTAGCCCTTGATCTCTCATCTTCTGTTAAATGATATCTTTCAATTTGATGATATTGGTAACCCATAAAATTAAAAAATGAAAAGTTGAGAAAGGTTTAAATTGTGCTATATCCAAAAAATAAATGGAGGAAGGCAATCCTAGTGAGGCAAGGAAGTTGGAAGTGAATGTTTGAGCAAGAAGTAAAGAAGGAGAAAGTAGAGAAGGGGAGGAATCACAAAAACAACAGTTAGGAAAGATTCTTTCTGAATGGAAAGGAAAGATGCAAAGGACAGCGACAACAAAAACAGATTAAGACATTTTCAACACAGGTAGGGTTTTAGATCTTCAACTTCTGAAGATGCAAGTAAAGAGCCAATAAGATAATTAGACCACCTGAGTTCTATTACCAAGACCCACATCATGGAAAGAGAACCAACTCCCAAGAGTTGTCTTCTGACCTCCACAGACTTACCATGGTACACAATGCCCACTTTCCCTACTACAAAACAAATAAGTAGAATAAGGAAAAGTGAAACAGGATGTTTGATTTTTTTCTTTATGATTAATTGCCACAGTGATTGTATGCATAGTGTAAGCATAATGTCTGAGATATGTGCTACATATTATGCTATACATATAATAAATATGAAAGTGATTAAATTGAGATAATTAGTATACCAAATTTTCTAGAATTTTTCAATTCTTTGTGGAGAGAATATTCAAAATCTTCTTGCAATTTTGAACTATGTAATCAGAATTTAGAATTCATTTTTTATAACTGTATTTTACACTCAACAAGAAACCTCCATATTCTTGTATCTCTAACTTCTAGCACCCATGTTCTACTCTTAACTGTGAGATCTCTTTTTCCAGATTTTATAGGAATCTGAAATCATGGACATTTATCCTTTAGTACCTGTATTTTTTAATACAATGTCCCTCAGATTTAGCCATGATTTTTAAATGCCAGATATACTTCCATTGGCTTATAACAGTATTCCATTGTGTACACATATTTTTCATTTTCCTTTCAACTATTATTGAACACCTGGCCTTTTGTTTGCTTTTGTTTTAATTTTAAGTGCTTTTCCTTCTGTGTCATTTGAAAAGCTTAAGCTTTGCATGTATATATTATAAAATCCTCAATGATATCTGTGCAACACCCTTGATTCCAAACACCTTAATAACGTACTCAGTAAAATGAGTGTCTCGATTCTCACATTAGTTGCCATAAACAACGCTAACAGCTTTACAGGAGTCTAAATTTGGTTTTTCTACCAAGATTGGCATAAATACTGCTTTTGGTTTTTAAGAATCTATGCTTAAAGACTGATGACAAAGCAGTAACCCTAGATAACCCTTGCTTTCAACTTCCCACCAGGTCTGTTTGGCCTTTTCTGGACTAATTTGTACTTCTGGTCAAATAGTGTGTTATTCATTAGTGTGTCAATGAGAAGGCTTGTCTCTCTTTTAGATGTTCTTCTATGATACAGCTGATTGGCCTTGGGCTTTATACAGAGTAGCAGCCGAGGTCTAAAACAGTGATGCTGTTGAAGAACAGGTTCAAAACTGGCACATAGCCATTTCCAATACCTTATTGTCAAATGAAACCCAAGGAATCCAAGGGAAAGAGGAATGTCCCTGACAAACAGACTGACTGCAGTTTTTGATGGGATGGATTGCATACAAAGTCATATTTTTTCCTCTTTTTTGTTCTTTTATTGGATATTTTCTTTATTTGCATTTCAAATGTTATCCCCTTTCCAGGTCTCCCCTCCAGAAATCTCCTATCCCATCCTTCCTTCCCCTGCCTCTATGAGGGTTCTCCCACCCACTCTAGGCTTCCCTCTCTAGAATTCCTCTACACTGAGGTGTCAGGCCAGGAATAAGGGCTTCTCCTCCCACTTATTTCCAGCAAGTCCATCTTCTGCCACATATCCAGCTGAATCCATGGGCCCTTCCATGTGTACTCTTTTTTGCAATCCACTATGAAAATGCTGAGTCTGGAACTACAATAGGAAAAGTGTGATCAATGGACTCCAATCACTTATGCATGGATTGCCATACCAAAAGCAATTTCCTGCTATCGCCTTTTCTAGCCACACTTGGACTTCCCTTGAAGTAACTAGCTTCCAATTTTGTGTAGCAACCTTGTGGTTTTGAGGAGATTGACTGGACCTCTGCTCAAAGGCACAAATCAATAAGTCTAATCATATTATACATCCTACAGTTACAGGTACAGAAAGGGGACTGAAAATGTTAACCAAATCAAAGGAACTTCCTTAGCAACAATTATTTCATAAATAGTTCTGCCAAGGTAAAGTTCAATGTGACCAATGGCAAAGAAGGAAGAAGTGTGTGGTCTCTGTCCTGAGAATAAAGTTAGCACACAGCAGGAAGGAACATTTTGAAGAATCACCAAGAAATGAAGTGAAAGTCATGCTGTCTTGAGGTTTCTCTTGCAGTTGAGCTTCTTGGAAACTCAAGTAATGAGTCCACAGCTTGAGTTGGGTTTTCTGGCACACATGAAAACATTTAAACTTCACCAAATTCCTTAGGTAGCCCTAGGTAAATTTTATACAACTTTCAGGTATAATATACGTATTTAAAGACCTTTAATACCACAAAGTTTACTATAATATAGTAGTCTTATATGGTCAAGTCGAAGCAATGTCTGCAGGAAAAAAAATGGCAATAAATAGATTCAAGTTAATAGGGCTCAGTTAATGTCTATGGAATAAAAGTATAAATCAGCTGATAAATGAAACATTATGGAGGACATAAGGCAAGAGAAAACCTTAAACCAAGCAGAAATCAATTAGTCCATCTACTTCTCTTAAGTCATTAAACTTAAAGCATAAAAGAGTTGGAAATTTATGATTTGTGTTTAACCACTGTTGGATACCAGAAATTTAACAAAATGACCCATCAAAAACTACAATCCAACAACCGTTTCAGAATAAGAGGATGAGAAGAGATAACCCTCAGGAGAAATGAGGGAACATGTTTTCAATGAGTTTCATGAAAATGGCAGCTTCGCATACTGCATTCAGTTTCTTATGTAAACTGATAAGTAAGGTAAGGTTAACTTACTAAGTTCTTATTAGCCTTCTAATGTCAATATTCTCAGAAAGGGTAACTTGGGTACCTGGCAGTGACAATCACTAAATAGAATGGACTGATGCTTTGCTAGAATGAGAACTAAATAGCAGTGTGAAATCTTAGATCTGTGGGACAGAACCAGTGCTCTTACACAGTAAAATTTCTACCTTTCTTTGATGTTGTTGAGAATTATAATGTACTGAACACTTTAACCTGCCAGATCAAATCACTCCATTAAAATACTGAGTCAGTATTGTTAAGCAGCAGTAGAGATGAAGACGAAACATTGGGGGAAATCACTGGAATGATCTGTAAAATATGTGATGACAGAATCATACACTGTGAAAATTCAATGTGACTGTCAAATCTGCTGAGCTGTGGCATCTGTCATGCATCTAT
Organism: Tokudaia tokunoshimensis; assembly: GCA_036184795.1. Lineage (NCBI taxonomy): Eukaryota > Metazoa > Chordata > Mammalia > Rodentia > Muridae > Tokudaia > Tokudaia tokunoshimensis. Next base: position 43,049,160 of record BTHU01000018.1, read on the forward strand.
TAAAAAGACTTTAGAATTAAGTGAATCGTTAAAGTACTACTTGAACCCTCTGCATTGTGGGGGCAAACTATGTAACTAACTACCAAATCACTTAATAGAGCCAATCCCTTACTTCATCTATTCACCTTCTAAAGTCTTACATATATCCTCATAGCCATACTATTGGAATTTATTGCATGCATTTCTTCAAGAGTTAAAATGATGACAATCACTTTTAGATGATATTTTTGAACAAATGGCAAAGAGAATGAAATCTAAATTAAAAAAAAAAAGGCCAAACCTTGTTTGTCCACCCATTGTATAACTATAGCTGACAAACATTTTATTATGAGGATGTGGCTGTCTACACATTGATAGCTTCATACATTAAGTGAAATTTGTTGAGTGGATACTTGGATCAGACTCTGTGCTAGATGCTGGGAATTCAAAGACAAAAGAACATGGGATTGATATCTCTCTTTTCAAGTATTTCTTCATAGAGTGTATCTGGGTAAACCACATTTCTCTATCCTTTTATCTTCCCATAAGTGCCACAGATGCTCCAGCCTTTCAATGTACAATAAATTCTTCTTTGGTGTTAAAGTTCTTTTAACCCATTTATTCCTTAAACTTAACTCAATGGTTCCTCTGAATCCACTCAAATTCCTGATATCACTGCATAGAACATGCTGATGTTTTTCATGATGTGGGAAGTCATCTTTTCTCTGCCTTCTCTAAATAGTCAACATCTAATGTCTTTTGCAATGAGAAGTAAAGAAACTACTCACAGGTCGTCCACAGTAGAAACATTCATTTGATTCACAAGCTAACCCTAATGGGAAATAATTAGCACATTTTGTCATAGAAATTGTGAGGAAGGAAAAAGAGTCCAAAAACCTCTGCTTCCATTTAGCCATGAATTAAAAGTAGAATTCACTTTCAAAGGACTTATGTTCTTATGAATATTTTAAATATCATGACCACATGTGCTTGCTGTTTCTTGTTTAATGGAGCTGTGAGAATCTAATCACTGGAGTGGGTTGGCAAATCCCATTATCTCCAGGGATTTTCATGTACTCTCTCCTGGAGCAAAAAGGAAGCAGACTTTCACTGTTTTCATGGTGTAAGAAATACATAGATTCAAACTAATATGTATGGTTAGATATTTATGTAAGTGTGGATACTATTAACTTTAAAGAATTTTATTGTCATAATATATCATGTAAAATAATTTTTACTTGGCAGCTCATAATCCAGACATGTGTGGGTGTCATAGCCATGTGTCTCCAACTCTGAATTTCTTGTCCTAAAAATAAAACAAGATAAAATAAATTGAACATGAAATTTTTACTACTCCCTTTTAAACAGGTTAGATGTCAAGGAAGTCTTTGGTACTCTCACAGCCTTTGCACATATCACTAGTCACACTTACCAGTTCTTTGTCACCCTTGATTCCCGTCTCCCTGATCAAAATGTGACCTCTTATAGAGCAAGGAATGAGTTTTATTGATGCCACATCACTGAAGTGAAGAGCGTATTTAGATAAGAAATGAAACAATGGGGGAGAAGAAAGACAGGAATGTAACAAGACTGTGTATAAAACTGTATTAATTAATGTGGTTGGAAATGGCTAAAAACTCTCCATTATATATTGAGTTAATAAAATGGTCATTTGGTCAAAACAGTAACATGCCAAAGAGGAGTGAACACTCTGGAGGGGAAATCTCCTTCAAATGCAGAGTAGTAAGCTCTTAAAAATGCAGAGAACTTGAAGGTTAATTTTTTTAAGAAGCCTTGAACTACTACAGAAGATGTCTGTAATTCCAGGAGTCAAATGGAGGAAAATCATGAGTTCAAGGCCAGCCTGAACTAACAGTGTGAAATATTTTATCAAAACTAACACACACACACACACACACACACACACAGTTCACATTATCAGTTTGTATTATGATAATTTGATCCAACACTCAGACTTTCATACCTTTGAAATGAGATTCCCTAAAGAGATATTACTGTTTCCGCTGTAGCAATATTCACAACAACAAAGCTGTGGAAATTACCTAAATGTTTATAGTTGGATGGGTGGACATAAACAATGGGCCAGTGTATGAAAGGGAGTGGTTCCCATTACCAAAAGAAGAGTGAATGCTGCAGTATGGCCCTACATGATGAGCCTTGAGGGCATTCATGGAGTGATATATGCTAGTTACAAAAGAGTAAATATCACAAGACTTTCTATGAGACACACAAAATCGTCAAAGTCATAAAGGCAGACAGCTTTGTAGTTTCTAGGATCTGAAAACACAGGGTGTGAGAAGTTGCCAATCCATTGATGTAAAAACCTCATTTATACAAAACTTTCAGAGTTCTGCCATATCTTCTTTTACTTACAGTTGGCAAAACTGTTTGTTTACTTATACCAAGTAATTCTGTTAAAAGAAAATAAATGGCTTGTTTTGTTTTTAAGAAAATAGAGCCAGAAAAGCTCAAAAGATTTTTCACATTATTATTATTATGTTTGTTTTTGTGACGGTAGGGGGAGGCTGCTAAGGATTTAATCCAGGGACTGGCCACATTGTAATCTATCCCAACCCCAGCTCATATACGTCTACTTTCATTATATTGCCCCACTGATATACCCTTAGTTCTTATGAAATATGACATCATGATAAAGACATTTTAAATAAATAATAAAAATTATAGTCATAAGTGTTACGTGGAAGCAGGTTCTCTTTTGCATCTGTTGAGTGGGTAATTTCTCATCATTAGCAGGTAGAATACAGCAGAAGTGACACTGCTACTGATGGCCAGACTCTAAGTGTTTCAAAGTTCTTGCCCTCTTAGCTAAAGATTTGAAGATAACAGTTTCTGCTGGCTAGTTTTATATCAACTTGACACAAGCTAGAGTCACTGGAGAGGAGAGAGCCTCAATTCAGAAAATTCCTCAATAAGATAGGGCTATAAACAGGCCTGTAGGGCATTTTCTTAATTAGCAACTAAAGGAATGTGGTCGAGCCCATTGTGAGTGGTTCCATCCCTAGACTGGTGGTCCTTGGTTTTATAAGAAAGCAGGTTGAGCAAGCTCTGAGAGAAAACCAATAATCAGCAACCCTCCATCCCTGTTCATTAGCCTCCATGTTCCTGCCCTGTTTGAGTTACTGTCCTGACTTCCTTCAATGATGTGAGGTAGAGGTCTAAATCAAATAAACCAGGTTGTTTTTAGTTATGATGTTTCATCAGAGCAAAAGTAACCCAAAGTAAGACAAGACTAAAATAGATTTGTAAAGATAGCAAGGAAGAGAGCAAAGTGATGGTACAGTTAGAGTATACACAGACAGGAAGCAGGACCAGGAGTAAAAATACTCAAGGGCTGTGATTACTGTTTGCAGATTCCCTTTATGAGGATCAACAGAAGGAAGAGTTTGCTATTAAGGGATGTAATTTGGGTGGTACTCTAATTAATAGATAGGATTTATAATCTTATTTGCAGCCCATGTTCTTTTTTATAATGCATCTTCTTGGAACCTTATGCTTATCCAATTATTTATAGGCATGAAGTCTAGACTTAATATTACTTTACTGCCTACACATTAAAAATCTAGTTCAGGCCCCAAGAAACGAGGTGGAGTAGCCATCCTAATATCGGATAAAATTGATTTTCAACCTAAAGTCATCAAAAAAGACACAGAAGGACACTACATACTGATCAAGGGAAAAATCCACCATCAAGAACTCTCAATTCTGAATATCTATGCTCCAAATGCAAAGGCACCCTCATTCGTAAAAGAAACTTTACTAAAACTCAAAGCACACATCGCACCGCACACAATAATAGTGGGTGACTTCAACACCCCGCTCTCTGAAATGGATCGTTCAGGAAAGCAGAAACTAAACAGGGACACAGTGAATCTAATTGAAGCCTTGGACCAAATGGAACTAACTGATATATATAGAACATTTCATCCTAGAGCTAAAGAATACACCTTCTTCTCAGCTCCTCATGGTACCTTCTCCAAAATTGACCATATAATTGGTCACAAATCAGACCTCAACAGATACAAGAAGATAGAAATAATCCCATGCCTCCTATCAGATCACTATGGAATAAGGGTGGTCTTCAATGGCAACAAAAACAAAAGAAAACCCACGTACACATGGAGGCTGAACAATGCTCTACTCAATGATAACTTGGTCAAGGTGGAAATAAAGAAAGAAATCAAAGACTTTTTGAAAGTTAATGAAAATGAAGGCACAACATACCCTAACTTATGGGACACAATGAAAGCAGTGCTAAGAGGAAAATTCATAGCCCTGAGTGCCGCCAAAAAGAAACGGGAGACAGCATACACTAACAGCTTAATGGCACACCTGAAAGCCCTGGAACAAAAAGAAGCAAATACACCAAAGAGGAGTAGAAGGCAGGAAATCATCAAACTCAGGGCTGAAATCAATCAAGTAGAAACAAATAAAACCATACAAAGAATCAACAAAACGAGGAGTTGGTTCTTTGAGAAAATCAACAAGATAGATAAGCCCTAAGCCAGACTAACCAGAGAGCACAGAGATAGTATCCAAATTAATAAAATCAGAAACGAAAAGGGAGAGATAACAACAGAAACTGAGGAAATTCAAAAAATCATCAGATCCTACTACAAAAACCTGTATTCAACACAACTAGAAAATCTTGAGGAAATGGACAATTTCCTTGACAGATACCAAGTACCAAAATTAAATCAGGATCAAATAGACCATCTAAACCGTCCTATAAGCCCTGAAGAAATAGAAGTTGTCATTGGAAGTCTTCCAACCAAAAAAAGCACAGGTCCAGATGGTTTTAGTGCAGAATTCTATCAGACCTTCAAAGAAGACCTAACACCAATACTCTTCAAACTGTTCCACAAAATAGAAACAGAAGGAACACTACTCAACTCGTTCTATGAAGCCACAATTACACTAATACCAAAAGCACACAAAGATCCGACAAAGAAAGAGAATCTCAGGCCAATCTCTCTTATGAATATCGATGCAAAAATACTCAATAAAATTCTTGCCAACCGAATCCAAGAACACATCAAAACGATCATTCACCACGATCAAGTAGGCTTCATCCCAGGGATGCAGGGATGGTTCAATATAAGGAAATCCATCAATGTAATCCACTACATAAACAATCTCAAAGAAAAAAACCACATGGTCATCTCATTAGATGCTGAGAAAGCATTTGACAAAATTCAGCATCCTTTCATGCTAAAGGTCTTGGAAAGATCAGGAATTCAAGGCCCATATCTAAACATAGTAAAAGCAATTTACAGCAAATCGGTAGCCAGCATCAATCTAAATGGAGAGAAACTTGAAGCAATCCCACTAAAATCAGGGACTAGACAAGGCTGCCCTCTCTCTCCATATCTTTTCAATATAGTACTTGAAGTTCTAGCTAGAGCAATTAGACAACAAAAAGAGGTCAAAGGGATACAAATTGGAAAGGAAGAAGTCAAACTATCACTATTTGCAGACGATATGATAGTATACTTAAGCGACCCAAAGAACTCCACCAGAGAACTCCTACAGCTGATAAACGACTTCAGCAAAGTGGCCGGATATAAAATCAACTCAAGCAAGTCAGAAGCCTTCCTATACTCAAAGGATAAGCAGGCTGAGAAAGAAGTAAGAGAAATAATACCCATCACGATAGCCACAAACCATATTAAGTATCTTGGCGTGACTCTAACCAAACAAGTGAAAGATCTGTATGACAAGACCTTCAAGTCTCTGAAGAAAGAAATTGAAGAAGACCTCAGAAGATGGAAAAATCTGCCATGCTCATGGATTGGCAGGATTAATATAGTAAAAATGAGCATCTTACCAAAAGTAATACACAGATTCAGTGCAATCCCCATCAAAATCCCAACTCAATTCTTCATAGAGTTAGAAAGAGCAATTCAAAAATTCATCTGGAATAACAGAAAACCCAGAATAGCTAAAACTATTCTCAAGAGTAAAAGAATCTCTGGGGGAATCAGTATCCCGGACCTCAAGCTGTACTACAGAGCAATAGTGTTAAAAACTGCATGGTATTGGTACAGTAACAGACATGTAGATCAATGGAACAGAATTGAAGACCCAGAAATGAATCCACACTCCTATGGTCACTTGATCTTTGACAAAGGAGCTAAAACCATCCAGTGGAAAAAAGATAGCCTTTTCAACAAATGGTGCTGGCTCAGCTGAAGGTCAACATGCAGAAGAATGCAAATTGACCCATCCTTATCTCCTTGCACTAAGCTCAATTCTAAGTGGATCAAAGATCTCCACATAAAACCAGACACACTGAAACTAATAGAAGGGAAACTAGGGAAGAACCTTGAACATATGGGCACAGGGGAGAATTTCCTGAACAGAACTCTAATAGCTTATGCTCTAAGATCAAGAATAGACAAATGGGACCTCATTAAATTACAAAGTTTTTGCAAGGCAAAAGACACTGTCAAAAAGACAAAGCGGCAACCAACTAACTGGGAAATGATCTTTACCAACCTTACATCCAACAGAGGGCTAATATCCAAGATATACAAAGAACTCAAGAAGTTAAACTCCAGAGAGGCAAATAACCCTATTAAAAAATGGGGTACAGAGCTACACAAAGAGTTCTCACCTGAAGAATATCTAATGGCTGAGAAGCACCTAAAGAGATGTTCATCATCCTTAGTCATTAGGGAAATGCAAATCAAAACAACCCTGAGATTCCATCTCACACCAGTCAGGATGGCTAAGATCAAAACCACAGGAGACAGCAGTTGTTGGCGAGGATGTGGAGAAAGAGGAACACTCCTCCACTGCTGGTGGAATTGCAAGCTGGTACAACCACTCTGGAAAGCAGTCTGGCGGTTCCTCAGAAAACTGGGCATGACACTCCCGGAGGATCCGGCTATACCACTCCTGGGCATATACCCAGAGACTTTACCTGCATGCAATAAGGACACATGCTCCACTATGTTCATAGCAGCCTTATTTATAATAGCCAGAAGCTGGAAAGAACCCAGATGTCCCTCAACGGAAGAATGGATTCAGAAGATGTGGTATATCTACACAATGGAATACTACTGTGCAATTAAAAACAATGAATTCACGTAATTCCTAGGCAAATGGTCAGATCTTGAAAATATCATCCTTAGTGAGGTAACCCAATCACAAAAGAACACACATGGTATGCAGTCACTGATAAGGGGATATTGACCCAGAATCTCGGAATACCCTGGACACAATCCGCATATCAATAGATTTCTAAAAAGATGGTAGGAGAAACCCCTGGTCCTGGAAAGACTGGATGTAGGGGAACGCCAGGACAGAGTAACGAGAGGGGGTTGAATGGAGAAAAGAGGGAGGGAAGGGGGCTTATGGGACTTTCGGGGAGGGAGGAAACGGGAAAGGGGAAGTGGTTTGGAATGTTAATTAAAAAAATAAAATAAAATAAATAATAAAAAAAGAAATAAAAAAAATAAATAAATAAATTGGACTTCAAATAGGATTGTGGAGTTTGAGACAAAATGTATCACAATATTTAAATGGCTTGGGGCTGGAAAAAATAAATTTTGCTTCATAAGAAAAAAAAATCTAGTTCAGGCTGTATCTACCCTTAAGTTTTCTATATCTAGTTGTGTTGGGAATATATTAGTATAGAGACTGTCTAAACTTGATTGTTATGAAGGTCTAGGAAACTCATACTTACTATTCTAGGGGATTTATGTATCCCAAATATTAGTGGAGTCAAGGAGTTCTAAGGTTATGAAGTGCATCACTTGGAGAAATGTATGTATATGATAGATTCAGATGATATAATTAGAGTGCCAAAAACATTATTACATATGTTGGGGTACATAATCCCAAAATAAAATAGGGGTCAATGAGCTTTAAACTACTTCCTATTCTTGCCTAAGTCACCATTAAATGACTTTTAAAGGTAGGTGGTGAAATCACAGTACAATTTCCATATTGTTTGTTGGAAAATTTGTAGTTCCAAGACTCTGCAGAGAAGTCTGACTACAGTAAGCTTATTATTGTACAGGGCACAGGGAGGTGTTCAGCGAATTCCAACTGAATAGTATGAAAGAGCTTAAATTCATTGCTTGCTACTGGATTAGATGTGCAACATTAGTCCTCGATGAGTCTTTGTGAAACACATCTTAGTCATGACCTTGAGTGTAATCGACTATATGAGATATTCTAAGTAAGAAATAGTCTGTAAAATTTATATTTAATTATGGCCACAAAATTCTAATCAAAACTACATAGACATTTTAATGTTTATTTATTTTTAATTGAGATATAAGAATAGTATACAGGGGATGGAGAGATGGATTAAGTGTAAGGAATGCTTCTTGCTCTTCCAGAGGACTCCATCACACATGTAGACATTTTATACCTTATAATATCAAAGTTGGAACTTTTGTGATGGTTTAAATTTTTACATTAAAAAGAGACACTGGAGACTTCAACACCAAACTCTCACCTATGGACAGATCGTGGAAACAAAAACTAAAAGAGACACAGTGAAAATAACGGGAGTTAATAACCAAATGAATTTCATAGAACATTAACCCTTAAAACAGAACATTTCATTTCACATTTCACAGAATATTTAACTCTAAAACAAGAGAATATACCTTCTTCTCAGCACCTCATGGTACCTTCTCCAAAATTAACCAAGTAAGAGGAAACAAAACAAGTCTCAATTGGTACACATAGATTGAAATAATCCTGTGCATGCTATCAGATCAATATGCACTAAAGTTGGTCTTCAATAACAACAAAAACAACAGAAGGCCACACACTTATGGAAATTCAACAACTCTCTAATCAATGATAATATGGTCAGGGAAGAAATAAAGAAATTAAAGCCTTTTTAGGATTTAATGGAAATGAAGGCACAACATGCCCAAACTTGTGGGACAAAACGAAAGCAGGAAAACTCATAGCTCTGAGTGCATCCATAAAGAAACTGGAGAAAGCATACACTAGTGACTTAACAGCATGTCTGAAAGCTCTAGAACATAAAGAAGCTAATACACCCAAGAGGAGTAGACAGCAGGAAATAGTCAAATTCCGGGCTGAAATAAACCAAGTGGAAACAAAGAGAACTATGCAAAGAATCAACAAAGCCAGGAAGTGGTTCTTTGAGAAAATCAACAAGATAAATAAACCCTTAGCCAAACTAACCAGAGGGCATAGAGACATTATCCAAATTAACAAAATCAGAAATGAAAAAGGAGACACAACAACAGAAACTGAAGAAATTTAAAAAAATCATCAGATCCTACTACAAAAGCCTATACTCAGCAAAACTGGAAAACATAGATGAAATGGACTTTTTTTCTAGACAGATACCAGGTACCAAAGTTAAATCAGGATCAGATAAATGATCTAAACAGTCCCATAACCCCTAAAGAAATAGAAGCAGTCATTAACAGTCTACCAATCAAAAAATTTCAGAACCAGATGGGTTTAGTGCATAGTTCTATCAGTATTTCAAATAAGACCTAATACCAGTACTCTTCAAACTGTTGCACAAAGTAGAAACAGAAGGAACACTGCCCAATTCATTCTATGAAGCCACAATTACTCTGATACCTAAACCACACAAAGACCCAAAAAAGAAAAAGAACTTCAAACCAATTTCCCTTATGAGTATCAGTGCAAAAATACTCAATGAAATTCTCACAAACTGAATCCAAGAACACATCAAAACAATCATTTACCATGATCAAGTAGGCTTTATCCCAGGAATGCAGGGATGGTTCAATATATGGAACCAAAAACGTAACCTACTATACAAACAAACTCAAAGATAAAACAGCATTACCATTTCATTGGATGCTGAAATATAATTTCACAAAATGCACTCCTTCATGTTAAAAGTGTTGGAAAATAAGGAATTCAAGGCCCATACATAAATGTAAAAAAAGCAATACACAGCAAACCAATAGCCAACATCGAAATAAATGGAAAGAAATGTGAAGCAATCTCACTACTATCAGGGACCAGATAAGACAGACCACTCTCTCTCTCTCTCTATTCAATATTGTAGTCGAAATTCTAGCCAGAAAAATTATAAATAAAAAAGGTCAAAGCAATACAAATTGAAAAGGAAGAAGTCCAGATTTCACTCTTTGCAGATGATATGACATTACACTTAAGTGACCCCAAAAATTTCACCAAAGAACTCCTACAACTGATAATCAACTTCAGCAATGTGGCTAGATATAAAATTAGTGCAAATTAATCAGTGGCCTCCCTCTACTCAAAGGATAAAATAGCTGAGAAAGATATTAGGGAAATGACACAGTTCACAACAGTCACCAGGAGTATAAAATATCTTAGTGTTACTCTAATGAAGCAAGTGAAAGATCTGCATCACCAGAACTTCCAGTCTCTGAAGAGATTGAAGAAGACCTCAGAAGACTGAAAGATATCCCATGCTCATGGATTGCCAGGAATAACATATTACAAATGACCAGCTTACCAAAATCAATCTACAGATTCAATGCAATCCCCATCAAAATTCCAACTCAATTCTCCACAGAAATAGAAAGAGCAATTCTCAAATTCATCTGGAATAACAAAAACCAAGGATAGCAAAAACTATCCTCAAGAATAAAAGAACTTCTGGGGGAATCACTATCCCTGAACTCAAGATGTACTACAGAGCAATAGTGATAAAAACAGCATGGTGTTGGTACAGATACAGACAGGTAGATCAATGGAATTGAATTGAAGACCCAGAAATAAACCCAGACACATATGGTCACCTGATCTTTGATAAAGAAAGCCAAAACCTTGCGGGGGGTGGAGGGGGTGGAGAGTCAGCATGTTCAACAAATGGTGCTGGCTCAAATGGCAGTCAGCATGTAGAAGAATGCAAATTGATCTATTCTTATTTCCTTACACAAAGATCAAGTCCAAATGAATGAAGGACCTCCACATAAAACCAGATACATTGAATCTAATAGAAGAGAAAGTGAGAAAGAGCCTCAAACACATTGGCACAGGGTAAAATTTCCTAAAAAAAAACACCAGTGGCTCAGGCTCTAAGATCAACTATAGACTAATGAGAACTCATAAAATTACCAAAGGCAAAGGACATTGTCAATAGGACAAAACAGCAACCAAAAGATTGAGGAAAAAATTGTTACCAGTCATACACCTGATAGAGGACTAATATCCAAAATATACATAGAACTCATGAAGTTAGACTTCAAAGAACCAAATAACCCTGTTAAAAATGGGGTACAGAGCTAAACAAAGAATTTTCACCTGAGGAATATTGAATGACCAAAGAAATGTTCAACATCCCTAGTCATCAGGGAAACCCAAATCAAAATAACCCTGAGATTCCACCTCACACCAGTCAGAATGGCTAAGATCAAAAACTCAGATGACAACAGATACTGTTGAGGATGTGAAGAAAGAGGAACACTCCTCCATTTTTGGTGGGATTGCAAGTTGGTACAAGCACTCTGGAAATCAGTCTGAGGAAATCAAATTTCCTTAGAAAATTAGACATATTACTACCTGAGAACCTGCTTTACCACTCCTGGGCATATACCCAGAAGATTCTCCAACATATAACAAGGAAACATGTTTCACTATGTTCATAGCAGCCATATTTATAATACTCAAAAACTGGAAAAAACCCAGATGCCCCTCAATAGAGGAATGGATACAGAAAATGTGGTACATTTATACGATGGGATACTACTCATCTATTAAAAACAATGACTTCATGAAATTTGCAGGCAAATGGATGGAACTAGAAAATGTCATCCTGAGTGAGGTGACCCAGTCACAAAAGTACATATACAGCATGTACTTACTGATAAGTGGATGTTAGCTAAAAAATGCTCGGAATACCCACGATACAATTCACAGTCCATATGAAGCCCCCGCAAAAGGAAGACCAAAGTATGAATGCTTCAATCCTACTTAGAAAGGGGAATGTAATAATCAAAGAAGGTAGCAGGAGTGAGGAACCTGGGAGGAAGAGGGAGGAGGAGGGAGAAAGGGGGCAGGATCAGGTGAAGGAAGACGCAGGGAAGAAGTACAGAGGATCAGAATATTGAAAGGCGGTGTGTTGCCACTAGAAATTCCCAGATGCCAGAAAAGCAAGAGGCTCCAGGACACAGTGGAGATGTCATTAGCTGAAATAACCAACAAAGGAGAGAGAGAACTTGTAGAGACCCTATCCAGATATTAAGTTCAGCCCCCCATGGCCACCCACCCATCTCAAAAATATTAACATGGAATTGCCCCTGTTTAAAGGAAAAGGAGGGACAAAGAGTAGAGCAGAGACTGAAGTAAAAGCCATCCAGAGACTGCCTCACCTAGGAATCCATCCTGTCTGCAAACACCAAACCCAGACACTATTGCTGAGACCAAGAAGTGCTTGCTGACAGGAACTTGGTATTGCTGTCCCCTGAGCCGCTTTGCCAGATCCTGACCAATACAGATGTGGATGCTCATAGTCGCTAAGCATGGGGACTCCAATGGAGGAGTTAGAGGAAGGACTGAAGAAGATGAAGGAGTTTGCAACCTTATAGGAAGAACACCATCATCAACCAACCATACCCACCCAGAGCTACCAGGGATTAAACCACCAACCAAAGAGTACACATGGGGGAACCATGACTCCAGCTGCATATGTAATAGAGGATAGCCTTAGTAGATCCTAGTAGAGGATCTGGCATCAATGGGAGGTGAGGTCCTTGGTCCTGTGGAGACTCAATACCCAATGTAGGGGAATGCTAGGTCAGTGAGGTAGGAGTGAGTGGGTGGGTCAGATAGTTCCCTCATCGAAGCAGAGGAGGGAGATTGGATAGGTGGATTGAAGAAGGGAAATCTGGGAAGGGGGATAATATTTGAAATTTAAATAAATAAAACAACCAATAAAAAACAGACACTTAGATAAAACTTAATAAAAGTGATAATTCATTCATCATGCAGATTACATAAACATCACAAAATTAGCAGTTCCTGTTTTCTTGAAGTAATTGTTGAGGCAGTTGTGAATTTGATAATTTTACGAAGGTCACACATGGTCTGAGAAAGAAAGAAAAAGTCAATCATCACAAGAGCCAAATAAATTTGCAAATCCTTACAAAGTCTCCAAAATTGTTGCAACTTTTATTTTTTTTTTTTATTATATAGCAGTTTAATGTGAAGTCTGGTAATCAGGAGCTATTTAAAACTTTTCCCTTGGCAATCCTAATTTTAAATGTCTTTTAAAATTTCAAGCAGATCACAATATGGCAAAGTCTAGAAATGAAGGCATCAGAAATCTTTCCTTCTCGGAAGAACATTAATTCAGAGAATGAACGTTCAAGACATTTAGCTTATTTTAATTGGCAGAAAGCTAATGTTCCCAGGAGAAATTTTAGAATATGGACAATAATGATAGTTTCTGTGGCTTGGTTTATACACACATTCTGTGATGAGAATTGATTCTACAAAGTCATTTACATTTATGGTTCTCAGTTATTCAGGCTTTTGCTTCAGCCTTTCTTGAAAATCATTTCTCATGTCTTTTGGGCATTTCTCAGGAGCCTTTCTCTTTCTTTTTCTTTTTCTTTTGTTCTGAATTTTGAAAGTAAAATATTATTTTCATCAGAGTACTATGTGTTCAAAGACATAGTTGTAAAAAAATTAGTTGTGAATAGAATAAGATATGTGAAAATGATTTTTCCCTAGTACATTCTTCAGGAACCATTGTTTTTAATTAATTTAGTTTATTACCATGATTTGAAAGGAGTAAATAGTACATTATCCCTCACATCAATAAAACATTTTGATTATTGTTATCAAAGAAAAATAATACAGATACACAACAGCTTGGTTGGTTCTGGACTCAGTGGTACTATGCCAGCATACTAGAAACTAACTGAAAAATATTTCCAGAAATTTCCTTAAAAATTAATAAAATGAGACTTGGGAAATGATAGTTCACACAACTGAAACTTCTGTTTTAGATCATGTTTAAATGCAAATAAGGAAGATGTTTATCATTACACCCCCAACAGGTCAAGTGCACCCTGATGCAAGTTATAACTTCCCTGTGGAGCTTCCATGTTCCCCTGTTCATTCTGATGACAGTTTTGCATTATACTGTGTTGATTAACACATGAATTGTTCTTTGCTCAAATAAACAAACTACAATGTAATTCATATACAGCTTGCCTTTTAACATTGTATATACTAACAATTAAGTCCATATTACTCTTTTCTTTCCTTTGTTTATGCCTTCAACCTTGTCAATATTTCATTAAAACAACTCTCGACTGAACTTTACTCATACTGATGGAACAAGAAAAAAAGTTTTTGTTATGTAACTTATCTTCTTCAGCTCTGAACACACTTGTTTTAGATCTTTTCCAATAACATCTGTTTTTTTCTAGCAGTTCCTTAAATATCTCAGATAAACTTTTCCTGGGCATTAAGTATGTCAGATATGTTATTATCCTAAGGTCTTTTGTAGACCTAATGTTCTGATCTGGTAAGGGTACACTCTAGGTGGGATAAAACATTTTTTCCTCTTAAGTTGTTCCCTTTCATTTAAGAATTTATAATTTCTGGTATCGTTTTTGTTTATTTTTCCCTTAATCCCTTATTTAACTGTGGAAAATGTTAATGCCCCTGAAGTGATAAAATACAATAAAATTTTGTACACACATACACACATGTAGGGAAAACAGGCGGGGCCTGCATACCGGTATAGGGATGGCATGTGCCCAAGTACCTGTGGAGGAAGCTGCCCGGCTAGCCGGAAGATCCTTGTTCAGAAGGTGGGGATGTTCTCGCATGACCCCAGCCTATGTACTTGTAGAGGAAGCCTGGTTGGGAAGTCTTGGATCATTTCCGGTGGCCGGAGATGCTGAGGCCTGTTTCATGCTCCTACACTGTGGGTTTTTATAAGAAGAGTCACAGTTTCAAAGCTTTATTATAGAGAAGTAGGAAGAGTAAAAGATATAAAGAAGTAAAGAGAGAAAGAAGAGATAGAGGGGTGAGAGCTGGCCATGACCACGTGGAAAGAGAGAAGAATGTGGAGAGAGGAGGAACAGGGGGACAAGAGTATAAGGTCAAGAGAGAAAAAGCAAGAAAGCTAGGAGGGGCCTGGAAGCCCCTTTTATAGTAGGTTGGGTTATTTGGCTGTTGCCAGGTAACAGTGGGGCGGGGAAAACCTGACTATAGCCAGGTGATTGTGGGGGTGGAGTTCAGTCAGAACACTAGGGTCATGGCCCTACGTGTGACTGATGGCCACAGGATTATGGAGTTGAGGAGCCAGGAGTATGGACTTGGTGTCAGGAGCCTGAGTATCAGGGGACATTGTTCACTGGTTCCATCCCTTGTAGAATATTCTACTGGGTCTCTGGAGTAAGCCTCGCCCAACTGGGCCACCCACAGACTGCCTTTCATGGTCTCACACACACACACACACACACACACACACACACACACACACACACACACACACACAAATAATCTTGTAGTATATACATTGTGCAAGACAATGTATTTAGAAATATTTTATGCCCAGTCTCTGCCTTTTCCCTCTGCCATACTTTATAACATCACGGTCCAAACTCTAGGCATCATATTTTCCTTGCAACCATTAAAAATCTCCTCTATCAAGTACTTTCTTTGGCCAAAACATAATGCTTTGTCTGTATTAGCCTGTAAGTGAACTTAAGCTGCAGCATTCCCACCTAAAACTTTTCAGTGAAGCACTAACTATAATATATATAAAGAAAATTAGGAGACAAGTCCCACTTCTGTCATGATTAGCTTTATTTGGAAGTAAGGGGACAAATAAAGACAGTGTAGAAGACATACTAGGTAGCAAAAATAGCCAACCATACCAGATATGTTCTACTTGCTATCTAAATTGTTGAGCCTTTATATTACTTATAAACAATTAGTTATGAGGCCCTATAGGGATCAGATGATTTGGGTAAAGTAGCTAAAGTTATCTTTTAAAGAGTAGACCGCCATTTCTTAGAGCTTTGATTGAAGCCAGGATAGGAAAAGTCTGGTGGGTTACTTCATCAATAACTTGAGACTAATTTCTTTAAATAGTGTGTTTTAGTTAGTGTGGATGTTTGTGTAAGAATGTCTCCCATAGAGTTCATATAGTTGTCTTCTGGGTTCCCAGATAATGGAACATTTGGGGGAAGGGTAAGTAGGTGTGGCATTGTTGGAGGAGGTATGTTACTGGAGATTAGCTTTGAGATTTCAAAGGTCCACATTATTTACAGTTAGTTTTCTCTGTCTCATGGTTGTATCTTAAACTATAAGCTCTCAGCTGCAGCTTCACTACCATGTCTGCCTTTCTGCTGCCATGGCCCTGCCATGATGATGATGGACTCAACTCTGAAATCATGAGCCCCAATAAGCATTTCCTTTAATAAATTGTTTTGGTCATGGTGTCTTATCACAGCAATTGGAAAATAAGTAAGATAGTAAGTTTTCTAAGCTAAAAGAAAAAAGTAAAAACATGAGTCAGAGGTGCAGGTACAAATTTAAAATATCATTGTGTTGATACAAAGTAAATCTAACTAAGACCTATCATTGGATTATTCCTAAAATTATGGAGTATTATAGAAAATGGGATATTTTTATTTATAAATTCTCAGAACATTTAAGAAAGTGTTTCCAATACTATTACTTAGAAACTATCCACTGTTCTGAAAGCTGAAGATTCCTCTTTGAGACCTTTGAAACACAATTTAATCAGATTTTAACAAAATGTTCAGGTCAATGGTTATATTCACAACCTAGGCAGAAACTTTTTCACTACATTAGTTTTACAGAGTCATTGATGTATGTATTTGATGTATGTATGTAGCAGAGCCTGCATGTATGTAGCTATATAAAATATACTGTGTGATTTTAAGTTTTCACTCTTGTGTCAGACTTACCTAATCTAAATTCTTCACATAGTCTTCTGATACTTACAAGGCACAATGTCCTAAACCAGCAATAACCCCAATGTGCAATTGAATTATACTCTGTCTTTCTACTTCTATAATTCTTTTAGTGTGACATTATTTAAATACCTATATAATTTTCTTCCTTTCTTTCCTTTTCTCCTCCTCCTCTTCTCCTCCTCCTCCTCCCCTCCTTCTCTTCCTCCTCCTCCCCTTCTCCTCCTCCTCCTCCTCCTCCTCCTCCTCCTCCTCCTCCTCCTCCTCCTCCTCCTCCTCCTCCTCCTTCTTCTTCTTCTTCTTCTTCTTCTTCTTCTTCTTCTTCTCCAGAAAGAGCCTAGGCCAGTCTAGAATTCACTATGTAGTCCAGGCTGGCATTGAACACATGGTGATTCTACTGCCTACTGCTTCCTGAATGCTGGGATAAAACTTTTTCAGTGCCATGCCCAGCTAATTTTTATTTCTTTAAAAGATTACAAAAAGAATTGATTGATATGAGAAGATAATTTATAAGTATTATTAATAATTCTATGATGCTGAGTTCAAACTCAGGGACTTATATATGGATGAAAGTGTTATACCAATGAATCATATTCTCAGTCATATTTATTTGTTTATTTTATTTTGAGAAATTGTCTTTCTTATTTACCCTATCTAGAATTGAATTCACTCTGTCTATCAGGCAGATCTGAAACTGTGATCCTTCTGCCTCAACCTCCCAAGGAACTGAAATTGGAGTCCTGAGCCATCAGACTCAGATTAAATATTTATAACTCTTAATTACCTCTCACTCTCAGGTGATTGAGTACTACAGGAAATCCTCTGGATTACTTAGAGTCACAATAAATGAAGAAACAAATAAGGATGTGATTGAACAGTAAGGGTACAATGGTGGCTTTTTGTCTATGTCAATCTTAATCCAAATGATTTTCCTGATTTACAAATGTAAAGATTGTGGGCATTATACTGGAGGAGTTTATGAGGACTCAAAGACATGTCTTGTAAACAACATTCCTGCATTTGTGGTTTTGACTTCTAGGCAAGAAGGAAATACATGTGCATAAGGATATTACTTCTTTCAAAGCCCCAACACTATTATGAAGGATAGAAATAATCTTACTATTACTATATAGAAAACAGTGCTGTGAAAGGAAATTCATCTTGAAGGAGAAAGAAATGTGAACCTCTAACCTGAACTGTGCCAGGACTCATGCATTGATGATAAGGACTGCACAGAGGTCAGGAGTCCAGTGGATAAAACTTTAAGATCCACGATAGTCCACTTGTAGTTGGTACTAACTTGGAAAGAAATATATCAAACTTATTATGGTAGAAAATGGAAGCACTATTGGTAAAATGTTAACCCATCAATAGCAAAGCAATCTGACTCCTAAACTGTCGTGCGTTTGGTATTTGAAAACAGAATTGACTCCTTTGAAACAAAACCTAAGTATTCTTAACTAAAATATGGGACAGTGTCCTCTAAATGGTGATTTTTTTAATGTTTCTGCTTCTTTAACTACACATGGATTGTATTAAATAACTTAAAACTAAAATCCATTTGACTTTTAGGAACTGAAAGTTTACATATCCAAAATTAATTGGTTCATTGGACAAAAATCTCTAGCATCTGTATTTTCCTTTGTGAATTTTAAGGAAATAATTAAGGTTAAATGGGATCACAGGCTTGAAAGATTCCTGTCCTTAAAAGAAGAAACCCAAAATGGTATTAGCATTTTTGCAGTGTGTCTCTGTCCATCTTATCTATGTGCCTGCTCTGTAAGCCCCACAAGAAACACAACTGTTTAGAACCTTAGTCTTGGACTTTTAGTCTGCAAACCTATGAAAACATTAATTGCTGCTGCCCAAGCCACACAGTGTTTATGAATTTTTGTTTGTTTTAGCAACACAAGAAGACTAATACAGAGATCATGTTTGTACTTCAGGGTAATTAAAAAGGTTAGACTTCTCAAATCAAAAATGGTGAACTTTTTTTCTTGACTGGAACTACTGAAAGGATGTGAATGTATCATCTGTCCCAATCCTGAAACCAGGAAGCCACTCATAACTTTCCCAGATACTCATATGGAAGTCAAACTAGAAGTAAGAATTCTTATTCCTAGATATCTCAAGATTTAAAGTGAGCTTAGTTGTGGCTACAACTTGCCATATATTATCTTTGTGTGGCTACCTATTGTGTATGTGTGTGTGTGTGAGAGAGAGAAAGAGAGAGAAGAGAGAGAGAGAGAGAGAGAGAGAGAGAGAGAGAGAGAGAGAGAGAGAACTCATGGAGATTAGATGACATCTAACAGTATTTGAATTGGTTTTCTTCTTTTACTTTGAGGATTCCAGGGATTCAAACTAGGGTAAGCCTTTACCCCATGAACCATGTTACTGATCTTTAATCAGAAAATTTGAAAGGCCGGTGGTTGAAAGACATTGTCTTTGCAAAGTGCTGCAATACATTTTTAGAATCTACAAGTGTGTGTGGTGACACTACAGTCTGAAAACTTGCTCAATGTCTTTGTGTTGTAATTTTGCTTAAAGCAATGAAAATTTTTAAAATTTATTTGAAAGTAAGAATATTGAATTCGATTCTAGAGTGATCAAAAAACTAAAGTACAGTACCATTGACTATTTAAGATAATATGGGCTTTCTTCTTTGAGAGGGCATGAATAAAATAAGATTACATTCAATGTTTCTTTTTTCCTTATAAATTAATGTAAGCTTGTATGGTCTTTACTGGTTGAAGTTTACTTCTAGTGATGAAGCTGCAGCATGTGCAGAACAGGAATGACCCAGAATCAGTGTAGAGGTTCCCTAATGTCCAGGGGACATTGCTTATGAGTTATCTATCTCTTACTTTTACAACAAATGAAGACAATAGAAGCCTCAGGAACCTAAGCTTAGGCTACAGGTAATTTATTATTTGTTTCTATTTAGCATTGGAAGAAGGCAATTTTGATCTTATCTAATTTATAGTCTGCCCTTCAGAAAGTTAAAGTACTATATTGTAGCTTATAAGGGAGGTTTATATAAGAAACACACTAATAGTGTGGTGCCTGGATGAATGGTGACATTCTTTATTATAGTATGTCATAGGTTTTAAGTCAGATAGATATGGGTTCAACTCTTGCCACCTTCATGACTCACTTCTCAGTTTGATCCCTTCTTTCTTATCTTAACAGCATAGTAGTGTGCTAATATTTAGAAGAGAAACAAGGAGTGGTTAAAACAAGGAGTGAGACACACATTACCCAATGATAAATCATAGATGCCATGTTATGTTGAATCTTCTCTGGAGAGTGAGAATCATGCTACAACTAGAGCAGGAAGAGGCTGCTTAATCTGTTATAGTCATCCAACATAGGAGAATGAGAAAGGGGAGGTTTCAACAAGAGATAAAGAATGATCTCATTGCAGCTATGATGCTGAGCTTGAAGAAACAGAAGAAATACTGTGCACATAATTGGACAAGGGTCTCCCAGGAGAGACATTCACATATGAGGGTCCTTGAGTAAAGAAGAAATGGGTGCACCTCATGAGTTCATGGAAGAATGTAATGATAAACGATAAACCATGAGGAAACAAGGATAGATAGGGGCTAAATAAAGCGTGTCAAATAATATGGTTATTTTTCTTTGGGAATGGAATTAAATATTATTTGAATAGCTCCTCAACCAGGAGAGAGAAAGGGGAGAATAAGAGTTTTTTTGTTTTTGTTTTGTTTTGTTTTACATCAACTATGCTTCAGTGGCAGGCCATGCACACAAGAATATTTAGACCACACAAATTGGTCTTGATAGATATCATGGAAAGAGGGCATGAAGTTGGGTATATAAGAAAAAGTGTGGTTAGATCTGAAAGGTACCAAGAGAGTAGACATGATCAAAATCCAGTGTACAAAATTCTCAGAAAGAACTAATGAAAACAGTTCTTTAAAAGTTTCTTGAATACAAAAGTGACATAATCTAATTTACACATGGAAAGAAAACCTCTTGTGGATGATAGGGTAACACAGACTAGTTAAAAGCCCTCATGTTATCTCACTATGAATATAATAGTCCTTCAAGGACTTGTGGCAGTAGAGGGGGGTGAATAAATATTGTGTGTGTGAGAGAATATTTGTATTGCTGGTGATACTTTATTTACCATCCTGATCTTAGACTGAAAAAAGGCAAAAAGAGAAACTAAAAGTCCTTGCTAAGTTCTCCCAGGGAGGAAGCAGTTCTGTCTGGTTTGATCATGAAGCCTATAACACTTAGAATGGCTTCATCCTCTGCCAGCCATTTCATTGTACAGACCTCATTCCTCTTTCAGGTCAATGACTACCAGTGATTCATTTCAGTTTTGAAAGGCTTTGGAGTGACTGAGATGACAGAAGCTTGTTTCCAGATCCTGAGAGACCACTTCAGTTGGTTTCACAACTGCCTTAATATAAGCATGACCAGAGGCTCCAGAAGCCTCATCTGGAGTGTTCTAGTGTTTCAGAAAAGTACCATTTACAGACAAGAATTAATGGGATACTACCCATGTCTATTAGGAAAAGGGAAAGAACAATTGTTTTGCATGCATGGTGTTGTAGACAATTAGGTAGAGGATCAGAGTAAGTGCTTGGCAAGGAATGTGGAAGATCACCAAAGCAGACATGGTCTAGTGAAATGGCCAATAATTAAAGTAGACTACTCAGGTAATAAACTTTATTTTGTAGAGAAAGAGAAGTACATAATTATTATATATCACAAAGATTTTGATATAATTTAACAGAAGGAAGACGAAGAACATGTCAGATACTGAAATGGGGGAAACACAGCAGTAGTGGGTACCACAATAGAAAAGCTACTACATGTAACTAAAAGCATTATTTCATTTAAATCACTACCATAGTTCCATCCCTTTACTGAAGTTCAGAGATACAAAGCAATTAACCTTTTATCACATATGTAATAAGTGGCAGAGCCAAGATGGCAAGCCTGTTGGACTCCTGGGCTATATTCTCTTATTACTGAGAGAAAGAAAAGAGCCTGGATTTTAAATGAAGCCTCTCAATGATTCTTGTCTCTATTTTTAAATGAGAAAGGATATCACAAAGGAGAGCTCAGAAGTGTGGGGAAAAGCTACTTGAATAGCCTTTGGAATGCCCTCTGTGGAAGACAAGTGCTCTGGCTGAAGCCTCAGAGGAAAGCAGCAAAGCATGGCAGTGAGCACAGCCAGGCTTTCTCAGGCTGGATCTCTGGTGACAGAATGAGGTTTTCTGAGAGTTACTGCGGTGCCAGACAAATGGTAGTACATTCTGAATCGTGTTGGAGAATAATAAGCATGATGAGATTTCTGTCCCTACTGTCCCTCTTCTTCAGTTTGACACATTGTTCAAAAAGTGAGCCTGGGGTGGAAAGGAATTTAATCGTAGAGCTTAGAGATATTAGAATCTGTGAGATGCTAGCAGGCAGATTTTAACTGCTTGTCATTTGGTCAGGGGAGCCTTTTTTCTAAGGAGACAGAAGGGATTTATAGACTATAAGCTAACAGAGAGCTCCTAATGGAGTCTGTGGATTGTACCAGTCACAGAGATGATTAATAGTGACAATGACAATCACAATTATCAAGTACTTTCTACCCCGTGAACTTTAGCATCATATGATTCAATTTTTGTAAGATCTCATGTATTGCAGAGAAGCATTCTAACAATCTCTATAGTAAGAAAAACTGGGACAAGAAGGTTTAAAAAGTTTGTTCAAGATTAATCATTTTAAGATGTCAGTGTTGAGGTTTGGACCTAAGAATTTTCCCTCTATACCTCAAGTGTTTAACCCTTCTGTATAACTGGACTTCTACATCTGTTTTTCTACCCTTCTGGGTATGTAGAATAGATTATTAGGCTCACTTTATCATCAAGACTTACTTTAAGTGGTATTAAAAATTAATTGATATCTAAGAATCTTTACTACAGAAAATTCTATAAAGATCTCATTGTCATATACAGTCATGTATCATTTAGTGACTTGGATATGGTCTGAAAAAAACACTTGCTAAGGGTCCTGTCTGTGTCAACACCATAGAATTTACTTCCACAAAGAAGTGTCTATGATATCACTAGCCAGTAAAATCTTAAGACACAACTATTCTGTTTGTGGTCTTTCACTATACCAGATACCATTGTGTAGCATGTGATTATATGTAAATGAAAATCTAGAAATAAATTTGGAGATTGGAATAATTAATATAGAATTAAATAGACAGTAATAGATTAAATTCTGTTTGATAAGGGCACATAGGAATTACCATACCTAAATGTCTTTAAATACATAAAAGTTCTTTTCTTTATTTTCTTTTTAAAATAAAGGTTAGTTTCTCTCCTTGGTTGAGTATAGTAGATGGTGGATTGGTTGTGAATGTCTGAACAGAACAAGACTTTGAAAAAGCAGGTTTCTCAGGAATATGGTCAGAGACAAAGAATGAAAGACTTTTACTCAGCTAAGTCAGAGGACAGAGTGCCAGTAGGCTACCAGTCTATAGGCCAAAACCTGGCATCAAACATGAGGATGGTTATTAGCAATAAGCCATACACAAGATGGGGAGAAGTTATCTGGACCATCCTTCCTTGTTTTTATGGGGAAATTCTGTTAGTTATCTTGGAGTGCTGACTATTTAAAGGGTGTGATGCCACAATGGCAGCAAGGCAATGATCTTAAAGAAAACTGTTTGAGTGTGAAGAATGACTTTAGCACACAAAATTTGAATCGTAAAAATAGATCAGAGCACTCATGACTAAATTTGAGACACTCTAAAAATTTTCAGACCAAACTTTATTCATACTCATTTAATAACTTGTTTAGTATTATTCACACCTTTTCTTGAGACACACTGTTTTTAGTCTTCCTCAATAGAACTAGTCATAGAATTTCACTGGGGAAAATAGCAATAAAATAACAGGATATTCTAATAGTCTGAAATGATGCTGCTTCATTTGTGATTCTGTTTATTTCTTCTCATTTTCCTATTCAACCCCATCTTCCAGTCATATGCTACCTTTTTTATCTCTATATGAGACAATTATAGGAAACAAGAATGTAGCCATGGAGAGTCAAACTGTAATGATTCAATTATGCCAATTGCATAGACTATCATACTGTGCCTTTTCACAACATCAAGGCTTACTGAATGACAGTAGAATCACAAGCTATATCAGTTTTACTGACTTTAGTTCACTGACTACCACAAATGTAAAGTCTTTGTTTCTTTTCATTTTTCACAGCTAATTCTTTAGTACACAAGCCCAACACCACACTTTGTGTAATTATATGTATGTTTCAGAAAGTTGGAAAAGTCTTTAAGTCTACAGGAACTAAAAACTCAATTGAAAAGTAGGTTCACAGGTCAAATATTGAGATAACACACTGACAGTGAGGCTAGGCCACTGAAAACCCACATGACTTAAAAGCTGTAAGCATTGAAAGAAGGAAGTTAGCACTGAGTTGAGTCAGAATATAGTCAAAGAGTGTCACTTGGTAATATCCTTGGCAGGAGCTAGTAATTCTATGTGAAAATTATGAGTTGGTATGCTGTGCTTTAATTTCAAGTCTCTTTGCTCATAGAAATCTCTGTGACTCTGGTTCAGTCTTGTGGGTCTAGGCATGCCCAGTTACACATGGGTTGGGGGATCCAGACAGTGGTCATTTACTTGTACCTGAACTCTATCTTTACACAAAAAGTTGTTTCTTATTGGGTCATATTCTGAGTTATTTCATTTCTATGCCTCATACACTGTAGTATTTTTATTCTCATATTACCAATTGCTGTTAATTCCTCCTCTTGTTCACATATGGCTCAGATTGTATTATTTTGTTCTATGTTCCTTGATGTTTAGAGATGTAAATCCCTGAGGCTTCTGGTCTCATTTGTGGTTTCTTAACTTCTTTTTCTTCTTGATTGATACTGTTTCTTCACTGTTCCATCTGTGTAGGTATTCTATTTGCTGCTTTGGTGATGGGTGTAAATATATTTACTTATACAGACAATTAGCTGTGCCTCTAGAGGTAGAATGTTGTTAACAATATAGAAAGTCTATATAGATTCAACAATTCAAAGTACCACTTTTACCATTGAACATCATAGAGTAAAATTATTTGGCTAATATTTTAATTCATATTTGCATCTACATTTCTTTGCATGTGTATGCCTTGCAGTGAATTCCAGGCAGTAATTTGTCTACTTGATTTGATCATCCTGCAGTTTTAAAGTTTAACTCCCATGTTATTTTGTGTGGATGAGCTCTATGTGTTCAAACATGTCGAGCCAGGAATACAATACTGAAATTCTTCTACAAAAGACAGGGTTTGATAAATCTAGACTCTTAGTTTTAGAGAACAGTAGCATGAAAGCAGACAGGAAATACTGTGTTTCACATTTTAGCAGAGAAATCAAAGGCACAAATAGGCAGTCTGTCACAGAGAAATCTCCCACAGGGTCAACAACAGTACAGTTGGAAGAATAATACTAATTAACTAAATTTGAAGCTCAAGCTGTGGTGGTTGACTAGTTTAATTTTAGGAAAAACTGAGAAACTGAAAAGTTTTCTCAATCCTTGTCAGGTAGACACAGAAAGAAAATCGGTGTCCTACCATCAGTACCTTGCTAACAGAACTCTCATATGCGTCAGAGTATCAGTGACAGTCCATAGAGGAAATTCCAGTAAAGATTCCAACAGGGAAATAAATGGTATGATTGTTCATGTGTAGCTTGCCCTGAAAAATATAAGTGTAAACATTATCCTGAATAAGTTTAATTGTATCCATTAAGAGGAGATTAGGACATCTATTAAATATTTAAACTTGTTAACTAGAATATTAACTGAGAATTCTACAAAATCTTCTACACAAATATATTGTTGAGGAGTACAATATGTATAATAGAGCCTTTTTTTAAGTTTATCTATATTCAGATTAAATGAGAAGTATAGCATTTTTTGTTACTCCAGATTAGTGAGCACATTAGAAATAAAATGATTATCAGAGATAATGTTTTTTCCAACCCCAAATCCTTGGGTAGAAATATTATCTCTAGTGCTAGTGTGTATTTGAACTTAGGGTCTATTGGAGGTGATAGATAGGGGGTTAGTGCTGTTTTAAGAGAGTCTCATAGAGTACTACATTCTGTCTCTCAAGAGAATGCCAGAGAAAACATTTCTGTTTCTGGACTAAGAAACAGTTAAGCATGGAGTCTCCTGGCACTCTAATCTTGGACTGTATCATTTTCAACATCCAGAATGCATTTCTCACATTTACATTATTTGTATGTTTTCCAGTCTGTGATAATTAATTATTGAAGTTTGAAAAACTAATTTGATAATTGTTTGTTAATCTAATAGTGTTCATAGCCCACTCATATTTCAGTATCATATGATTAAATTATATATTTGTTTTTATAATGTCATTTCATAAATAAAAAAACAGGGCTTTCACTCTCTTCCAAGCTTTTTTATTTCATTTTGATCACTTGTTAACTTAAAGATTAGTTACAGAAAAAAATCCAATTTGGAATTTTGTATACACTTTTAGGTTATAATATGACTATGCTCATTTTAAGACCTTGACTTACTGAAAACAGGATTCAGTTCTTTTTCAACCAATTTCGAGTGCACCTTTTTCTTCTGTGCATTCAGGTAGCTAACCATAGTTTTCCTTCATGACTGTCTTCTTAGGAGTCAAATATTACTTACAAATATGCGCTTATGTTTGAGGAATAAATTTGATCCTTGTTCCTTACTATACCATTCAACAAACAAATTTTAATAAAGATAAGATTGTGCCAATCACAAATATCTTGGAAATTTCTTAGTATCCAAATTTGAGATCATTCTTGTGATGGCTATTTTTGGTCATCAACTAGACTACATCTGAAATTAACTAAAACCCAAAAATGGCTGTGTATACCTATGAGGGATTTTTTCTTAATCATTTGAAGTAGGGAAGATCTCCTATCTGGATATTTAAGGTGAGAAGACGCAACTTTAATTTAGATCTTTTTAGGTAAAAAGATCCACCTCTACTCTGGGCCTCACCCTCTGCTTGTATTTTGTATAAAGGATAAGGAAAAAAGGAAGTTGCTCTCTTTGCCTGATTGCTTTTACCCTCACTAACAAGTCCATTTCTCTACTGTTATTACAGCCTACTTCTCTAAGGTTCTAGCATGTACTGAAGTCCAGCTGAAATACCCAGCCTTGTGGACTATACAAATACTGGATTCTTGAAACTTCCATTTTCATAGTCAGCCATTGCTGGATTGGATTAGCTGGACAACAGCCTGTAAGTAATTCTAATATACCCCTTAATATTCATATAGACAGATTAATTCTATGACTTCTACTAATATACAGAACCCTAACTAACACAAATTGTTTGTACCAGAACTAATTTTAGAGCCAATGAACTATAAGGATAAATATTTTTTGTATCTGAAATAGACTTTCCAATTTACCAACATGTAAAGTCCCCAAAGTCACCATACACACACACACACACACACACACACACACACACATATATGGGGGCCTTTCCTGGGATCCTGGAGAATACTAAAATCCCATGGTGTGAACCATTTACAAAGTTAATGAGACAAATGAATTTGATTATTCTCACTCACCAATTATGAGAGGCAATAGATTTATTGACTCTGTTTCAAAAATATTTTAGAATTTATGGAAAATATGGAAAATGATGATGCTGGTTAGTTGCTTCTAAGCATCTCAAGATAAAATGACAAAAGAAAAGAATAAATTCTTTAATACAAATTAATCAGCTTCAAGCATCTCAGAATACAAAGAAGGACAATTAACTCCTTAGTGAAATTGATGGGCACCAGATGCACAGAGTGTAATGTTTTTAGTGTTCTTGGTAAGAGTTTCTTCTCTCTAGCAACCATAGAGTTGTGAAAGATCAAACTGAAACTCTCATTATAAGACTGGCTAAATAACAATGAAATTTAAGTACCATTTCTCAAGCATGTTGCTGGTTAAAGTAAGGGCACTGATTTGTGTAGAATGAGATCTTGTAACTTGGGATGGGATGTGTGGGAGGACTTTATTGAAGTTGAGAACTTTGAACATTCTGATTCTCAATGGTTTATCTCACCTGAAGAATTATTCTCTCCATCCACTGCAGAAGATATACTCACACTCCCACATTATGATATCTTATCTGTTCTACATTTGACTGAAGAAATTAATCCTCTATTGTCTACTAACCCAGTAGTGGCTTTCTCTGAAGTAAATATGCCAAGCAAGACAATAATGAAGACCTGCCAACAGTTGATGCTATTCTACAATCATACTTAAGGCTGAGTAGGTTCCTAGGAGGCAGAGAGGAAGTGTAGTCCATGAGAAGGGGCACTACTCTGCTAAAGAGCTCAAGGGGTTTGCTAATTCACTCAGGCAGAAGTTTGGGGAATATGGGTGGGAATAGTTTTACAGTGTGTGATAATGGTGGAAGGAACATAAAATTGGATCAGATTGAGTTTATTGATATGGGCCCATGTAATACGGAAGTTCACACAGTTTAAAAAGATGGCAAAAGTTTGTTTGAATGGTTGACAGAAACATTTGTCAAAAGATGCCTGTAGAGGGCAAAAAGGCCTTGTGCACACAGATAAGCACTGGAGAGGCAAGGAAAGTTAAACACACAACTTACCTTTTCAGGGGAATGAGGTACATAGCTACTCTGCCTGGAATGCCAAGAATGATGTAATTTTGCAACCTGGTGATACTTTGCTGTCTGATGAGACAATTTCTGCTTCTGTCTCCCAGAAATTTTGCTTTATTTATCTCAGACCCTTTCCTCTTAAAACCATGAGCATTAGTTTTAGTCTATAAAACCCATTCTAAAGAGTAATGTTACTTATACTTTACAACAGCCTAAATGACTTCTGTGCCATCTTAGGTTAAGGCCAATCCTAACACCCATAGGCATTATGTTTAACTCAGTCAGTTTCCCTTGGGTCCTTTCTGAGTTAACAGAAACCATCTTATGAATGAAGATGAAGCAACATGTACTTAGCAAAGAAATTCAATGTAAACATGTCTTAGGCTTTTCTGTTCTCACTGGGTTGAGTTAACTCTTATCTGAGTGCTTGTTTCCAAAAATGGTATTCCATTTAAATATGGCTAAAGTAAAATGATCTGGACCAGACTCTACAAGTCTTTGTCCAGCTCTGGTTACAATAAAATCAGACTGAGATGAGTTTCATTATTTGTTTTTTCAAATGTCAATAGTATTTTATTTGATATTAACACAAGCAATGGAAGTTTTAAATTAGGTGATACAGTTTTATTAATTGGAAAATATCATATTGTCCTATTACCCATTTGTTCAAGGGTAAGCCAACTACAATTGATGGCTTCTGGCAAGGGTGCAGGATGGGAAGGACTCAGCTCTACTTAAGGGGCAGGTCACTGACAGTTTGACTACATACCAGTAAGGATATAGAAAACACAATTTGGACTTGGTTTTTGTTGTTGTTGAAGGAGAAGTTACAAGGATGAGGGCAGACACAGAGGCACTGAAGAGTGTATGTGGTAGGGTATATGTTGTGATATTTCCAAAGAATAAATACAAATATGTTGGGAAAAAATGAATGAGTTACATTTTCTCTTTGTGGATCATTTTTCCTTCTATGCTGTGAAGCCTGTACAGAATTATGACAGATGCCCTATATGAAAATGAGTCAGAGATGTCAGAGATGTCTGATAGTCCTTGATTCAGTGTAATATCATATAACATTTTATCTATACTCTTTAATGAAGACTATATACAACATCAATGAAAAAAGCTGAATGCAATTTTAATAGTTGTTTCAAGAATGTAATTTAGTTCTAACGCCAATACAATGCTCTAACTTCAACAAAAATTATCTAGAGAGAGAGAGAAAGAGAGAGAGAGAGAGAGAGAGAGAGAGAGAGAGACAGAGACAGAGACAGAGAAAGAGAGAGAGACAGAGAGAGACAGAGAGAGAGAGAGAGCAGCATGGTAGAACTGGAAGTGATCCTAAAAAGTCAAATTTCTTGAGAATGCCATGTGGAAGAAATGCTTCCTACTGGCTATTACAACAACAGCAGTTATATTAATAAAATCTAGAATGTCTTAATTATATCTCTGAATTGTTATAGCCATCAAATGTTAATGAGACTTCTAGTCAAGCTGAAGGGAATTTTTACTTTCTTTTCTAATGAAGAAAGACATACTTGAAATTAAATCATGAGCACTTTGTTTTACTCAATTTTTATTGGCGATATTTTGGATTTAGCTAGAATCATTTCATATGTGTGTGTGTGTGTGTGTGTGTGTGTGTGTGTGTGTGTATACATGTATATGTAAGGGTACACATACACATGGCAAAATGGTCTGTCATTCCTCAGAGTGTCATTCCTCGAGAACTGTCTATTTTAATACCTTTTCTCAAATTAATATAATTGCATCATTCCCTCCTTTTCTGTCTCATTCCAAATTCTCACATATACCCACCCTTGCTCTCGTACAAATTTATAGCCCTTTTTTCTTTAATTGTTGATATATATATATATAAAACTGATATCTCTGAGGCAGAGTGGGCAGGAAGATTATAAGAGCCAGAGGTACAGAAAATATGCTGTGAAACTCTACATCCTAAAAAATATTGATGCCCATCAAGACTCAACAACGTGACAGCCACTTTACTTTTTGAGAGAGGGTCTCTCACTGGTATGGGTCATCATCATAAGGTAGACTGCCAAATCAGTATAGATATATACCTGTTTCTGCCTCCTCAGCTCCAAATCTTCTTGTCTCCCTGAAATATATTCTGACTTTAATATTGTACCTGATCTGATCATAACTTGAACAGTGAAAGTAAAATGAAGCTCTTCTCAATTTTACAGATGATCCTGGAATTGTATAAATATAATTGGCTAACTAAGTTTAAGAGCCATGCTTTACCGGGTATTTGAAAGGAGTGGGTGCAGGGCAGGGGAGCCATGGGACTCCTGCTGGAGAGTTAACTGAGCCCCAGCTAAGTGAAATGGCCCTGCAGAGGCTGCAATTTTCAAATTGTTCCATATACAGTTATAAAAGAGTTGAAATACAGAACAGGAAAAAAGGAAAAAGGAATATATATTTATGAACGTTGCTTTAAGAAATTATCTCAGATAAAACTAGAATTATCTTGTCATTTCATAAGGGTGTTACTAGAAGTTAAAAGAAAATGTAACTGATAAAATGATCAATGTAAAGTTATGATTAGCTATTGTAAAACTGCCATTTAGGCATTATCTTTGGGCATTATCTATTTAAAGTAAAGATATGTAGCCTTATTAATCTCTTAATACTTCCAGGTATTTATCATACAGATATGTCCAACCTCTAACTTATGGATCCACATGTGACCCAGGATTGCTCTTGGAGCGCACAAAGCCTATAATTTAGTTTTGGTTTGAAATGTATGTCTTCTTAATTCCCCTGGGCAAGAATAAGATCAATACCACAATTTTGAGCCAAACTTGTAGTAAACTTGATTTTATTGGGATACGTTCAAGAGCTGGCCAGCCACTGAATCCTAACACAGGTTAAAGTGAGCATTCTTGGGCCCCATTTTAAGGAATAAAACAACAAGTAGTCAGCCAGCAAGTTTACAGAGACAAAAAGCAAGCAAACAAGCAAACAAAACA
The DNA here is from genome assembly GCA_036184795.1 of Tokudaia tokunoshimensis. Classification (NCBI taxonomy): domain Eukaryota; kingdom Metazoa; phylum Chordata; class Mammalia; order Rodentia; family Muridae; genus Tokudaia; species Tokudaia tokunoshimensis. The sequence continues at coordinate 43,080,802 of BTHU01000018.1, forward strand.
AAACAAACAAACATCATTTGGTTGCCATGTGATTAGGGAAGAGTGATTATGGAGAATGAGAAAGGGTCAGGGTATTCTCAAAGCAAGTCAAAGTCATGGCATGGGGCAGGTCAGGCTCCAGGAAACAGACTTAAGAACAACTCAGCTCTTACAGTTAATGGTTCCATTCTCCACTCCAACCAGGCAGCCCTCTGGGCCACATTCTCTTGGCCCCTATCCCATGGTTGCTCTCCTTTTTCCTCTCCTGCTTGTTCTTCTCTATTCCTTGGTGGCTTCTTCTCTCTCCAAGAAAACTCAACCCTACCAATCTCTCTTCTGCCCAACCATTGGGTGCTGGCATCATTACTCACCAATCAGAATTAACTTGGGGTCAGGGTCCCAGAGGCTATGTGCAGATCCCATATCTTGGGGACCAGCACTTAGCATTACAATAAACAGCAAAAGAAAAAAAAACTCAATATACTGAGTTACTCTAGTTACTGGAACATTTTACAGAAAGCTTTAAATCTTTTGTTTGATTCTTCCAAAATCAACAATAGGAAACATTGGGCCAGAGCCATTGATCAGTAGCTATAAGTGTTTGTTGAGCAAGAACAACTTACTGAATTTGAATTCCTAGAAGCCAGTGTTGATGTGGTCATTAAGAGGTCAGGCTTGTGAATAGGGCTTCTGTAAGGATGTGTTTGCTTGCTCTATGGCCACAGCATCTTTGGCATTTTCATTTCATTCCTTCTCTGAGCCCTTGAGTCTTCTATTTCTTTCTCTTGCTATGGCAGCATGCTTTTAACTAGCATTATGATTACATTCTCTTTGACAGTAATTTTTATTCACCTCCTCATTTGATCTTGACAATAGTCCTATGAGATTCTCATTACTGTATACATATTATTGACTGTGGAAACTGAGATCTAGAAAAGTTAACTAAAATTACTCAAAAATCAAAAAGACAGAAAATATTACAGTAGCAAGATCAAATTTGCTTCTAACCACTGAATTTGACATACAGACATATTTGTTTTTCCACCTTAAAATATCTACCCAAAGAAAGGATCAACTTTTATATAGGATTTTATATTGAAGAAACCAATAAGCTAATGAGGACTTAGACATAGGTGGAATAGTTCTCATACACTACTAAGGATAGGTATGTATAATTCATACACTACTGAGTCTCTTAGGATTTTCTGTAGAAACTATATGAGTATAGCATTTGGATGTGTGTTACTGCTCTAGTTGATGGCATGAACCTGGGAGAATGAGGCAGACTAAAATCTCATGCAATATACAATACTATTGAGGGCATCAGACAGTTTGTATTCTGAGGGCGTTTTGAGGGTTAAGCAGGGTCATGTAGCAAAGTTCACTCGAGTTTGAGCTGTATACAGTCACAGGGCAAGGTTAGGAGAGCAAGGTCACATCAGTTCAAGATGTACATAGTCAGGAGGATATTATACCTGGGAGGGGCACAAAAGCAGATTCCAAGAACAACCTATGTTATGCAGGGACAGGGACTACAAGACTCTTCTTGTCTTCTTGGAGTTTTCTCAAAAAGGTCTCAGAAATCTCAAATATAATGGGAATTAATTAAAAAAGAACCTCCCTGCCAACTCTCCTTGGCAGTGCAGGACCTTAATTGCTCAAACTTCAGTGGCAGCCAACTCCTTTGAGCTCACAAACTCTCCAGTCTTATGAGGCCACCATAGCCTCTGCAGGGTCATTTCACTCAGCCAGGGCTCAGTTAACTCTCTGGCTGGAGTTCCACAGCTCTCCTGCCCTGCACCTACTCCTTCCAAATATACTGTAAAGCATGATTCTTAAACTTAAATAGTAAACCAATTATATTTATATATATGAAACTCCCAAATACAAGATGCCAATTTACAAGGATAAATGTCTTATCCCAATTTTCTTTTTTTTATTTTTCCTCGCCTTTTTAAAAAAAAAAATAGGTATATTCTTTATTTACATTTCAAATGATTTCCCCTTTCCTGGTCCCCCCCCTGAAAGTCCAATAAGCCCTCTTCCCTCCCCCTATTCCCCAATCAACCCCCTCCTGCTTTCCTGTCCTGGTATTCCCCTGCATTGAACCTTTCCAGGACCAGGGGCCTCTCCTTCCTTCTTCTTGGGCATCATTTGATATGTGAATTGTGTCTTGGGTATTCTGAGCTTCTGGACTAATATCCACTTATCAGTGTGTGTATACCACGTGTGTTCTTTTGTGATTTTGTTACCTCACTTAGGATGATATTTTCCAGTTCCACCCATTTGCCTAAGACTTTCATGGATTCATTGTTTTTAATAGCTGAGTAGTATTCTATTGTGTAAATATACCACATTTTCTGTACCCATTCCTCCATTGAGGGACATCTGGGTCGTTTCCAGCTTCTGGCTATTATAAATGGGGCTGCTATGAACATAGCGGAGCATGTGTCCTTATTACATGCTGGGGAACCCTCTGGGTATATGTCCAGGAGTGGTACAACGGGGTCCTCCAGTAGTATCATGCCCAGTTTTCTGAGGAACCACCAGACTGCTTTCCAGAGTGGTTGTACCAGCTTGCAATCCCACCAGCAGTGGAGGAGTGTTCCTCTTTCTCCACATCCTCACTAGCACCTGCTGTCTTCTGAGTTGTTGATCTTAGCCATTCTGACTGGTGTGAGGTGGAATCTCAGGGTTGTTTTGATTTGCATTTCCCTAATGACTAAGGATGCTGAACATTTGTTTAGGTACTTTTCATGCATACGATATTCCTCAGGTGAATATTCTTTGTTTAGCTCTGTACCCCATTTATTCTGGACCTCAAGCAGTACTACAAAACAATAGTGTTAAAAACTACATGGTATTGGTGCAGTGACAGGCAGGTAGATCAACGGAATAGAATTGAAGACCGAGAAATGAACCCACACACCTATGGTCACTTGATCTTTGATAAAGGAGCTAAAACCATCCAGTGGAAAAAAGATAGCCTTTTCAACAAATGGTGCTGGTTCAACTGGAGGTCAGCATGCAGAAGAATGCAAATTGATCCATACTTATCTTCTTGTACTAAGCTCAAGTCCAAGTGGATCAAGGACCTCTACATAAAACCAGAAACACTGAAACTAATAGAAAAGAAACTGGGGAAGAGCCTTGAGCACATGGGCACAGGGGGAAATTTCCTGAACAGATCACCAATAGCTTATGCTCTAAGATCAAGAATTGACAAATGGGACTTCATAAAATTACAAAGTTTCTGTAAGGCAAAGGACATTGTCAATTGGACAAAACAGCAACCAACAAATTGGGAAAAGATCTTTACCAACCTTACATCTTACAGAGGGTTAATATCCAATATATACAAAGAACTCAAGAAGTTAGACACCAGAGAGACAAATAACCCTCTTTAAAAATTGGGTACAGAGCTAAACAAAGAATTATCCCAACTTTCTAACCTTTGGATAAATTAATATCTGACTCCATTGCTCCTTGGTTCTCTTCCCTGCCAAGCACTTCTCCCTGTACTTGTACTTGTGTGTCACTTCTCTCTCTCTTTCTCTCTCTCTCTCTTCTGCTCTTCCTCCTCTCTCCCCTCCAATCACTGGCCTCTCACTGCCTCAATGTGATTGGATAGGAAATATCTTGCAACACACAGTTTCCTTCATAGGCTAATTCCAGACAGATGTGTTTTTTTATTCTCATTTCTTTTATTGAGCTCCCCAAATGAAGGGAAATGGTCAGTTATAGAAGATTTAATAGTTGGGAGGAAAGAAAAACAAGCAGAGAAAAATATGTACAATAATTTGAAAAATGTGGCATATTTTTTATTCTGGCAGAGACTGCGGATCTTGAGGTACAAATCAGAAGTCATGTTACATAGATCCCAGGTATGGTGATAAATCTGCTTTTTACCACTCTAGAAGTTTCAAAGCAGTTGCTGAAGCAATGTTGTATCTCTCTTTACCTTTGCAACCTCATACTCAATTTCTCAATTATATTATTTCCTATTAAATACATTCTTTTATGAGAAAAGACACTAGTTCAATCAACAATGCTTTACTGCTGCTACTTCTTGTTTTTGCCACAGGAAGGAATAGTGAATAATATAAGCAATAAGAAACATATAGTTGTATCAGAAAGGGAAAATGGGAGCACTGATACTGGGGTCCGGATCCTACCAGGCTCATAACAAGCAGTATGTCTCTTAGATCTGGCTTCCCAGGCACTTGTTTTATGTTATGCACTGCTCCTGCAATGGGTTTAAACAGGTATAATATGTATCTCCTGGGTTTAGCTTGTGGCTTCTTGGATATCCCAGCAGGAATGGATATGAGCTCTTTTTTTTTTTTTTTTTTTTTTTTTTTTTTGGTGGTGCATGCTTTTTTTTTAATTTTTTTTATTTTGTTTTTCTAAGTTTTTTTTATTTACATTCAAAATCATTTCCCCTTTCCAGTTTCCTCCCTCCCCGAAAGTCCCATAAGCCCCTTTCCCTCCCTCTTTTCCCCATTCAACCCCTCGCTTCTCTGTCCTGGCATTCCCCTACATCCAGTCTTTCCGGTACCAGGGATCTCTCCTTCCATCTTCTTGGAAATCTATTGATATGCGAATTAACTCTAGGGTATTCCGAGATTCTGGGTTAATATCCCCTTATCAGTGACTGTATACCATGTGTGTTATTGTGTGATTGGGTTACCTCACTAAAGATGATATTTTCAAGTTCAGACCATTTACCTAGGAATTTCATGAATTCATTGTTTTTAGTTGCAGAGTAGTATTCCATTGTGTAAATATACCACATCTACTGAATCCATTCCTCCATTGAGGGATGTCTGGGTTCTTTCCAGTTTCTGGCTATTATAAATAAGGCTGCTATGAACATAGTGGAGCATGTGTCCTTATTGCATGCAGGTAAAACCTCTGGGTATATGCTCAAGAGTGGTAGAGCCCTATCCTCCGGAAGTGTCATGCCCAGTTTTCTGAGGAACCGCCAGACTGCTTTCCAGAGTGCTCGTACCAGCTTGCAATCCGACCAGCAGTGGAGGAGTGTTCCTCTTTCTCCACATCCTCGCCAACAACTGCTGTCTCTTGTGTTTTTGATCTTAGCCATTCTGACTGGTGTGAGATGGAATCTCAGGGTTGTATTGATTTGCATTTCCCTAATGACTAAGGATGATGAACATCTCTTTAGGTGCTTCTCAGCCATTAGATATTCTTCAGGTGAGAACTCCTTGTTTAGCTCTGTACCCCATTTTATAATAGGGTTACTTGCCTCTCTGGAGTTTAACTTCTTGAGTTCTTTGTATATATTGGATATTAGCCCTCTGTCGGATGTAGGGTTGGTAAAGATCATTTCCCAGTTAGTTGGTTGCCGCTTTGTCTTTTTGACAGTGTCTTTTGCCTTGCAAAAACTTTGTAATTTAATGAGGTCCCATTTGTCAATTCTTGATCTTAGAGAATAAGCTATTGGAGTTCTATTCAGGAAATTCTCCCCTGTGCTCATATGTTCAAGGTTCTTCCCTAGTTTCCTTTCTATTAGTTTCAGTGTCTGGTTTTATGTGGAGGTCCTTGATCCACTTGAAATTGAGCTTAGTGCAAGGAGATAAGAATGGGCCAATTTGCATTCTTCTGCATGTTGACCTCCAATTGAGCCAGCACAATTTGTTGAAAAGGCTATCTTTTTTCCACTGGATGGTTTTAGCTCCTTTGTCAAAGATCAAGTGACCATAGGAGTGTGGATTCATTTCTGGGTCTTCAATTCTGTTCCATTGATCTACATGCCTGTCACTGTACCAATACCATGCGGTTTTTAACACTATTGCTCTGTAGTACAGCTTGAGGTCCGGGATACTGATTCCCCCAGAGGTTCTTTTACTCTTGAGAATAGTTTAAGCTATCCTCGGATTTCTGTTATTCCAGATGAATTTTTGAATCGCTCTTTCTAACTCTATGAAGAATAGCGTTGGGATTTTGATGGGGATTGCATTGAATCTGTATATTGCTTTTGGCAAGATGGTCATTTTGACTATATTAATCCTGCCAATCCATGAGCATGGCAGATTTTTCCATATTCTGAGGTCTTCTTCAATTTCTTTCTTCAGAGACTTGAAGTTCTTGTCATACAGATCTTTCACTTGTTTGGTTAGAGTCACGCCAAGATACTTAATATGGTTTGTGGCTATCATGAAGGGTATTATTTCTCTTCTTTCTCAGCCTGCTTATCCTTTGAGTATAGGAAGGCTTCTGACTTGCTTGAGTTGATTTTATATCCGGCCACTTTGCTGAAGTCGTTTATCAGCTGTAGGAGTTCTCTGGTGGAGTTCTTTGGGTCGCTTAAGTATACTATCATATTGTCTGCAAATAGTGATAGTTTGACTTCTTCCTTTCCAATTTGTATCCCTTTGACCTCTTTTTGTTGTCTAATTGCTCTAGCTAGAACTTCAAGTACTATATTGAAAAGATATGGAGAGAGAGGGCAGCCTTGTCTAGTCCCCGATTTTAGTGGGATTGCTTCAAGTTTCTCTCCATTTAGATTGATGCTGGCTACCTGTTTGCTGTAAATTGCTTTTACTATGTTTAGATATGGGCCTCGAATTCCTGATCTTTCCAAGACCTTTAGCATGAAAGGATGCTAAATTTTGTCAAATGCTTTCTCAGCATCTAATGAGATGACCATGTGGTTTTTTCTTTGAGATTGTTTATATAGTGGATTACATTGATGGATTTCCTTATATTGAACCATCCCTGCATCCCTGGGATGAAGCCTACTTGATCGTGGTGAATGATCGTTTTTATGTGTTCTTGGATTTGGTTGGCAAGAATTTTATTGAGTATTTTTGCATCAATATTCATAAGAGAGATTGACCTGAGATTCTCTTTCTTTGTCGGATCTTTGTGTGCTTTTGGTATTAGCGTAATTGTGGCTTCATAGAACGAGTTGAGCAGTGTTCCTTCTGTTTCTATTTTGTGGAATAGTTTGAAGAGTATTAGTGTTAGGTCTTCTTTGAAGGTCTGATAGAATTCTGCACTAAAACTATCTGGACCTGTGCTGTTTTTGGTTGGAAGACTTTCAATGACGACTTCTATTTCTTCAGGGGTTATAGGACGGTTTAGATGGTCTATTTGATCCTGATTTAATTTTGGTATTTGGTATCTGCCAAGGAAATTGTCCATTTCCTCGAGATTTTCTAGTTGTGTTGAATACAGGCTTTTGTAGTAGGATCTGATGATTTTTTGAATTTCCTCAGTTTCTGTTGTTATCTCTCCCTTTTCGTTTCTGATTTTATTAATTTGGATACTGTCTCTGTGCCCTCTTGTTAGTCTGGCTAAGGACTTATCTATCTTGTTGATTTTCTCAAAGAACCAACTCCACGTTTTGTTGATTCTTTGTATGGTTTTATTTGTTCCTACTTGATTGATTTCAGCCCTGAGTTTGATGATTTCCTGCCTTCTACTCCTCTTTGGCGTATTTGCTTCTTTTTGTACCAGGGTTTTCAGGTGTGCCATTAAGCTGTTAGTGTATGCTGTCTCCCGTTTCTTTTTGGTGGCACTCACGGCTATGAATTTTCCTCTTAGCACTGCTTTCATTGTGTCCCATAAATTAGGGTATGTTGTGCCTTCATTTTCGTTAAATTTCAACAAGTCTTTGATTTCTTTCTTTATTTCCACCTTGACCAAGTTATCATTGAGTAGAGCATTGTTCAGCCTCCATGTGTATGTGGGTTTTCCTGCATGCAGCAAAACGCTGGGTCCTGTTTACGTTTCCAGTCTGTTAGTCTATGTCTTTTTATTGGGGAATTGAGACCATTGATATTAAGAGAGATTAAGGAATAGTGATTATTGCCACCTACCATTCTTGACGTTATCTTTATATTTGAGTGGTTATCTACTTTTGGGTTTGATGCAAGAAGGTTACTATCTCATTTTTTCCAGGGTGTATTTCTCTCCTTGTATTGGCGGTTTCTACCTATTATCCTTTGCAGGGCTGGGTTTGTGGAAAGGTATTGTGAAAATTTGGTTTTATCATGGAATATCTTGGTCTCTCCATCTATGGTGATTGAGAGTTTTGCTGGGTAGAGTAGTCTAGGCTGGCATTTGTGCTCTCTTAGTGTCTGCATGAGATCTGCCCTGGATCTTCTGGCTTTCATAGTCTCTGGTGAGACGTCTGATGTCTGATTTGGATAGGTCTTCCTTTGTATGTTACTTGGCCCTTTTCTCTTACTGCTTTTAATATTCTTTCTTTGTTTAATACATTTGATGTTTTGATTATTATGTGATGGGAGGTATTTCTGTTCTGGTCCAGTCTCTTTGGAGTTCTGTAGGCTTCCTGTACGTTCATCGGCATCTCTCTCTTTAGGTTAGGGAAGTTTTCTTCCATAATTTTGTTGAAGATGTTTACTGGCCCTTTAAATTGCAAATCTTCAATCTCTTCTATACCTATAATCCTTAGGTTTGGTCTTCTCATTGTGTCCTGGATTTCCTGGATGTTTTGGGTTACACGTTTTTTGCATTTTGCAGTTTCTTTGACTGTTGAGTCGATGCTTTCTATGGAATCTTCAGCACCTGAGATTCTTTCCTCCATCTCTTGTATTCTACTGTTGATGTTTGCATCTATGACTCCTGATTTCTTCCCAAGGTTTTCTATCTCCAAAGTTGTCTCCCTTTGTGATTTCTTAGTTGTTTCTACTTCCTTTTTTAGATCCTGGATGGATTTGCTGAGATCCTTCACTTGTTTGTTTGTATTTTCCTGTATTTCTTTAAGGTATTTTTACATTTCCTCATTCAGGATTTCTGCCTGTTGACCCAAGCTCTCCTGTATTTCTCTAAGCGAGTTTTGTTTTTCCTCCTCATGGGCTTCCATCTGTTGTTCCATCTTCTCCTGTATTTCTTTAAGCTGTTCTCATGTTTCCTTTGTAAGGGTATCTATCCGTTGATTCATTTCTTTAAGCGATTTTTGTGTTGTCTCCTTGTGGGCCTCCATCTGTTGATCCATGTTCTCCTGCATTTCTCTAAGCAATTTTTGTGTTTCCTTTGTAAGGGCTTCTAACCGTTGATTCATGGTCTCCTGTAATTCTTTATTAGATTTATTTGTTTCCTTCTTGAAATCCTCTAATAGCATCATGAGAAGTGATTTTAAATCCAGATCTTGTCTTTCGGTTGTGGTGGGGTATCCAGGAGTTGCTGCTGTTGGAGAGTTGGGTTCGGATGGTGCCATCTTACTTTGATTTCTGTTAGTAACGTTCCTACGTTTGCCTTTTGCCATCTGGTTACCTCTGGTGTTAGTTGGTCCTGCTGTCACTGGCTGTTGGTTGGACTTCCTGTGAGCCTGCAAAGCTATTTCTGGCCCCCCTGGCACCGATTTCTGGGGCCTGCCCTGCTCCTGAGTGACTTTGGAGCCCTGATGTGCCTTGCCCCAAGTGATGTTATATTGGGGAGTCCCTGCACATCCAAAGGCTCAGCGTAGTGGATTCCCGGAGCAGAGGTCGTCAAAGGGAGGCTGGTAGGCTCCCACCCTGTGCAGGGTTGTGTGATCTCTCCCAGAAGGCGGGGGGAGTGGGGGGCGTCCCTCTGCAGGGCAGAAGTCCCACAGCAGGACTGGCCTGTTGATTACAGCAGACCTGCCCAGCTCTTGGAGCAGGTTACACACAAGCTGCCTGAGACCGAAGCGATATTATGCCTGGCTGTCTCTGAGCCTGGTGGTCCCAACTACCTGGACACTGGAGCAAAGATGGTGGAGTGCACTCTGCACTCTCTCCGTGGCACAGGTCACCCTGCAGGGGGGATGGCCCACAGCAGAACTGGCGCCCAGACGACCATAGCGCTGTCCCGTTCTTGGGAGCAGATGGAAGCCCCAACAGGCTGTGTCCCAAGCGATGTTATATTGGGGAAAACCTGGGTACCTGTCTCCTCAGTGCGGTCGATCCCGGAACAGAGGTCGCCAAAGGGAAGCTGGTAGGCTCCCACCCAGTGTGGGGGACGGGGGGGTCCCTCTGCAAAGCAGAAGTCCCACAGCAGAGGTGGCGCGCTGGTTACTGCAGATCTGCCCAGCTCTTGGAGCAGGTTACACACAAGCTGCCTGAGACCCAAGCGATATTATGCCTGTCTGTCTCTGAGCCTGGCGGTCCCAACTACCAGGACACTGGAGCAAAATGGATATGAACTCTTATGACACAGCTTATGGCATATTTTAGCTAATGGTGGTGGAAGATTCTTGTCCCTTTGTTGCCTAATTAAGTAAGATGCTAAGGCATACCTTCTATGATACCCCAAATTGTCATGGTATGGTTGAGATCCAGTTGTTTACTAGCGACACCAGTGCTGGCATAGTATCAGTGAGTTGACTCTTTCTCCCCTGTTTCAATCTCTCACCCAATCTGCCTTTTTAAAAATCTTGTTTCCCAATAAATTACCTGCTTAAGAGCCCTGCTTCCGTTGCCATTTCTGTAGTTTTGTGGACATGAGTTGTTCAAATCTCAGGATAGCACTATCACATAAGAGGTGCAAATGGAAAATTAGAATCAAAAAAGGGTGTGAATAAAATAAAACATATTTGCATCAAGTTTCAATTTTTCACAATTTTAGAACTGAGCCACACTTCATTCTAAGACATTCAAAGACAAAATTGTCATTTTCTTATAGTTCTAGAATGGGGCATAGTTTCAGTCTATAAGACATGCTGTTTTATTTGGCAGGACTTAAGAGCTGGTGGTTATAAAGTAGACACTTGAGAGTGGAAAAATAGACAGAGTGGATTTCTCTGAATCAAATTCCAGGTAAGGGTTAGGCAGAAGAGACTTTCTCATCATCAGGACTCCAGTAACTATACTCACCAAAATTGGTGAATCGATAGTGTCTTCAGGAAAGTCTGACCTGATTTTGAGGATTTATTAGTTTCCTTACAGCTTCAAGTCATGTAACATTTATCACAGGTTACTTCATTTCTGTCAAGTTTGGTCTACTGGAGTCTAAGACTGCAGGTCTTTGTGAAACAGTGGCTCTCTGCATAGCCTATTCAGCAGAGAATGATTACTTTACAGTGTCTACAAGGTGGGTTTGAAAGGGCTATAATACCAGAATCTGAGCATTAGAGCCAAAAACCTTAATACATCATCAAAGGCAAACTGTGTTGTAAGTTAAAACCCATTTGCATTCAGTTCTCAAGTTTGTAAATAAATTCTGAAACTTTTATATCTGTATTTCTTAGTACTCAGTGCAAAGCATTTCTTAATCTGTGTCAGCAGTCAAAAGCAAACTGCTTAATGAACAGAATTAACTGCTTTCTTATGCTGCATTCAAAGAGTAATTGTATAAAAATTTTATACATAAGACAATGAATAATGTAAAAGTCACACATGTATCTCATGGGGCTGTATCATTTGTTGGTTCTTCATTAATGTGAAAGATACGTTGTCTAAATTATTAGAAGTTTTCTAAATGAAAGTGTGGGATGTTTTAAGTACTCACAATGGGAATGGGTAGGTGGTTCAGCAGGTCAAGTTACACGTTGCCAATCCTGGCAACCAGAGTTCAGTTGTCTAGACTCACATGGCAGAAGCAGAGAACTGACTTCTGCAAGGGGCCTCTGCACTCCACTTGCATAATATGACATACTAAATAAATAAAATGTAAAATAATTGCTCTCAAATGTATTCAAATATCAAATAATTCCAACATAAAATATGGCAATTACCTGGAAAATATTTCAATGATAATCATTTAACCAAACTAAAGGAGCACAAATGTCATGTGCTTCATACTGATCCCAATAATGATAACCTTCAAGAAAAATGGAGTTCTATGTAAAACAACAATTTCCTATTGTACCTGAGATAAATAAACACATTCATGCCAGGCATCTTTTCTTAGACATAGAAGCATAACAAATGTTTTGCAAGTGTCTCTATTTCCTCCTGCAGGTGTGGCAGACATTCCTTGTGGCATTTATTCTTCACAATCATAAAGATGTCCTCTAAGCTTAAATAGTGTAATCAGGCAAATGACTTGAATACCATTTGTGATTATTGTATATTTTAACCAACCAGATAAGGAAGTATGGAATAAATGGCTTGAAATAACCAAAAATTACTCTGGTTGAACATAATAAATAGCTCTTTTCCCTCATCTTAAATGGGCCACAGATCTCAAAGCTTATTCAGGCTCCTCCTGAAGCACAAAATATAATATGTTCACTATGATCAATGCTGAGAACAGATAATGTGTGAACATATGGTGATATTTCCAGCACAGCTAAGACACCTAAGATTCACAAAGAACTAAGTTTTCTAATCTGGTTTTAAAAGTGTCAGTGAAGGCAAGATGAGACAAGTTTGAGGTAAAGAAACAATCTTCACTCTCACAACAGGTGAGGAAGATAGTATTCACAACAGTTATTTTCCAAACAGTGTCCTTCAGTTATTTTTTTTTAACAATTTTCACTTCTTTAATAAAAAGGAGGCAGTGTGACACATTTGTATCCCATGCTAAGGAATATTTACAAAGATTTCCCTTGCTGTACACTTTTACCCCTCCTTGCCATCTCATCCACAGGTAAATGTGGCACAGAGACTCAATCCTCATGGCTGGAATCCCTAAGGGAGAAGCTTCATCAACGATTTTAGCACAACTAACTAGAGGAAATCCTTTCCCATTTCAATTCACAGTTTTTCAAATGACAGCAGTAAGGTAGGGCTGCCTCCTGAAATTTGAAATCTCATATATGTCTCTCACCCTTAATACTTGGAAAACAAAGAGCTGTCACTGCTCAACAATAGCATGACCACTGTCATGAATGAGAAATAAAACCAAAGGTACATAGAGACATTAGCTGGAACCATCTCCTCTTTAATGCAAAGAGTTTAATGACGTTCACAAAGAGAGTAATTTACGGTAATGGTGTTAGTTTAGGAATGAGAGTGTGAACCTTCTTTGTATTAAAGTGTTAAAAGTAAATGTTGATTTACTAAATTTCTAATATCATGTAGTATTTTGTATTCCCAAATATTCATTATCTACAAAAGTTGTGAAATAGAACTAAATAATAAAAGGAATTGCATTTTAGTCAAGAGAAATTACGTGAAGGAAACAATATTGTATGAAAGTAGTTAACTAGTGTTTGATCACAGTAATAAGATTTCTTTTCATGAATAGTATAGAAAATATTCTCATTATTTCAACAGTACTCATGTATTAGTCTACTGATACCATTACATTTTAGATTTACATTTTTTTCTGAACATGAATAATTTTCATGGAGATTGATTCTAGATGACTGACTTTGTTGATAAAAGGAAAGTAAATCCCATAGTATGAAGAGAATCTTGGTTATTTATTCCTTGAAAGCAAAAGGCATCCTTGTGTAGAGAAATATGATTCAGCGTGAATTATTTAGTTCCCATAGTCATATGCTGTTAGCACTATGGAGAACCTTAGGGATTTCTTAGTTCTAAGGATTTCAAAAGATTCCTTTGGAGTCCTGGGATTCCTTAGATGTGCCTGGCATTAGCCCACTCAGCATACTACTTCCTATCCTGTAAGATCAGTCATATTACTTCTGAAAATGTAATGGCTAGTAAAGTGTTGTTGAAAATTGTCTCATTTTTTTTATTTTGCCAGTAATAATGGTAGCATATTCTAATGTAAAGACACCCCCCTAAGGAGACACTGTGTGGATAGCAGAGGCAGGAGGTGATAGCCTTTGTGTTCATGTCATTTCTTCCTTCATAGAATTTATTAAAATAGTTCATGTTCTAAAACGTCTACAGTTTGTTTATATTTTAAAGCTATGTAGAATAGAATGAAAAGCAAAAACCTCCAAGTTTATGTCTAGTTTTTACATTTGAATGGCAGTTGTTTCTTAGGGTAGAAATGGTGGATTATTTGGATAATTTAGTCAAATAAGTTTGAAAAAGTTGGCATGGAAGAAAGGAAGGCAAGAAGGAAGGAAAGATGGAAAATAATGGGAATGATGAAAGAAAGGAGAAAGGGGAGATGAGAAGATGATCGGATATGTTTAGAGTGACCATTTCTTTTGATCAATATGGCTACTTCAGAACCTGAAGCCATGCACTTCTTTCGAGGCAAGGTATCAGCTGTATAGAGGCTAGCATCAAAGCCACAATCCTCCTGCCACAGTGTAGGCCTGTGGAGTGGGCCCGTGTACCTACTGAGGGAGGCAATCTGGATAGGGGGGTGGAGTTCTTGATCCGGTCCAGCAGCTGAATTCGCTGAGAGGCCAGTTCCATTGCTCCCGCACAGCGGGTTTAGATAAGAGACAGCCCATAATTTTAAAGCTTTATTATAAAAAAGAGGACTAGAGAGATGGGCTAGAGAGACAGACAGGCAGAGAGAGAGAGAGAGAGAGAGAGAGAGAGAGAGAGAGAGAGACAGAGACAGAGACAGAGACAGAGACAGAGAGACAGAGAGAGAGACAGAGACAGAGAGAGACAGAGAGTCACACAGCACCTTTTATAGTGGGCCGGGCAACTGTGGCGCAGGGCAAACCTGGCTGTAGCCAGGTGACTGTGGGTGTGGAGTCTAGCCAGAACACTAGGGGCCTGGGGTGTGGACTGATGTGGCCACAGGGTTATTTCCGACACCTCAGCATCCTGAATGCTGGAATTACTGATGTACACTACCAAACTTGACGCCTAATTTGTTTTTTTCTGCATTAAACAAGTGATAAAGGTAATTTTATTTGACCTAATGGCACATAAAACATACTTTAAATGCGTTAAAGTGAGTGATTATTTTTATTTTAATTTCTATTTATCATCTTCTAAGTAAATGTTAAGAGCAAATGGCAAATTGTTCTAAAAAATATGAGAAAACTTATGTAAATTGATGAAAATATCTCAAGCTTATATATCAAATGATGTTCCGAGGGAGGAGATCTCTAAAGAAAAAAATGAAAGCTTGAAATAAAATTAAGTAAGAATTTCAGAGGCCATTTCTATGTATTTGTGAATAGAGGAGATATACTCTTACTCACCAGAACAAACAGCCCCATTTGTGTTCACTATAATTCCTTTCATACTGAGTTGGTGTTGATTTTTGCCTTTGTTTCTCATCTAAGGTTGCAAAACTTATTAATGCAAAGACTTTACCCCTTACTCATATATCTTCGATAGCTACTAATTAAGAGAGACAGGTAGTAGATTCATTATATTTACTTAGTGACTGGAATATTAGTGAATGACTATAAAGAGCCATCCACCTCATATTCTGATTCTTATACTTTATGGTATCTCATTAAAGGTCTGTGCTATTTAGACTCTTCTTCTAAGTATCTTGGTGGCAAAACACTCATATCCCAATTTTTTCAAAATTGCTTATACAATTTTAGTGACCTACATACACAACTGACAAATTAATTTCACATGTAGTATAATTTATCTGTATTTGTAAAGAGTAGTAGAATTCTAGGCCAAGAAGTATATATTGGTGATAGCTCTTACACAGTTTCAGTTTCAATTACAAGACAGATACAAGCACATAGTACATGCATGCATACATGCTGTTAAGACCAATGTCAACAGGCTATCTATGTTAGAAAACAATAATTGAAAAGTGATGAGTATATATTATATGCTAAATTATTTACAAAGTTTGGCACATAATGCATAACATTATTATGGAAGGAAATGGAGGTTAGGAAAGTCAGGAAGTCACATATAGCTGGTAACTAGAAATGTGGGACAGTAGACCATGAGAGGAAGCCTAGACCCCAGTTGAGTTAAGGTTAGAAGAAGCCTCAGAGACCCTTAATGATGGTAGGAACCTTACCTGCTCCCAGGCACCAGGCCCCTGTCACTAGCCACAGCCCCCCACTGATTCGTGGCAATCAATCAGTAAAGGCAATGTCTCAAACCCCTCCACATGTAGAAAAAGTGACCTCTGGTCACTTAGGCTCAAGAAAAATCTCCATTTTAATGAGGTACCTAAAGGCCTGGAGGGCTTAGCCAATAAGCTTTCTTTCCCAGATATTCTTCCCTGCAAACGGTATTTAATCTCAGGCCCACCCTGAGAAGTAGGGTACGGTTTTACATATCCACTTTCTGCCATGGCAATAAATAAATGCCTTAAAGCCATGGACTGCCTCTTTTCATTGGAATCTGTCATGTGGAGCCATGGAGATAGCCTTGGCTTACAGAGCCGCTGTCTAATCTCCCTTAGAAGGCCCCTCTGCACTCTCAGCCAGGACCACCACCATGCTGGAGATGCCTCCATCAAGCCAAGGACTCTCCCCACCCTGGGACCAGCCAGAGCTCCCCTTTTGTACACCAAGCCCTGGGCTATCTCTATCCTGAGGGCCTAGATTTGGTTCTCAGCTCTTCCATGATGTCCAAGAGCCTAGGAACTCCATGGCCCTGGCCATTTAACAGGCCCAAGGATCCCCAAATAAGCTCTGGATGTCCCATGCCTCAGACTGCACTTTCCCACCCCGAAGATTTTGTTCAACACCAGCCCTGTGACAGCATGGAGTAAGCACAATCATCAACTCCCACTTCCCACCTCCCTGAGCGGCCTTGCCCTGTGGCAGAACAGACACAGGACCATACATAGAAAGGCTTGAATTCAAACCCATGCAAATCTGATACTGTACATTGCTGTAGACTTACTCATTTTTATGTACTCTGTAACAGTATCAATGGAGCTCATGCAGAATTTCAAAGCTGAAAGAAAAATGCCTTACTTCAAGAGGCTTAAAAGTTCTTCTTGGTTTCTTCTAATGGCTTGACATTAGTCATTTTCTGATGACTGAAAAGAATATCCATGCTTATTTTTAAAAGTCTCCAGTCTGCATTTTAACCACATCCAGTAAAGATGAATAGTCTTCTATCCATAGAGACAGCTTTCATCTTCATAGCAGACAGCCAGGTTTAGTTTCTTCAGAAACTGAGTCATCTTTTTGGTTAATTTACAAATTTAAGAGATCAGTGAAGTGTGAGAGTGAAATAAATATAAAAATACAGGAACATATGCTGAGGGTGCCGAATGAGGCAGAAATCACTGGGTTTCTCAGCATGGGCTCTGCTCTTTCACTTACTACATGAGACATCTGTCCCTATGCCAAGCTGAGAAAAAGGCTTTGAGCTAAACCATCACACAGGCTTTGTCCTCCACATATAGTTGTGGCATTTCTGCTATTCAGAGTTTCCTGCCTGCAAGCACGATTTGCTCTCTGATGCTGCAGGATGTTTCAGAATTATGCACTGGTTCCGTCTAATAACACCTTTGCAGTCTCTACACAGCAGGCGCTCTACATGACTCTTTTAATCTTCTAGCTCTCTATGGGAAGTAAGAATTATGATATTTTTCTCTTCCCTTCCACAAATTAAATTTGAGTTACTAGGTAGCAAGGAAGCAGAGTGAATAAAATTGATAAGAAATGCAGGCAGAAAAATCTTGGGGTCTTCAACTGTCTTGAAGGAGAGAGATTTTTCAAGGCAATAACTCACTGAGGCAAGAAAGAGCCTTAGCACTATAGAGGCTGCATGGTGCCTCTCACTATATCTGCAGTCAGAGATTCCGGGGGATAGACAGCCCCTGCTAACAGCCAGCTTCATGTCAGTGTCTCTCTTGGCAGTTCAGTCATACCCATTTCCCCCTTGCTCTTGCAAATCTGAGCAGTTGCTATCTTCTTTGAGTTTTAGACTGAACTTCTGTTTTAATGAATAGCATCACTAAGACAGACTGTTGCACTCACTTATGTAAATATCACTTAGCACAGGCAAGGGAGCCTGCTTTTTATTACTAAGCTCTAGCTCATCAGGAGGACACATATAGAAAAGAGACCCATTTTAAAGAAGTATTTTCAGATTCCAAAACCCCTAGCACTTGCTTCTGTAAAGAAATAATGAAAGGGTCAATACTACCTTTGAGATTCATAAATTATACATGTATTGTTCCAGTGGAACTGTGGGGTATACCTTACTTATTACAACTTTCTGAGTGCCTGTAACCCATACATTTATTTCTAGTGTAATCACCATTCTAAGCCAAAGTTGACACTAATGCAGTTTTTCCCTGTGTCTGTTCCCTGGGGCACTAATAAATGGAATCATTCTGTCACATAAAGCTCTTGTGAATCAGGGAGAGGGCAATATGTGCTACTGCATGTTTCAAAATTGTTTAATTAAGATCTGTTAGTTTCTCATAGTATCATGAAGGATACATGCATACATTAAAATTAGCGTTTGAGAAGAGAGATATAGGAGCAGCAAAGGTATAGAGTGGAAGATCTAAATGTTTGTGATAGAGCTTGAAACTGAAAGAAGTACAGACTTTTCCCCATTTAAGGATTATTTTATCTCATGCATTGATTGCTACCTCCTATAATCAGAATTAAAACAGAAATTAGCAAAGCTGTGCCTAAATACAGACATTTGTGGATAGTGCAAACAGTAGGTGCTTGTCAGGTAGTTAATAGACAAGTAAATGAATGAGCAAGTGAAAGAGTCTGCCTATGTCTCTGAGTATGTTTACATATGACTATTGCATTGACTGTTTTTCAAAAAGTTGGCAGAATTAGAACGGTTTCTAAGCTACCATGGTATCACTGCTTTTCTCTCTGTTACTTGTAAATAATAAAATCACATGTGTATTTCAAAATGTCAGTCTCTGTTGCTCGCTGTGCTGTTGCCTTGGCAACAGAGACTATGACATTATAACGGTGCTTTTCTCCCATGGCTGCTATGTAAGAATTACCCTGCAGGGCTCTACAATAAGGTATTTTTATGGCTGTCTACGAACCTTACTTTGTATCTTGATGGGATTGTGACTGTGGGGGTAAAGTTTACCTGATGTTAATTCCCTTCATTATTCAGGCCTCATATTACAGCTGCTAGATAATTATTTTATTCCCCCATTATTTGCTTCAATTATGCTCTCAGTAGATGGCTTGTTGTTTATGAAAATGTCTTCAGGAGTCCTGATAATTAGGCTTTGGAATTTTCCAGAGCCCCTAACTCATTAGACATTGGAGCAATATACCTTTATTCATTTTTATCAATTGCTAAGTAGAAACAAAAGAGAAGTGAAACTAATTGCACATTCTCTTAGTTTTATTAACGAATGAGCATTTTTGTCTCCAGAAAGAAAATACTTTTAAAATCAGAAACATAATTTGAATTGAAGAGTCCTATAAAAGAGCAATTATAATCATTTTACTCATTTTATTAAACTGTAGGAAGTTTCATAAGTTGTAGACTTTATTCCATAAACACACCACTTGAAATCCTCCTCTCAAAAGGACACTGAGACAATAAAAATAATGAGAAAATGGTGAAGCTTTATTATAGATGAAACCAGTGTTCTACCCAACCCAGAATTCTCTGCTGTCAGTGACAATAAGGAAGAAAGAACATGGTTGGTTCCGTGCCACTCTATAAACGAAGGGAATGAGTTCACATTCATAGAAAATAATCTTCACTGCCCTCCTCCAGCCTGCAGCCTGTCACAGGACCCTGCCTCTTAGCCCATACCTCACTCTCTCTTGAGAAAGATGACATTATTTAACCCTCCTATTGCACTTGTACATATTACCCAATCACTGCCCATCATGTAGGCTTGGACTTTCTATTACGCTCTCTCTTTGAAAATTTTTCTCCTTTTTTTTAATTGGTTATTTTAATTTACATTTCAAATGTCATCCCCTTTTCCAGTTTCTCCTTCTGCAACTCCCCTGTCCCATCCCCCCTCCACCTGCTTCTATGAGGGTGCTCCCCCATACACTTAGTCACTCCTGCCTCACCTCCCTAGCATTCCCCTACACTGGGGGATCGAGCCTTCACAGGACCAAGAGCCTCCCCTCCCACTGATGCCAGATAACGCCATCCTCTGCTACATATGCAGCTGGAGCCATGGGTCCCTCCATGTGTACACTTTGGTGGTTTAGTTCCTGGGTGCCATGGGATAAGCCTGGGAACCTTATTCTTACTCAAAGTCTCAAAGTAAACTAGTGAATCTGAGTTCTATGAACTAGTGTTCACTGTGCGTAAATGTGACTTAAAATGGTGTCCTTCTTCTGGCCCAGGGTTCAGGCCTCTGAGCAACAGGGAAGCAGGAAATTTGACTGAGTGCATCCCAGTCAGGTGTCGGGCTGTGAGAAGCTGCAGGAAACCACTCTGGGGATGGGGAAGCGAAAGTCTGAGATCCCCTTGGAACTGTGGAATTCAGGCTCATGGGTCCCTGGGCTGCATGGAGGCTGAGGATAATCAGTCCTCGGGGTCTTGGGATCGCAGATGCCACTGGATGCCACAGAAGAGCAGAGAAAGGAGTAGGAGCCCTCAGGCTGGCTCTAGTTTGGGAAAAAGGGAAAAGGGCAGGCGGAGAACTCAGGCTTGTTCCCTATGGGAGGAAAGTGTCCTTGACTTGCTTGGCAGGCTGCTTGGCTTGCTGGAAACTTGGTCTGGAAGCACTGAGAGGCCTTCCGAGGAAGATCTGCTCCACTGTTTGTCAATGGCTGGTCCGAATGAGAAGAGGCAGTCCATGGTTTTAAAGCATTTATTGTCATGGCAGAGAGTTGTGATGAGTGAAACTGTACCCCACTTTCTCAGTGCAGGCCTGAGGTTAAATACCTTTTGCAGGGAGGAGTGTCTGGGAAGGGAAGTTTAATTGCCTAAATCCTTCAGGCCTTTTGGTACCTCATTAAAATGGAGATCTGTCTTGAGGCTATGAGACTCATGACCACAGACCTATGGAGTGGAGAGCTGCAGCCTTGTTTCAGGAACCTGGTGTCTAGGAGTATGCGGCAAACACCTGTTTGTCCTTGCAGGATAATCTCCTGCTGGGTCACCAGGGTTTAAACCTAGCTCAACCAGAAAACAGGCTGCCTTTCACAGTCCCACAAGTAAACTACTATGCTCCCCACAGAAGACAACTGGCATCTTAATTCTTCTCACTGTACATCTCTGGGAAGTGTAAGACCTAGAAGTTAGCCCCTCTCTCAAGGTGGAAACAGGCACAGTAGCTGAGTGCTTACCAGCATGCATGAAGTCTTAAGTTAGGTGTATCTGAAGAAGAGGACTGGGAGAAGCAGATTTGACAAGGTCTCCCTCTGTTAAGGTATATGTCCTGTCCTTCCAGCTCCATGAGCTTGTATACCTGTGTGTATATGTAAGACGTCAGAGAGCTACTGTGCTTTCCAATCAAATCATTTTCAAGGACTTCTGACAAAAAAGAGTTTAACGTGTGATTGCTTGCTAACTTTTACCCGCATTTATACAACATTGTCTTAGATTGTGGAGAGCTTAAGTGGTGGTATTAGGACGTGTAACTACCTCCAAACCCTTCATGATTTACATCCCATTTCCTGTGTATATCCACCCACTGCAATCTGGCATCACCACCCACAAAGTACCCTCATCATGATGGCAAAATTCACCAGTGTCTTTCTCATTGTCAAATCCAGTGGCATTTGTCAATCTTAAAATGTTGTTCTACATCTTGAAATATCTTGACTTTAGAAAAAGAGTGAAGTTTTAAAATTCCTGAAATTTCCAAAAAATAAAAGATAATAGATATTTTATTCATTCTCATTCTTACTCCTCCAATAATTTCCTCTTTGAAATTCCTCACAAGTGTTATTTTCTTTTCATTCATTTTTAAAAGTAAACACATATTGTAAAATTCCTCTTTATTCCTTTCCCCTGATTTCTTCTACTCCCCCATGTGCCCCATATCTCTCTCACTGTTTTCTGTATTGTGTTCTTTTAATTGATGAATATTAAACTGAATCAAATTTATAAAGATTGTAAGTCAATTTGGCGATTTTGATTTTATACAAAGGACATATTTTACTTTCTCCTTATTTCTGACTTTTAAGTAGTCACAATTTTCTTTTTGTTGTTTTATTCTATTTTCATTAAGAGTCAACATAAAACATACCTTTCTTAGCACAGATATTTGTACTTGTTTTGAGTGACATGCAATAATTCCTTATAAAGCAAAAGATAAAGACAAAAGAAATGTTGAGAATAAATAATTTAGAGCATCTGACTACTGATTTTATATGAAGAAATAATGTGAAGAATTTTAATAATATAGGATAATCTTAAATGATGAGATTTCATAACAATGACTAATATACCAATTGTCAAATTAATATCCATTTGTATTGAGAATTATTACTCTCAAATTGTCCAGAATATCAAATAAACATTGTCTATTGTTTAAAAACATAAACTTGATCAAACAGAGAGTAGGTCTCCAAAATTATAACTCCTCATCATTTGCATAACTATAGAGACAAAGATATGTAAACCTTATGCAGAGATTATGCAAAACAGCACTGCTCCTGGTCAGTATAGAAATTGAAGAAATGGGGATGTGTAGGCCATTTTTATTTTATTTTATTTATTTATTTACTTACTTTATGGTTTAGTCCAACTTACCATGTAGCTCAAGCTTGCCTCAAATACACTATCTTCCTGCATCTGCCTTCCAAGTGCACAGCAACATATGCCTAAATAAATTTAGGTGACCTTACACCTTTCACCTGTAGGGTGTTTACAAGGAAGCTCAGCTCTGAGGCTAACCAGTCCTTCTGTTGCCTGCTTTGCTTCACAGTTCCACTTGCCATGTGTGGAAATATTTAACATATATTTTAATATACAACAGCAGAGGGAATTTGGTGTTAGAAATAACTGATTAATCTCAAATTATCCGTTTCTTGCTTCTAATTAGATTGCAACCTGTTTTAGTTACAGCTAGGTTTGTGGACCCACTATTGAGAGACTTGAATATTGTCCATTTACTCTTACCAAAACCTGTCAGACACTTAAGGCATGTTTGCATACATGTGCCTAACTAGTCAAAATTTTAGAAGACACATTTTTCTCTTAACTTAGAAAGTAATTTATCTGAGAAGCATCAGTAGCTCCTTGCTGCTTTTGTTTCATCATGCAGACAAAAGCATGTTACTATGTCTTCCTGTGTGTTTGGAACATAATCCAGTCCCATAAAATGTGATTTTTTTGTCTTTTATTTATTTATTTACACTACAGATTTTATTCCCAACACAGTCCACCCTTCTGTGCCATGTCACATACCTCCTCCCCACCCTCTATATCCACCTCCACCCCCCCACTCCCTCCCAACCAGACCTCTAAACTCCAAGTCTCTGGAGAGTTAGATGCATCTTGCCTGACTGAGTCCAGACCCAGCAATCCTCTACTGTATATGTGTTGGTGGGGCCTCTTATCAGCTGGTGTATGTTGCCTGGTTGGTGGTCCAGTGTTTGAAAGATCTTTGGCCTCCAGGTTCATTGAGACTGCTGGTCCTCCTACAGGGTAGCTCTCTTCCTCCTCAGATTCTTCCAGACTTTCTCTAATTCAACCACAGGGGTCAGCAGCTTCTGTCCATGGGTGGAGTGCAAATATCTACATTTGACTCTTTCAGCTGCTTGTTGGGTATTCCAGAGTGCAGTCATGATAGGTCCCTTTTTGTGAACACTCTGTAGACTCAGTAATAATGTCAGGCCTTGGGACCTCCCCTTGAGCTGGATCCCACTTTGAGCCTGTTGTGGGACCTTCTTTTCCTCAGGCTTCTCTCCATTTCCATCCCTGCAGTTCTTTCAGACAGGAACAATTATAGGTCAGAGTTTTGACTGTGGGATGCCCCCCCTCCCTCATTTGATGCACTGTCTTCCTGCTGGAGGTGGATTCTGTCAGTTCCCTCTCAGGCTGTCAGGAATTTTATCTAAGGTCCCTTCATTTGAGTCCTGAGAATCTCTCACCTCCCAGATCTCTGGTGCAGTCTGTAGGGTCCTCTCAAGCTCCTACCTCCCGAGGTTGCCTGTTTCCATTCTTTCTGCTGGCCCTCAGGGCTTCAGTCCTTTTCCCTCACCCAATACTAGATCATATTCCCCTCTCTCCCCCACCCCCATCCACTTTCCCTTCCAGGTCCCTCCCTCCCTTCCTCCACACTTGTGATTGCTTCCTTCTCCCACCCAAATGGGACTGAAGCATCCTCACTTGGGCACTTCAATTTGCTGGCAATTTTGAGTTCTGTCGACTATATCTTGGATATTTTGTACTTTTTTTTTTTGCTAATATCCACTTATTAGTGAATACATACCATGCATGTCCTTTTGGGTCTGAGTTGCATCACTAAGAATATTTTCTAATTCCATCCATTTGCCTGCAAAACTCAGGACATGAAGATATCCTCATTCTTAATAGCTGAGTAGTATTCCGTTGTGTAAATGTACCACATTTTCTGTATCCATTCTTCTGTTATGGGACATCTGGGTTGTTTTCAGTTTCTGGCTATCACCAATAAGGCCTCTGTGAACATAGTGGAACATGTGCCCCTGTGGCATGGTGGGGCTTCTTTTGGGTATATTTGCAAGGGTGGTATTGCTGGGTCTTCAGGTAGATCTATTTCCAATTTTCTGAGGAACCTCTAGATTGATAAAGAATGGCTGTACCAGTTTGCAATCCCACTAGCAATGAAGGAGTGTTCTACTTTTTTCACATTTTTGCCAACATGTATTGTCACCAGAGGTTTTGATCTTAGCCATTCTGTTTGGTGTCGAGGTCCTTGATCCACTCGGACTTGAGCTTTGTGCAAGGTGACAAATATGGGTCTATTTTCATTTTTATACATACAGACCAGCATCATTTATTGAATATGCTTTCTTTTTTCCATTGTATATTTTTGCTTCTTTGTCAAAGATCAAGTGTCTGTAAATGTGTGATTTTATTTCCGTGTCTTCAATTCTATTTCACTGATCAATGAGTCTGTCTCTCTACCAATACCATGCAGTTTTAATCACTACTACTCTGTAGTAAGACTTGAGGTTAGGGATAGTGATTCCCCCAGCTGTTTTTTATTGTTAAGAATTGTTTTCACTATTTTGGGTTTTTTTGCCTTTCCATATGAATTTGAGAATTGCCCTTTCCATGTCTTTGAAGAATTGTGTTGGAATTTTGATGGGGATCACATTGAATCTGTAGATTGCCTTTGGTAGGATGACCATTTTTACAATAGTAATTCTGCCAATCCATGAACATGGAAGATTTCTCCATTTTCTGAGATCTTCTTTGATTTCTTTCTTGAGAGACTTGAAGTTGTTGTCATACAGATCTTTCACTTGTTACCCCAGAGTTATTCTACCCCAAAGTTAGAGTTACTCCAAGATATTTCATATTGTTTGTGGCTATTGTGAAGGGAATTATTTCCCTAATTTCTTTCTCAGCATGTTTATCATTTGTATAAAGAGAGGCTACTGATTTATTTGAGTTAATTTTATATCTGGCCACATTGCTGAAGTTATTTATCAGCTAGAGAAGTTCTCTAGTAGAATTTTGGGGGTGACTTATGTATACTATCATATCATCTGCAAATAGTGATACCTTTATTTCTTCTTTGCCAATTTGTATTCCCTTGATCTCTTTTTGTTGTCTTATTCTTCTAGCTAGAACTTTGAGTATTATATTGAATAGATATGGAGAGTGTGGTATCCTTGTCTTGTCACAGATTTTAGTGGGATTGCTTCAAGTATGCCTCCATTTAATTTGTTACTGGCTGTTGGTTTGTCTTTAATTGCTTTTATTATGTTTAGGTACAGGCCTTGAATTCCTTATCTTTCTGATATTTTCTTTTAACATGAATCAGTGTTATATCTTGTCAGTGCTTTTTCTGCATCTAAGGAGATGTCCATGTGATTTTTTTCTTTTAGTTTGTTTTCCAGTTTTGTTGAATATAGGCTTTTATAGTAGGATGTAGTGATTTTTTGAATTTCTTCCATTTCTGTTATGTCTCCATTTTCATTTCTGATTTCATTAATTTGAATACTGTCTCTGGGCCCTTTAGTTAGTTTGACTAGGGGTTTATCTATCTTGTTGATTCTCTCAAAGAACCAGCTCCTGGTTTTGTTGATTCTTTGTATTGTTTTGTTTGCTTCTATTTGGTTGATTTCTGCCATGAATTTGACTATTTCCTGCCTTCTACTCCTCTTGTGTGAGTTGGCTTCTTTTTGTTCTAGAGCTCTTAGGTGTACTGTTAAGTTGTTGGTGTAAGATCTCTCCAGTTTATTTACCAGGACACTTAGTGCTATGAATTTTCCTTTTAGCACTGCTTTCATTGTGTTTGCGAATGATGTGTCAGCATTTTCATTAAATTCCAGAAAGTCTCTAATTTCTTTCTTTATTTCTTCCCTCACCAAGTTATCATTGAGCAGAGAGTTGTTCAGTTTCCACACATATGTGGGATTTCTGTTGTTTCTGCTGTTACTGAAGATCAGCCTTAGGCCATTGTGATCTGATAGGATGCATGGTATTTCAACCTTCTTGTAAAGGTTGAGGGTTGTTTTGTGGTCAATTATATGGTCGATTTTGGAGAAGGTACCATGAAATGCTGAGGAGAAGGTGCATTCTTTTGTTTTAGGGTGAAATGTCCTGTAGATATCTATTAAATTCATTTGATTCATAACTACTATTAGTTTCACTGTGTCTCTGTTTAGTTTTTGTTTCAGTGACCTGTCCATTGGTGAGAGTGGGATGTTAAAGTCTCCCACTATTATTGTGTGGGGTTCAACATGTGTTTTGAGCTTCAGTAAAGTTTCTTTTATGAATGTGGGTGACCTTGCATTTGGGGTATAGATGTTCAGAATTGCCACTTTGTCTTGGTAGATTTTTCCTTTGATTAATATGAAGTATCCTTCCTCATTACACTTGATAAGTTTTGGTTGAATGTATATTTTATTGGATATTAGGATGGCAACTCCAGATTGTTTCCTGGGACCATTTGCTTGGAGACCTTTTTCCATTCTTTTACTCTGAGATAGTGCCTGTCTTTGTTATTGAGATGTGTTTTTTGTATACAGCAAAATACTAGATATTTTTTGTGTTTCCATTCTGTTAGCTTATGTCTTTTTATAGATGAGTTGAATCCATAAATATTGAAATATATTAAAGACAGATGACTGTTGGTTCCTGATATATTTGTTTTTTTAGGTGGTTTTGTGTGCTTGTGGTTCTCTCCTTTTGCCTTTGTTGTGAAATGCTTAATATGTTTTTTTTTTCTTTGTTGTAGATACCTTCCTTGTGTTGGAGTTTTCCTTCTAGGATCCTCTGTAGGACTGCATTGGTAGATAGATACTGTTTGAATTTGGTTTCGTCCTGGGATATTTTGGTTTCTCCAACTATGTCGATTGAGAGTTTTGCTGAGTATAGTAGCCTAGACTGGCATTTGTGTTCTCTTAGAGTTTACATGATCTCTGACCAGGCTCTTCGGGCGTTCATAGTCTCTGTTGAGAAGTGTGGTGTAATTCTGATTGGTCTACCTATGTATGTTACTTAGCCCTTTTCCCTTGCAGCTTTTAATATTCTTTCTTTGTTCTGTGCTTTTAGTGTTTTTGTTATGATGTGATGAGAGGATTTTCTTTTCTGGTCTCATTTACTTGTTGTTCTGTAGGCTTCTTGTATCTTTTTAGGTTGGGGAAGTTTTCTTCTATGATTTTGTTCAAGACATTTTTTGGTTTCTTTGAGCTGGGAATCTTTGTACTCTTCTATTTCAATTATTCTTAAATTTGGTCTTTTCATTGTATCCTGAATTTCCTGGATGCTTTGGATTAGGAGTTTTTTGCATTTTGAATTTTCTGTGACTGTTTTATCAATCTCTTCTATGGTATCTTCTACAGCTGAGATTCTCTCTTCTAACTCTTGTATTCTGTTGGTGATACTTACATCTGTAATTCCTGCCCACTTTCCTAGTTTTTCTATTTTCAGGTTTGCCTTGATTTGTGTTTTCTTTATTGTTTGTACTTACACTTTTAGGTTTTGGACTGCTTTATTCAGTTCCTTCACCTTTTTGGTTGTGTTTTCCTGTATTTGCTTAAGGGATTTATTTGTTTCCTCTTTAAGGGCTTCTACCTGCTTACATGTGTTTTCTTGTATTTCTATCAGTGTGTTATTTGTATCCTCCTTAAAGGACTCTATTGTCTTCATGAGATAGGTTTTTAGGTCAGCTTCTTGATTTTCAGGTGTGTTGGTGTATTCAGGACTTGCTGTAGTGGAAGAACATATATTGGCTTCTGTTGCTTACAGTCTTGTGCTTGCCTCTCACCATCTGGTTCTGCCTGGTGGTTTCTGGTCTCAGTGACTCTGTCTGGAGTCTGCCCCTTTTGTCCCTGGGTTGCTTCAGGTCTCCCAGTAGGCCTGTAACCCTGGCTGTAGCAGACCTACAGTGGGGCCTTCCGACTGGGGGCTCGTCAGAGGGGCAGAGAAGTGGCTGATCTGTTGATCTGGTTGCAGGAGATCTCCTGGGAGGCCTTCAGACTGTTGGGTCTTCAGAGGAGCAGTCAAGCTGTTGACCTGTGTGGAGATGTTCTCTAGGGCCCTTCAGACTGTGGTTTCTGTTTCCTTGTGTGCAGCAGAACTCCTGGGAAGCTTTCAGTCTGCCAGGTCCCTTGTCCTGCATGCCACAGAGCCTCCAGAATGTCTTCAGACTGTTGGGTCTGTTGCCCAGTTGCCCTGTGTACAGAGTATCTCCTGGGATGCCTTCAACCTATGGAGTCTTCAGGGGAACAGACAAGATGGTGATCAGTTGCTCAGTTGCCCTGTATGCAGGGAATCTCCTGGCATGCCTCAGAATATGGTGTCAGACTGCTCTAAGTGCAGAGAATCTTCTGGGATGGTAGAGGATATGGTGTCATCTACTCTGAGAGGATATGTTGTCTTCATGGGAGCAGGCCAGCTAACAGTATGCCCCAGCAGCAAGCACCGGGTGGAAGAGGAGTGGTGGTATTCAGGGGTGAGGGTTTTGGTGGTTGATGGATCCCAAGTCCACTAGGCTCCCAGTGGCAACTCTGGATCTTCATAAGGGGTGTGTGTGGGGGGGGGTGAGATTCTTACCAACTGTTGGGTGCAGAGGATCCTCTAGGATGGGTCAGGGTATGGTGTCTTCATGGGAGCAGATCAGTTAGGAGTCTGCCTCAGCAGAAAGGACTGGGAAGGAAGCCTCATAAAATCTTAATAAATCACTTGATTTCCATAAAACAAAGAAAATTAGTTGGTAATATTTATGAACAGATGTGGTCAAATTCTGTGAAATCTGTGGTTAGGCAACTTCCAAGTACAAACATAAAAAAATATACTTCAGCAGACTAAGATGCCTACAAATAACTTCATTAAGTGAAATTGCCCTATGGGTCTTCAGTCACCCATTGTTGGCTATCATGCCCCTATACAGTACCTGAATATATTTGCAAAGATTTATATTTAAATTCATATTATTTAATAGGCAACCTACATTGTCTTTAAAATAGCACCTTGTTAATGTCCTGCTGTAAGCATCTGATATCAATGTGTGGTGCTGAATCATCTGTCTGTCCTTATCCATAAGAAAATCTTATTTAGACTAAGGATAGCTATCCTACTAATTATGACGGAGGAGTAGTGATAGGCAATTGGCAAAATACTCTGAGCTTGATATGGTGATATTCCAACAGAGATCACTTTTAAACTGAACCCTCTGGAAAAAAATCTTTTAGACTAATATTTTATGAGACAAGAAAAGTAGAGAAAACAAATGAATGTTTTGTCAAGATGTGACTGAATGTAACAAAAGACAGCAAATGAACAGGATAGAAAGCATAAAAGACAGCCATTGTAGGTAGAATTGATTTATCATCAGAACAGAATAACCAGCAGATAAATGTACCACTTTTTACTGTATTCTCCTGGTACTTAGGAAGAATAACCCTGGATATTCAATTTGCTTGCACAAATGGAAATAGTTTTCTGTTGCATAATGAAAATCTATGGTCACAATCAACAGAGTGAACTCCCTGAAGCTGTCTACCATTGATTTAGGTAATTGAAAAGTACAGATTGAGCCCCCTGCCCACCACTGTGTGTGTGTGTGTGTGTGTGTGTGTGTGTGTGACATGACTATGACCTGGCCCTAGGCTCTTGTGTGGGACTCCTGCGCCTAGAATGTATTTTGAGATTTCTCATTGTTCTTTTATATTGACCTTATAGTGTAATGTAGAGATGAAAAATCTCCAAACTTGGTGTCACAAGGAGCAATATTTATGAAGAACAAAAGGAATAATAATGCCCAATACATAAACAAAATTGGGAAACCATACTAGGCAAAGATATGAAGCCCTCTACCATGTTACAATATACTTCAGAGATAGAACCTTTGTCTAATGAGATGTGTAAGAGATGTCTTGCTCCCTAGAAACCCTGCTCCTCAAATGAAGATGCTGCAAAACCTTTAATATACATTCAGATATATTTCACACTGAAGGTGTTCCAACTGACTTATTGTGTCCTTACTCCTTGCAGATACTATCAAGCCTTTCTGTTTCCATAAAAATAACCAGGGCAACCTGTAGAGGGTAGTCCTGATGTTAAAATCCAGTTGCCCAATTTGTTCTTGATTTGTCAATAAAGAAGACTGGGGACCAATTGCTGGGCAGAAGGTAAGGGTCTATGGAGAAAAAGTCAGACACAAAGAAGGAGAGAGGCTTTTCTGCCATGCTTTGGAGGAAAAAGAACACAGCAATCATGTAAGGCCTCAGGGGGAGCTAGGACCTGTGGCCTCTGCTACAAGTGGGTGATCAAGGATGTTTGTCAAGGGATAGATGGAACAAACCATTAAGTTTAGGGCAGGAGGAAAGATGGAGATAATAAATTGGTAAAGGCATACTTTTCCAGGCAGAAGATAGTTGCACTCAGCAATTGTGCCTACAAGGCAAGTTATAAAGTAACAAGCTATTTGTGAATGTCTTTTATCCTCAGACTCAAGGGTCTTGGGCATGGGATGATAACACAAACCCTTCTAGAGCAAAAGTAGGTAGAAAGGGAAGTTGAGTTAGGGCTGATGGTGGCCGATCCCAGAGCTAAGTTGGGTAGAACAGGAGGGGCCAGAATGCAGACTAATCCTCAGCAAAAGCAGAAGTGTTTTAAAACTACACACAACAGCAACCTCTGACATCATATATATTGAGATTCAAGAGTCCTTTACTATGGTTATATCCTCTATCTTGATCCTTGAAGTTTTTCCATTCAATACTTATGAGGCACAGGATAACCAAACTACGTTGCTTATCCTGAGCCTTTTAAGGTCTATAGTATGAAGGAACCCCAGACATATATAGTGAGTGGTCCTTAGTAGGATACCCTCTGTAAGAGGAACCAAGAGACCATAATCTCCACAAAACTAAACCAAGTGAGAAGTACATCTAACAGAGAATTACCTCTTAAGTGAAGCATCTTACAGTTAGTCTTCACCTACATGGTTTATGATACTAGATCTTCATCCCTACTATCTCTTTTACTTTGGCTCTTTTATTTTTGGCCTGTGCAAAAAAAAAATGTCTGTTGAGATACAAAGTTGTTAACAACCTCGCTTGATCACCTGTGATGGCAAATAGACTGATTTGTGAATTCTGTAACTGCTCCATGGTATGACTCTCACTTAAGCTTTGAGATATACAGAGATCCCTTAGTGCCCTTCTCTTTAACAACTTTGTATTTCTAGAACAAATAAAAAACTAAGGAATGAAAGGGAATTAGACAAAAAAAACCAAAACATTATTTAAGTAAACCACCAAAGAATATCCTGTAAGCAAGAGACATCATGTAATGTTGTGCTTACAGGCATGCCTAGTGGCATGCAGTGTTCCAACTTCTGCTAGATTGACAGGAGAAATAATTATTGTTACTCACCTGTACAAGATGTCCATGTAAACAAGGGGCTGGTCACCTAGTATTTCATTTTTAATAAAGTCTCTAAAAGAGATAAGAGAGTACAGCAAGTAAACAATGAAATCATTATTTATTTTTTAGCTCAGTAAGTCCCAAGATAAACTCTTTCATATGAAGTATTTTTTTTATTAGAAAACATTAAACATATAATGGGGCACTTCTATAGAACAGGACAATAGAGAAGTCTACTTATTTTCGAGGCAAATAGACTACAAATTGGAATGAGCTCAATCTTCTAGTTAATTACCTTAGGAAAACTAATTAATATTTGGAACCTTGGCTTTTTATCTAAAATATGAGGACAATAATGACTAAAATCATTTCATTGTAAACATCACCTAGTAATGACGTTGACTTATCAAAAGCATTCTTTAAATGAGGAGTCTTCAAGGCTAAAATAAAATCAAAACAAATAAGTAAAAGCAGGGCAGTAGTAATAAAAACTAACAACCTTGAGAGTTCAACTCCTACATACTACACAGCAAATTATTTTAAGTAACTTATATCACACTATAGGTCAGTGTCAATCAGTTGACCACTTTTGCCACAAAACACTCATCCCTTGATTTGAGAGCCTGTAGGATAGCCAAAAGTAATATTTAAGCCTAGAAGGTTTGCATTTATTTTGTATCTGTCTCCTTTGCTTTGGATCAGACTCCTGCTTAATCTACAAAAACTTGATAATCATTTAAGTATTTTCTGTATAAAATGGGTGGTACCTAACCTATATTACTCCTTTCAAGGTAAAGGTATGAAGGTTGCCTTAACTAGGAGTAACAATGGATTTCCAGGACAGCAAAGTCTTACAGGACAGACTACTTCTCAAATGAAGACACACTAAGTAACAGGACTTAGCAGTTTATAGGAAATGGACTGATTTCCCTGAGCAGTAACAATGGACTTGATAGTAGACAATGATTAAGACAGTAGGTTTACAAAGACTACTGAAATAGGCATATCTCTAGCCTTCCTGTTTCCTGATTCTTTTTCTTGTTAAATCTAAAGCTCACATCAGTGCCTACAAGGTAAACTTCAGATTTCCCAGACCTTTTATTGGTTTATCTTCCAATGTGTACATTAAGTAAAATTTTCTCTTTCACCAATACTCTTCTTTAGTTGGCTTTTTGGGAGAGACAGTTGAATCTATTCTATTGGAGTTCCCAGACTTAGGACCTCTACCCTAAAAGTCAGTTACAATGTCAGTTGCACTGATCTATGGCAAGCACAGTTTTTATCTGGTGTGAAATGGGCTATGTACCTCAGAGTGAGTTTTAACATTGACAATAGGTAAAACTAATCACCCTAGCTAGTGAAAAGGAAGGAACCTAAGCCTGAGTTTGGGCAGGAGTCTAGTAAGCACTCAAGTCACCATCTTCAAAGTAGCATTTTATTTTGCTTAGGTTTAATTAATTAAAAATAAACTTCATAAGAATCTTGAACACATGGGCACAGGGAAAAAGTTCCTGAACAGAACACCAATGGCTTATGCCCTAAGAACAAGAATCAACAAATGGGACCTCATGAAGCTGCAAAGCTTCTGTAAGGCAAAGGACACGGTCAGTAGGACAAAACGGCAACCAACAAATTGGGAAAAGATCTTTACCAATCCTCCATCTGATAGAGGGTTAATATATCCAAGGTATACAAAGAGCTCAAGAAGTTAGGCTCAAGAGAGTCAAATAACCCTATTAAAAATGGGGTACAGAGTTAAACAGGGAATTCTCAAGTAAGGAAACTCGAATGGCTCTAAAGCACCTAAAGAAATGTTCAGCATCCTTAGTTATCAGGGAAATGCAAATCAAAACAAAACTGAGATTCCACCTCACACCAATCAGAATGGCTAAGATGAAAAACTCGGGACAGCAGATGCTAGAGAGGATGCGGGGAAAGAGGAACACTTCTCCATTGTTGGTGGGATTGCAAGCTGGTAAAACCTCTCTGGAAATCAGTTTGGTGATTCCTCAGAAAATTAGACATAGTACTACCTGAGGACCCAGCTATACCACTCCTGGGTATGTACGCTCCTACACGTAATAAGGACACATGCTCATAGCATGTCCACTATGTTCATAGCTGCCTTATTCATAATAGCTGGAAGCTGGAAAGAACCCAGATGTCCTTCAACTGAGGAATGAATAGAGAAATTGTGGTATATATAAACAATGGAGTATTATTCAGCTATTAAAAACAATGAATTCATGAAATTCTTAGACAAATGGATGGAACTAGAAAGTGTCATCCTGAACGAGGTAACCCAATCACAAAAGAATGCACATGGTTTGCACTCACTGATAAGTAGATGTTAGCCCAAGTGCTCAAAATAAACATGTTACAATTCACAGACCACAGGAAGCTCAAGAAGAAAGAGGACTGAAGTGGGGGTGCTTGGGTTCCTCTGAGAAAGGGAACAATATACTTACAGGAGCAATAATGGAGGCAAAGTGTGGAGCAGGGACTGAAGTAAATGCCATGCCCTACCTGGGGATTTACCCTATAAACAGTCACCAAACTCCAACATTACTATGGACAACAAGAAGCACATATCAAGAGGAGCATGCCATGGTTGTCTTCAGAGGGCCCCTGCCAGAGCCTTACACATACAGAGGCAGATGCTAGCAGCCAACCATTGGTCTGGGAGTAGGGTCCCCAATGGAGGAGTTGGGGGGAGGTCTGGAGGACCTGAAGGGGTTTACAACCCCATGGGAAGAACAACGATGTTGGCTACCCAGACGCCCCAGGACTCTCAGGGACTCAACCATCAACCAAGGGGTACACATGATTCCAGCCAAAAATGTGGCAGAGGAATGTCTTGTCAGGCATCAGTGGGAGGAGTGGTCCTTGGTCAGGTGAAGGCTAAATAGATATCCCAACAAGGGGAAATTGTGTGTGTGTGGGGGGGGGGAAGGTGGGAGTGGGTCAGTGGAGGGGCATATACTTGGAGGCAGGGAGTGGGAGGAGGGGTTAGGAGGTTTTGGGGAGGGGGAAACTGGGAAAGGTTTTACCACTTGAAATGTAAATAAAGATTATATTTAATAAAAAGGTCAAAAAATGAGGAAATGATATGTATATGTCAAGGTTGATGTGAGAATTAAGAAAGTAAAACACACATAAAACATCTATCAAATAAACACCATGTAAGTTTTTGATAGTAAAAAAAAAATAAACTTCATAATTTAGAGTCAAAGAAGAAAATGAAAAAAAATGAAAATTATGATAAAAATGGTAGGATCAAATGCCTTGTACTTTATTTAAATGGCAATGTCAAATGTTCTTGGGAATATAAATACAGAAGAGGCATCAGTCCGATTTGAGCCCAGAGTACCCCTTTAATGTGGCCCAGAACTCATGATTCTGACAGTCTCAACATGAAATTTTTTGAAATCTAACAGTACAGACCCGCATGTGAAATGAGATGAAATGAGACTACTTAAAAGCAGCTGTATCTTTCTGAGAATTTTCAACAGA
Organism: Tokudaia tokunoshimensis; assembly: GCA_036184795.1. Lineage (NCBI taxonomy): Eukaryota > Metazoa > Chordata > Mammalia > Rodentia > Muridae > Tokudaia > Tokudaia tokunoshimensis. The sequence continues at coordinate 43,115,961 of BTHU01000018.1, forward strand.
AATTAAAATGTAGGTTGGAAGGGATCATGTATCTAAGCTTTATTAGACAACAAACAGAAAATTTAACATTGTAGCAAATTCTAGAGTATTCTAAAGCATTTAGTGGAAAAGTGGGGGCCTGTGTACCAGAGACTTTCCACGAAGATCTCTGGCCTGGCTGGGCGCAAGGACTCAGGCAAAGGGGAGAGAGTATGAGTAGGAAGGGGGAGTCATTTCTGCTGCTTCTGCTGCTGCAGTTGACTCCGCCTCTATCCCTGTCTCAGTTCTTCCACTTCACCCCCAACACTGGGCTGGGCAGAAGAGAGGCCAGGCCTACTGGCTAGGGAGGAGTGTGGGGGAACTTCAGGTGATGTTTCGGGAGAGCAGACTTCTTCCCAATTGTTACAATTCTTATGACAGAAGCTCTCAGATGACAGAGTAGCTCTCGAACACCTTTAATCCTCCTGATTCTTATATACAGTTTTAGGGCAAGTCAGGGTCTGACAGCAGGTACTTCTCATTGACTTGGTCGGAGAGCTTGGGGAAACCTTATTTGCATGTGGGAGTATTTGGTGCTGCTCCCACTGATAGCCACAGACCTCTCTACTGGGGGACTGTTGGGGGCTGTAGCTGTGACAGGAGCCAGGGGCCCAAGGGACAAGGCCAAACACCTGCCATCCTTTGCCTGTGAAAGTCACTTGTTGGGTCTCCACTGGGTCTCCGAGGTTTTTTTTTTTTTTTTTAATTTAATTTAATTTTATTTTTTTAATTTACATTCCAAATCACTTCCCCTTTCCCGTTTCCTCCCTCCCCGAAAGTCCCATAAGCCCCCTTCCCTCCCTCTTTTCTCTGTTCAACCCCCTCTCATTACTCTGTCCTGGCGTTCCCCTACATCCAGTCTTTCCAGGACCAGGGGTCTCTCCTTCCATCTTTTTAGAAATCTATTGATATGCTGATTGTGTCTAGGGTATTCTGAGATTCTGGGTCAATATCCCCTTATCAGTGACTTCATACCATGTGTGATCTTTTGTGATTGGGTTACCTCACTAAGGATGATATTTTCAAGTTCTGACCATTTGCCTAGGAATTTCGTGAATTCATTGTTTTTAATTGCAGAGTAGTATTCCATTGTGTAAATATACCACATCTTCTGATTCCATTCCTCCGTTGAGGGACATCTGGGTTCTTTCCAGCTTCTGGCTATTATAAATAAGGCTGCTATGAATATAGTGGAGCATGTGTCCTTATTGCATGCAGGTAAAGTCTCTGGGTATATGCCCAAGAGTGGTATAGCCGGATCCTCCGGAAGTGTCATGCCCAGTTTTCTGAGGAGCCGCCAGACTGCTTTCCAGAGTGGTTGTACCAGCCTGCAATTCCACCAGCAGTGGAGGAGTGTTCCTCTTTCTCCACATCCTCGCCAACAACTGCTGTCTCCTGTGTTTTTGATCTTAGCCATCCTGACTGGTGTGAGATGGAATCTCAGGGTTGTTTTGATTTGCATTTCCCTAATGACTAAGGATGATGAACATCTCTTTAGGTGCTTCTCAGCCATTAGATATTCTTCAGGTGAGAACTCTTTGTGTAGCTCTGTACCCCATTTTTTAATAGGGTTACTTGCCTCTCTGGAGTTTAACTTCTTGAGTTCTTTGTATATCTTGGATATTAGCCCTCTGTCGGATGTAAGGTTGGTAAAGATCATTTCCCAGTTAGTTGGTTGCCGCTTTGTCTTTTTGACGGTGTCTTTTGCCTTGCAAAAACTTTGTAATTTAATGAGGTCCCATTTGTCTATTCTTGATCTTAGAGTATAAGCTATTGGAGTTCTGTTCAGGAAATTCTCCCCTGTGCCCATATGTTCAAGGTTCTTCCCTAGTCTGAGCTCAACCAGGGAGCAGGCTGCCTGTGCACAGCTCACCGCCCCACAGAAAAGTAGAAACACATTATTATCCCTGGATAAGAAAAATAATACAGATTAAGATGAAATATATATGAGAGAGACTGAAAGCGCTGGAGGCCCTGGCTGGATAAATAGGTTTTATAAGATCTGCCTGAATTCGAGTTGTGGGCAGTAAGTTAGATCTCTGAAGTCTGAGAAGCCACTCTACTTTCCTAGATCCAGAAAAGGGAATCCAAGGTGAACTCCTGGGACTCTTGCTGCCTCTCTAACTCTACCTTCCAAGCTCATGCTTTCCTATTAGTAGCCTCTATTACTGAGCTACATAGGGTGGGGAGTTGGAAAGACTTTGGGAGAGTTTGATGATGAAATTACATCTGTAAAACACTAATCTAGTTACACTGAGTGGTGAGATGTCCTAACTCCCTGTAGAGGGCATGGAGTGTGTCAGAGTCCTTAGAGATTCATAGCCTATAGAGAACCATAGTGCTGCTTTTAGCATTCTGAAAGAACCCAGTTGGCAATGGTAGATGTGAAGTGACTGACATGACTGAATGAAGGAGAAAAATGGAACATTTATGAAGTACCTTTGTGCAAGAGGCATTAAATAATTTACAGATATTCTTTCATTTACTTTCACAGCATAGATTTTTTTCAAACAGGGAATGCAACTTCATTTTAAAGATGAAAAAAAATAGTCTCTTGAATAATGCAGTGGGATGAACCTAAGCCTTTGTTAGACAACAGATTGTTGTATAAACCTAAGTATATATATTTATATAGCGTGCTACTTCCACTACAATGCATCACATCCTATAGAAGGCATAGGCATTTTGACATTGTTTTTAGTAAAGCATGTGAAGATATGTTAACTTAACTATAATTGACTTATACTTGTGTCAATTAGGTGTGGCATGATATTTTCATATATATATATATATATATATATATATATATATATATATGAATGACTGGGGAAAATCAAACCTATATATATATGAATGACTGGGGAAAATCAAACTTTCAAAAATCTCTGGACAATTCATATTTATGTTATGTATTATGCAATATATTTCCTTGCTCATTAGGATTATCCAAGATGTAATTAGGGGAAAGAAGTTTATTTTATGGCAACAAACAAAGTAGAACAGAATAAAACTCTAAATTTGAAAGGGTTGCATAATACACAGAATTGTCAGTATTTCTAATTTGTACCATCTTTGTTAATAATTTCCTTTGAATAATTGTTTTCTTGGGACTAAATAGCATCCAATTGCTTCAAAAGAAGACATTTCAAATAAAGTAATAAATGTTGGTTACCTTTTAGGCATAAAATGTACATAGTTATCTAAGGTTCTCATTTATTTTAGATCAGTCTGAATATTTTCATCCCCAGGTACTAACAAATGTTTAGAACACAACCGCATTACCAAAGCCCATCAGTGCGTACTTGAGTTTACTTCAATTTCTTACATAATGGCTTAGTACATTCAGCACTAAATGACCTTGGCAGGAACAACCATGCTTTGAAGCAGTCATAATCATCACTCAAAAACTCCTCGTACATCCTGTGCTGCGGGTCCCAAATTCTAAATAAAATATAAAGACTTAATTGGGGATGTGTCCTTTTTTGACAGAGAGATTTTTGCAGACTGAAGCTTATGTTCTTAGTGCGAGCATCAACATGAGGAAAATCTTGTCAAAAAACAAAAAAAAAACCAAAAACCAAAATCAAAAACAAACAAACAAACAAAAAACCTGTAGAGCTTTAAATCTCTCATTTAGAGAGTTTAAGCAAGAAGCACATGCCTGATTAAGCCATTCTCTGCAGAGCTAAAACAATTATACTTCTGATTTTCCCATTTGGTAGTCAAGCCATAAAAATAAGACAAAAATAAAACAAATCAAAACTAGCTTTTAGGATGGTTGCTCCTCAGAATGAAAGGACAAGTTATTTAAATGTGGTAACACAGGAGAAAAACAGTTGATTTCATTTATTTGAAAACTTCATGGAGAAAATATAAATTAAAAGAAAGTATTATAAACATTTCAAATTAGAGAGAGAAAAAAACTAGTCTACCTAAAGCTTTTTCCTAATGGTCAAGTATCCTAATGGTCAAAGTAATTTGCATTGTGCTCATTGATATCTCATTTGCCAGTCCCTACATGATCTACTTTTGATCATGTACCTATGACCTTGCAATTTTGGGGTTTTCTGGTGTACTCATCTCATTTACCATTTAATTGTCTTGAGTTTTTGCAGAATTTACTCTGGTCTGTAAGCGTCTATGGGATCTCTAGCAAGATCAATGACTTTGCCTTCTACAGTTAAGAGGTAGTTTACAGATTCTCTGCTCAGGTGCAGGCCATACCAGCCAGAAGAGCACTAAGAGGCCATGACTGCCTAAAGAACTGATCACACAGGCCTGAAGAACAGGTAGGCAAAGTAAGATAGTGACTCTATGCTGTACCACTGGCCACACCAAATCCCAGAACTCCATAAAAACAGGCCATCTCTGAACCTCCTTCACTCTCTCAGTCCCCTGCCTGACACTATTTCCAATATCCACCTCATTTTCATCATGCCTCATGCCCCAACATGGGTGGAGACTCCCTGCTGGACTAAAGGAAGAACTAATCACCAGATGTCAAGTCCCCACTTCGGATGTAGCCTCCATGTTGGATCAGAGGTCCCTATGGATGCCAGAATTCCAGGCCACAATGACCAGAATACCAAAAAGTAAAGAGAAGCCAAAGGACAAAATATGCATTCAACAAAGACAAATCCAGAAATTAGCAATTAGATGTATCATCACCTCAAACCCAGATGCCTAGACACCAGCATAAGAACAAAATCAACAACAGCCTGAGCACTATGTCCCCTTCTTACTGATCAAAGGAAAAAAATCCACGAAGATGACATTTGACATTTCAATCTTAACATCTGGGTACAAAGTACAAGGGCATACTTGTCTGTAAAAGACACATTAGTAAAGCTTAAGTCACGCAAAGACTCTCACAGATTAATAGTGGGAGTCTTCAAAATTCCACTTTCACCAATGAATAGGACATCCAGACAAAATCTAAAAACAGAAATGCTAGAGCTATCAGATGTTATGAGCCAAATGGACATAACAGATATGTCAAGAAGTTAGACTCCAAAGAATTAATTAACCCTATTAAAAATGGGGTACAGAGCTAAACAAGGACTTTTCAACTGAGGAATATCAAATGACCAAGAAACACCTAAAGGAATGTTCAACATCCTTAGTTATCAGGAAAATGCAAATCAAAACAACCATGAAATTCTACCTCACAGCAGTCAGAATGGCTAAAATAAAAACTCAGGTGACAGCGATGCTGGTGAGAATGTGGAGAAAGAGGAGCACTCCTCCATTGCTGGTGGGATTGCAAGCTGATAAAACCACTCTGGAAATCAGTTTGGCAGTTCCTCAGAAAATTGGACATAGTACTACCTGAAGACTCAGCTATAGCACTCCTGGGCATATACCCAGAAGATGCTCCAACATGTAATAAGGACACATGTTCCACTATGTTCATAGCAGCCTTATTTATAATAGCCAGAAGATGAAATGAACCCAGATGTCCTTTAACAGAGGAATGGATACAGAAAATGTGGTACATTTACATAATGGAGTACTACTCAGCTATTAAAAATGATGACTTCATGAAATTCTTAGGCAAATGGATAAAACTAGAAAATATCATCCTGAGTGAGGTAACCCAATTACAAAAGAACTCAAATAGTATGTACTCACTGCTAAGTGGATATTAGCCCAGAAGTTTGAAATACCCAAGATACAATTCACAGACCATATGAAGCTTAAGAAGAAGGAAGACCAATGTGTGGGTGCTTTGGCTCTTTTGAGAAGGTGAACAAAATACTCACAGGAGTTAATATGGAGATAATGTGTAGAGCAGAGACTAAAGGAAAGGTCATCCAGATATTGTCCCACTGGAGATTTCATCCTATAAACGGTAACCAAAGCCTGGCACTATTGTGGATGCCAAAAAAACGCTTGCTGAATGGAGCCTGATATGGCTGTCTCCTGAGAGTCCCTGCCAGAGCCTTGCAAATACAGAGGCAGATTCTCACAGCCAAGAATTGGACTGAGAGTGGGATCCCCAACGGAGGAGTTAGAGAAAGGACTGAGGGAACTCAAGGGGTTTGCAACCTCATAGGAAGAACAACAATATCAGCCAACCAATACCCCCCGCCCGAGCTCTTAGGGACTAAGTCATCATCCAAGGAAGACACATGGCTCCAGCTGCATACATAGTAGAGGATTGCCTGACAAGGCATCAATGGGCAGAGAGGTCCTTGGTTCTATGAAGACTTGATAGATGCCCCAGAGTAGGGGAGTTAAGGGTGGGGAGGTGGGAGTGGGGTAGGTGGAGGAACACCCTCATAGAAGCAGGGGGAGGAAAGATGGGATAGGGGGTTTCGGGGAGGGGGGAAACCAGGAAAGGGGATAACATTTGAAATGTAAATAAAGAAAACATCCAACAAAAGAGAGAAAAAAAGAACATGTGTGTTTCAAAAAGAAAAAGAAAAAAGGATACACCTTTTTCTCAGCACTTCATAAAACATTCTCCACAAAACTGACTACATACTCAGTCACAAACCAAGTCTCAACAGATACAATAAAATTGAAATAACACCTGCATCCTCTCTGAGTACCACATATTAAAGGTGGATTTTAAAACAGTGGCAACAACAGAAAACTTACAAACTCATGAAAACTAGACAACTGTCTTCTGAGTGCCTACTGGGTCAAGGCAGAAAAAAAGAAACCAAAAACTTCCTAGAATTCAATGAAAATGAATGAACAACACACTTAAACTCATTGGACATGATGAAAGTAGGATTCGAGGGAAGTTCATAGTATTAAGTGCCTACAAGAAAAAAATAGAGAGGTCTCCTATTAGCAAGTTAATGGTACACCTGAAAGCTCTGGAACTAAAGGAAGCAAACATATCCAAGATAAGTAGATGGTAGGAAATAATCAAACCAGTAGCTGAAATAAATAAAATAGAAGCAAAAAGCACAATACAAAGAATCAACTAAACCAAGAGCTACTTCCTTGAAAAAAATTAACAAGGTAGACAAACCCTTACCCAACCTAACTATAAATCAGAGAGACAGTATCCAAATTAACAAAATCAAAACTGAAAACAGAGACATAATAGCAGAAACTGAGGAAATTCAACAAATCATTAGATCTTACTTCAAAAGCCAGTATTTCACAAAATTGAAAAATCTAAATGAAATGGACAATCTTCTGGACAGATTTCATTTACCAAAGTTAAATCAAGATTAGGTAAAAAAAAAATCTAAATAGTCCTATAATCTCTAAGGAAATAGAAGCAGTCCTTAAAAGTCTCCCAACCAAAAACAAAAACAAAAACAAAAAAACAAACAAACAAAAAAAACCTATGTCCAGATGATTTTAGCAGAGAATTCTATCAGATCTTCAAAGAAGAGCTAATACCAATACTCCTCAAATTATTCCACAAAATGGAAACAAAAGAAACATTGCCAAATTCATTTTATTATGCCACAATGAACCAAACCATACAAAGATTCAACAAAGAAAAAGAATTACAGAGCAATTCCTTTCATGCATATCAATGCAAAGATACTTAATAAAATATAAGCCAAATTCAAGAATACATAAGAAAGATCATCCAACATGATGAAGCAGGATTCACTCCAAAAATATAAGGATGGTGCAACATAAGAATGTTTGTTAATGTAATCTACCATATAAACAAATAGAAAAAAAATCACATGATCATCTTACAAGATGATCCCTTTGACAAAACCCAAATTCTTCAGGATAAAACTCTTGAAGAGCTCGAGGATACCGGGTACATACCTAAACACAATAAAGGCAATTTAAAACAAGCTTACATTCAACATCAAATTAAATGGAGAGAAACAAATCATTTTCACTAAAATCAGGGATAAGACAAGGCTTCCCACTCTCCCCATATCTATTCAAAATAGTTCTTGCAATTCTAACTAGAACAAAAAGGAATGATGGCGGGGCGGGAGCCTACCAGCTTTCCTTCCGCGACCTCTGTTCCCGCAGACTGCGCTGAAGAGACAGGTACCCCAAGCTCCCTATCCCCAATATAACATCACTTGGGACACGGCCTGTTGGGGCTTCCGTCTGTGCCCGAGAACGGGTCAGCGATGTGGTCGTCTGGGTGCCAGATTGGCGGGCCATCGCGTCTATAGGGTGAGTGGTGCCACAGAGAGTGCCCTCCGCCATCTTTGCTCCAGTGACTGGGAGGTTGGGACAGCCAGGTTCTGAGACAGACAGGCATAATATCGCTTGGGTCTTGGGCGGCTTGTGTGTATGCGGCTCCCAAGTGCTGGGCTGATCCGCAGTAACCAGCGCTCCAGCTCTGCTGTGGGACTTCTGCCTGGCAGAGGGACGACCCCTCCCCCCCCAGGAGAGATCACTCACCCCTGCACAGGGCAGGAGCCTACCAGCCTCCCTTTGGCGACCTCTGCTCCAGGAATCCACTAGGCTGAGCCTTTAGATGTGCAAGGCCTCCCCAATATAAGATCACTTGGGGCAAGGCACATTAGGGCTCCAAAGTCACTCAGGAGCAGGCAGGCCCCAGAAATCGGTGCCAGGGGAATCTTGGTAAACCAGGGTGGGGGCAGAAATAGCTTTGCAGGCTCACAGGAGGTCCAACCAACAGCCAGTGGCAGCAGGACCAACTAACACCAGAGGTATCCAGATGGCAAAAGGCAAACGTAGGAATGTTACTAACAGAAATCAAAGTAATGTGGGACCATCCGAACCCAACTATCCAACAGCAGCAAGTCCTGGATACCCCACCACACCCGAAAGACAAGATCTGGATTTAAAATCACTTCTCATGATGCTATTAGAGGATCACAAGAAGGACACAAATAAATCTCATAAAGAGTTACAGGAGACCATGAATCAACGGTTAGAAGCCCTTACAAAGGAAACACAAAAATTGCTTAGAGAAATGCGGGAGAACATGGATCAAAAAGATGGAGGCGCACAAGGAGACAACACAAAAATCGCTTAACGAGATGAATCAACGGGTAGATGCACTCACAAAGGAATCACAAAATTGGCATAAAGAAATGCAGAAGAATATGGGTCAACAGATGGATGCCCATAAGGAGGCAACACAAAAATTGCTTAAAGAAATGAATCAACGGTTAGATGCCCTTACAAAGGAAACACGAGAACTGCTTAAAGAAATGCAGGAGACGATGGATCAACAGATGGAATCCCATGAGGAGGAAACACAAAAATCGCTCAGAGAAATGCAGGAGAATGTGGGTCATCAGGAAGAAATCCTGAAAGAGGTAATGCAAAAATACCTTAAAGAAATACAGGAAAATACAAACAAACAAGTGAAGGATCTCAGCAAATCCATCCAGGAACTAAAAAAGGAAGTAGAAACAACTAAGAAATCACAAAGGGAGACAACTTTGGAGATAGAAAACCTTGGGAAGAAATCAGGAGTCATAGATGCAAACATAAACAATAGAATACAAGAGATAGAAGAAAGAATCTCAGGCGCTGAAGACTCCATAGAAAGCATGGACTCAACAGTCAAAGAAAATGCAAAATGCAAAAAACGTGTAACCCAAAACATCCAGGAAATCCAGGACACAATGAGAAGACCAAACCTAAGGATTATAGGTATAGACGAGAGTGAAGATTTGCAACTTAAAGGGCCAGTAAACATCTTCAAAAAAATTATGGAGGAAAACTTCCCTAACTTAAAGAGAGAGATGCCGATTAACGTACAAGAAGCCTACAGAACTCCAAACAGACTGGAACAGAACAGAAATACCTCCCGTCACATAATAATCAAAACACCGAATGTTCTAAACAAAGAAAGAATACTAAAAGCAGTAAGAGAAAAGGGCCAAGTAACATACAAAGGAAGACCTATCCGAATCACATCAGACTTCTCACCAGAGACTATGAAAGCCAGAAGATCCTGGGCAGATCTCATGCAGACACTAAGACAGCACAAATGCCAGCCTAGACTACTATACCCAGCAAAACTCTCAATCACCATAGATGGAGAGACCAAGATAGTCCATGATAAAACCAAATTTTCACAATATCTTTCCACAAATCCAGCCCTGCAACGGATAATAGGTGGAAACCTCCAATACAGGGAGAGAAACAACACCCTGGAAAAAAATGAGATAATAACCTTCTTGAATCAAACCCAAAAGTAGATAACCACTCAAACATAAAGATAGCGTCAAGAATGGCAGATGGCAATAATCACTATGCCTTAATCTCTCTTAATATCAATGGTCTCAATTCCCCAATTAAAAGATGTAGACTAGCAGACTGGATACGTAAACAGGACCCAGCATTTTGCTGCATGCAGGAAACGCACCTCAGTGTCAAAGACAAGCACTACCTCAGAGTAAAAGGCTGGAAAACAGTTTTACAAGCAAATGGCCCCAAGAAACGAGGTGGAGTAGCCATCCTAATATCGGATAAAATTGATTTTCAACCTAAAGTCATCAAAAAAGACACAGAAGGACACTACATACTGATCAAGGGAAAAATCCACCATCAAGAACTCTCAATTCTGAATATCTATGCTCCAAATGAAAGGGCACCCTCATTCGTAAAAGAAACTTTACTAAAACTCAAAGCACACATCGCACCGCACACAATAATAGTGGGTGACTTCAACACCCCGCTCTCTGAAATGGATCGTTCAGGAAAGCAGAAACTAAACAGGGACACAGTGAATCTAATTGAAGCCTTGGACCAAATGGAACTAACTGATATATATAGAACATTTCATCCTAGAGCTAAAGAATACACCTTCTTCTCAGCTCCTCATGGTACCTTCTCCAAAATTGACCATATAATTGGTCACAAATCAGACCTCAACAGATACAAGAAGATAGAAATAATCCCATGCCTCCTATCAGATCACTATGGAATAAGGGTGGTCTTCAATGGCAACAAAAACAAAAGAAAACCCACGTACACATGGAGGCTGAACAATGCTCTACTCAATGATAACTTGGTCAAGGTGGAAATAAAGAAAGAAATCAAAGACTTTTTGAAAGTTAATGAAAATGAAGGCACAACATACCCTAATTTATGGGACACAATGAAAGCAGTGCTAAGAGGAAAATTCATAGCCCTGAGTGCCGCCAAAAAGAAACGGGAGACAGCATACACTAACAGCTTAATGGCACTCCTGAAAGCCCTGGAACAAAAAGAAGCAAATACACCAAAGAGGAGTAGAAGGCAGGAAATCATCAAACTCAGGGCTGAAATCAATCAAGTAGAAACAAATAAAACCATACAAAGAATCAACAAAACAAGGAGTTGGTTCTTTGAGAAAATTAACAAGATAGATAAGCCCTTAGCCAGACTAACCAGAGAGCACAGAGATAGTATCCAAATTAATAAAATCAGAAACGAAAAGGGAGAGATAACAACAGAAACTGAGGAAATTCAAAAAGTCATCAGATCCTACTACAAAAACCTGTATTCAACACAACTAGAAAATCTTGAGGAAACGGACAATTTCCTTGACAGATACCAAGTACCAAAATTAAATCAGGATCAAATAGACCATCTAAACCGTCCTATAAGCCCTGAAGAAATAGAAGTTGTCATTGGAAGTCTTCCAACCAAAAAAAGCACAGGTCCAGATGGTTTTAGTGCAGAATTCTATCAGACCTTCAAAGAAGACCTAACACCAACACTCTTCAAACTGTTCCACAAAATAGAAACAGAAGGAACACTACCCAACTCGTTCTATGAAGCCACAATTACATTAATACCAAAAGCACACAAAGATACGACAAAGAAAGAGAATCTCAGGTCAATCTCTCTTATGAATATTGATGCAAAAATACTCAATAAAATTCTTGCCAACCAAATCCAAGAACACATAAAAACGATCATTCACCACGATCAAGTAGGCTTCATCCCAGGGATGCAGGGATGGTTCAATATAAGGAAATCCATCAATGTAATCCACTACATAAACAATCTCAAAGAAAAAAACCACATGGTCATCTCATTAGATGCTGAGAAAGCATTTGACAAAATTCAGCATCCTTTCATGCTAAAGGTCTTGGAAAGATCAGGAATTCAAGGCCCATATCTAAACATAGTAAAAGCAATTTACAGCAAACCGGTAGCCAGCATCAATCTAAATGGAGAGAAACTTGAAGCAATCCCACTAAAATCAGGGACTAGACAAGGCTGCCCTCTCTCTCCATATCTTTTCAATATAGTACTTGAAGTTCTAGCTAGAGCAATTAGACAACAAAAAGAGGTCAAAGGGATACAAATTGGAAAGGAAGAAGTCAAACTATCACTATTTGCAGACGATATGATAGTATACTTAAGCGACCCAAAGAACTCCACCAGAGAACTCCTACAGCTGATAAACAACTTCAGCAAAGTGGCCGGATATAAAATCAACTCAAGCAAGTCAGTAGCCTTCCTATACTCAAAGGATAAGCAGGCTGAGAAAGAAATAACAGAAATAATACCCTTCACGATAGCCACAAACCATATTAAGTATCTTGGCGTGACTCTAACCAAACAAGTGAAAGATCTGTATGACAAGAACTTCAAGTCTCTGAAGAAAGAAATTGAAGAAGACCTCAGAAGATGGAAAAATCTGCCATGCTCATGGATTGGCAGGATTAATATAGTAAAAATGAGCATCTTACCAAAAGTAATACACAGATTCAGTGCAATCCCCGTCTAAATCCCAACTCAATTCTTCATAGAGTTAGAAAGAGCAATTCAAAAATTCATTTGGAATAACAGAAAACCCAGAATAGCTAAAACTATTCTCAAGAGTAAAATAACCTCTGGGGGAATCAGTATCCCGGACCTCAAGCTGTACTACAGAGCAATAGTGTTAAAAACTGCATGGTATTGGTACAGTAACAGACATGTAGATCAATGGAACAGAATTGAAGACCCAGAAATGAATCCACACTCCTATGGTCACTTGATCTTTGACAAAGGAGCTAAAACCATCCAGTGGAAAAAAGATAGCCTTTTCAACAAATGGTGCTGGCTCAGCTGGAGGTCAACATGCAGAAGAATGCAAATTGACCCATCCTTATCTCCTTGCACTAAGCTCAATTCTAAGTGGATCAAAGATCTCCACATAAAACCAGACACACTGAAACTAATAGAAGGGAAACTAGGGAAGAACCTTGAACATATGGGCACAGGGGAGAATTTCCTGAACAGAACTCCAATAGCTTATGCTCTAAGATCAAGAATAGACAAATGGGACCTCATTAAATTACAAAGTTTTTGCAAGGCAAAAGACACTGTCAAAAAGACAAAGGGGCAACCAACTAACTGGGAAATGATCTTTACCAACCTTACATCCGACAGAGGGCTAATATCCAAGATATACAAAGAACTCAAGAAGTTAAACTCCAGAGAGGCAAGTAACCCTATTAAAAAATGGGGTACAGAGCTACACAAAGAGTTCTCACCTGAAGAATATCTAATGGCTGAGAAGCACCTAAAGAGATGTTCATCATCCTTAGTCATTAGGGAAATGCAAATCAAAACAACCCTGAGATTCCATCTCACACCAGTCAGGATGGCTAAGATCAAAAACACAGGAGACAGCAGTTGTTGGCGAGGATGTGGAGAAAGAGGAACACTCCTCCACTGCTGGTGGAATTGCAGGCTGGTACAACCACTCTGGAAAGCAGTCTGGCGGTTCCTCAGAAAACTGGGCATGACACTCCCGGAGGATCCGGCTATACCACTCTTGGGCATATACCCAGAGGTTTTACCTGCATGCAATAAGGACACATGCTCCACTATGTTCATAGCAGCCTTATTTATAATAGCCAGAAGCTGGAAAGAACCCAGATGTCCCTCAATGGAGGAATGGATTCAGAAGATGTGGTATATCTACACAATGGAATACTACTCTGCAATTAAAAACAATGAATTCACGAAATTCCTAGGCAAATGGTCAGAACTTGAAAATATCATCCTTAGTGAGGTAACCCAATCACAAAAGATCACACATGGTATGAAGTCACTGATAAGGGGATATTGACCCAGAATCTCAGAATACCCTAGACACAATCAGCATATCAATAGATTTCTAAAAAGATGGAAGGAGAGACCCCTGGTCCTGGAAAGACTGGATGTAGGGGAACGCCAGGACAGAGTAATGAGAGGGGGTTGAACGGAGAAAAGAGGGAGGGAAGGGGGCTTATGGGACTTTCGGGGAGGGAGGAAACGGGAAAGGGGAAGTGATTTGGAATGTAAATTTAAAAAATAAAATTAAAAAAAAAAAAAAAAAAAAAAAAAAAAAACAATGAATTCACGAAATTCCTAGGCAAATGGTCAGATCTTGAAAATATCATCCTTAGTGAGGTAACCCAATCACAAAAGAACACACATGGTATGCAGTCACTGATAAGCGGATATTGACCCAGAATCTCGGAATACCCTAGACACAATCCGCATATCAATAGATTTCTAAAAAGATGGAACGAGAGACCCCTGGTCCTGGAAAGACTGGATGTAGGGGAACGCCAGGACAGAGTAACGAGAGGGGGTTGAATGGAGAAAAGAGGGAGGGAAGGGGGCTTATGGGACTTTCGGGGAGGGAGGAAACGGGAAAGGGGAAGTGATTTGGAATGTAAATTAAAAAAATAAAATAAAAAAAGGTAATCTACATATTGTACAAGAGTTATGTCTGGATTATTGGCCCTGTACTCTCCCAGATCCTCATGTAAATCTTCATCAAAAAAAGTGAGTGAATTCTTGTAGTCTGGAGGCAGATGGGAATAGGTGAGCTGCCCATTAATACCAGTTTCAGGATCACAACATTCAAAGGCAAAGTATTTCTGGCTTTTGGGAGCCAAATGTAAGCTGAAGAAAGCATCCTTTAGGTCTAGAACAGAATATCATTTCCGATCTGATGGCAGATGGTTGGTCTCAGTAAGGTATAAAGATTAGACACCATGGGGTGTATCTCCACTACCCTGTGGTTAACTTCCTTTAGGTCCTGGACAGGGTGAGAGTAATTGGACATTGCCTTCTTCACAGGCAATAATGGAGTGCTCCAGGCTGATTGGCATGAACTGAGGACTCCCACAGCCAGCAATTTTTGGATACGAGGGATAATCCCTTACAGTGCCTCTTGAGACATGGTATATTGACAGAATCAAACTGGGTCTGCCCCCAGTTTAAGCTTTACAAATACAGGGGTCAGTGTTTTGCCAAACATATGCCTCCAGTTTCTGGCGAAACTTTGTCAACCAAACATCCAGATCATGTTCAGGATAAGCTGGTGACTTGTATAGTCTATCCTCAGTCTCAGAGGTCAAGTCAAGTGTCAGGGCCTGGATTTGATCACCATTCGGAACCATTAACTGGACTTCCTCAGGATTAAAATTAATATGGGCCCTCATTTTAGCTAGACGATCTCTCCCCAGTGAGGTGTAGGGGCACTCAGGAATGACTATGAATGAATGGCTTATCTGTCCCATCCTCAAGTCCACTGTTCTTCAGGTAGTCCATGAATATTGTTTGACACCTGTGGACTGTTGGACCCTGGACCTCTTAGTAGACACTGGCCCTTTGACCTTTGCCAGCTCTGAATGTAGAGCTCCAGTCTCCACCAGGAATTATACAGACTTCCCCTCCATTTTAAAGGTTAACCTTGGCTTGGGAAGGGGGTCTGAGCCCTGACTCCCTCAATCGTCATCTTCCTTGGTGACCATAGTCTTATTCCTGGGCTTTCTTTGGGCATTCTCTGACCCAATGTCCTTCCTCCTTGCAATAGGTACATTGGTTCTTACCTAGGATTCATCAATGACCTTTCCTAAGCTCCCTCCCTTTGGCAACATTCAAGAACCAGCACTTTCTCTCTTCTCTCTCTCTCTCTCTCTCTCTCTCTCTCTCTCTCTCTCTCTCTCTCTCTCTCTCTCCCTCCCTCTCTGTTCTAGGTTACCATTGGCTAGGAGGACTTTGGCCAGATCTCTATTGAATATCTTCCATGTCTTAATCTTTGTAACTGCCCGCAGTTACATTGAATGGGTTACCTGGAAGCGAAGTTGGGGATATATGGGAAGGTGGCAAAAAGAGATCGAGACTAAGACAATACCTGCTGCTCAAAGTCTCAAGGTTTACTGGAGGACTCAGAATTTTTAGGTTTCAGGCAATACCTGTCCCCTAAATTCCAAGGTGTGTTCTGGGGAACTGGTTTGGCTGGTCACTGGGCATTGGCTCCACTGCTCAGGTGGCTGTGTGGGTCACCTGCTTAATTCAGGAATTTGTAGATCTGGAGTGAAAATGAACTTTACCTTGTTCTGAGTGTTCCACCCTAGGTGGAGGAGATCACGGCTAACATAGGAATTCCCACTCAAAGGCTGGGAGAGGAACTTAGCCTTGGTCAATGTCAAGTTCTAGCCAGGTGACAAGGCACCCCAATAAGGCTCTCTACAAATCTTCTCATCGTTAGTCTTCCTATTATGGTACACCTTCTCTGCAACCTCTACTAAATCTCTCAATGACTTCTACCCTAGCCTTTCTAACTTCTGTAAATTCCTTCTAATATTTGCTGCTGATTTAGAAACACCAGTTCTACTGTGTTACAATTCTGTGCTTCCTCCGGGTGCAAGTGTATATAATGTTTGACAGTGTCCATAATCCACATAAGGAACTCTATTGGGCCTTCATTATCCTTCTGCCTGGCATCATAAACTGTAGCCAAATTTGTATGCCACCTAGTAGCTGCCATGAGCCTTGCCATTTATGATTGATGATTGACTCAAAGATGCTCCCTACCTTCACCCACAGCTCAACAGCTGGATTTCCTGAGGGAAAATCCTTCATCAGTATCAGTAGGGTCCTGGATTGGAGTTCCATTAGCACCTGGAACATTCTTTCCGGTCTCCAGGATTTTGTTTTCCTTGTCCTCAGTTGTAAAACAGATCTTCAATAGTTGCTTACATTTATCCCAAGTGGGTTAATGGGTAAATAGGATAGTGTCTAAGAGACCAATGAGCTCTCTAGGGTTGTCGGAGCATCTAGTGTTCTTTCTCTTCCAATTGTAAAGATCAGCAATAGTGAAGGACCAATAATGGTGGAGTTCATTCCCCTATATGTTGCCTGGTCCTATCACTCTCAGGGGTAATACAGTAGAATCTGACTCTGGCTCTACAGCCTCAGGAGGTGCTGTGAGCCTGTTTTGCATCCTTTGTGGCAGCTCCTCTCCATTTCTGAAGTTGACACTACTGGGGATTGTGGAACTTCCTTCAGGGTAAGCACAGGTGGGACCTGCAGAAGTTCTAAACCATCTTTTAACCCCTGAAGAAATAGAAGTCATCATTGGAAGTCTTCCAACTAAAAAAAGCACAGGTCCAGATGGTTTTAGTGCAGAATTCTATCAGACCTTCAAAGAAGACCTAACACCAACACTCTTCAAACTGTTCCACAAAATAGAAATAGAAGGAACACTACCCAACTCGTTCTATGAAGCCACAATTACACTAATACCAAAAGCACACAAAGATCCGACAAAGAAAGAGAATCTCAGGCCAATCTCTCTTATGAATATTGATGCAAAAATACTCAATAAAATTCTTGCCAACCGAATCCAAGACCACATCAAAATGACCATTCACCACGATCAAGTAGGCTTCATCCCAGAGATGCAGGGATTGTTCAATATAAGGAAATCCAACAATGTAATCCACTATATAAACAATCTCAAAGAAAAAACCACATGGTCATCTCATTAGATGTTGAGAAAGCATTTGAACAAATTCAGCATCCTTTCATGCTAAAGGTCTTGGAAAGATCAGGAATTCGAGACCCATATCTAAACATAGTAAAAGCAATTTACAGGTAATCTAAATGGAGAGAAACTTGAAGAATTCCACTAAAATCAGGGACTAGACAAGTCTGCCCTCTCTCTCCATATCTTTTCAATATAGTACTTGAAGTTCTAGCTAGAGCAATTAGACAA
Source organism: Tokudaia tokunoshimensis (assembly GCA_036184795.1). Lineage (NCBI taxonomy): Eukaryota > Metazoa > Chordata > Mammalia > Rodentia > Muridae > Tokudaia > Tokudaia tokunoshimensis. The sequence continues at coordinate 43,133,890 of BTHU01000018.1, forward strand.
CAAAAGGAGGTCAAAGGGATACAAATTGGAAAGGAAGAAGTCAAACTATCACTATTTGCAGACAATATGATAGTATACTTAAGCGACCCAAAGAACTCCACCAGAGAACTCCTACAGCTGATAAACAACTTCAGCAAAGTGGCCAGATATAAAATCAACTCAAGCAAGTCAGTAGCCTTCCTATACTCAAAGGATAAGCAGGCTGAGAAAGAAGTAAGAGAAATGATACCCTTCACAATAGCCACAAACCATATAAAGTATCTTGGTGTGACTCTAACCAAACAAGTGAAAGATCTGTATGACAAGAACTTCAAGTCTCTGAAGAAAGAAATTGAAGAAGACCTCAGAAGATGGAAAAATCTGCCATGCTCATGGATTGGCAGGATTAATATAGTAAAAATGACCATCTTGCCAAAAGCAATATACAGATTCAATGCAATCCTCATCAAAATCCCAACTCAATTCTTCATAGAGTTAGAAAGAGCAATTCAAAAATTCATCTGGAATAACAGAAAACCCAGGATAGCTAAAACTATTCTCAAGAGTAAAAGAACCTCTGGGGGAATCAGTATCCCGGACCTCAAGCTGTATTGCAGAGCAATAGTGTTAAAATCTGCATGGTATTGATACAGTGACAGGCATGTAGATCAAGGGAACATAATTGAAGACCCAGAAATGAATCCACACTACTATGGTCACTTGATCTTTGACAAAGGAGCTGAAACCATTCAGTAGAAAAAAGATAGCCTTTTCAACAAATGGTGCTGGCTCAGCTGGAGGTCAACATGCAGAAGAATGCAAATTGACCCATTCTTATCTCCTTGTACTGAGCTCAATTCCAAGTGGATCAAGGACCTCCACATAAAACCAGACACACTGAAACTATAGAAAGGAAATTAGGGAAGAACCTTGAACATATGGGCACAGAGGAGAATTTCCTGAATAGAACTCCAATAGCTTATGCTCTAAGATCAAGAATTGACAAATGGGACCTCATTAAGTTACAAAGTTTTTGCAAGGCAAAAGACACTGTCAAAAAGACAAAGCGGCAACCAACTAACTGGGAAATGATCTTTACCAACCTTACATCTGACAGAGGGCTAATATCCAATATATACAAAGAACTCAAGAAGTTAAACTCCAGAGAGGCAGGTAACCCTATTAAAAAATGGGGTACAGAGCTAAACAAAGTGTTCTCACCTGAAGAATATCTAATGGCTGTGAAGCACCTAAAGAGATGTTCATCATCCTTAGTCATTAGGGAAATGCAAATCAAAACAACCCTGAGATTCCATCTCACACCAGTCAGAATGGCTAAGATCAAAAACACAGGAGACGACAGTTGTTGGCGAGGATGTGGAGAAAGAGGAACACTCCTCCACTGCTGGTGGGAGTGCAAGCTGGTACAACCACTCTGGAAAGCAGTCTGGTGGTTCCTCAGAAAACTGGGCATGACACTCCCGGAGGATCCGGCTATACCACTCCTGGGCATATACCCAGAGGCTTTACCTGCATGCAATAAGGACACATGCTCCACTATGTTTATAGAAGCCTTATTTATAATAGCCAGAAGCAGGAAAGAACCCAGATGTCCCTCAACGGAGGAATGGATTCAGAAGATGTGGTATATTTACACAATGGAATACTATTCTGCAATTAAAAACAATGAATTCACGAAATTCCTAGGCAAATGGTCAGAACTTGAAAATATCATCCTTAGTGAGGTAACCCAATCACAAAAGAACACACATAGTATGCAGTCATTCATTAGGGGATATTAACCCAGAATCTCCGAATACCCTAGACACAATACACATATCAATAGATTTCTAAGAAGATGGAAGGAGAGACCCTTGGTCCTGGAAAGACTGGATGTAGGGGAATGCCTGGACAGAGAAGCGAGAGGGGGTTGAATGGGGAAAAGAGGGAGGGAAGGGGGCTTATGGGACTTTTGGGGAGGGAGGAAAGGGGAAAGGGGAAATGATTTTGAATGTAAATAAAAATATAAAAAAAAAATGAGAGACTCAAGAGATTTCGGGAACTTCATGCTTATGTCCTGTCATCAGAGCCAATACTGCTCCTGGTGGTGAAGAAGCATATTTCGAGGGAAGAGGAAGGACTTAACACATGGTGGTGGATTAGTAACCAAATCCTTCCAAACTATTACATAGTGGACTTGATACAGATATCCCTGTTTTTGAAGCACTCTGTCTTCCACTGCTAACACCATGGAGAAGTGAAAGGTACCCTCTGGTGGCCATCTGTCTCTGAAGGCAGGCCACTGTGAGCTGCAATATTTTTGTACTTTTTTTCTCCTCACATCCACTTAGAGAATGTGAGTTCTAGTTCTCTCTTCCTTGAAGTGGGCTAAAACAATGTTGAGGGGGTCAGAGTTTGCCTGTCCCATATCATCCCTAACAGTCCAGTACAACTTGAAACCAAATAGTACAAGAAGCACCACAGAGAGACCCACATATAGAAAATAGCCCTGTCATGACTGGAAACAAAAGCAAATCCAAATGCTAGAACTCACAGATTCTTGCCTTGGAAAGTGGAAGTGAGGCAAGTAAGAAAGACTTTCAGGGAGGGAGGAAACGGGAAAGGGGAAATCATTTGGAATGTAAATTAAAAAAATTAGAATATAATAATAATAAAAAAGAAAGCAGACTGTGACTAGGCTTTTCCTTAATCAATAAATTCCTTCCCCTGATGGGTAACTGGCAAACTCTTGGAATTAGAGACATCTCTTGGAACCCCGTGACAGTGAACTTCCAGCACATCCTCTCTAGTCACTCTCTGCCTAGAAGCTTTTCTGATGCCAAAAGTATGAACAGAACAGACACAGACAGTACAGGAACACTGACACTCATAACTTATTTGCTGGCACTAGACTTTCCAGAATGCAGATTCCAGAGATCTTCTGGGGAATCCCAGAAGAGCACCCAGAATGTTAGGTCCACTTCACTGGAACCCTAGGAGACATCCAGGAATTGCAAGAACAAAGAGAGTCTTTATTATAGGTGTCTGACCCAGATTGCAAGTCTTTCCCACTCTGCTTCTCAGGTTAGGAATTAGATGCTCAAGTCCAGGGGCTTGAGATATTTATATGATTATGCATAAGCTGGGATTCTTGAGGTTTGGTGTTATGTAATTGGGGAGGTGATAAGGGATTGCTGTCTTTCAAACCTGATAACATTTGTTCAGACAGCAGGGCAGAACCTTGCAGCTGGAAAATGATCTTTCTGACCTGAGAAAAGTAACTCATTGCACTATCAGAAGCTAGAGTATTTTTACCAACTTATCACAGCTGTCTGGGAACACTTAATTGCCACTTTCCCATAGTCCAAGAGTGGGCTTTTATCACTTCCAGAATATTGGCTCCTGCTTCCTTCAAGGTCAGGAGCCATCTGTACTGGAAGAATGCTAGTTGCTAATCAAGAGAGAGATGGGAGTGTTGTCATGAAAGAGAGGTTGCAATATTCTGGAGCCAGATTGTGCTCCCTTTGTCTGCCCTTTGAAGGGCCAGAGGCATCTATGCTGGAAAAAGGGGCTGAGGGAGTGCTAACTGCTCTGGGTCTGTTCAGGGACAGGAGAGTGCAGGATTTGATGCACAGAGACGGGGCAGGTTTCCTGTGTCTCTTCAAAATCTCTAGAGAAGAGTAAGACCTGTAACAATGACAGTATCCTTCTGATACTCAACAGACTCTCTTCCTTCCTCACATATCCACTGATAAATTCTTCTATTTGTTCTTTGGTTATTTTTACTTTACCTGTATCCAAATGGAGATGCACCTATAACTGGTTCCCTTGGTTTTTGTGTTTTATTTTTTTGGGTTTTATTTATTTCTTGGTTCCATAGCTTTTATTTATTTATTTATTCGTTCATTTGTTTGCTTATTTTTTGACCTAATGCAGTGCTTTCAGGTTCCTGCTTGTGGTTTCATAATGAAAACACAGAGCTGTATAGTTCAAGGTTGTTGATTTTTTGTTGTCGTGGTCTCTCAGCTACCATTTAACTTTTCCAGACTTCTCTGCCATTGCATCCTTCCATGTGGTTCTCACTGCTTCTTTCTTATCCATGCTTCTGAGACTCTGTCAAGACCAATCAGCTAGCTCCTTATTTATCAAAAGCTACATTTCTTTATCATAAAATAGCTATTAGCACAGTGGATCCCATAGTATACATATTCTGAGCCAGTCAGCTGCAGAAGTATGCCTACTCCATATTTTAGTGTTGCCTTTGGCCAGACTGGAGGCAACTTGACTTTCTGTTACCTCTTCTTCATCAGTGTACTTTTTAACATAATCTCCTTTTCGGCAGGTGATGAAGTGACAAATGTTTACATATTGAAAGTTGGTAATGGGCCATAGAAATGAAAGTGCCAAATATCCTTACAGCAATTAACAATTGAAAATACAGGGACCCAACTACAGAGTCATTTGCTACCGTATGTGTGGGTGTAGGTTATTCCAATACTGACCTTTCTTTATCCTCTGTCTGCAGATTTTCTCCCTTTTTTGTTTGTTTGTTTGTTTGTTTGTTTAATTCTATGGTGTGTTCTACAGCATGGCTAAGCTTGGCTTACTGATTGCACCCCTGTGGAGCAGTTTATAATGTTCCTCTCTTCTAGTAAACTGCTTAGATTTAAAATCTTAATGACATTCAGGTTCTGTGTTCACAAATCAAGTCTATTTCATGTTTTACTTCACTTATAAAGAACCCAAAGTGACTAGTTTCTTTTATGTCAACTATATGATCCACATTTATTTTCTGTAATACACCTATCTATAGGATTAAAATAGTGGCTGACTTTGTAGTTAAAATAGAAATCTGACTCTGTAGTTAAGAATACCTGTTGCTTTTGTTACTGACCTGAGTTTGCTTCCTGCAAAACCTTTGTGATTCAACCTCCAGGGAATCTGATGCCTCATTCTGACTTCCTCTAACATCTGCATTCACATGTGCAACTCTGCCCACCCCAAACAAACTGATAATAAAAAATAAAATAAGTCATAAAAGGGTATTAAAGGGCTATATGTTAAATTACCTTATCTATTTTATTATATAAATAGTTCTGTAAGATATAACCTATAATTTAAAATCTATTTATTTATATATTTTTTAAATTTAAAAATGCTGTCTGCTTGTATACCTACATTGCAGGATAGGACATCAGATCTGTTTATAGATTGTCATTTTCCACCATGTGCTGTGGGGAACTGAACTCCGAAAGAGCAGCCAGTGTTCTTAATTGCCAAGCTATCTAATTAGTCCTAGAATATAATTATTTTTCTAAATATATTTCCCTTAAATACTTTTGTGTGTCTGGAGGTATAACTTAAATAGGAAGGAAGAAAAAAATGCTTGCTTTTTCTTATGTTCTGATTTTCAGTATTGTGGTTGATTCTGATTCTTCCTGAAAATGAAGGCTGCTTTTTTCATTATAATCACATTTGACATGATGCAGTGCTTTTTGTTACATTGCTTTTAAATATCACATTACCATTTTTTCTGTGCAAATATAACTCTGGAAGTCAATATTCATGGTTCCAAAATTTTTCTCTTATATAATGTATCTGAATATGCTGAACTATTTCTTATTGGTGAAAAGTTTTGTTTTATGTATGTGTGAACACATTTTTATATGTATTGTTGCATGTTTACGGTGGTTATGGGAGGTTAGAGGTCAATTTCAGGTGTTGTTGCCTGTCACAATCTACCTTTTTTCCCTGTCCCATTTGTTCTTGAGGGAAAGTTTATCCCTGTGTCTGTCTGGCTTGTGAGCTCCAGGCATGGCCATGTCTCTGCCTCTCCAGTACTGGGATTATAAGTGTATGATACCATGTATGGGTTTTTGCATAAGTGCTGGGAATTAGATTCAGAATTAATATTCTTTTAATTTAGAGGTTCTGTTCCAATTCAATCTAGCTTTTAATATAAATGTATACATATATGTATTAAAGAAGGATAGTGCTTTCTCTAATGTTATACGCAAAGTGAAATTAGCAGATAAATATTAAATGATGACCAGGATATAAAAGGAGCCTGGTTAGTTAAGTAGCTCTTTTATTGAAATATAAAAGATATTTTGTACTCTGTCTATTTCAACTATTCATCATTGATGGGAGAAAATATCTCCTTTTCTCTCTGAAGGTTGATAAGACCCTTCATCAAGGACAAAACGAAAAACAACATGTTCAATTGAACTTGACAAGTTGTTAAATGTTTAAAAATGATAGTACCTGCACATCTTTTGGTATTCTCATACCAGTCTGTAAGTTTTCATTTTTTTCATAATAATTTGTAGCTGCCCAGCAGTCATGTATGAACTGGATATACCTGAAAGGGAGGCTAGACATGAAAAAAGATATGGGGGGAGCGGGGTTAAGGGGCAAGAGAAGGATGAAGCAAAGACAAAGGTGTCTGATCAAGGTTCAAAGTTTAATTTTCAGCTCTGCATTTAGGTAGGGAAAACACAGAGACCCATTCTTTGTTTTAGCTGAATTATGTTGCAAAGCAAGCTCAGCAGGCAGTCTGCTCCTGTAGGAAATCACAGGTGCCGGAAGGAAGAAGACTCCACCTAGATAGGCCAGGTCAGCAGAAGAATAACTGTGGCACACACTTAAGGTCTAGTTAGCCTGCTCAAGGCTGGGGGAAGGGCACAATAAATAATCAATTTTTACAAAGGAATTTTTTCCTTTGCTGATTATCCATTGGGTTCAGACATTCACATGTGTTACTAAATACTGTCTAGTATAACACAACTATGTAAGTGGTCATTTAATTGGACATTCATTCTAGGATAGATCCAGCCTATGCCTGCTCTGAAATAATCATTACTATTGTATGTTGATACTCTCCAGAGTCCTAGTCTTTATATTAAATCATATAGTCACCCTAGATATTGGCATTTTCTTTTAATTTTTTTAAATCAAATTTTCTTATTTCTATTTCCTTGAAGGTAAGAAAGGAATTTAAAGATCACCCGTAGTCCACCCATTCCTCTTTTCTTTAGTCAATTATGGCTGGAGTGTAGATGGAGAGACATGAAACTGTCCATTTGGGAGAAAAAGTATAGACCAGTCCCTAACAAGATTACGTGTAAAGGACAGAACATGTGAGAAAACCTTTTGACATACAACTATTAGAGAAGGTAAGTGTTCTGTAAATGACTCATAACATTCATGACTCTTGTGGCCTGGAACCATTCATTGAGTTTCTCACCTTTCCCAGTTCTATCAAATTAGGGCCATGATTCTTTCACAAAAAGATCTTTATAGACTAGAATATCTTCCCCAGACTTCACTCAACACTTGATCTTATGTTGGGCAAACTCGCTCACCACTCAGCATGCTCAAATGTTTTAATGAGGGACAATTTGACCATATCAACAAGGCTGTGTGCTAGCAGATCTGAGCTGTGTGTATAGCTGTCAAATATTTCTGTTGAAAGATATGTTTTAGGTAGGGAGAGAGTGACTTGAGTCTGGTAAAATGAACCTTTCCTTTCTTTTTTCCATCTTTCTATTCTTTAATTTCAACTTATGCTGTGGAAAGTGCATGTAGAAAGAAAAAACAATAATAAATGTGCCTTACTCCTTGCAGCATTGGAAATGCAACAGGGAAGCCCTTTTCAAGCCACTGGCTTGCACTGACATGCTGAGAGCATGGAGTTACTTCAGGAAATGGCCTTTTGGTCTGTAGATAATAACTAATCAAGGCAGTTTGTCTTACATTTACTTTTAGAGATCCAGAGAGCACAGTGTCAGAGTACAAGGGACTACCTGCTTAAACTCTTCTGCTATGTCAATGATCTCAGACAATGATTTTTTACTGGGTACTTGGAGCTCTGATTTATTTGATTTGGGGCCTTAGAATTGTGTTCTTACTATCTGCTGTGCAGCATTTTCTTCTCAATTGAGATATTCCATCTTGAATGTTTCAATTAATGAGAATCTAATTAAGACTCAGAACATTCTAAAGGGAGGCCAATAATGATCCATAGAAATAATTAATACTGAAGTCTCAAGAAATACCTGAAACTTATCTTTGTGTTAAGTCCCTTCTTCTTAAGGTAACATGGACAGTAAGACTGCTGAGGCCGAAGGACTTTCTGACCTGATCAGGTGACGGTAATTCATGTAGGGAGTTCCAGGGTTACAGTTTTCCTTAGCCATCAGCCTTATTGCTATGGGCAGTAAACCTTTGAGCTGTCCATGTAAGTTCCATGTCATATAAGTTCCCCAGTAAACTCAAACTTTGGTGATACTGGTACTTTGATCTGAGGAAAGTTATTGGTCTACAGTAAATAGATGACAGGTCTAATCTCACTGGGAATAGTGTCACAGAATATCAACTCTTTTAGACCAGGAATAAGGTGTCGATCAAATTTATTTTTCAAAATGTTTCTTTTTCAGAATTTAACTAGATAAACTGCCAAATTATTCTAGACAAGAAGCAAAGCCCTAGTCTCTTCTGAGTGAATTGAGAATGACAGATATCCTGGACAACTTAGTCACTCTTTACAAAAAAAAAAACAAAAAAACCTTCAATTTTCCTTTCTATTTCTAGAACTTTCACTTAGCAAATCTTAAGTACAGAAAAATCTTTCCTGAATACTCCCCTTAGAGCTTTCATTCTTATAAAAGACATCCTTTTAGGACCTCATTGTGGAGATAGTATTGAACAAGTTTCCTGTATCTGTATCTGATTTTGTGGTAACTAATTAGTCTATTTGGAAGGTGGATGTCTTGGCTATTCCTGGTGGTCAACTTGACTATACCTGGGATGAGCTATAATCCAGAAATGGATGGCATACCCATAATACATATCTTGAGGCAGAGTGGCCATGAAAGCTTAAGCCCATGAAAACTAGTACAGGTTTTAACCCTAGAAGACTTAAGCAGGAAGATCTGAATCTAGGCCAGCCTGAAACAGAGCAAGTTACAAATTCAGGTGCAGTGGTACACATTTTAATCTATACCATGCTTTCTGCTAGAGGCCTATATAAGGACAATAGAAGAAGGCTCACTCTTCTTCATTCGCTTACACTTACTTGGAATCACTTCTATTTACACCTACTCCTTAGAGCAGCAACATTTATTGAATATTTTTTTTTCTACTGTACGGTTTCACCTTTTTTTGAAAAATAAATTTCCATATGTGATGGTTTGAATATGCTTAATTCAGAGAACAGGGCACTGGGGGAGGTGTGGACTTCTTGGAGTAGGTGTGGCCTTGTTGAAGGAAGTATGTCACTGTAGGGGTAGGCTTTGAAACCCTCCTCCTACCTGCCTGCAGTACAGCAGTCTAATCCTGGCTTGCTTTGGATGGAGATGTAGAACTTTCAGTTCCTCCTGATGATAATGAACTGAACCTGTGAACCTGTAAGCCAGCCCCAGTTAAAATTTGTCTTTTAAGAGAATTGCCTTAGTCATTGTGTCTGTTCACAGCATGAAAACCCAAACTAAGACACTATAAGTGTGAGGGTTTTATTTCAGCATCTTTGACTTGATTCTATTGATCAACCTGTCTGTTCCTATAAGAATACATATAGTTGTTATTATTACTGCTCTGTAGCTTGACATCAGGTTTGGTTCAATAACCAAAAGTTCTTTTATTTTTCATGATTCTTATAGGTATCCTGGGTTGTTTTTGTTTTTCCATATGAAGTTGGAAATTGCTCTGTTGAGGTTTCTCAGAATTGTATTGTAATTTTATGGGAACTGGATTTGAATCAGTAAATTTCTTTTAATAAGATGGCCATTTTCACTATATTAATCCTATGTTAATCCATGATTATGGGAGATCTTTCTGTCTTCTGATATTGTCTTCAAATTTTTTCTTCAGCGACTTGAAGTTCTTGTCATACGGTTTTCCATTTGTTACATTAGAATTGCACCAATATATTTTACATTATTCATGGCTATTGTAAAGGGCATTGCTTTCCTAATTTCCTTCTCAACCCTTTTATCATTTTTATAGAGGAGGGCTACTGATTTTTTGAGCTAATTTTGTACTCATCTTCTTTACTGATGTTTATCAGCTTTAAGAGTTCTCTCGTTGAAATTTTGGTATATCTTACTATGCTATTATATCATCTGCAAATGGAGTTACTTGTTTCCATCCTTTCCAATACGTATTTCCTTGATCTCCTTTAGTTGTCTTACTGCTCTGGCTAGAACTTTAAGTACTATTTTGAATAAATAAGGAAAGAATGGGAAGCCTTTTCTTGCCCCTGATTTTAGTGGAAATGTTTCTAAGTTTCTCTCTGTTTTGTTTGACATTGGCTATTGGTTTGCTGTGTATTGCTTGGAATATATCCAGATAGGTGCCTTGTATCACTGATATCTCAAATACATGTAACATGAAAGGGTGTTGGGTTTTGCCAAAGGCTTTTTCAGCAAATGCAATTTTTTTCTTTTACTTTATATGGTGGATTACATTGATGGCTTTTCATATATTAAACTTCCCCTGCATCCTTGGGATGAATGTTACTTGATCATAATTGATGTTGTTTTTTATGTGTTCCTGGATTCAGTATGCAAGTATATTACTATTTTGCATCAATGGTCATAAGAGAAATTGGTCTGAATTCTGTTTGTTGAGTCTTTATTTGATTCAGGTGTCATGGTGACTGTGGTTTAATAGAATTAGTTTGGTGTCAGGGTGACTGTGGTTTAATAGAATGCGTTTTGTAGTGTTCCTTCTGTTTCTATTTTTAGAGTAATTTGAGAATTATTGGTATTAGCTCTTCTTTGAAGGTCTTGTAGTATTAGCATTAAGACCATCTGGCTTTGGACTTCTTTGGTTGTAATAAATATAACCTCTTAGGGGTTATATGGCTGTTGAAATAGTTTGCCTGATATTAATTTAACTCTGGTAAGTGGTACCTGTCTTAAAAATTGCCCATTTCATTAAGACTTTTCAATTGTGTGGATTATAGGTTTTTAAAGTAAGACCTAATGATTCTTGAATTATCTTGTTTTATGTTATTGTGTCTCTCTTTTCATTCCTCATTTCATTTATTTGGATATTGTCCATATGAACACCCTGTCTGTTGGTTAGTTTGGCTAAGAATTTTTTGTTGTTAATTTTCTAAATGAAAAACCTCTTTGTTTCAGTGAATTTTTTTATTTCTCTGTCTCTAATTCATTGATTTCTACAAAATTTTGATTACTCATCATTGTTCTGTTTCTTCTTCTTCTTCTTCTTCTTCTTCTTCTTCTTCTTCTTCTTCTTCTTCTTCTTCTTCTCCTTCTTTGTATTTGGCTTCAGCTTCTTCTGCTTCTTTTTCTTGTTCATTTGTCATAGAATTGTTGGGTGAACTTTTAAATTGCTGGAATGAAAAATTTCTAATATATTTATGGAAATACTTAGTATTATGCCTTCTGCTCTTAGCATTGCCTTTATTGTTCCCCATAAATTTTGGTATGCTGTGCCTTCATTGTAATTGAATTGTAGAAAGTCTTTAATTTATTTCTTTATCTCTTCCCTGACCCAGAGATCATTAAGAAGATAGCTGTTCAGTTTCCACCAGTGTATAGGCCTTCCTCTGTTGTTGTTTTTGATGTCCAACTTTAATCCACAATGATCTGATAAAATACAAGGTATTATTTCAATTTTTTTTCTGTTGAGACTAGTTTTCTGACTGACTATATAGTCATTTTTGGAGAAGGATCATTGAGGTGCTCAGAAGAAGTTATATTCTTTTCCACAAGAACACTCTTAAAGTTGAAAAGAAAGTCCCTCATGGCCAAAACCACTTTCTTTGTTTGCAGGGTAGAAGAGCATGATGAAGAGAAGTTACCTCTTCTAATACAAGCTTACCAACTATAACTTATCCCTCCTTCCATTTCATGGCCTCTGCCTTGTTGGGGTATACAAAGGAGGAAATAACTTTCCTCCTGTGGTTTTGAGAGAGGTCTGGATTTCTCTGGCACTGGTTGAACAAAGTAATTGCAGATCACCAACAGAATGACACAGATTTTAATCCAAAGAGGTGGGTCTTACACCAGTGAAAGTCTCTGGTCAATATAGGGAAAATGGTTGGCCTGGCTGGTATCTCTAGTCACTGTGTTCAAGCAGGCCTGAATCATCTGAGTGGCCAGAGGTTCTTCACTGGGCCACCTGACTCTAAAGGGATCCAGTCTATTTCATAGAAGGTCTGGATTTTTCTGGGTGAAAAAAGTACACCATATCCATCCTTGCCTGCAAAGCCTCTGTGGGTTTTGCTGAGCCTAGCTAACATGTGCAGTGCAGTACCTCCTCCCCACCAGAGTTAGGGGTCCAAAAGCTTGTGCAAAATTATGTACTACCGTGTGGGTAGAGGTGGTGATATTGGGAGTGTTCTTGGGACAGCTCATTCCTTCTCCCAGTTTAGATTTGTTTCTCCAACAAAGAGAAATACCAGAATCACAAAAAAGACACACAGACAGGCAAACAATAAAGACAACCAAAGGTGGCCACCACACAGACTTAAACCAAGGAGCCCAGTGATGTCTCACTTGTATCTTGTACACCATAATCCAGGCCAAGTCTCGTCTTTACTAAGTGTCCTGTTCAGAAGGTGTCATAAACAGTCTTATCTCCAAAGGCCACAGGTTAAGATACCTTTCTGAAATTTCTTGGTTTAGAATAGATGTGTGCGGAACCTCAACGGTGGCAGCAGTAGAGACTAGAGATGTTTGTGGGATCCTGAAACATCTCAGGGTGTGCTTCCCCCAGGAACTTATGTCTGTACTACTGCCCTGCCCTTGAGGAAATCTAAGATGACTAGTACCCCAGCATTGCCTCAGCCTTTGGGGATCTTACTGATCCTTTTAAAATGTTGTAAAGTGAGTGCATTAGAGACCAAAACAGAGACATTCTTAAAATTGAAAAGAAAGTATTTATTACTGTCCTTCAGCTCATGGAAAATGTTCCCAAATATGGCAAGTCTACTAGGAACAGTTTGGGACAAAGTGTTTAAGTGGTTTTGCTAATCTGGACATGTAATTCCTTGTATTCATTTTTGAGCTAATTACAATAAGATAACTTTTATATTTAAAAAGTTGAATTAAGAGTCATGATGTGACATGATCTTGGGGTGCTAATTATGTCAGTGAAATACTTGCCTCAAAAGAATGAGTACAACCCTGGAGAATCCATGATATGGTGGGGTAGAACAGGGCATAGTTGTGCACAATTGCAATCACAGTGCTGAGGCAAAGATGGCAAGTGAAAGAGAGAGGGTGTGAGCAGGGAGAAGGAAGTGCTACTGATTCCCCTGTTCCACTCAATGCTGCTGCTCTGGTGCCAATGCCCCAGGAAAGGGTGCATGGTACATAGCCTGCAGAGGGCTCCACTACATCTAGCTAGCAATCAAGGTGCAGTGGAGCTTCCAGTAGCTAAAGCTTTGAGAGAGCACCTTCATCCCCAAGAAGTGTTTTAATCCTTAGACAATAGATACTCTTAGGGGATGGAGTAATTCTCACACGTATTTATTCCTTCTGGATAGGAGCTTATATACATTTTTGAGATGACTGGGGTCTGACAGCAGATGCTTTCTTTCTATTGGTTTGGTCTTAGATGTTAGGGATGACCCATTTGCATGTGGATGGACTTGGTGGCCACTGCCCCTACACGACTGGTAGTCACAATCCTCTACATGAGGGGATATGGTCACAGGACAGGACACAGGTCAAACCTGGTCAGAAGCTCCTGAACCTCCTTCTACCCTCTGAGAAGTTCTGGGGAAGAGGGGCTTCCAACACACTCAACCTAGTTTCCTGGTAAGTTCCACTGACCCACAGTATTACAGTTTTTCTTTTTTTTTTTTAAGTTATTTACCCAAAAAGTGTCCTACAGTCATTTTATTTCTAAAATCAACTTAACTGACACTCTTTAATTCCATTATAGATCTTTTGTTATGAAGTCTCTTCTCTCAAACTCAAAAACGTTGTGTGTTCAATTATGCAAGTGTCCACATGTGTTGGCCATAAGAGTTTCAGCTGTCAACCTTCAGAAGCTGTCAACTGCTTTTCTGAAATAGAGTCTTTTACTTTATGAAGAAGAGCATGCCAATTTCATTAGAATGATTAGCTGAAAAGCATTGGGGGTCCTACTGTGTTTGCTATCCTAGAGTTGGCATTACAATCATGTGCTGCCACTGAAGCCCTGTGCTGCCATGCAAGATCAGAATTTTTTGTGTGTTTTGGGGGTTGTCCTCCTGTTTTGTACTTTAAGAATTTTACCACTTGAGCCACAGCCCATCATATGTCCTTTGTTAGGACATGGATTTGAATCTTTAGACTTCCAGGACATCTGTACAGAAGGCAATAATTTTGTACATTAGCTTTAGTAAACAGAGTGGGGATTTACTCTGACCCTGGTCCTTGTTTATGAAGGTAGGTAATTGCTTCCTTCACAGGGTTGCAGTTAATGTCAGTGCTTAGCACATTGGCTAGCCATAATAAAGGCTCAGTAAATATTAGCTGACATTAATAATAAATTCATGTTAGATAACTGGCATAATTAGCATATCAAGTACCGGCCGGCACATCATATCCTGCTTCTTTAGCTGAAATAACATTCTTTGTAGGCAATTGAGCTCCTAAGATGTCTAATCATTTTATTCTTGGCAGTTGGTAAATACTGCTCCTGTAACTTGATTTACTCTGTAACATGAGGTCAGTAAGTTGTTTTTCTTGAGATCTAGGCATTGAATTTATATACTTGAATTGTCAATAAGGGAAGAAAATTAGAATAGCCAAATTCAATTTGAATAGACAAAGTTTTTGTATTTATTCATGGCTACAGTATTGATCTATCTTGTCAGTAATCTAGAATCACTAAGGTCAACAGAGTAAATTCATACAAAATGTACTGAAATATTTACCTCTTTCTAACCTCCTGTCTTTCCAGGATGGCATCTAATGTCATGTGTTAAAAGAAAAGAGGAATCTCTCTCTCTCTTTCTCTCTCTCTCTCTCTCTCTCCTTCTCTCTCTCTCTCTCTCTCTCTCTCTCTCTCTCTCTCTCTCTCTCTGAGACAGAATCAGATATCTCCAGTTGTCCTTAATCTGTATCCAATGATATCAGTGTACTGCTGGTCATCCTGCCTCAACCTCCTCAGTGTTAGATTAATGCTGGTGTACACAGCCAGCTAAGTTAATGATTTATGCAGTTAGGGAGATGGAACCTAAGTCTTCTTGCAGGCTAATCTGAGCTGTGTGTCCAGTGTCAGAAAGAAGAGAGAATTCTTGGAAAGGCATTTGAAATGTCTCCTTGAAAGTCTCTCAGGCAGTGAAAGTACTGTCAATCAGATAACAAAGTTCTCCTGTCCCTTTGTTGCCTAGCTACCTCCTCTTCTGTTAATTCCCTGGACCATAGGAGGTAGGCTTTTCTTCCCTTTTCACTAGCTCACCCTCCTGTGCAGAATAAAGCTAAGAGGATGTCCTGTTCCTGGCCCTCAGTTGCTGAAGTAGATTCTAAAACAGTGGTTTTCATCTTTCCTAATGCTACAACCCTTTAATACAGTTCCTCATGTTGTGATATTCCACAACAATAAAATTAGTTTTGTTGCTATGTCCAACTGATTTTGCTTCTGTTATGAATCATAATGTACTTTTCCCAAAGGTTTTGGTAAGTCCCTGCAAAAGGATCATTTGACCCACAAAGCGGGTCATGGCCAACAGGTTGAGAACCCTTATTCTAAAAGAATGCAACAAATTCTTCCTCTGTTTACAACATCTGACTTTTCAAACCATTGTCATTTCAAAAATGACAGTCTTGATTCCTTCATTCTTGGAACAATTAGCCATTTTTTTTCAGCCATCCTATGTGTGCATGTGTGGGCTTCCTCTTTTCACTGGGATCAGCTTTGGAGAGACATGGAAAAGACCTTCACTCACAGAGCTGCCTTTTATCTCCTGTAGAGGGACTCTGCACTCCCAGACACAACTACCAGCAAGCGCAAGCCAAGCACTATCACCTTGGAACCAACCAGAGCTTCCCTCCCCACCCACCCAGCCCTGCCCCAGGGTAGATCCAGTCTGCTGGCCCCTACTTTGACCTCAGCAATTCGTTGGCATCCAGTGGGACCTGGAGGTCCAAGAGCCTGAAAATCAGAAGGCCTCAGCCTCCTTGAAGGCCTGGGAACCGCTGAGCCATTTCCAGCTGTCCCACACTTCAGACTGGGCTTCTCTACCCCTGGGATTCTGTCCTGGGGCTCTACAGCACAACACCATCCAGTAAGCGAGATTAACTTTCCACTTCCAGTCTCCCTGAGAGGCCTAGCCCTGGGTGTAGCACACACGGGACCTGTAACCGTACAATGCTGTATCTTCCTTTCTTGCTGTGCACATAATAACTTAAACCCTTGAAGTAGACTCACTCACTTAACCAGATATTTGTCTTTTGCCTATCTGCCTAGCATGGAACTGTGCAGGTCTACATAGTTCTGCCACCAGATTTTGTGAAACATATTTTCAACCATGTTTGGCTTTTTATTTGGGTGCTGGTCCTTTGAGTTCATGTCCTCACCGCCAAGCACTCTTCCCCATGAGACAAAAGTGGATTTTTTTATGCAAAAGATCTATTGTAAATTTTTCTTTCTTTTGTCCTATCAATTTCAGCAAGTTCTGCTTTTCTTTTCCCTCTATCCCTCTTTGTTTCCCTTTCTTAGGATCCTCTTACTTTTGTCATTCAGTTACAAACCTTAAGAGTGTGGGAATGTGGGTCACATTAGCTTTAGTCATTCCTATACCACCAGGGGGACATATGACAGATACATACTGTCTCGTGCACTTTAAAACTTATAAAATCATCATTTTAATAGGACCACAAAACTCTCATAGAACATAATCTAGAGTTTTGCTTTCTACTTTCTTTATTATTAGTGAATTGTTGGTATAAAATTGTGGTAGTTTACATCAGAGATGTCACCCTTAAGATCATGTGCTTGCATACTCAGTCTCCATTAGTTCTGCTGTTTCATAAGGTTGTGAAAACTGTAGCAAGGTGAAACCTTACCAGGGGAAACTCATTACTTCTAATATGCTTTGAAATTTTATATTTCAGTACCACATACTGAATTTTTATTCCTCCGGTATATGAAAATGTGATGAGCCAGCTTCTTGCTCCTCTGCCATGCTTTCTATGACTGTTGGATACCCTAGGCATGTGGTCATTTGTTGAAACACAGTCCAATAATGGATTCTTTTTGTTTGTTTTGTTTTTGTTTTTGTTTTTTTGTTTTGTCTTTTTGAGACAGGGTTTCTCTGTATAGCCCTGGCTGTCCTGGAACATACTCTGTAGAACAGGCTGGCCTTAAACTCAGAAATCTGCCTGCCTCTACCTCCCAAGTGCTGGGATTATAGGCATGCACCACCAGTGTCTTAAGAATGAATTCTTGTAAGAAGATTTCTGAATACTTATGAGAAAAGTTAAAGCAAATAAGAAAAGATTTCTATGTCCTCAGCTCAAAACACTGAATTGTTCTTGAAATATGTTTTTGTGCTTCTCCCAGATACAGCAGATAAAAGTGAGTTTCCTTCAGATTATTCATTAAACTTGCTATTGTTATTTGTTAACATGTACCTGTGGAAGAACATGGTGATTTTTCCCTAAGTACAGTTTGTTGACCATGTGTGTTGATTTTCTTTATTCATCTGATTTCACTTAATCCTCAGAGTATAAATGTTTGATGCTCTCTGTAAAGTTGGCTATTGCATAACACTTTAGTCTGATATATATTTTGGCTCCATATTACCAGGTCTCACAGCCTCTAGAGGAATGACATGCTCTGTCCTTCTGGAATTGTGAGTCCAAAGAAAGCATTTGTTCCCTGAGTGAGATTGTCAGGTTTTTATCACAACATCAGAAAAGTATCTAATACATTGACTGATAGTTCAGAGGACAACAGGAGTTGTTTTATTACCATTACTGTAGTCTCCATAGTGTCATGTGTAGGGTCTCTCTCTCTCCCTCTCTCTCTTCCTCCTTCCCTCCCTCTCTTTCTCTTTCTCTCTCTCTGTGCGTGTGTGAGATTATGTGTACATATTCAGATGTACGTGTATATGTGTGTGTGTATTTATGTGTGTATTTGTATGTGTGTGTGTGAGAGAGAGAGAGAGAGAAAGAGAGAAAGAGGGAGAGAGAAATAGTATGTGTATATTCTGGTATGCATGTGTTTGTATATATGCTTATGTGCATTTGCATGTGTGTGTGCATGTTTATGGAAACCACAGATCAACTCTTAAATGTTGTTCTTCAGGCATCATCCACTTTTTGTTTTTGGAGAAATAATCTCTTACTAGAATCTGGAACTCACTATTTAGACAACATTGTCAGGCCAGGGAGCACCAGGCATCCTCCTTTGTCAGCCTAAAAAGTACTGGGATTACAAGTGAGTGTCATTTTTTTAGGGTTCATTACAACTATCCTGGAAATAGTACTCCAGTCATCATGCTTTTGTGACAATCACTATACAAGTTTCTTGCATTTTAGTTTCTCTTAGATCACTTCCTGGAGACATGGGATGTGTAGTTGCACACACATGCACATATGTTTGTGTTTCAGTTCTGTCTCTGAGAGAAAAATGGCTACATCACAGCATGGAAGATTGCATCATGACAGAAGCATGTGCAAAAGAGACAATTAATCAACATGATGAAAATATGCTAGAGATAGTCATGCTCTTATAGGAACTGACAGAATTCACAGAAACTGCAGGTACCCTCCTATTTCAGATTTTGGATTTTCAGATTAGAGATTCTGAACCTGTACTTCAAGATGCAATATAAAAACAGAAAGAATAAATATTTGGATTGGTGGATAATGATTCTTAGTAATAGTAAACTGCATTTATATATTCTGATAAAATTTGACAACATAGTGTTGGGTTAGAAGCTCAAGTAAGGTGTTCAGCAAGCAAGTCTGACATTGCAGTCTTTTTAAGTCCTGCAACGTATAAAAGTGGCCTGAAAATGGGTATGCCATAAGTCTTCTCCAATGCAGGCTTGAGGATGGGTTATTTCTTTAGAAAGTCTGTATTTCTATTTGAGGGTTTCAGTAGTTAGATGAGTCCACACATATTAAAAGATAGTACCCTGCTTTACACAAAGACTTCTGACTTCAGTGATAATGACATCAAAAAACACTATGTTTTCACAAACGTCTGGGAACTGTAGCTTATCCAAGGTGATTGCCTAGTTTAAACTAAACACTGCCACCCTATGTAGCCCTGGTGCATTTTTATTTCCCCTGATCTCAGTGTTCCTATGCATGAGATTGTGTTATACCATAGAACTGTCTGAGGAATTTCAGAGGTATTAATTCTTGACTCCTTCAGACAATCTATGGTCTGGTACTAAGGAGTAGATAGGGTGTTATTGGTACCTGTTTCTGTCTCCCTATTTTGGATAGACAACTCTCATCTTGGCTTCTGTAAGCACACCCAATTGGATACTTCCAAGGAGTTCCCAGCCCATCCTGAGTGGTTGCCACTTGATGATAGTTTCCTATATTATTACGGAAATACTGAGCTGGTCTTTTCCTTCAGAACCTAGGTAGTGAGTATACATGCTTGGCTGCTTGCTTGCTTGTGGTTAAATTTGACCCATAACTTGTGTTTAGTACTAGCCCTAGGTTTAATCTACAGTAGATGGGGAGTGGAATCCTTTTGTTTGGCTTATGAATTCTCAGCTGGTATGGGAATTGATTTCTAGAGAACTTAATTATAGTTATATGTATATGTATATATATACATGTGTGTGGTCTGCAAATGTGTATTGTGGTTTGCATAAGTACGTGTGGTTTGCATGTGTATGGGTACACATGTGTGTGGGTCCACATATACATGGATACCTGAGGTTGGCATTGGTTCTGTTTCTTGGTTGCTCAGTACCATATTCATTAAGGCAGTATTTCTCCTTGGAACACAGACCTGGAGAATCAGCCAGTCAAGCAAGCCAGCTTGCTCGTGGCATTTCATGCTATCTGAGTGAGAGGTAGGCTGACATGCCCACTGAGTCTTTCCATAGATGTAGAGGTTCTGAATTGTAGTCCTCAAGCTCCTGCACCAAGTAACTTATGCATTAAATCATCTACCAGCTCAGGGGAGGTTTGTGGGGAGGGAGGAGCCCAGGAAGGAAATGCTGCCTCATGGGAATAAGGTGATCAGTGCCTTGTCTCTGTCAGTGGTGACTGTACGACGCCATCAGGAATGCTCATGTGGACCTTGATATTTATGGAGAGCACAGAGAAAACAAATATTCTGAAGACAAACAAATGAAAACTTTGCTGAACTTAAAATTTACACAGCGATCTACAGTCTACAAGAATAAAGCCATTAATCACAATGTTGTTAGCAGGAAAAAGAAAGTAAATGTGTGAATTCCCTTGCAACTCATTCCACATATGGTGCGTGTTTCAGTTTCAAAGAACCTAGACCTTGGTGTGTGATGCAGTTGTTTGCCTTAAGTGGCATACCAAACAGGCAGAAAGGGGTATGAGGTGCTTTGATCAAATTGACTGTTTTTCTTCTGGGTCAGCAGCCTGGTCTACCTTTCATTTGTGCAAAAGTAAGAGAGTAAGATAATGATAAAATAGTGTAACCCTCAGATTGCATGACAGACTGGGGGTCTCTCTCTCTCTCTTTCTCTTTCTCTCTCTCTCTCCTCCCCCTCTTTGTGCCTTATACACAGAATCTTCTCACAGCTCATGAGAGAGGTTTTGTGTGTGTGGGAGCCTGAGTTAGAGATGTTGCCATGTGTTGATAGACAGATTGAGTGATGTCTGGGTAGATCAGTGCCTCTCTCTCTGTCTCTCTGTCTCTCTGTCTCTCTTTATCTCTATGTCTCTCTAACTCTCTCCTTCTCTTTTTGTGTAGGTCATATATATGCATGTGTGATATGTATGTGTGCTTGTATGTTAAATGTGTATAGGGATGTGCATGTACATATGCATGTACAGTCTCAATGTTAATATCAGATGTTCTTCATTGACTGATATCTACTTTATTTACTAAGGCAGGGTCTCTCTGAACCCATAGCTCAATAGTTGCAGCTTACTTGGGATCCCTGGACCCTATCCTCAGATTGCCATTATTATAAGCAGTCTAGTATGTGGGTTCTGAGGACTCTGATCTTTGAACTCCCATTCTCAAGCTTGTGAGACAAGTAATTGATTCACTGAAATCATCTGCACAGCAGCACCATCTTGATTTCTGAATAGTACATTGTTACCTTCTCTGTGCCCCAGGATTACCAAAAACGAGGTCCAACACAAAATTACTGACTTAAATTAAGGCACTATTGGATTAAAAACAAAGAAACAAAAAAATCAGAAAACTCTAAAACCACTACTTGATGGTTCACAAGATGATGTCAATGTTTTGTTAAGGTATCCAAAGGTAGAACTTGTATAAATCCTTAGAAATTTTACTTCAGGCCACCTTCTAATTATAAATCCACATAAAGCAGGATTCTCATTCTCCTTTTGCAATCTAACAGATTTGTTGATTAAGAAATAGTATTTTTGTAACTGGCCATGTTCAGTGCCTCCGATCTGATCACTATGGAATAAGGGTAGTCTTCAATAACAATAAAAACAATAGAAAGCCCACATATACGTGGAAGCTGAACAATGCTCTACTCAATGATAACTTGATCAAGGAGGAAATAAAGAAAGAAATCAAAAAATTTTTA
The DNA here is from genome assembly GCA_036184795.1 of Tokudaia tokunoshimensis. Classification (NCBI taxonomy): domain Eukaryota; kingdom Metazoa; phylum Chordata; class Mammalia; order Rodentia; family Muridae; genus Tokudaia; species Tokudaia tokunoshimensis. The sequence continues at coordinate 43,155,578 of BTHU01000018.1, forward strand.
AAATTTAATGAAAATGAAGGCTCAAGATACCCTAATTTATGGGACACAATGAAAGCAATGCTAAGGGGAAAATTCATAGCCCTGAGTGCTTCCAAAAAGAAATGGGAGAGAGCATACACTAACAGCTTAAGGGTACACCTGAAAGCCCTGGAACAGAAAGAAGCAAATACACACAAGAGGAGTAGAAGGCAGGAAATTATCAAACTCAGGGATGAAATCAATCAAGTAGAAACAAATAAAACCATACAAAGAATCAACAAAACGAGGAGTTGGTTCTTTGAGAAAAGCAACAAGATAGATAAGCCCTTAGCCAGACTAGCCAGAGGGCACAGAGACAGTATCCCAATTAACAAAATCAGAAAAGAAAAGGGAGAGATAACAAGAGAAACTGAGGAAATTCAAAAAAATCATCAGATCCTACTATAAAAGCCTGTATTCAACACAACTAGAAAATCTTGAGGAAATGGACAATTTCCTAGACAGATACCAAATACCAAAGTTAAAACAGGGTCAAATAGACCATCTAAACCGTCCTATAACCCCTGAAGAAATAGAAGTGGTCATTTGAAGTCTTCCAACCAAAAAAAGCACAGGTCCAGATGGTTTTAGTGCAGAATTCTATCAGACCTTCAAAGAAGACCTAACACCAATACTCTTCAAATTATTCCACAAAATAGAAACAGAAGGAACACTACCCAACTCGTTCTATGAGACCACAAAACGCTAATACCAAAATCACACAAAGATCCAACGAAGAAAGAGAATCTCAGGCCAATCTCTCTTACGAATATCGATGCAAAAATACTCAATAAAATTCTAGCCAATGGAATCCAAGAACACATCAAAACCGCTTTCATTGTGTCCCATCAAATGTAGGGTTCATCCCAGGGATGCAGGGATGGTTCAATATAAGGAAGTCCATCAATGTAATCAACTATATAAACAATCTCAAAGAAAAAAAAACCACATGGTCATTTCATTAGATGCTGAGAAAACATTTGACAAAATTCAGCATCTTTCATGTTAAAGGACTTGGAAAGATCAGGAATTCGAGGCCCATATCTACACATAGTAAAAGCAATTTACTGCAAACCGGTAACCAACAACAATCTAAATGGAGAGAAATTTGAAGCAATCCCACTAAAATCAGGGACAAGGCTGCCCACTCTCTCCATATATTATCAATATAGTACTTGAAGTTCTAGCTAGAGCAATTAGACAACAAAAGGAGGTCAAAGAGATACAAATTGGAAAGGAAAAAGTCAAACTATCACTGTTTGCAAACAATATGATAGTACACTTAAGTGTCCCAAAGAACTCCACCAGAGAACTCCTACAGCTGATAAACAGCTTCAGCAAAGTGGCCGGATATAAAATCAACTCAAGCAAGTCAGTTGCCTTCCTATACATAAAGGAAAAGCAGGCTGAGAAAGAAATAAGAGAAATGATAGCCTTCACAATAGCCACAAACAATATAAAGTATCTTGGTGTGATTCTAACCAAACAAGTGAAAGATCTGTATGACAAGAACTTCAAGTCTCTGAAGAAAGAAATTGAAGAAGACCTCAGAAGATGGAAAAAATCTTCTGTGCTAACGGATTGGCAGGATTAATATAGTAAAAATGACCATCTTGCCAAAACAATATACAGATTCAATGCAATCCCCATCAAAATCCCAACTCAATTTTTCATAGAGTTAGAAAGAGTAATTCAAAAGTTCACCTGGAATAACAGAAAACCCAGGTTAGCTGAAACTATTCTCAAGTGTAAAAGAACCTCTGGGGGAATCAGTATCCCGGACCTCAAGCTGTACTATAGAGCAATAGTGTTAAAAACTGCATGGTATTGGTACAGTGACAGGCATGTAGATCAATGGAACAGAATTGAAGACCCAGAAATGAATCCACACTCCTATGGTCACTTGATGTTTCACAAAGGAGATAAAACCATCCAATGGAAAAAAGTTAGCCTATTCAACAAATGTTGCTGGCTGAACTGGAGGTCAACATGCAGAAGAATGCAAATTGACCCATCCTTATCTCCTTGCACTAAGCTTAATACCCAGTGGATCAAGGACCTCCACATAATACCAGACACACTGAAAATAATAGAAAGGAAACGAGGGAAGAACCTTGAACATATGGGCACAGGGGAGAATTTCCTGAACAGAACTCCAATAGCTTATGCTCTAAGATCAAGAATAGACAAATGGGACCCCATAAAATTACAAAATTTCTGTAAGGCAAAAGACACTCTTAAAAGGACAGACCAGCAACAAACTAACAGGGAAGTGATCTTTACCAACCCTACATCCAACAGAGGGCTAATACCCAATATATACAAAGAACTCAAGAAGTTAGACTCCAGAGAGCCAAGTAACCCTATTAAAAAATGGGGGTACAGAGCTAAACAAAGAGTTCTCACCTAAAGAATATCTAATAGCTGAGAAGCAACTAAAGAGATGTTCAACATCCTTAGTCATTAGCGAAATGCAAATCAAAACAATCCTGAGAGTCCACCTCACACCGGTCAGAATAGCTAAGATCAAAAACACAGGAGACAGCAGTTGTTGGTGAGGCTGTGGAGAAAGAGGAACACTCCTTCACTGCTGGTGGGATTGCAAGCTGGTACAACCACTCTGGAAAGCAGTCTGGCGTTTCCTTAGAATACTGGGCATGACACTCTCAGAGGATCCTGCTATACCACTCCTGGGCATATACCCAGAGGCTTTACCTGCATGCAATAAGGACACATGCTCCACTATGTTCATAGCAACCTTATTTATAATAGCCAGAAGCTGGAAAGAACCCAGATGTCCCTCAACGGAGGAATGGATTCAGAAGATGTGGAATATTTACACAATGGAATACTACTCTGCAATTAAAAACAATGAATTCATGAAATTCCTAGGCAAATGGTCAGAACTTGAAAATATCATCCTTAGTGAGGTAACCCAATCACAAAAGAACACACATAGTATGCAGTCACTGATAAGGGGATATTAACCCAGAATCTTGGAATACCCTAGCATAATTCGCATATCAAGAGATATCCATGAAGATGGAAGGAGAGACCCATGGTCCTGGAACGACTGGACGTAGGGGAATGCCAGGGCAGAGAAGTGAGAAGGGGTTGAATGGGGAACAGAGGGAGGAAAGAGGGCTTATGGTATTTTCAGGCTGGGAGGAAAGGGGAAAGAGGAAATCATTTGGAATGTAAATAAAAAAAACTTAGAAAATAAGAAGAAGAAGAAGAAGAAGGCTCCGCCATCTTTGCTCCAGTGACCAGGTAGTTGGGACCGCCAGGCTCAGAGACAGACAGGCATAATATCGCTTCGGTTTCAGGCAGCTTGTGTGTAACCTGCTCCCAGGTGCTGGGCTGATCTGCAGTAACCAGCGCGCCAGTTCCGCGGTGGGACCTTCTGCCTGGTGGAGGGACCCCGCGCAGGGAGGGAGCCTGCCAGCTTCCCTTCCGCGACCTCTGTTCCCGCGGACTGCGCTGGAGAGACCGGTACCCAGGCTCTCCCCCCGATATAACATCACTTGGGACACGGCCTGTTGGGGCTTCCTTCTGTGCCCGAGGGCGGGTTGGCGCTGTGGTCGTCTGGGTGCCAGATCGGCGGGCCATCGTGACCACAGGGTGAGCAGCGCCACGGAGAGTGCCCTCCGCCATCTTTGCTCCAGTGACCAGGTAGTTGGGACCGCCAGGCTCAGAGACAGACAGGCATAATATCGCTTCGGGTTCAGGCAGCTTGTGTGTAACCTGCTCCCAGGTGCTGGGCTGATCTGCAGTGACCAGCGCGCCAGATCTGCTGTGGGACTTCTGCCTGGCAGAGGGACGCCCCCTTCCCCCCCCAGGAGAGATCACACACCCCTGCACAGGGCAGGAGCCTGCCAGCCTCCCTTTGGCGACCTCTGCTCCAGGAATCCACTAGGCTGAGCCTTTAGATGTGCAAGGCCTCCCCAATATAAGATCACTTGGGGCAAAGCACATTAGGGCTCCAAAGTCACTCAGGAGCAGGCAGGCCCCAGAAATCGGTGCCAGGGGAATCCTGGTAATCCAGGGGGGGCAGAAATAGCTTTGCAGGCTCACAGGAGGTCCAACCAACAGCCAGTGGCAGCAGGACCAACTAACACCAGAGGTATCCAGATGGCAAAAGGCAAACGTAGGAATGTTACTAACAGTAATCAAAGTAATGTGGGACCATCCGAACCCAACTCTCCAACAGCAGCAAGTCCTGGATACCCCACCACACCCGAAAGACAAGATCTGGATTTAAAATCACTTCTCATGATGCTATTAGAGGATCACAAGAAGGACACAAATAAATCTCATAAAGAGTTACAGGAGACCATGAATCAACGGTTAGAAGCCCTTACAAAGGAAACACAAAAATCGCTTAGAGAAATGCGGGAGAACATGGATCAAAAGATGGAGGCGCACAAGGAGACAACACAAAAATCGCTTAACGAGATGAATCAACGGGTAGATGCACTCACAAAGGAATCACGAAATTTGCATAAAGAAATGCAGAAGAATATGGGTCAACAGACGGATGCCCATAAGGAGGCAACACAAAAATTGCTTAAAGAAATGAATCAACGGTTAGATGCCCTTACAAAGGAAACACGAGAACTGCTTAAAGAAATGGAGGAGACGATGGATCAACAGATGGAATCCCATGAGGAGGAAACACAAAAATCGCTCAGAGAAATGCAGGAGAACGTGGGTCATCAGGAAGAAATCCTGAAAGAGGTAATGCAAAAATACCTTAAAGAAATACAGGAAAATACAAACAAACAAGTGAAGGATCTCAGCAAATCCATCCAGGAACTAAAAAAGGAAGTAGAAACAACTAAGAAATCACAAAGGGAGACAACTTTGGAGATAGAAAACCTTGGGAAGAAATCAGGAGTCATAGATGCAAACATCAACAATAGAATACAAGAGATGGAAGAAAGAATCTCAGGTGCTGAAGATTCCATAGAAAGCATGGACTCAACAGTCAAAGAAAATGCAAAATGCAAAAAACGCGTAACCCAAAACATCCAGGAAATCCAGGACACAATGAGAAGACCAAACCTAAGGATTATAGGTATAGATGAGAGTGAAGATTTGCAACTTAAAGGGCCAGTAAACATCTTCAACAAAATTATGGAGGAAAACTTCCCTAACTTAAAGAGAGAGATGCCGATGAACATACAAGAAGCCTACAGAACTCCAAACAGACTGGACCAGAACAGAAATACCTCCCGTCACATAATAATCAAAACACCGAATGTTCTAAACAAAGAAAGAATACTAAATGCAGTAAGAGAAAAGGGCCAAGTAACATACAAAGGAAGACCTATCCGAATCACATCAGACTTCTCACCAGAGACTATGAAAGCCAGAAGATCCTGGGCAGATCTCATGCAGACACTAAGACAGCACAAATGCCAGCCTAGACTACTATACCCAGCAAAACTCTCAATCACCATAGATGGAGAGACCAAGATAGTCCATGATAAAACCAAATTTTCACAATATCTTTCCACAAATCCAGCCCTGCAACGGATAATAGGTGGAAACCTCCAATACAGGGAGAGAAACAACACCCTGGAAAAAATGAGATAATAACCTTCTTGAATCAAACCCAAAAGTAGATAACCACTCAAACATAAAGATAGCGTCAAGAATGGCAGATGGCAATAATCACTATGCCTTAATCTCTCTTAATATCAATGGTCTCAATTCCCCAATTAAAAGACATAGACTAGCAGACTGGATACGTAAACAGGACCCAGCATTTTGCTGCATGCAGGAAACGCACCTCAGTGTCAAAGACAAACACTACCTCAGAGTAAAAGGCTGGAAAACAATTTTACAAGCAAATGGCCCCAAGAAACGAGGTGGAGTAGCCATCCTAATATCGGATAAAATTGATTTTCAACCCAAAGTCATCAAAAAAGACACAGAAGGACACTACATACTGATCAAGGGAAAAATCCACCATCAAGAACTCTCAATCCTGAATATCTATGCTCCAAATGCAAGGGCACCCTCATTCGTAAAAGAAACTTTACTAAAACTCAAAGCACACATCGCACCGCACACAATAATAGTGGGTGACTTCAACAACCCGCTCTCTGAAATGGATCGTTCAGGAAAGCAGAAACTAAACAGGGACACAGTGAATCTAATTGAAGCCTTGGACCAAATGGAACTAACTGATATATATAGAACATTTCATCCTAGAGCTAAAGAATACACCTTCTTCTCAGCTCCTCATGGTACCTTCTCCAAAATTGACCATATAATTGGTCACAAATCAGACCTCAACAGATACAAGAAGATAGAAATAATCCCATGCCTCCTATCAGATCACTATGGAATAAGGGTGGTCTTCAATGGCAACAAAAACAAAAGAAAACCCACGTACACATGGAGGCTGAACAATGCTCTACTCAATGATAACTTGGTCAAGGTGGAAATAAAGAAAGAAATCAAAGACTTTTTGAAAGTTAATGAAAATGAAGGCACAACATACCCTAATTTATGGGACACAATGAAAGCAGTGCTAAGAGGAAAATTCATAGCCCTGAGTGCCGCCAAAAAGAAACGGGAGACAGCATACACTAACAGCTTAATGGCACACCTGAAAGCCCTGGAACAAAAAGAAGCAAATACACCAAAGAGGAGTAGAAGGCAGGAAATCATCAAACTCAGGGCTGAAATCAATCAAGTAGAAACAAATAAAACCATACAAAGAATCAACAAAACGAGGAGTTGGTTCTTTGAGAAAATCAACAAGATAGATAAGCCCTTAGCCAGACTAACCAGAGGGCACAGAGATAGTATCCAAATTAATAAAATCAGAAACGAAAAGGGAGAGATAACAACAGAAACTGAGGAAATTCAAAAAATCATCAGATCCTACTACAAAAACCTGTATTCAACACAACTAGAAAATCTTGAGGAAATGGACAATTTCCTTGACAGATACCAAGTACCAAAATTAAATCAGGATCAAATAGACCATCTAAACCGTCCTATAACCCCTGAAGAAATAGAAGTTGTCATTGGAAGTCTTCCAACCAAAAAAAGCACAGGTCCAGATGGTTTTAGTGCAGAATTCTATCAGACCTTCAAAGAAGACCTAACACCAATACTCTTCAAACTGTTCCACAAAATAGAAACAGAAGGAACACTACCCAACTCGTTCTATGAAGCCACAATTATACTAATACCAAAAGCACACAAAGATCCGACAAAGAAAGAGAATCTCAGGCCAATCTCTCTTATGAATATCGATGCAAAAATACTCAATAAAATTCTTGCCAACCGAATCCAAGAACACATCAAAACGATCATTCACCACGATCAAGTAGGCTTCATCCCAGGGATGCAGGGATGATTCAATATAAGGAAATCCATCAATGTAATCCACTACATAAACAATCTCAAAGAAAAAAACCACATGGTCATCTCATTAGATGCTGAGAAAGCATTTGACAAAATTCAGCATCCTTTCATGCTAAAGGTCTTGGAAAGATCAGGAATTCAAGGCCCATATCTAAACATAGTAAAAGCAATTTACAGCAAACCAGTAGCCAGCATCAATCTAAACGGAGAGAAACTTGAAGCAATCCCACTAAAATCAGGGACTAGACAAGGCTGCCCTCTCTCTCCATATCTTTTCAATATAGTACTTGAAGTTCTAGCTAGAGCAATTAGACAAGAAAAAGAGGTCAAAGGGATACAAATTGGAAAGGAAGAAGTCAAACTATCACTATTTGCAGACGATATGATAGTATACATAAGCGACCCAAAGAACTCCACCAGAGAACTCCTACAGCTGATAAACGACTTCAGCAAAGTGGCCGGATATAAAATCAACTCAAGCAAGTCAGAAGCCTTCCTATACTCAAAGGATAAGCAGGCTGAGAAAGAAGTAAGAGAAATAATACCCTTTACGATAGCCACAAACCATATTAAGTATCTTGGCGTGACGCTAACCAAACAAGTGAAAGATCTGTATGACAAGAACTTCAAGTCTCTGAAGAAAGAAATTGAAGAAGACCTCGGAAGATGGAAAAATCTGCCATGCTCATGGATTGGCAGGATTAATATAGTAAAAATGAGCATCTTACCAAAAGTAATACACAGATTCAATGCAATCCCCATCAAAATCCCAACTCAATTCTTCATAGAGTTAGAAAGAGCAATTCAAAAATTCATCTGGAATAACAGAAAACCCAGAATAGCTAAAACTATTCTCAAGAGTAAAAGAACCTCTGGGGGAATCAGTATCCCGGACCTCAAGCTGTACTACAGAGCAATAGTGTTAAAAACTGCATGGTATTGGTACAGTAACAGACATGTAGATCAATGGAACAGAATTGAAGACCCAGAAATGAATCCACACTCCTATGGTCACTTGATCTTTGACAAAGGGGCTAAAACCATCCAGTGGAAAAAAGATAGCCTTTTCAACAAATGGTGCTGGCTCAGCTGGAGGTCAACATGCAGAAGAATGCAAATTGACCCATCCTTATCTCCTTGCACTAAGCTCAATTCTAAGTGGATCAAAGATCTCCACATAAAACCAGACACACTGAAACTAATAGAAGGGAAACTAGGGAAGAACCTTGAACATATGGGCACAGGGGAGAATTTCCTGAACAGAACTCCAATAGCTTATACTCTAAGATCAAGAATAGACAAATGGGACCTCATTAAATTACAAAGTTTTTGCAAGGCAAAAGACACCGTCAAAAAGACAAAGCGGCAACCAACTAACTGGGAAATGATCTTTACCAACCTTACATCCGACAGAGGGCTAATATCCAAGATATACAAAGAACTCAAGAAGTTAAACTCCAGAGAGGCAAGTAACCCTATTAAAAAATGGGGTACAGAGCTACACAAAGAGTTCTCACCTGAAGAATATCTAATGGCTGAGAAGCACCTAAAGAGATGTTCATCATCCTTAGTCATTAGGGAAATGCAAATCAAAACAACCCTGAGATTCCATCTCACACCAGTCAGGATGGCTAAGATCAAAAACACAGGAGACAGCAGTTGTTGGCGAGGATGTGGAGAAAGAGGAACACTCCTCCACTGCTGGTGGAATTGCAGGCTGGTACAACCACTCTGGAAAGCAGTCTGGCGGCTCCTCAGAAAACTGGGCATGACACTTCCGGAGGATCCGGCTATACCACTCCTGGGCATATACCCAGAGACTTTACCTGCATGCAATAAGGACACATGCTCCACTATATTCATAGCAGCCTTATTTATAATAGCCAGAAGCTGGAAAGAACCCAGATGTCCCTCAACGGAGGAATGGATTCAGAAGATGTGGTATATTTACACAATGGAATACTACTCTGCAATTAAAAACAATGAATTCACGAAATTCCTAGGCAAATGGTCAGAACTTGAAAATATCATCCTTAGTGAGGTAACCCAATCACAAAAGATCACACATGGTATGAAGTCACTGATAAGGGGATATTGACCCAGAATCTCAGAATACCCTAGACACAATCAGCATATCAATAGATTTCTAAAAAGATGGAAGGAGAGACCCCTGGTCCTGGAAAGACTGGATGTAGGGGAACGCCAGGACAGAGTAATGAGAGGGGGTTGAACGGAGAAAAGAGGGAGGGAAGGGGGCTTATGGGACTTTCGGGGAGGGAGGAAACGGGAAAGGGGAAGTGATTTGGAATGTAAATTAAAAAAATAAAATAAAATTAAATTAAAAAAAAAAAGTGTTTGCACAAAGACCCAAGAGTAAACGCGCTAAAATGTGACTGCGTTCATGTTGCTTTTTGGCAACTAACCAGAAGAGTGTTTCGTTTACACTTTCTATATACTGTGAGTTTAAGAATACTGGGTGTTTAAACATGTTGTTTTGCACAAACAGCGATATCCTGTACACAGGTTGCTTCGCACAAAACAACGATGTCCTGTACAATTCATGATGTACTCTAAATGAGATTACCAGATAGCTATCCGTCTGGGATTGTCTTTACTGTTCACAACTGAATATCATTAGTACATTGTATTTGACCGCGCGTTTCAGCGAAAACATACGATGCGTTACATGTGGAAGAAAAGTACACATTGACCTAACAGTAAACGCACTAAAATGTGACTGAGTTCATGTTGCTTTCTGGCAAAAACCAGAAGAGTGTTTGGTTTAAAGTTTATATATACTGTAATTTTAAGAATACTGGGTGTTTAAACATGTTGTTTTGCACAAAACAACGATATCCTGTACAAATCATGATGTACTCTAAATGAGCAGCTAGATATCCTTTCGGGATTGTCGTTACTGTTAACAACTGAATATCATTACTACATTGTATTTGACAGTGCATTTCCGCGAAAACATACGATGCGTTACAAGTGGAAAAAAAGTGTTTTCACATAGACCTAACAGTAAACGCACTAAAATGTGACTGCGTTCATGGTGCTTTCTGGCAAATAACCAGAAGAGTGTTTGGTTTATACTTTATATATACTGTAATTTTAAAAATACTGGGAGTTTACACAGGTTGCTTCGCACAAAACAACGATGTCCTGTACAATTCATGATGTACTCTAAATGAGATTACCAGATAGCTATCCGTTTGGGATTGTCTTTACTGTTCACAACTGTATATCATTACTACATTTTATTTGACCATGCGTTGCCGCGAAAACATACGTTGCGTTACGAGTGAAGAAAAGTGTTTTCACATATGCCCAACAGTAAACGCACTAAAATGTGACTGCGTTCATGTTGCTTTCTGGCAAATAACCAGATGAGTGTTTGGTTTATTGTTTATATATATTGTAATTTTAATAATTCTGGGTGTTTACACATGTTGCTTTGCACGAAAAACACGATATCCTGTACAATTCATGATGTACTCTAAATGAGATTACCAGATAGCTATCTGTTTGGGATTGTCTTTACTGTTCAAACTGGATATCATTACTACATTGTATTTGACCATGCGTTTCTGCGAAAACATACGATGCGTTACAAGTGGAAGAAACGTGCTTGCACAAGGACCCAACAGTAAACGCACTAAAATGTGACTGCGTTCATGTTGCTTACTGGCAATAACCAGAAGTGTTTTGTTTACACGTTCTACATACTGTGAGTTTAAGTTAGTGGGAGATTAAACATGTTGTTTTGCACAAACAGCGATATCCTGTACAATTCATGATGTACTCTAAATGAAATTACCAGATAGCTATCAGTTTAGGATTGTCTTTACTGTTCACAGCTGGATATCATAACTACATTTTATTTGACCATGCGTTTCCGCGAAAACATACGTTGCGTTACAAGTGAAGAAAAGTGTTGCACATAGACCCAACAGTAAATGCACTAAAATGTGACTGCGTTCATGTTGCTTTCTGGCAAATAACCAGAAGTGTCTGGTTTAAAGTTTATATATACTGTAATTTTAAGAATACTGGGTGTTTAAACATGTTGTTTTGTACAAAACAAAGATTTCCTGTACAATTCATGATGAATTCATATGAGATTATCCGGTTCGCTATCCGTATGGGATTGTGTTTACTGTTCACAAGTGGATATCCTTACTACATTAAATTTGAACGTGCGTTTCCGCGAAAACATACAATGCGTTACAAGTGGAAGAAAAGTGTTTTCACATAGACCCAACAGTAAACGCACTAAAATGTGACTGCGTTCATGACGCTTTCTGGCAAATAACCAGAAGTGTTTTGTTTACACGTTCTACATACTGTGAGTTTTAAACATGCTGTTTTGCACAAACAGCGATATCCTGTACATTTCATGATGTACTCTAAATGAGATTACCAGATAGCTATCAGTTTGGGATTGTCTTTACTGTTCACAAATGAATATCATTACTACATTTTATTTGACCATGCGTTGCCGCGAAAACATACATTGCGTTACAAGTGAAGAAAAGTGTTGCACATAGACCCTACAGTAAACGCACTAAAATGTGACTGCGTTCATGTTGCTTTCTGGCAAATAACCAGAGGAGTGTTTGGTTTACTGTTTATATATATTGTAATTTTAATAATTCTGGGTGTTTACACATGTTGCTTTGCACGAAAAACACGATATCCTGTACAATTCACGATGTACTCTAAATGAGATTACCAGATAGCTATCCGTTTGTTATTGTCTTTACTGTTCAAACTGGGTATGATTACTACATTATATTTGACCATGCATTTCCGCGAAAACATAGGATGCGTTACAAGTGGAAGAAAAGTGTTTTCACATATACCCAATAGTAAACGCACTAAAATGTGACTGCGTTCATGTTGCTTTCTGGCAATAACCAGAAGTGTTTTGTTTACACGTTCTCCATACTGTGAGTTTAAGTTAGTGGGAGATTAAACATGTTGTTTTGCACAAACAGCGATATCCTGTACAATTCATGATGTACTCTAAATGAGATTACCAGATAGCTATCCGTTTGGGATTGTCTTTACTGTTCAAAACTGGATATCATTACTACATTTTATTTGACCATGCGTTGCCGCGAAAACATACGTTGCGTTACGAGTGAAGAAAAGTGTTTGCACATAGACCCAACAGTAAACGCACTAAAATGTGACTGCGTTCATTTTGCTTTCTGGCAAATAACCAGAAGAGGTTTGGTTTACACTTTCCATATAGTCTGAGTTAAAGAATACAGTGTGTTTAATAATGTTCTTTTGCACAAAACAATGATAACCTGTAGAATTCATGATGTACTCCTAATGAGATTACCAGCCGGGCGGTGGTGGCACACGCCTTTAATCCCAGTACTTGGGAGGCAGAGGCATGTGGATTTCTGAGTTCGAGGCCTGTCTGGTCTAAAAAAGTGATTCCAGGACAGCCAGGGCTACACAGAGAAACCCTGTCTCGAAAATCCAAAAATAAAAAATAAATAAATATATAAATAAAAATGATATTAAGAGATAGATATCAGTGTGGGATTCTCTTCACTGTTCAAAACAGGATATCATTACTACCTTGTATTTGACCATGCGTTACTGCGAAAACATAGGATGCGTTACAAGCAGAAGAAAAGTGTTTGCACATAGACTCACCAGTAAACGCACTAAAATGTGACTGCGTTGATGCTGCTTTCTGGCAATAACCAGAAGTGTTTTGTTTACACGTTCTACATACTGTGAGTTTAAGATAGTGGTAGATTAAACATGTTGTTTTGCACAAACAGCGATATCCTGTGCAATTCATGATGTACTCTAAATAAGTTTACCAGATAGCTATCAGTTTGAGATTGTCTTTACTATTCACAACTTGATATCATTACTACATTTTATTTGACCAGGCATTTCCGCGAAAACATACATTGCGTTACAAGTGAAGAAAACTGTTTGCACATAGACCCAACAGTAACCGCACTAAAATGTGACTGCGTTCATGTTGCTTTCTGGCAAATAACCGGAAGAGTGTCTGGTTAAAGTTTATCTATACTGTAATTTTAAGAATACTGGTTGTTTAAACATGTTTTGCACAAAACAACGATATCCTGTACAATACATAATGTACTCTACATGAGATTTCCAGATACCTTTCCGTTTTGGATAGTTTTTTAATGTTTAAAACTGGAAATCATTACTACATTGTATTTGACCATGCGTGTCCGCGAAAACATCCGATGCATTACAAGTGGAAGAAAAGTGTTTGCACAAAGACCCAAGAGTAAACGCGCTAAAATGTGACTGCGTTCATGTTGCTTTTTGGCAACTAACCAGAAGAGTGTTAAGTTTACACTTTCTATATACTGTGAGTTTAAGAATACTGGGTGTTTAAACATGTTGTTTTGCACAAACAGCGATATCCTGTACAATTCATGATGTACTCTAAATGAGATTACCAGATAGCTATCCGTCTGGGATTGTCTTTACTGTTCACAACTGAATATCATTAGTACAATGTATTTGACCGCGCGTTTCAGCGAAAACATACGATGCATTACATGTGGAAGAAAAGTACACATTGACCTAACAGTAAACGCACTAAAATGTGACTGAGTTCATGTTGCTTTCTGGCAAATAACCAGAGGAGTGTTTGGTTTAAAGTTTATATATACTGTAATTTTAAGAATACTGGGTGTTTAAACATGTTGTTTTGCACAAAACAACGATATCCTGTACAATTCATGATGTACTCTAAATGAGATTACCAGATAGCTATCCGTCTGGGATTGTCTTTACTGTTCACAACTGAATATCATTAGTACAATGTATTTGACCGCGCGTTTCAGCGAAAACATACGATGCGTTACATGTGGAAGAAAAGTACACATTGACCTAACAGTAAACGCACTAAAATGTGACTGAGTTCATGTTGCTTTCTGGCAAATAACCAGAAGAGTGTTTGGTTTAAAGTTTATATATACTGTAATTTTAAGAATACTGGGTGTTTAAACATGTTGTTTTGCACAAAACAACGATATCCTGTACAATTCATGATGTACTCTAAATGAGCAGCTAGATATCCTTTCGGGATTGTCATTACTGTTAACAACTGAATATCATTACTACATTGTATTTGACAGTGCATTTCCGCGAAAACATACGATGCGTTACAACTGGAAAAAAAGTGTTTTCACATAGACCTAACAGTAAACGCACTAAAATGTGACTGCGTTCATGGTGCTTTCTGGCAAATAACCAGAAGAGTGTTTGGTTTATAGTTTATATATACTGTAATTTTAAAAATACTGGGAGTTTACACAGGTTGCTTCGCACAAAACAACGATGTCCTGTACAATTCATGATGTACTCTAAATGAGATTACCAGATAGCTATCCGTTTGGGATTGTCTTTACTGTTCACAACTGGATATCATTACTACATTTTATTTGACCATGCGTTGCCGCGAAAACATACGTTGCGTTACAAGTGAAGAAAAGTGTTTTGACATATGCCCAACAGTAAACGCACTAAAATGTGACTGCGTTCATGTTGCTTTCTGGCAAATAACCAGAGGAGTGTTTGGTTTATTGTTTATATATATTGTAATTTTAATAATTCTGGGTGTTTACACATGTTGCTTTGCACGAAAAACACGATATCCTGTACAATTCATGATGTACTCTAAATGAGATTACCAGATAGCTATCTGTTTGGGATTGTCTTTACTGTTCAAACTGGATATCATTACTACATTATATTTGACCATGCATTTCCGCGAAAACATAGGATGCGTTGCAAGTGGAAGAAAAGTGTTTTCACATATACCCAATAGTAAACGCACTAAAATGTGACTGCGTTCATGTTGCTTTCTGGCAATAACCAGAAGTGTTTTGTTTACACGTTCTACATACTGTGAGTTTAAGTTAGTGGGAGATTAAACATGTTGTTTTGCACAAACAGCGATATCCTGTACAATTCATGATGTACTCTAAATGAGATTACCAGATAGCTATCAGTTTGGGATTGTCTTTACTGTTCACAAATGAATATCATTACTACATTTTATTAGACCATGCGTTGCCGCGAAAACATACGTTGCGTTACAAGTGAAGAAAAGTGTTGCACATAGACCCTACAGTAAACGCACTAAAATGTGACTGCGTTCATGTTGCTTACTGGCAAAAACCAGAAGAGTGTCTGTTAAAGTTTGTATATACTGTAATTTTAAGAATACTGGGTGTTTAAACAGGTTGTTTTGCACAAAACAACGATATCCTGTACAATTCATGATGTACTCTAAATGAGCAGCTAGATATCCTTTCGGGATTGTCATTACTGTTAACAACTGAATATCATTACTACATTGTATTTGACAGTGCATTTCCGCGAAAACATACGATGCGTTACAAGTGGAAAAAAAGTGTTTTCACATAGACCTAACAGTAAACGCACTAAAATGTGACTGCGTTCATGGTGCTTTCTGGCAAATAACCAGAAGAGTGTTTGGTTTATAGTTTATATATACTGTAATTTTAAAAATACTGGGAGTTTACACAGGTTGCTTCGCACAAAACAACGATGTCCTGTACAATTCATGATGTACTCTAAATGAGATTACCAGATAGCTATCCGTTTGGGATTGTCTTTACTGTTCACAACTGGATATCATTACTACATTTTATTTGACCATGCGTTGCCGCGAAAACATACGTTGCGTTACAAGTGAAGAAAAGTGTTTTCACATATGCCCAACAGTAAACGCACTAAAATGTGACTGCGTTCATGTTGCTTTCTGGCAAATAACCAGAGGAGTGTTTGGTTTATTGTTTATATATATTGTAATTTTAATAATTCTGGGTGTTTACACATGTTGCTTTGCACGAAAAACACGATATCCTGTACAATTCATGATGTACTCTAAATGAGATTACCAGATAGCTATCTGTTTGGGATTGTCTTTACTGTTCAAACTGGATATCATTACTACATTATATTTGACCATGCATTTCCGCGAAAACATAGGATGCGTTGCAAGTGGAAGAAAAGTGTTTTCACATATACCCAATAGTAAACGCACTAAAATGTGACTGCGTTCATGTTGCTTTCTGGCAATAACCAGAAGTGTTTTGTTTACATGTTCTACATACTGTGAGTTTAAGTTAGTGGGAGATTAAACATGTTGTTTTGCACAAACAGCGATATCCTGTACAATTCATGATGTACTCTAAATGAGATTACCAGATAGCTATCCGTCTGGGATTGTCTTTACTGTTCACAACTGAATATCATTAGTACAATGTATTTGACCGCGCGTTTCAGCGAAAACATACGATGCGTTACATGTGGAAGAAAAGTACACATTGACCTAACAGTAAACGCACTAAAATGTGACTGAGTTCATGTTGCTTTCTGGCAAATAACCAGAAGAGTGTTTGGTTTAAAGTTTATATATACTGTAATTTTAAGAATACTGGGTGTTTAAACATGTTGTTTTGCACAAAACAACGATATCCTGTACAATTCATGATGTACTCTAAATGAGCAGCTAGATATCCTTTCGGGATTGTCATTACTGTTAACAACTGAATATCATTACTACATTGTATTTGACAGTGCATTTCCGCGAAAACATACGATGCGTTACAACTGGAAAAAAAGTGTTTTCACATAGACCTAACAGTAAACGCACTAAAATGTGACTGCGTTCATGGTGCTTTCTGGCAAATAACCAGAAGAGTGTTTGGTTTATAGTTTATATATACTGTAATTTTAAAAATACTGGGAGTTTACACAGGTTGCTTCGCACAAAACAACGATGTCCTGTACAGTTCATGATGTACTCTAAATGAGATTACCAGATAGCTATCCGTTTGGGATTGTCTTTACTGTTCACAACTGGATATCATTACTACATTTTATTTGACCATGCGTTGCCGCGAAAACATACGTTGCGTTACAAGTGAAGAAAAGTGTTTTGACATATGCCCAACAGTAAACGCACTAAAATGTGACTGCGTTCATGTTGCTTTCTGGCAAATAACCAGAGGAGTGTTTGGTTTATTGTTTATATATATTGTAATTTTAATAATTCTGGGTGTTTACACATGTTGCTTTGCACGAAAAACACGATATCCTGTACAATTCATGATGTACTCTAAATGAGATTACCAGATAGCTATCTGTTTGGGATTGTCTTTACTGTTCAAACTGGATATCATTACTACATTGTATTTGACCATGCGTTTCCGCGAAAACATACGATGCGTTACAAGTGGAAGAAACGTGCTTGCACAAGGACCCAACAGTAAACGCACTAAAATGTGACTGCGTTCATGTTGCTTACTGGCAATAACCAGAATTGTTTTGTTTATACGTTCTACATACTGTGAGTTTAAGTTAGTGGGAGATTAAACATGTATGTTTTGCACAAACAGCGATATCCTGTACAATTCATGATGTACTCTAAATGAGATTACCAGATAGCTATCAGTTTAGGATTGTCTTTACTGTTCACAGCTGGATATCATTACTACATTTTATTTGACCATGCGTTTCCGCGAAAACATACGTTGCGTTACGAGTGAAGAAAAGTGTTGCACATAGACCCAACAGTAAACGCACTAAAATGTGACTGCGTTCATGTTGCTTACTGGCAAAAACCAGAAGTGTCTGGTTTAAAGTTTATATATATTGTAATTTTAAGAATACTGGGTGTTTAAACATGTTGTTTTGCACAAAACAACGATATCCTGTACAATACATGATGTACTCTAAATGAGATTTCCACATACCTGTCCGTTTGGGATAGTTTTTTAATGTTTAAAACTGGATATCATTACTACATTGTATTTGACCGTGCGTTTCCGCAAAAACATAGGATGCGTTACAAGTGGAAGAAAAGTGTTTGCACATAGACCCAACAGTAAACGCACTAAAATGTGACTGCGTTCATGTTGCTTTCTGGCAAATAACCAGAAGCAGGTTTGCTTTAAAGTTTATATATACTGTAATTTAAAGAATACTGGCTGTTTAAACATGTTGTTTTGTTTCAAACAACGATTTCCTGTACAATTCATGATGAATTCATATGAGATTATCCGGTTCGCTATCCGTATGGGATTGTGTTTACTGTTCACAACTGGATATCCTTACTACATTGAATTTGAACGTGCGTTTCCGCGAAAACATACGATGCGTTACAAGTGGAAGAAAAGTGTTTTCACATAGACAAAACAGTAAACGCACTAAAATGTGACTGCGTTCATGACGCGTTCTGGCAAATAACCAGAAGTGTTTTGTTTACACGTTCTACATACTGTGAGTTTTAAACATGCTGTTTTGCACAAACAGCGATATCCTGTACATTTCATGATGTACTCTAAATGAGATTACCAGATAGCTGTCAGTTTGGGATTGTCTTTACTGTTCACAAATGAATATCATTACTACATTTTATTTGACCATGCGTTGCCGCGAAAACATACGTTGCGTTACAAGTGAAGAAAAGTGTTGCACATAGACCCTACAGTAAACGCACTAAAATGTGACTGCGTTCATGTTGCTTACTGGCAAAAACCAGAAGAGTGTCTGTTAAAGTTTGTATATACTATTATTTTAAGAATACTGGGTGTTTAAACATGTTGTTTTGCACAAAACAACGATATCCTGTACAATTCATGATGTACTCTAAATGAGCAGCTAGATATCCTTTCGGGATTGTCATTACTGTTAACAACTGAATATCATTACTACATTGTATTTGACAGTGCATTTCCGCGAAAACATACGATGCGTTACAAGTGGAAAAAAAGTGTTTTCACATAGACCTAAGAGTAAACGCACTAAAATGTGACTGCGTTCATGGTGCTTTCTGGCAAATAACCAGAAGAGTGTTTGGTTTATAGTTTATATATACTGTAATTTTAAAAATACTGGGAGTTTACACAGGTTGCTTCGCACAAAACAACGATGTCCTGTACAATTCATGATGTACTCTAAATGAGATTACCAGATAGCTATCCGTTTGGGATTGTCTTTACTGTTCACAACTGGATATCATTACTACATTTTATTTGACCATGCGTTGCCGCGAAAACATACGTTGCGTTACAAGTGAAGAAAAGTGTTGCACATAGACCCTACAGTAAACGCACTAAAATGTGACTGCGTTCATGTTGCTTACTGGCAAAAACCAGAAGAGTGTCTGTTAAAGTTTGTATATACTATTATTTTAAGAATACTGGGTGTTTAAACAGGTTGTTTTGCACAAAACAACGATATCCTGTACAATTCATGATGTACTCTAAATGAGCAGCTAGATATCCTTTCGGGATTGTCATTACTGTTAACAACTGAATATCATTACTACATTGTATTTGACAGTGCATTTCCGCGAAAACATACGATGCGTTACAAGTGGAAAAAAAGTGTTTTCACATAGACCTAACAGTAAACGCACTAAAATGTGACTGCGTTCATGGTGCTTTCTGGCAAATAACCAGAAGAGTGTTTGGTTTATAGTTTATATATACTGTAATTTTAAAAATACTGGGAGTTTACACAGGTTGCTTCGCACAAAACAACGATGTCCTGTACAATTCATGATGTACTCTAAATGAGATTACCAGATAGCTATCCGTTTGGGATTGTCTTTACTGTTCACAACTGGATATCATTACTACATTTTATTTGACCATGCGTTGCCGCGAAAACATACGTTGCGTTACAAGTGAAGAAAAATGTTTTCACATATGCCCAACAGTAAACGCACTAAAATGTGACTGCGTTCATGTTGCTTTCTGGCAAATAACCAGAGGAGTGTTTGGTTTATTGTTTATATATATTGTAATTTTAATAATTCTGAGTGTTTACACATGTTGCTTTGCACGAAAAACACGATATCCTGTACAATTCATGATGTACTCTAAATGAGATTACCAGGTAGATATCCGTTTGTTATTGTCTTTACTGTTCAAACTGGATATCATTACTACATTATATTTGACCATGCATTTCCGCGAAAACATAGGATGCGTTGCAAGTGGAAGAAAAGTGTTTTCACATATACCCAATAGTAAACGTACTAAAATGTGACTGCGTTCATGTTGCTTTCTGGCAATAACCAGAAGTGTTTTGTTTACACGTTCTACATACTGTGAGTTTAAGTTAGTGGGAGATTAAACATGTTGTTTTGCACAAACAGCGATATCCTGTACAATTCATGATGTACTCTAAATGAGATTACCAGATAGCTATCCGTTTGGGATTGTCTTTACTGTTCACAACTGGATATCATTACTACATTTTATTTGACCATGCGTTGCCGCGAAAACATACGTTGCGTTACAAGTGAAGAAAAGTGTTTTGACATATGCCCAACAGTAAACGCACTAAAATGTGACTGCGTTCATGTTGCTTTCTGGCAAATAACCAGAGGAGTGTTTGGTTTATTGTTTATATATATTGTAATTTTAATAATTCTGGGTGTTTACACATGTTGCTTTGCACGAAAAACACGATATCCTGTACAATTCATGATGTACTCTTAATGAGATTACCAGATAGCTATCTGTTTGGGATTGTCTTTACTGTTCAAATTGGATATCATTACTACATTATATTTGACCATGCATTTCCGCGAAAACATAGGATGCGTTGCAAGTGGAAGAAAAGTGTTTTCACATATACCCAATAGTAAACGCACTAAAATGTGACTGCGTTCATGTTGCTTTCTGGCAATAACCAGAAGTGTTTTGTTTACACGTTCT
Source organism: Tokudaia tokunoshimensis (assembly GCA_036184795.1). NCBI lineage: Eukaryota > Metazoa > Chordata > Mammalia > Rodentia > Muridae > Tokudaia > Tokudaia tokunoshimensis. Next base: position 43,176,763 of record BTHU01000018.1, read on the forward strand.
ACATACTGTGAGTTTAAGTTAGTGGGAGATTAAACATGTTGTTTTGTACAAACAGCGATATCCTGTACAATTCATGATGTACTCTAAATGAGATTACCAGATAGCTCTCAGTTTGGGATTGTCTTTACTGTTCACAAATGAATATCATTACTACATTTTATTAGACCATGCGTTGCCGCGAAAACATACGTTGCGTTACAAGTGAAGAAAAGTGTTGCACATAGACCCTACAGTAAACGCACTAAAATGTGACTGCGTTCATGTTGCTTACTGGCAAAAACCAGAAGAGTGTCTGTTAAAGTTTGTATATACTGTAATTTTAAGAATACTGGGTGTTTAAACAGGTTGTTTTGCACAAAACGATATCCTGTACAATTCATGATGTACTCTAAATGAGCAGCTAGATATCCTTTCGGGATTGTCATTACTGTTAACAACTGAATATCATTACTACATTGTATTTGACAGTGCATTTCCGCGAAAACATACGATGCGTTACAAGTGGAAAAAAAGTGTTTTCACATAGACCTAACAGTAAACGCACTAAAATGTGACTGCGTTCATGGTGCTTTCTGGCAAATAACCAGAAGAGTGTTTGGTTTATAGTTTATATATACTGTAATTTTAAAAATACTGGGAGTTTACACAGGTTGCTTCGCACAAAACAACGATGTCCTGTACAGTTCATGATGTACTCTAAATGAGATTACCAGATAGCTATCCGTTTGGGATTGTCTTTACTGTTCACAACTGGATATCATTACTACATTTTATTTGACCATGCGTTGCCGCGAAAACATACGTTGCGTTACAAGTGAAGAAAAGTGTTTTGACATATGCCCAACAGTAAACGCACTAAAATGTGACTGCGTTCATGTTGCTTTCTGGCAAATAACCAGAGGAGTGTTTGGTTTATTGTTTATATATATTGTAATTTTAATAATTCTGGGTGTTTACACATGTTGCTTTGCACGAAAAACACGATATCCTGTACAATTCATGATGTACTCTAAATGAGATTACCAGATAGCTATCTGTTTGGGATTGTCTTTACTGTTCAAACTGGATATCATTACTACATTGTATTTGACCATGCGTTTCCGCGAAAACATACGATGCGTTACAAGTGGAAGAAACGTGCTTGCACAAGGACCCAACAGTAAACGCACTAAAATGTGACTGCGTTCATGTTGCTTACTGGCAATAACCAGAATTGTTTTGTTTATACGTTCTACATACTGTGAGTTTAAGTTAGTGGGAGATTAAACATGTATGTTTTGCACAAACAGCGATATCCTGTACAATTCATGATGTACTCTAAATGAGATTACCAGATAGCTATCAGTTTAGGATTGTCTTTACTGTTCACAGCTGGATATCATTACTACATTTTATTTGACCATGCGTTTCCGCGAAAACATACGTTGCGTTACGAGTGAAGAAAAGTGTTGCACATAGACCCAACAGTAAACGCACTAAAATGTGACTGCGTTCATGTTGCTTACTGGCAAAAACCAGAAGTGTCTGGTTTAAAGTTTATATATATTGTAATTTTAAGAATACTGGGTGTTTAAACATGTTGTTTTGCACAAAACAACGATATCCTGTACAATACATGATGTACTCTAAATGAGATTTCCACATACCTGTCCGTTTGGGATAGTTTTTTAATGTTTAAAACTGGATATCATTACTACATTGTATTTGACCGTGCGTTTCCGCGAAAACATAGGATGCGTTACAAGTGGAAGAAAAGTGTTTGCACATAGACCCAACAGTAAACGCACTAAAATGTGACTGCGTTCATGTTGCTTTCTGGCAAATAACCAGAAGCAGGTTTGCTTTAAAGTTTATATATACTGTAATTTAAAGAATACTGGCTGTTTAAACATGTTGTTTTGTTTCAAACAACGATTTCCTGTACAATTCATGATGAATTCATATGAGATTATCCGGTTCGCTATCCGTATGGGATTGTGTTTACTGTTCACAACTGGATATCCTTACTACATTGAATTTGAACGTGCGTTTCCGCGAAAACATACGATGCGTTACAAGTGGAAGAAAAGTGTTTTCACATAGACAAAACAGTAAACGCACTAAAATGTGACTGCGTTCATGACGCTTTCTGGCAAATAACCAGAAGTGTTTTGTTTACACGTTCTACATACTGTGAGTTTTAAACATGCTGTTTTGCACAAACAGCGATATCCTGTACATTTCATGATGTACTCTAAATGAGATTACCAGATAGCTATCAGTTTGGGATTGTCTTTACTGTTCACAAATGAATATCATTACTACATTTTATTTGACCATGCGTTGCCGCGAAAACATACGTTGCGTTACAAGTGAAGAAAAGTGTTGCACATAGACCCTACAGTAAACGCACTAAAATGTGACTGCGTTCATGTTGCTTACTGGCAAAAACCAGAAGAGTGTCTGTTAAAGTTTGTATATACTATTATTTTAAGAATACTGGGTGTTTAAACATGTTGTTTTGCACAAAACAACGATATCCTGTACAATTCATGATGTACTCTAAATGAGCAGCTAGATATCCTTTCGGGATTGTCATTACTGTTAACAACTGAATATCATTACTACATTGTATTTGACAGTGCATTTCCGCGAAAACATACGATGCGTTACAAGTGGAAAAAAAGTGTTTTCACATAGACCTAACAGTAAACGCACTAAAATGTGACTGCGTTCATGGTGCTTTCTGGCAAATAACCAGAAGAGTGTTTGGTTTATAGTTTATATATACTGTAATTTTAAAAATACTGGGAGTTTACACAGGTTGCTTCGCACAAAACAACGATGTCCTGTACAATTCATGATGTACTCTAAATGAGATTACCAGATAGCTATCCGTTTGGGATTGTCTTTACTGTTCACAACTGGATATCATTACTACATTTTATTTGACCATGCGTTGCCGCGAAAACATACGTTGCGTTACAAGTGAAGAAAAATGTTTTCACATATGCCCAACAGTAAACGCAATAAAATGTGACTGCGTTCATGTTGCTTTCTGGCAAATAACCAGAGGAGTGTTTGGTTTATTGTTTATATATATTGTAATTTTAATAATTCTGAGTGTTTACACATGTTGCTTTGCACGAAAAACACGATATCCTGTACAATTCATGATGTACTCTAAATGAGATTACCAGGTAGATATCCGTTTGTTATTGTCTTTACTGTTCAAACTGGATATCATTACTACATTATATTTGACCATGCATTTCCGCGAAAACATAGGATGCGTTGCAAGTGGAAGAAAAGTGTTTTCACATATACCCAATAGTAAACGTACTAAAATGTGACTGCGTTCATGTTGCTTTCTGGCAATAACCAGCAGTGTTTTGTTTACACGTTCTACATACTGTGAGTTTAAGTTAGTGGGAGATTAAACATGTTGTTTTGCACAAACAGCGATATCCTGTACAATTCATGATGTACTCTAAATGAGATTACCAGATAGCTATCCGTTTGGGATTGTCTTTACTGTTCACAACTGGATATCATTACTACATTTTATTTGACCATGCATTGCCGCGAAAACATACGTTGCGTTACAAGTGAAGAAAAGTGTTTTCACATATGCCCAACAGTAAACGCACTAAAATGTGACTGCGTTCATGTTGCTTTCTGGCAAATAACCAGAGGAGTGTTTGGTTTATTGTTTATATATATTGTAATTTTAATAATTCTGGGTGTTTACACATGTTGCTTTGCACGAAAAACACGATATCCTGTACAATTCATGATGTACTCTTAATGAGATTACCAGATAGCTATCTGTTTGGGATTGTCTTTACTGTTCAAATTGGATATCATTACTACATTATATTTGACCATGCATTTCCGCGAAAACATAGGATGCGTTGCAAGTGGAAGAAAAGTGTTTTCACATATACCCAATAGTAAACGCACTAAAATGTGACTGCGTTCATGTTGCTTTCTGGCAATAACCAGAAGTGTTTTGTTTACACGTTCTACATACTGTGAGTTTAAGTTAGTGGGAGATTAAACATGTTGTTTTGTACAAACAGCGATATCCTGTACAATTCATGATGTGCTCTAAATGAGATTACCAGATAGCTATCAGTTTGGGATTGTCTTTACTGTTCACAAATGAATATCATTACTACATTTTATTTGACCATGCGTTGCCGCGAAAACATACGTTGCGTTACAAGTGAAGAAAAGTGTTGCACATAGACCCTACAGTAAACGCACTAAAATGTGACTGCGTTCATGTTGCTTACTGGCAAAAACCAGAAGAGTGTCTGTTAAAGTTTGTATATACTGTAATTTTAAGAATACTGGGTGTTTAAACAGGTTGTTATGCACAAAACGATATCCTGTACAATTCATGATGTACTCTAAATGAGCAGCTAGATATCCTTTCGGGATTGTCATTACTGTTAACAACTGAATATCATTACTACATTGTATTTGACAGTGCATTTCCGCGAAAACATACGATGCGTTACAAGTGGAAAAAAAGTGTTTTCACATAGACCTAACAGTAAACGCACTAAAATGTGACTGCGTTCATGGTGCTTTCTGGCAAATAACCAGAAGAGTGTTTGGTTTATAGTTTATATATACTGTAATTTTAAAAATACTGGGAGTTTACACAGGTTGCTTCGCACAAAACAACGATGTCCTGTACAGTTCATGATGTACTCTAAATGAGATTACCAGATAGCTATCCGTTTGGGATTGTCTTTACTGTTCACAACTGGATATCATTACTACATTTTATTTGACCATGCGTTGCCGCGAAAACATACGTTGCGTTACAAGTGAAGAAAAGTGTTTTGACATATGCCCAACAGTAAACGCACTAAAATGTGACTGCGTTCATGTTGCTTTCTGGCAAATAACCAGAGGAGTGTTTGGTTTATTGTTTATATATATTGTAATTTTAATAATTCTGGGTGTTTACACATGTTGCTTTGCACGAAAAACACGATATCCTGTACAATTCATGATGTACTCTAAATGAGATTACCAGATAGCTATCTGTTTGGGATTGTCTTTACTGTTCAAACTGGATATCATTACTACATTGTATTTGACCATGCGTTTCCGCGAAAACATACGATGCGTTACAAGTGGAAGAAACGTGCTTGCACAAGGACCCAACAGTAAACGCACTAAAATGTGACTGCGTTCATGTTGCTTACTGGCAATAACCAGAATTGTTTTGTTTATACGTTCTACATACTGTGAGTTTAAGTTAGTGGGAGATTAAACATGTATGTTTTGCACAAACAGCGATATCCTGTACAATTCATGATGTACTCTAAATGAGATTACCAGATAGCTATCAGTTTAGGATTGTCTTTACTGTTCACAGCTGGATATCATTACTACATTTTATTTGACCATGCGTTTCCGCGAAAACATACGTTGCGTTACAAGTGAAGAAAAGTGTTGCACATAGACCCAACCAGTAAACGCACTAAAATGTGACTGCGTTCATGTTGCTTACTGGCAAAAACCAGAAGTGTCTGGTTTAAAGTTTATATATACTGTAATTTTAAGAATACTGGGTGTTTAAACATGTTGTTTTGCACAAAACAACGATATCCTGTACAATACATGATGTACTCTAAATGAGATTTCCACATACCTGTCCGTTTGGGATAGTTTTTTAATGTTTAAAACTGGATATCATTACTACATTGTATTTGACCGTGCGTTTCCGCGAAAACATAGGATGCGTTACAAGTGGAAGAAAAGTGTTTGCACATAGACCCAACAGTAAACGCACTAAAATGTGACTGCGTTCATGTTGCTTTCTGGCAAATAACCAGAAGCAGGTTTGCTTTAAAGTTTATATATACCGTAATTTAAAGAATACTGGCTGTTTAAACATGTTGTTTTGTTTCAAACAACGATTTCCTGTACAATTCATGATGAATTCATATGAGATTATCCGGTTCGCTATCCGTATGGGATTGTGTTTACTGTTCACAACTGGATATCCTTACTACATTGAATTTGAACGTGCGTTTCCGCGAAAACATACGATGCGTTACAAGTGGAAGAAAAGTGTTTTCACATAGACAAAACAGTAAACGCACTAAAATGTGACTGCGTTCATGACGCGTTCTGGCAAATAACCAGAAGTGTTTTGTTTACACGTTCTACATACTGTGAGTTTTAAACATGCTGTTTTGCACAAACAGCGATATCCTGTACATTTCATGATGTACTCTAAATGAGATTACCAGATAGCTATCAGTTTGGGATTGTCTTTACTGTTCACAAATGAATATCATTACTACATTTTATTTGACCATGCGTTGCCGCGAAAACATACGTTGCGTTACAAGTGAAGAAAAGTGTTGCACATAGACCCTACAGTAAACGCACTAAAATGTGACTGCGTTCATGTTGCTTACTGGCAAAAACCAGAAGAGTGTCTGTTAAAGTTTGTATATACTATTATTTTAAGAATACTGGGTGTTTAAACATGTTGTTTTGCACAAAACAACGATATCCTGTACAATTCATGATGTACTCTAAATGAGCAGCTAGATATCCTTTCGGGATTGTCATTACTGTTAACAACTGAATATCATTACTACATTGTATTTGACAGTGCATTTCCGCGAAAACATACGATGCGTTACAAGTGGAAAAAAAGTGTTTTCACATAGACCTAACAGTAAACGCACTAAAATGTGACTGCGTTCATGGTGCTTTCTGGCAAATAACCAGAAGAGTGTTTGGTTTATAGTTTATATATACTGTAATTTTAAAAATACTGGGAGTTTACACAGGTTGCTTCGCACAAAACAACGATGTCCTGTACAATTCATGATGTACTCTAAATGAGATTACCAGATAGCTATCCGTTTGGGATTGTCTTTACTGTTCACAACTGGATATCATTACTACATTTTATTTGACCATGCGTTGCCGCGAAAACATACGTTGCGTTACAAGTGAAGAAAAATGTTTTCACATATGCCCAACAGTAAACGCAATAAAATGTGACTGCGTTCATGTTGCTTTCTGGCAAATAACCAGAGGAGTGTTTGGTTTATTGTTTATATATATTGTAATTTTAATAATTCTGAGTGTTTACACATGTTGCTTTGCACGAAAAACACGATATCCTGTACAATTCATGATGTACTCTAAATGAGATTACCAGGTAGATATCCGTTTGTTATTGTCTTTACTGTTCAAACTGGATATCATTACTACATTATATTTGACCATGCATTTCCGCGAAAACATAGGATGCGTTGCAAGTGGAAGAAAAGTGTTTTCACATATACCCAATAGTAAACGTACTAAAATGTGACTGCGTTCATGTTGCTTTCTGGCAATAACCAGCAGTGTTTTGTTTACACGTTCTACATACTGTGAGTTTAAGTTAGTGGGAGATTAAACATGTTGTTTTGCACAAACAGCGATATCCTGTACAATTCATGATGTACTCTAAATGAGATTACCAGATAGCTATCCGTTTGGGATTGTCTTTACTGTTCACAACTGGATATCATTACTACATTTTATTTGACCATGCATTGCCGCGAAAACATACGTTGCGTTACAAGTGAAGAAAAGTGTTTTCACATATGCCCAACAGTAAACGCACTAAAATGTGACTGCGTTCATGTTGCTTTCTGGCAAATAACCAGAGGAGTGTTTGGTTTATTGTTTATATATATTGTAATTTTAATAATTCTGGGTGTTTACACATGTTGCTTTGCACGAAAAACACGATATCCTGTACAATTCATGATGTACTCTTAATGAGATTACCAGATAGCTATCTGTTTGGGATTGTCTTTACTGTTCAAATTGGATATCATTACTACATTATATTTGACCATGCATTTCCGCGAAAACATAGGATGCGTTGCAAGTGGAAGAAAAGTGTTTTCACATATACCCAATAGTAAACGCACTAAAATGTGACTGCGTTCATGTTGCTTTCTGGCAATAACCAGAAGTGTTTTGTTTACACGTTCTACATACTGTGAGTTTAAGTTAGTGGGAGATTAAACATGTTGTTTTGTACAAACAGCGATATCCTGTACAATTCATGATGTACTCTAAATGAGATTACCAGATAGCTATCAGTTTGGGATTGTCTTTACTGTTCACAAATGAATATCATTACTACATTTTATTTGACCATGCGTTGCCGCGAAAACATACGTTGCGTTACAAGTGAAGAAAAGTGTTGCACATAGACCCTACAGTAAACGCACTAAAATGTGACTGCGTTCATGTTGCTTACTGGCAAAAACCAGAAGAGTGTCTGTTAAAGTTTGTATATACTGTAATTTTAAGAATACTGGGTGTTTAAACAGGTTGTTATGCACAAAACGATATCCTGTACAATTCATGATGTACTCTAAATGAGCAGCTAGATATCCTTTCGGGATTGTCATTACTGTTAACAACTGAATATCATTACTACATTGTATTTGACAGTGCATTTCCGCGAAAACATACGATGCGTTACAAGTGGAAAAAAAGTGTTTTCACATAGACCTAACAGTAAACGCACTAAAATGTGACTGCGTTCATGGTGCTTTCTGGCAAATAACCAGAAGAGTGTTTGGTTTATAGTTTATATATACTGTAATTTTAAAAATACTGGGAGTTTACACAGGTTGCTTCGCACAAAACAACGATGTCCTGTACAGTTCATGATGTACTCTAAATGAGATTACCAGATAGCTATCCGTTTGGGATTGTCTTTACTGTTCACAACTGGATATCATTACTACATTTTATTTGACCATGCGTTGCCGCGAAAACATACGTTGCGTTACAAGTGAAGAAAAGTGTTTTGACATATGCCCAACAGTAAACGCACTAAAATGTGACTGCGTTCATGTTGCTTTCTGGCAAATAACCAGAGGAGTGTTTGGTTTATTGTTTATATATATTGTAATTTTAATAATTCTGGGTGTTTACACATGTTGCTTTGCACGAAAAACACGATATCCTGTACAATTCATGATGTACTCTAAATGAGATTACCAGATAGCTATCTGTTTGGGATTGTCTTTACTGTTCAAACTGGATATCATTACTACATTGTATTTGACCATGCGTTTCCGCGAAAACATACGATGCGTTACAAGTGGAAGAAACGTGCTTGCACAAGGACCCAACAGTAAACGCACTAAAATGTGACTGCGTTCATGTTGCTTACTGGCAATAACCAGAATTGTTTTGTTTATACGTTCTACATACTGTGAGTTTAAGTTAGTGGGAGATTAAACATGTATGTTTTGCACAAACAGCGATATCCTGTACAATTCATGATGTACTCTAAATGAGATTACCAGATAGCTATCAGTTTAGGATTGTCTTTACTGTTCACAGCTGGATATCATTACTACATTTTATTTGACCATGCGTTTCCGCGAAAACATACGTTGCGTTACAAGTGAAGAAAAGTGTTGCACATAGACCCAACCAGTAAACGCACTAAAATGTGACTGCGTTCATGTTGCTTACTGGCAAAAACCAGAAGTGTCTGGTTTAAAGTTTATATATACTGTAATTTTAAGAATACTGGGTGTTTAAACATGTTGTTTTGCACAAAACAACGATATCCTGTACAATACATGATGTACTCTAAATGAGATTTCCACATACCTGTCCGTTTGGGATAGTTTTTTAATGTTTAAAACTGGATATCATTACTACATTGTATTTGACCGTGCGTTTCCGCGAAAACATAGGATGCGTTACAAGTGGAAGAAAAGTGTTTGCACATAGACCCAACAGTAAACGCACTAAAATGTGACTGCGTTCATGTTGCTTTCTGGCAAATAACCAGAAGCAGGTTTGCTTTAAAGTTTATATATACCGTAATTTAAAGAATACTGGCTGTTTAAACATGTTGTTTTGTTTCAAACAACGATTTCCTGTACAATTCATGATGAATTCATATGAGATTATCCGGTTCGCTATCCGTATGGGATTGTGTTTACTGTTCACAACTGGATATCCTTACTACATTGAATTTGAACGTGCGTTTCCGCGAAAACATACGATGCGTTACAAGTGGAAGAAAAGTGTTTTCACATAGACAAAACAGTAAACGCACTAAAATGTGACTGCGTTCATGACGCGTTCTGGCAAATAACCAGAAGTGTTTTGTTTACACGTTCTACATACTGTGAGTTTTAAACATGCTGTTTTGCACAAACAGCGATATCCTGTACATTTCATGATGTACTCTAAATGAGATTACCAGATAGCTATCAGTTTGGGATTGTCTTTACTGTTCACAAATGAATATCATTACTACATTTTATTTGACCATGCGTTGCCGCGAAAACATACGTTGCGTTACAAGTGAAGAAAAGTGTTGCACATAGACCCTACAGTAAACGCACTAAAATGTGACTGCGTTCATGTTGCTTACTGGCAAAAACCAGAAGAGTGTCTGTTAAAGTTTGTATATACTATTATTTTAAGAATACTGGGTGTTTAAACATGTTGTTTTGCACAAAACAACGATATCCTGTACAATTCATGATGTACTCTAAATGAGCAGCTAGATATCCTTTCGGGATTGTCATTACTGTTAACAACTGAATATCATTACTACATTGTATTTGACAGTGCATTTCCGCGAAAACATACGATGCGTTACAAGTGGAAAAAAAGTGTTTTCACATAGACCTAACAGTAAACGCACTAAAATGTGACTGCGTTCATGGTGCTTTCTGGCAAATAACCAGAAGAGTGTTTGGTTTATAGTTTATATATACTGTAATTTTAAAAATACTGGGAGTTTACACAGGTTGCTTCGCACAAAACAACGATGTCCTGTACAATTCATGATGTACTCTAAATGAGATTACCAGATAGCTATCCGTTTGGGATTGTCTTTACTGTTCACAACTGGATATCATTACTACATTTTATTTGACCATGCGTTGCCGCGAAAACATACGTTGCGTTACAAGTGAAGAAAAATGTTTTCACATATGCCCAACAGTAAACGCAATAAAATGTGACTGCGTTCATGTTGCTTTCTGGCAAATAACCAGAGGAGTGTTTGGTTTATTGTTTATATATATTGTAATTTTAATAATTCTGAGTGTTTACACATGTTGCTTTGCACGAAAAACACGATATCCTGTACAATTCATGATGTACTCTAAATGAGATTACCAGGTAGATATCCGTTTGTTATTGTCTTTACTGTTCAAACTGGATATCATTACTACATTATATTTGACCATGCATTTCCGCGAAAACATAGGATGCGTTGCAAGTGGAAGAAAAGTGTTTTCACATATACCCAATAGTAAACGTACTAAAATGTGACTGCGTTCATGTTGCTTTCTGGCAATAACCAGCAGTGTTTTGTTTACACGTTCTACATACTGTGAGTTTAAGTTAGTGGGAGATTAAACATGTTGTTTTGCACAAACAGCGATATCCTGTACAATTCATGATGTACTCTAAATGAGATTACCAGATAGCTATCCGTTTGGGATTGTCTTTACTGTTCACAACTGGATATCATTACTACATTTTATTTGACCATGCATTGCCGCGAAAACATACGTTGCGTTACAAGTGAAGAAAAGTGTTTTCACATATGCCCAACAGTAAACGCACTAAAATGTGACTGCGTTCATGTTGCTTTCTGGCAAATAACCAGAGGAGTGTTTGGTTTATTGTTTATATATATTGTAATTTTAATAATTCTGGGTGTTTACACATGTTGCTTTGCACGAAAAACACGATATCCTGTACAATTCATGATGTACTCTTAATGAGATTACCAGATAGCTATCTGTTTGGGATTGTCTTTACTGTTCAAATTGGATATCATTACTACATTATATTTGACCATGCATTTCCGCGAAAACATAGGATGCGTTGCAAGTGGAAGAAAAGTGTTTTCACATATACCCAATAGTAAACGCACTAAAATGTGACTGCGTTCATGTTGCTTTCTGGCAATAACCAGAAGTGTTTTGTTTACACGTTCTACATACTGTGAGTTTAAGTTAGTGGGAGATTAAACATGTTGTTTTGTACAAACAGCGATATCCTGTACAATTCATGATGTACTCTAAATGAGATTACCAGATAGCTATCAGTTTGGGATTGTCTTTACTGTTCACAAATGAATATCATTACTACATTTTATTTGACCATGCGTTGCCGCGAAAACATACGTTGCGTTACAAGTGAAGAAAAGTGTTGCACATAGACCCTACAGTAAACGCACTAAAATGTGACTGCGTTCATGTTGCTTACTGGCAAAAACCAGAAGAGTGTCTGTTAAAGTTTGTATATACTGTAATTTTAAGAATACTGGGTGTTTAAACAGGTTGTTATGCACAAAACGATATCCTGTACAATTCATGATGTACTCTAAATGAGCAGCTAGATATCCTTTCGGGATTGTCATTACTGTTAACAACTGAATATCATTACTACATTGTATTTGACAGTGCATTTCCGCGAAAACATACGATGCGTTACAAGTGGAAAAAAAGTGTTTTCACATAGACCTAACAGTAAACGCACTAAAATGTGACTGCGTTCATGGTGCTTTCTGGCAAATAACCAGAAGAGTGTTTGGTTTATAGTTTATATATACTGTAATTTTAAAAATACTGGGAGTTTACACAGGTTGCTTCGCACAAAACAACGATGTCCTGTACAGTTCATGATGTACTCTAAATGAGATTACCAGATAGCTATCCGTTTGGGATTGTCTTTACTGTTCACAACTGGATATCATTACTACATTTTATTTGACCATGCGTTGCCGCGAAAACATACGTTGCGTTACAAGTGAAGAAAAGTGTTTTGACATATGCCCAACAGTAAACGCACTAAAATGTGACTGCGTTCATGTTGCTTTCTGGCAAATAACCAGAGGAGTGTTTGGTTTATTGTTTATATATATTGTAATTTTAATAATTCTGGGTGTTTACACATGTTGCTTTGCACGAAAAACACGATATCCTGTACAATTCATGATGTACTCTAAATGAGATTACCAGATAGCTATCTGTTTGGGATTGTCTTTACTGTTCAAACTGGATATCATTACTACATTGTATTTGACCATGCGTTTCCGCGAAAACATACGATGCGTTACAAGTGGAAGAAACGTGCTTGCACAAGGACCCAACAGTAAACGCACTAAAATGTGACTGCGTTCATGTTGCTTACTGGCAATAACCAGAATTGTTTTGTTTATACGTTCTACATACTGTGAGTTTAAGTTAGTGGGAGATTAAACATGTATGTTTTGCACAAACAGCGATATCCTGTACAATTCATGATGTACTCTAAATGAGATTACCAGATAGCTATCAGTTTAGGATTGTCTTTACTGTTCACAGCTGGATATCATTACTACATTTTATTTGACCATGCGTTTCCGCGAAAACATACGTTGCGTTACAAGTGAAGAAAAGTGTTGCACATAGACCCAACCAGTAAACGCACTAAAATGTGACTGCGTTCATGTTGCTTACTGGCAAAAACCAGAAGTGTCTGGTTTAAAGTTTATATATACTGTAATTTTAAGAATACTGGGTGTTTAAACATGTTGTTTTGCACAAAACAACGATATCCTGTACAATACATGATGTACTCTAAATGAGATTTCCACATACCTGTCCGTTTGGGATAGTTTTTTAATGTTTAAAACTGGATATCATTACTACATTGTATTTGACCGTGCGTTTCCGCGAAAACATAGGATGCGTTACAAGTGGAAGAAAAGTGTTTGCACATAGACCCAACAGTAAACGCACTAAAATGTGACTGCGTTCATGTTGCTTTCTGGCAAATAACCAGAAGCAGGTTTGCTTTAAAGTTTATATATACCGTAATTTAAAGAATACTGGCTGTTTAAACATGTTGTTTTGTTTCAAACAACGATTTCCTGTACAATTCATGATGAATTCATATGAGATTATCCGGTTCGCTATCCGTATGGGATTGTGTTTACTGTTCACAACTGGATATCCTTACTACATTGAATTTGAACGTGCGTTTCCGCGAAAACATACGATGCGTTACAAGTGGAAGAAAAGTGTTTTCACATAGACAAAACAGTAAACGCACTAAAATGTGACTGCGTTCATGACGCGTTCTGGCAAATAACCAGAAGTGTTTTGTTTACACGTTCTACATACTGTGAGTTTTAAACATGCTGTTTTGCACAAACAGCGATATCCTGTACATTTCATGATGTACTCTAAATGAGATTACCAGATAGCTATCAGTTTGGGATTGTCTTTACTGTTCACAAATGAATATCATTACTACATTTTATTTGACCATGCGTTGCCGCGAAAACATACGTTGCGTTACAAGTGAAGAAAAGTGTTGCACATAGACCCTACAGTAAACGCACTAAAATGTGACTGCGTTCATGTTGCTTACTGGCAAAAACCAGAAGAGTGTCTGTTAAAGTTTGTATATACTATTATTTTAAGAATACTGGGTGTTTAAACATGTTGTTTTGCACAAAACAACGATATCCTGTACAATTCATGATGTACTCTAAATGAGCAGCTAGATATCCTTTCGGGATTGTCATTACTGTTAACAACTGAATATCATTACTACATTGTATTTGACAGTGCATTTCCGCGAAAACATACGATGCGTTACAAGTGGAAAAAAAGTGTTTTCACATAGACCTAACAGTAAACGCACTAAAATGTGACTGCGTTCATGGTGCTTTCTGGCAAATAACCAGAAGAGTGTTTGGTTTATAGTTTATATATACTGTAATTTTAAAAATACTGGGAGTTTACACAGGTTGCTTCGCACAAAACAACGATGTCCTGTACAATTCATGATGTACTCTAAATGAGATTACCAGATAGCTATCCGTTTGGGATTGTCTTTACTGTTCACAACTGGATATCATTACTACATTTTATTTGACCATGCGTTGCCGCGAAAACATACGTTGCGTTACAAGTGAAGAAAAATGTTTTCACATATGCCCAACAGTAAACGCAATAAAATGTGACTGCGTTCATGTTGCTTTCTGGCAAATAACCAGAGGAGTGTTTGGTTTATTGTTTATATATATTGTAATTTTAATAATTCTGAGTGTTTACACATGTTGCTTTGCACGAAAAACACGATATCCTGTACAATTCATGATGTACTCTAAATGAGATTACCAGGTAGATATCCGTTTGTTATTGTCTTTACTGTTCAAACTGGATATCATTACTACATTATATTTGACCATGCATTTCCGCGAAAACATAGGATGCGTTGCAAGTGGAAGAAAAGTGTTTTCACATATACCCAATAGTAAACGTACTAAAATGTGACTGCGTTCATGTTGCTTTCTGGCAATAACCAGCAGTGTTTTGTTTACACGTTCTACATACTGTGAGTTTAAGTTAGTGGGAGATTAAACATGTTGTTTTGCACAAACAGCGATATCCTGTACAATTCATGATGTACTCTAAATGAGATTACCAGATAGCTATCCGTTTGGGATTGTCTTTACTGTTCACAACTGGATATCATTACTACATTTTATTTGACCATGCATTGCCGCGAAAACATACGTTGCGTTACAAGTGAAGAAAAGTGTTTTCACATATGCCCAACAGTAAACGCACTAAAATGTGACTGCGTTCATGTTGCTTTCTGGCAAATAACCAGAGGAGTGTTTGGTTTATTGTTTATATATATTGTAATTTTAATAATTCTGGGTGTTTACACATGTTGCTTTGCACGAAAAACACGATATCCTGTACAATTCATGATGTACTCTTAATGAGATTACCAGATAGCTATCTGTTTGGGATTGTCTTTACTGTTCAAATTGGATATCATTACTACATTATATTTGACCATGCATTTCCGCGAAAACATAGGATGCGTTGCAAGTGGAAGAAAAGTGTTTTCACATATACCCAATAGTAAACGCACTAAAATGTGACTGCGTTCATGTTGCTTTCTGGCAATAACCAGAAGTGTTTTGTTTACACGTTCTACATACTGTGAGTTTAAGTTAGTGGGAGATTAAACATGTTGTTTTGTACAAACAGCGATATCCTGTACAATTCATGATGTACTCTAAATGAGATTACCAGATAGCTATCAGTTTGGGATTGTCTTTACTGTTCACAAATGAATATCATTACTACATTTTATTTGACCATGCGTTGCCGCGAAAACATACGTTGCGTTACAAGTGAAGAAAAGTGTTGCACATAGACCCTACAGTAAACGCACTAAAATGTGACTGCGTTCATGTTGCTTACTGGCAAAAACCAGAAGAGTGTCTGTTAAAGTTTGTATATACTGTAATTTTAAGAATACTGGGTGTTTAAACAGGTTGTTATGCACAAAACGATATCCTGTACAATTCATGATGTACTCTAAATGAGCAGCTAGATATCCTTTCGGGATTGTCATTACTGTTAACAACTGAATATCATTACTACATTGTATTTGACAGTGCATTTCCGCGAAAACATACGATGCGTTACAAGTGGAAAAAAAGTGTTTTCACATAGACCTAACAGTAAACGCACTAAAATGTGACTGCGTTCATGGTGCTTTCTGGCAAATAACCAGAAGAGTGTTTGGTTTATAGTTTATATATACTGTAATTTTAAAAATACTGGGAGTTTACACAGGTTGCTTCGCACAAAACAACGATGTCCTGTACAGTTCATGATGTACTCTAAATGAGATTACCAGATAGCTATCCGTTTGGGATTGTCTTTACTGTTCACAACTGGATATCATTACTACATTTTATTTGACCATGCGTTGCCGCGAAAACATACGTTGCGTTACAAGTGAAGAAAAGTGTTTTGACATATGCCCAACAGTAAACGCACTAAAATGTGACTGCGTTCATGTTGCTTTCTGGCAAATAACCAGAGGAGTGTTTGGTTTATTGTTTATATATATTGTAATTTTAATAATTCTGGGTGTTTACACATGTTGCTTTGCACGAAAAACACGATATCCTGTACAATTCATGATGTACTCTAAATGAGATTACCAGATAGCTATCTGTTTGGGATTGTCTTTACTGTTCAAACTGGATATCATTACTACATTGTATTTGACCATGCGTTTCCGCGAAAACATACGATGCGTTACAAGTGGAAGAAACGTGCTTGCACAAGGACCCAACAGTAAACGCACTAAAATGTGACTGCGTTCATGTTGCTTACTGGCAATAACCAGAATTGTTTTGTTTATACGTTCTACATACTGTGAGTTTAAGTTAGTGGGAGATTAAACATGTATGTTTTGCACAAACAGCGATATCCTGTACAATTCATGATGTACTCTAAATGAGATTACCAGATAGCTATCAGTTTAGGATTGTCTTTACTGTTCACAGCTGGATATCATTACTACATTTTATTTGACCATGCGTTTCCGCGAAAACATACGTTGCGTTACAAGTGAAGAAAAGTGTTGCAC
Organism: Tokudaia tokunoshimensis; assembly: GCA_036184795.1. Lineage (NCBI taxonomy): Eukaryota > Metazoa > Chordata > Mammalia > Rodentia > Muridae > Tokudaia > Tokudaia tokunoshimensis. The sequence goes on from BTHU01000018.1 coordinate 43,194,244, forward strand.
ATAGACCCAACCAGTAAACGCACTAAAATGTGACTGCGTTCATGTTGCTTACTGGCAAAAACCAGAAGTGTCTGGTTTAAAGTTTATATATACTGTAATTTTAAGAATACTGGGTGTTTAAACATGTTGTTTTGCACAAAACAACGATATCCTGTACAATACATGATGTACTCTAAATGAGATTTCCACATACCTGTCCGTTTGGGATAGTTTTTTAATGTTTAAAACTGGATATCATTACTACATTGTATTTGACCGTGCGTTTCCGCGAAAACATAGGATGCGTTACAAGTGGAAGAAAAGTGTTTGCACATAGACCCAACAGTAAACGCACTAAAATGTGACTGCGTTCATGTTGCTTTCTGGCAAATAACCAGAAGCAGGTTTGCTTTAAAGTTTATATATACCGTAATTTAAAGAATACTGGCTGTTTAAACATGTTGTTTTGTTTCAAACAACGATTTCCTGTACAATTCATGATGAATTCATATGAGATTATCCGGTTCGCTATCCGTATGGGATTGTGTTTACTGTTCACAACTGGATATCCTTACTACATTGAATTTGAACGTGCGTTTCCGCGAAAACATACGATGCGTTACAAGTGGAAGAAAAGTGTTTTCACATAGACAAAACAGTAAACGCACTAAAATGTGACTGCGTTCATGACGCGTTCTGGCAAATAACCAGAAGTGTTTTGTTTACACGTTCTACATACTGTGAGTTTTAAACATGCTGTTTTGCACAAACAGCGATATCCTGTACATTTCATGATGTACTCTAAATGAGATTACCAGATAGCTATCAGTTTGGGATTGTCTTTACTGTTCACAAATGAATATCATTACTACATTTTATTTGACCATGCGTTGCCGCGAAAACATACGTTGCGTTACAAGTGAAGAAAAGTGTTGCACATAGACCCTACAGTAAACGCACTAAAATGTGACTGCGTTCATGGTGCTTTCTGGCAAATAACCAGAAGAGTGTTTGGTTTATAGTTTATATATACTGTATATAGATGAGAGTGAAGATTTGTAACTTAAAGGGCCAGTAAACATCTTCAACAAAATTATGGAGGAAAACTTCCCTAACCTAAAGAGAGAGATGCCGATGAACGTACAAGAAGCCTACAGAACTCCAAACAGATTGGACCAGAACAGAAATACCTCCCGTCACATAATAATCAAAACACCGAATGTTCTAAACAAAGAAAGAATACTAAAAGCAGTAAGAGAAAAGGGCCAAGTAACATACAAAGGAAGACCTATCCGAATCACATCAGACTTCTCACCAGAGACTATGAAAGCCAGAAGATCCTGGGCAGATCTCATGCAGACACTAAGACAGCACAAATGCCAGCCTAGACTACTATACCCAGCAAAACTCTCAATCACCATAGATGGAGAGACCAAGATAGTCCATGATAAAACCAAATTTTCACAATATCTTTCCACAAATCCAGCCCTGCAACGGATAATAGGTGGAAACCTCCAATACAGGGAGAGAAACAACACCCTGGAAAAAATGAGATAATAACCTTCTTGAATCAAACCCAAAAGTAGATAACCACTCAAACATAAAGATAGCGTCAAGAATGGCAGATGGCAATAATCACTATGCCTTAATCTCTCTTAATATCAATGGTCTCAATTCCCCAATTAAAAGACATAGACTAGCAGACTGGATACGTAAACAGGACCCAGCTTTTTGCTGCATGCAGGAAACGCACCTCAGTGTCAAAGACAAACACTACCTCAGAGTAAAAGGCTGGAAAACAATTTTACAAGCAAATGGCCCCAAGAAACGAGGTGGAGTAGCCATCCTAATATCGGATAAAATTGATTTTCAACCCAAAGTCATCAAAAAAGACACAGAAGGACACTACATACTGATCAAGGGAAAAATCCACCATCAAGAACTCTCAATCCTGAATATCTATGCTCCAAATGCAAGGGCACCCTCATTCGTAAAAGAAACTTTACTAAAACTCAAAGCACACATCGCACCGCACACAATAATAGTGGGTGACTTCAACACCCCGCTCTCTGAAATGGATCGTTCAGGAAAGCAGAAACTAAACAGGGACACAGTGAATCTAATTGAAGCCTTGGACCAAATGGAACTAACTGATATATATAGAACATTTCATCCTAGAGCTAAAGAATACACCTTCTTCTCAGCTCCTCATGGTACCTTCTCCAAAATTGACCATATAATTGGTCACAAATCAGACCTCAACAGATACAAGAAGATAGAAATAATCCCATGCCTCCTATCAGATCACTATGGAATAAGGGTGGTCTTCAATGGCAACAAAAACAAAAGAAAACCCACGTACACATGGAGGCTGAACAATGCTCTACTCAATGATAACTTGGTCAAGGTGGAAATAAAGAAAGAAATCAAAGACTTTTTGAAAGTTAATGAAAATGAAGGCACAACATACCCTAACTTATGGGACACAATGAAAGCAGTGCTAAGAGGAAAATTCATAGCCCTGAGTGCCGCCAAAAAGAAACGGGAGACAGCATACACTAACAGCTTAATGGCACACCTGAAAGCCCTGGAACAAAAAGAAGCAAATACACCAAAGAGGAGTAGAAGGCAGGAAATCATCAAACTCAGGGCTGAAATCAATCAAGTAGAAACAAATAAAACCATACAAAGAATCAACAAAACGAGGAGTTGGTTCTTTGAGAAAATCAACAAGATAGATAAGCCCTTAGCCAGACTAACCAGAGGGCACAGAGATAGTATCCAAATTAATAAAATCAGAAACGAAAAGGGAGAGATAACAACAGAAACTGAGGAAATTCAAAAAATCATCAGATCCTACTACAAAAACCTGTATTCAACACAACTAGAAAATCTTGAGGAAATGGACAATTTCCTTGACAGATACCAAGTACCAAAATTAAATCAGGATCAAATAGACCATCTAAACCGTCCTATAACCCCTGAAGAAATAGAAGTTGTCATTGGAAGTCTTCCAACCAAAAAAAGCACAGGTCCAGATGGTTTTAGTGCAGAATTCTATCAGACCTTCAAAGAAGACCTAACACCAATACTCTTCAAACTGTTCCACAAAATAGAAACAGAAGGAACACTACCCAACTCGTTCTATGAAGCCACAATTACACTAATACCAAAAGCACACAAAGATCCGACAAAGAAAGAGAATCTCAGGCCAATCTCTCTTATGAATATCGATGCAAAAATACTCAATAAAATTCTTGCCAACCGAATCCAAGAACACATCAAAACGATCATTCACCACGATCAAGTAGGCTTCATCCCAGGGATGCAGGGATGGTTCAATATAAGGAAATCCATCAATGTAATCCACTACATAAACAATCTCAAAGAAAAAAACCACATGGTCATCTCATTAGATGCTGAGAAAGCATTTGACAAAATTCAGCATCCTTTCATGCTAAAGGTCTTGGAAAGATCAGGAATTCAAGGCCCATATCTAAACATAGTAAAAGCAATTTACAGCAAACCAGTAGCCAGCATCAATCTAAACGGAGAGAAACTTGAAGCAATCCCACTAAAATCAGGGACTAGACAAGGCTGCCCTCTCTCTCCATATCTTTTCAATATAGTACTTGAAGTTCTAGCTAGAGCAATTAGACAAGAAAAAGAGGTCAAAGGGATACAAATTGGAAAGGAAGAAGTCAAACTATCACTATTTGCAGACGATATGATAGTATACATAAGCGACCCAAAGAACTCCACCAGAGAACTCCTACAGCTGATAAACGACTTCAGCAAAGTGGCCGGATATAAAATCAACTCAAGCAAGTCAGAAGCCTTCCTATACTCAAAGGATAAGCAGGCTGAGAAAGAAGTAAGAGAAATAATACCCTTTACGATAGCCACAAACCATATTAAGTATCTTGGCGTGACGCTAACCAAACAAGTGAAAGATCTGTATGACAAGAACTTCAAGTCTCTGAAGAAAGAAATTGAAGAAGACCTCGGAAGATGGAAAAATCTGCCATGCTCATGGATTGGCAGGATTAATATAGTAAAAATGAGCATCTTACCAAAAGTAATACACAGATTCAATGCAATCCCCATCAAAATCCCAACTCAATTCTTCATAGAGTTAGAAAGAGCAATTCAAAAATTCATCTGGAATAACAGAAAACCCAGAATAGCTAAAACTATTCTCAAGAGTAAAAGAACCTCTGGGGGAATCAGTATCCCGGACCTCAAGCTGTACTACAGAGCAATAGTGTTAAAAACTGCATGGTATTGGTACAGTAACAGACATGTAGATCAATGGAACAGAATTGAAGACCCAGAAATGAATCCACACTCCTATGGTCACTTGATCTTTGACAAAGGAGCTAAAACCATCCAGTGGAAAAAAGATAGCCTTTTCAACAAATGGTGCTGGCTCAGCTGGAGGTCAACATGCAGAAGAATGCAAATTGACCCATCCTTATCTCCTTGCACTAAGCTCAATTCTAAGTGGATCAAAGATCTCCACATAAAACCAGACACACTGAAACTAATAGAAGGGAAACTAGGGAAGAACCTTGAACATATGGGCACAGGGGAGAATTTCCTGAACAGAACTCCAATAGCTTATACTCTAAGATCAAGAATAGACAAATGGGACCTCATTAAATTACAAAGTTTTTGCAAGGCAAAAGACACCGTCAAAAAGACAAAGCGGCAACCAACTAACTGGGAAATGATCTTTACCAACCTTACATCCGACAGAGGGCTAATATCCAAGATATACAAAGAACTCAAGAAGTTAAACTCCAGAGAGGCAAGTAACCCTATTAAAAAATGGGGTACAGAGCTCCACAAAGAGTTCTCACCTGAAGAATATCTAATGGCTGAGAAGCACCTAAAGAGATGTTCATCATCCTTAGTCATTAGGGAAATGCAAATCAAAACAACCCTGAGATTCCATCTCACACCAGTCAGGATGGCTAAGATCAAAAACACAGGAGACAGCAGTTGTTGGCGAGGATGTGGAGAAAGAGGAACACTCCTCCACTGCTGGTGGAATTGCAGGCTGGTACAACCACTCTGGAAAGCAGTCTGGCGGCTCCTCAGAAAACTGGGCATGACACTTCCGGAGGATCCGGCTATACCACTCCTGGGCATATACCCAGAGACTTTACCTGCATGCAATAAGGACACATGCTCCACTATATTCATAGCAGCCTTATTTATAATAGCCAGAAGCTGGAAAGAACCCAGATGTCCCTCAACGGAGGAATGGATTCAGAAGATGTGGTATATTTACACAATGGAATACTACTCTGCAATTAAAAACAATGAATTCACGAAATTCCTAGGCAAATGGTCAGAACTTGAAAATATCATCCTTAGTGAGGTAACCCAATCACAAAAGATCACACATGGTATGAAGTCACTGATAAGGGGATATTGACCCAGAATCTCAGAATACCCTAGACACAATCAGCATATCAATAGATTTCTAAAAAGATGGAAGGAGAGACCCCTGGTCCTGGAAAGACTGGATGTAGGGGAACGCCAGGACAGAGTAATGAGAGGGGGTTGAACGGAGAAAAGAGGGAGGGAAGGGGGCTTATGGGACTTTCGGGGAGGGAGGAAACGGGAAAGGGGAAGTGATTTGGAATGTAAATTAAAAAAATAAAATAAAATTAAATTAAAAAAAAAAAAAAAAAAAAAAAATAAAAATGCATGTTCAAAAAAAAAAAAAAAAAAAAAAAGAATACTGGGTGTTTAAACATGTTGTTTTGCACAAAACAACGATATCCTGTACAATACATGATGTACTCTAAATGAGATTTCCACATACCTGTCCGTTTGGGATAGTTTTTTAATGTTTAAAACTGGATATCATTACTACATTGTATTTGACCGTGCGTTTCCGCGAAAACATAGGATGCGTTACAAGTGGAAGAAAAGTGTTTGCACATAGACCCAACAGTAAACGCACTAAAATGTGACTGCGTTCATGTTGCTTTCTGGCAAATAACCAGAAGCAGGTTTGCTTTAAAGTTTATATATACTGTAATTTAAAGAATACTGGCTGTTTAAACATGTTGTTTTGTTTCAAACAACGATTTCCTGTACAATTCATGATGAATTCATATGAGATTATCCGGTTCGCTATCCGTATGGGATTGTGTTTACTGTTCACAACTGGATATCCTTACTACATTGAATTTGAACGTGCGTTTCCGCGAAAACATACGATGCGTTACAAGTGGAAGAAAAGTGTTTTCACATAGACAAAACAGTAAACGCACTAAAATGTGACTGCGTTCATGACGCGTTCTGGCAAATAACCAGAAGTGTTTTGTTTACACGTTCTACATACTGTGAGTTTTAAACATGCTGTTTTGCACAAACAGCGATATCCTGTACATTTCATGATGTACTCTAAATGAGATTACCAGATAGCTATCAGTTTGGGATTGTCTTTACTGTTCAAAAATGAATATCATTACTACATTTTATTTGACCATGCGTTGCCGCGAAAACATACGTTGCGTTACAAGTGAAGAAAAGTGTTGCACATAGACCCTACAGTAAACGCACTAAAATGTGACTGCGTTCATGTTGCTTACTGGCAAAAACCAGAAGAGTGTCTGTTAAAGTTTGTATATACTATTATTTTAAGAATACTGGGTGTTTAAACATGTTGTTTTGCACAAAACAACGATATCCTGTACAATTCATGATGTACTCTAAATGAGCAGCTAGATATCCTTTCGGGATTGTCATTACTGTTAACAACTGAATATCATTACTACATTGTATTTGACAGTGCATTTCCGCGAAAACATACGATGCGTTACAAGTGGAAAAAAAGTGTTTTCACATAGACCTAACAGTAAACGCACTAAAATGTGACTGCGTTCATGGTGCTTTCTGGCAAATAACCAGAAGAGTGTTTGGTTTATAGTTTATATATACTGTAATTTTAAAAATACTGGGAGTTTACACAGGTTGCTTCGCACAAAACAACGATGTCCTGTACAATTCATGATGTACTCTAAATGAGATTACCAGATAGCTATCCGTTTGGGATTGTCTTTACTGTTCACAACTGGATATCATTACTACATTTTATTTGACCATGCGTTGCCGCGAAAACATACGTTGCGTTACAAGTGAAGAAAAGTGTTTTCACATATGCCCAACAGTAAACGCACTAAAATGTGACTGCGTTCATGTTGCTTTCTGGCAAATAACCAGAGGAGTGTTTGATTTATTGTTTATATATATTGTAATTTTAATAATTCTGGGTGTTTACACATGTTGCTTTGCACGAAAAACACGATATCCTGTACAATTCATGATGTACTCTAAATGAGATTACCAGATAGCTATCTGTTTGGGATTGTCTTTACTGTTCAAACTGGATATCATTACTACATTATATTTGACCATGCATTTCCGCGAAAACATAGGATGCGTTGCAAGTGGAAGAAAAGTGTTTTCACATATACCCAATAGTAAACGCACTAAAATGTGACTGCGTTCATGTTGCTTTCTGGCAATAACCAGAAGTGTTTTGTTTACACGTTCTACATACTGTGAGTTTAAGTTAGTGGGAGATTAAACATGTTGTTTTGTACAAACAGCGATATCCTGTACAATTCATGATGTACTCTAAATGAGATTACCAGATAGCTATCAGTTTAGGATTGTCTTTACTGTTCACAGCTGGATATCATTACTACATTTTATTTGACCATGCGTTTCCGCGAAAACATACGTTGCGTTACAAGTGAAGAAAAGTGTTGCACATAGACCCAACAGTAAACGCACTAAAATGTGACTGCGTTCATGTTGCTTACTGGCAAAAACCAGAAGTGTCTGGTTTAAAGTTTATATATACTGTAATTTTAAGAATACTGGGTGTTTAAACATGTTGTTTTACACAAAACAACGATATCCTGTACAATACATGATGTACTCTAAATGAGATTTCCACATACCTGTCCGTTTGGGATAGTTTTTTAATGTTTAAAACTGGATATCATTACTACATTGTATTTGACCGTGCGTTTCCGCGAAAACATAGGATGCGTTACAAGTGGAAGAAAAGTGTTTGCACATAGACCCAACAGTAAACGCACTAAAATGTGACTGCGTTCATGTTGCTTTCTGGCAAATAACCAGAAGCGGGTTTGCTTTAAAGTTTATATATACTGTAATTTAAAGAATACTGGCTGTTTAAACATGTTGTTTTGTACAAAACAACGATTTCCTGTACAATTCATGATGAATTCATATGAGATTATCCGGTTCGCTATCCGTATGGGATTGTGTTTACTGTTCACAACTGGATATCCTTACTACATTGAATTTGAACGTGCTTTTCCGTGAAAACATACGATGCGTTACAAGTGGAAGAAAAGTGTTTTCACATAGACAAAACAGTAAACGCACTAAAATGTGACTGCGTTCATGGTGCTTTCTGGCAAATAACCAGAAGTGTTTTGTTTACACGTTCTACATACTGTGAGTTTTAAACATGCTGTTTTGCACAAACAGCGATATCCTGTACATTTCATGATGTACTCTAAATGAGATTACCAGATAGCTATCAGTTTGGGATTGTCTTTACTGTTCACAGCTGGATATCATTACTACATTTTATTTGACCATGCGTTGCCGCGAAAACATACGTTGCGTTACAAGTGAAGAAAGTGTTGCACATAGACCCTACAGTAAACGCACTAAAATGTGACTGCGTTCATGTTGCTTACTGGCAAAAACCAGAAGAGTGTCTGTTAAAGTTTGTATATACTATTATTTTAAGAATACTGGGTGTTTAAACATGTTGTTTTGCACAAAACAACGATATCCTGTACAATTCATGATGTACTCTAAATGAGCAGCTAGATATCCTTTCGGGATTGTCATTACTGTTAACAACTGAATATCATTACTACATTGTATTTGACAGTGCATTTCCGCGAAAACATACGATGCGTTACAAGTGGAAAAAAAGTGTTTTCACATAGACCTAACAGTAAACGCACTAAAATGTGACTGCGTTCATGGTGCTTTCTGGCAAATAACCAGAAGAGTGTTTGGTTTATAGTTTATATATACTGTAATTTTAAAAATACTGGGAGTTTACACAGGTTGCTTCGCACAAAACAACGATGTCCTGTACAATTCATGATGTACTCTAAATGAGATTACCAGATAGCTATCCGTTTGGGATTGTCTTTACTGTTCACAACTGGATATCATTACTACATTTTATTTGACCATGCGTTGCCGCGAAAACATACGTTGCGTTACAAGTGAAGAAAAGTGTTTTCACATATGCCCAACAGTAAACGCACTAAAATGTGACTGCGTTCATGTTGCTTTCTGGCAAATAACCAGAGGAGTGTTTGGTTTATTGTTTATATATATTGTAATTTTAATAATTCTGGGTGTTTACACATGTTGCTTTGCACGAAAAACACGATATCCTGTACAATTCATGATGTACTCTAAATGAGATTACCAGATAGCTATCTGTTTGGGATTGTCTTTACTGTTCAAACTGGATATCATTACTACATTATATTTGACCATGCATTTCCGCGAAAACATAGGATGCGTTGCAAGTGGAAGAAAAGTGTTTTCACATATACCCAATAGTAAACGCACTAAAATGTGACTGCGTTCATGTTGCTTTCTGGCAATAACCAGAAGTGTTTTGTTTACACGTTCTACATACTGTGAGTTTAAGTTAGTGGGAGATTAAACATGTTGTTTTGTACAAACAGCGATATCCTGTACAATTCATGATGTACTCTAAATGAGATTACCAGATAGCTATCAGTTTAGGATTGTCTTTACTGTTCACAGCTGGATATCATTACTACATTTTATTTGACCATGCGTTTCCGCGAAAACATACGTTGCGTTACAAGTGAAGAAAAGTGTTGCACATAGACCCAACCAGTAAACGCACTAAAATGTGACTGCGTTCATGTTGCTTACTGGCAAAAACCAGAAGTGTCTGGTTTAAAGTTTATATATACTGTAATTTTAAGAATACTGGGTGTTTAAACATGTTGTTTTGCACAAAACAACGATATCCTGTACAATACATGATGTACTCTAAATGAGATTTCCACATACCTGTCCGTTTGGGATAGTTTTTTAATGTTTAAAACTGGATATCATTACTACATTGTATTTGACCGTGCGTTTCCGCGAAAACATAGGATGCGTTACAAGTGGAAGAAAAGTGTTTGCACATAGACCCAACAGTAAACGCACTAAAATGTGACTGCGTTCATGTTGCTTTCTGGCAAATAACCAGAAGCAGGTTTGCTTTAAAGTTTATATATACTGTAATTTAAAGAATACTGGCTGTTTAAACATGTTGTTTTGTTTCAAACAACGATTTCCTGTACAATTCATGATGAATTCATATGAGATTATCCGGTTCGCTATCCGTATGGGATTGTGTTTACTGTTCACAACTGGATATCCTTACTACATTGAATTTGAACGTGCGTTTCCGCGAAAACATACGATGCGTTACAAGTGGAAGAAAAGTGTTTTCACATAGACAAAACAGTAAACGCACTAAAATGTGACTGCGTTCATGACGCGTTCTGGCAAATAACCAGAAGTGTTTTGTTTACACGTTCTACATACTGTGAGTTTTAAACATGCTGTTTTGCACAAACAGCGATATCCTGTACATTTCATGATGTACTCTAAATGAGATTACCAGATAGCTATCAGTTTGGGATTGTCTTTACTGTTCACAAATGAATATCATTACTACATTTTATTTGACCATGCGTTGCCGCGAAAACATACGTTGCGTTACAAGTGAAGAAAAGTGTTGCACATAGACCCTACAGTAAACGCACTAAAATGTGACTGCGTTCATGTTGCTTACTGGCAAAAACCAGAAGAGTGTCTGTTAAAGTTTGTATATACTATTATTTTAAGAATACTGGGTGTTTAAACATGTTGTTTTGCACAAAACAATGATATCCTGTACAATTCATGATGTACTCTAAATGAGCAGCTAGATATCCTTTCGGGATTGTCATTACTGTTAACAACTGAATATCATTACTACATTGTATTTGACAGTGCATTTCCGCGAAAACATACGATGCGTTACAAGTGGAAAAAAAGTGTTTTCACATAGACCTAACAGTAAACGCACTAAAATGTGACTGCGTTCATGGTGCTTTCTGGCAAATAACCAGAAGAGTGTTTGGTTTATAGTTTATATATACTGTAATTTTAAAAATACTGGGAGTTTACACAGGTTGCTTCGCACAAAACAACGATGTCCTGTACAATTCATGATGTACTCTAAATGAGATTACCAGATAGCTATCCGTTTGGGATTGTCTTTACTGTTCACAACTGGATATCATTACTACATTTTATTTGACCATGCGTTGCCGCGAAAACATACGTTGCGTTACAAGTGAAGAAAAGTGTTTTCACATATGCCCAACAGTAAACGCACTAAAATGTGACTGCGTTCATGTTGCTTTCTGGCAAATAACCAGAGGAGTGTTTGGTTTATTGTTTATATATATTGTAATTTTAATAATTCTGGGTGTTTACACATGTTGCTTTGCACGAAAAACACGATATCCTGTACAATTCATGATGTACTCTAAATGAGATTACCAGATAGCTATCTGTTTGGGATTGTCTTTACTGTTCAAACTGGATATCATTACTACATTATATTTGACCATGCATTTCCGCGAAAACATAGGATGCGTTGCAAGTGGAAGAAAAGTGTTTTCACATATACCCAATAGTAAACGCACTAAAATGTGACTGCGTTCATGTTGCTTTCTGGCAATAACCAGAAGTGTTTTGTTTACACGTTCTACATACTGTGAGTTTAAGTTAGTGGGAGATTAAACATGTTGTTTTGTACAAACAGCGATATCCTGTACAATTCATGATGTACTCTAAATGAGATTACCAGATAGCTATCAGTTTAGGATTGTCTTTACTGTTCACAGCTGGATATCATTACTACATTTTATTTGACCATGCGTTTCCGCGAAAACATACGTTGCGTTACAAGTGAAGAAAAGTGTTGCACATAGACCCAACCAGTAAACGCACTAAAATGTGACTGCGTTCATGTTGCTTACTGGCAAAAACCAGAAGTGTCTGGTTTAAAGTTTATATATACTGTAATTTTAAGAATACTGGGTGTTTAAACATGTTGTTTTGCACAAAACAACGATATCCTGTACAATACATGATGTACTCTAAATGAGATTTCCACATACCTGTCCGTTTGGGATAGTTTTTTAATGTTTAAAACTGGATATCATTACTACATTGTATTTGACCGTGCGTTTCCGCGAAAACATAGGATGCGTTACAAGTGGAAGAAAAGTGTTTGCACATAGACCCAACAGTAAACGCACTAAAATGTGACTGCGTTCATGTTGCTTTCTGGCAAATAACCAGAAGCAGGTTTGCTTTAAAGTTTATATATACTGTAATTTAAAGAATACTGGCTGTTTAAACATGTTGTTTTGTTTCAAACAACGATTTCCTGTACAATTCATGATGAATTCATATGAGATTATCCGGTTCGCTATCCGTATGGGATTGTGTTTACTGTTCACAACTGGATATCCTTACTACATTGAATTTGAACGTGCGTTTCCGCGAAAACATACGATGCGTTACAAGTGGAAGAAAAGTGTTTTCACATAGACAAAACAGTAAACGCACTAAAATGTGACTGCGTTCATGACGCGTTCTGGCAAATAACCAGAAGTGTTTTGTTTACACGTTCTACATACTGTGAGTTTTAAACATGCTGTTTTGCACAAACAGCGATATCCTGTACATTTCATGATGTACTCTAAATGAGATTACCAGATAGCTATCAGTTTGGGATTGTCTTTACTGTTCACAAATGAATATCATTACTACATTTTATTTGACCATGCGTTGCCGCGAAAACATACGTTGCGTTACAAGTGAAGAAAAGTGTTGCACATAGACCCTACAGTAAACGCACTAAAATGTGACTGCGTTCATGTTGCTTACTGGCAAAAACCAGAAGAGTGTCTGTTAAAGTTTGTATATACTATTATTTTAAGAATACTGGGTGTTTAAACATGTTGTTTTGCACAAAACAATGATATCCTGTACAATTCATGATGTACTCTAAATGAGCAGCTAGATATCCTTTCGGGATTGTCATTACTGTTAACAACTGAATATCATTACTACATTGTATTTGACAGTGCATTTCCGCGAAAACATACGATGCGTTACAAGTGGAAAAAAAGTGTTTTCACATAGACCTAACAGTAAACGCACTAAAATGTGACTGCGTTCATGGTGCTTTCTGGCAAATAACCAGAAGAGTGTTTGGTTTATAGTTTATATATACTGTAATTTTAAAAATACTGGGAGTTTACACAGGTTGCTTCGCACAAAACAACGATGTCCTGTACAATTCATGATGTACTCTAAATGAGATTACCAGATAGCTATCCGTTTGGGATTGTCTTTACTGTTCACAACTGGATATCATTACTACATTTTATTTGACCATGCGTTGCCGCGAAAACATACGTTGCGTTACAAGTGAAGAAAAGTGTTTTCACATATGCCCAACAGTAAACGCACTAAAATGTGACTGCGTTCATGTTGCTTTCTGGCAAATAACCAGAGGAGTGTTTGATTTATTGTTTATATATATTGTAATTTTAATAATTCTGGGTGTTTACACATGTTGCTTTGCACGAAAAACACGATATCCTGTACAATTCATGATGTACTCTAAATGAGATTACCAGATAGCTATCTGTTTGGGATTGTCTTTACTGTTCAAACTGGATATCATTACTACATTATATTTGACCATGCATTTCCGCGAAAACATAGGATGCGTTGCAAGTGGAAGAAAAGTGTTTTCACATATACCCAATAGTAAACGCACTAAAATGTGACTGCGTTCATGTTGCTTTCTGGCAATAACCAGAAGTGTTTTGTTTACACGTTCTACATACTGTGAGTTTAAGTTAGTGGGAGATTAAACATGTTGTTTTGTACAAACAGCGATATCCTGTACAATTCATGATGTACTCTAAATGAGATTACCAGATAGCTATCAGTTTAGGATTGTCTTTACTGTTCACAGCTGGATATCATTACTACATTTTATTTGACCATGCGTTTCCGCGAAAACATACGTTGCGTTACAAGTGAAGAAAAGTGTTGCACATAGACCCAACAGTAAACGCACTAAAATGTGACTGCGTTCATGTTGCTTACTGGCAAAAACCAGAAGTGTCTGGTTTAAAGTTTATATATACTGTAATTTTAAGAATACTGGGTGTTTAAACATGTTGTTTTGCACAAAACAACGATATCCTGTACAATACATGATGTACTCTAAATGAGATTTCCACATACCTGTCCGTTTGGGATAGTTTTTTAATGTTTAAAACTGGATATCATTACTACATTGTATTTGACCGTGCGTTTCCGCGAAAACATAGGATGCGTTACAAGTGGAAGAAAAGTGTTTGCACATAGACCCAACAGTAAACGCACTAAAATGTGACTGCGTTCATGTTGCTTTCTGGCAAATAACCAGAAGCGGGTTTGCTTTAAAGTTTATATATACTGTAATTTAAAGAATACTGGCTGTTTAAACATGTTGTTTTGTACAAAACAACGATTTCCTGTACAATTCATGATGAATTCATATGAGATTATCCGGTTCGCTATCCGTATGGGATTGTGTTTACTGTTCACAACTGGATATCCTTACTACATTGAATTTGAACGTGCGTTTCCGCGAAAACATACGATGCGTTACAAGTGGAAGAAAAGTGTTTTCACATAGACAAAACAGTAAACGCACTAAAATGTGACTGCGTTCATGGTGCTTTCTGGCAAATAACCAGAAGTGTTTTGTTTACACGTTCTACATACTGTGAGTTTTAAACATGCTGTTTTGCACAAACAGCGATATCCTGTACATTTCATGATGTACTCTAAATGAGATTACCAGATAGCTATCAGTTTGGGATTGTCTTTACTGTTCACAGCTGATATCATTACTACATTTTATTTGACCATGCGTTGCCGCGAAAACATACGTTGCGTTACAAGTGAAGAAAAGTGTTGCACATAGACCCTACAGTAAACGCACTAAAATGTGACTGCGTTCATGTTGCTTACTGGCAAAAACCAGAAGAGTGTCTGTTAAAGTTTGTATATACTATTATTTTAAGAATACTGGGTGTTTAAACATGTTGTTTTGCACAAAACAACGATATCCTGTACAATTCATGATGTACTCTAAATGAGCAGCTAGATATCCTTTCGGGATTGTCATTACTGTTAACAACTGAATATCATTACTACATTGTATTTGACAGTGCATTTCCGCGAAAACATACGATGCGTTACAAGTGGAAAAAAAGTGTTTTCACATAGACCTAACAGTAAACGCACTAAAATGTGACTGCGTTCATGGTGCTTTCTGGCAAATAACCAGAAGAGTGTTTGGTTTATAGTTTATATATACTGTAATTTTAAAAATACTGGGAGTTTACACAGGTTGCTTCGCACAAAACAACGATGTCCTGTACAATTCATGATGTACTCTAAATGAGATTACCAGATAGCTATCCGTTTGGGATTGTCTTTACTGTTCACAACTGGATATCATTACTACATTTTATTTGACCATGCGTTGCCGCGAAAACATACGTTGCGTTACAAGTGAAGAAAAGTGTTTTCACATATGCCCAACAGTAAACGCACTAAAATGTGACTGCGTTCATGTTGCTTTCTGGCAAATAACCAGAGGAGTGTTTGGTTTATTGTTTATATATATTGTAATTTTAATAATTCTGGGTGTTTACACATGTTGCTTTGCACGAAAAACACGATATCCTGTACAATTCATGATGTACTCTAAATGAGATTACCAGATAGCTATCTGTTTGGGATTGTCTTTACTGTTCAAACTGGATATCATTACTACATTATATTTGACCATGCATTTCCGCGAAAACATAGGATGCGTTGCAAGTGGAAGAAAAGTGTTTTCACATATACCCAATAGTAAACGCACTAAAATGTGACTGCGTTCATGTTGCTTTCTGGCAATAACCAGAAGTGTTTTGTTTACACGTTCTACATACTGTGAGTTTAAGTTAGTGGGAGATTAAACATGTTGTTTTGTACAAACAGCGATATCCTGTACAATTCATGATGTACTCTAAATGAGATTACCAGATAGCTATCAGTTTAGGATTGTCTTTACTGTTCACAGCTGGATATCATTACTACATTTTATTTGACCATGCGTTTCCGCGAAAACATACGTTGCGTTACAAGTGAAGAAAAGTGTTGCACATAGACCCAACAGTAAACGCACTAAAATGTGACTGCGTTCATGTTGCTTACTGGCAAAAACCAGAAGTGTCTGGTTTAAAGTTTATATATACTGTAATTTTAAGAATACTGGGTGTTTAAACATGTTGTTTTGCACAAAACAACGATATCCTGTACAATACATGATGTACTCTAAATGAGATTTCCACATACCTGTCCGTTTGGGATAGTTTTTTAATGTTTAAAACTGGATATCATTACTACATTGTATTTGACCGTGCGTTTCCGCGAAAACATAGGATGCGTTACAAGTGGAAGAAAAGTGTTTGCACATAGACCCAACAGTAAACGCACTAAAATGTGACTGCGTTCATGTTGCTTTCTGGCAAATAACCAGAAGCGGGTTTGCTTTAAAGTTTATATATACTGTAATTTAAAGAATACTGGCTGTTTAAACATGTTGTTTTGTACAAAACAACGATTTCCTGTACAATTCATGATGAATTCATATGAGATTATCCGGTTCGCTATCCGTATGGGATTGTGTTTACTGTTCACAACTGGATATCCTTACTACATTGAATTTGAACGTGCTTTTCCGCGAAAACATACGATGCGTTACAAGTGGAAGAAAAGTGTTTTCACATAGACAAAACAGTAAACGCACTAAAATGTGACTGCGTTCATGACGCTTTCTGGCAAATAACCAGAAGTGTTTTGTTTACACGTTCTACATACTGTGAGTTTTAAACATGCTGTTTTGCACAAACAGCGATATCCTGTACATTTCATGATGTACTCTAAATGAGATTACCAGATAGCTATCAGTTTGGGATTGTCTTTACTGTTCACAAATGAATATCATTACTACATTTTATTTGACCATGCGTTGCCGCGAAAACATACGTTGCGTTACAAGTGAAGAAAAGTGTTGCACATAGACCCTACAGTAAACGCACTAAAATGTGACTGCGTTCATGTTGCTTACTGGCAAAAACCAGAAGAGTGTCTGTTAAAGTTTGTATATACTGTAATTTTAAGAATACTGGGTGTTTAAACATGTTGTTTTGCACAAAACAACGATATCCTGTACAATTCATGATGTACTCTAAATGAGCAGCTAGATATCCTTTCGGGATTGTCATTACTGTTAACAACTGAATATCATTACTACATTGTATTTGACAGTGCATTTCCGCGAAAACATACGATGCGTTACAAGTGGAAAAAAAGTGTTTTCACATAGACCTAACAGTAAACGCACTAAAATGTGACTGCGTTCATGGTGCTTTCTGGCAAATAACCAGAAGAGTGTTTGGTTTATAGTTTATATATACTGTAATTTTAAAAATACTGGGAGTTTACACAGGTTGCTTCGCACAAAACAACGATGTCCTGTACAATTCATGATGTACTCTAAATGAGATTACCAGATAGCTATCCGTTTGGGATTGTCTTTACTGTTCACAACTGGATATCATTACTACATTTTATTTGACCATGCGTTGCCGCGAAAACATACGTTGCGTTACAAGTGAAGAAAAGTGTTTTCACATATGCCCAACAGTAAACGCACTAAAATGTGACTGCGTTCATGTTGCTTTCTGGCAAATAACCAGAGGAGTGTTTGGTTTATTGTTTATATATATTGTAATTTTAATAATTCTGGGTGTTTACACATGTTGTTTTGCACGAAAACACGATATCCTGTACAATTCATGATGTACTCTAAATGAGATTACCAGATAGCTATCTGTTTGGGATTGTCTTTACTGTTCAAACTGGATATCATTACTACATTGTATTTGACCATGCGTTTCCGCGAAAACATACGTTGCGTTACAAGTGAAGAAAAGTGTTTTCACATATGCCCAACAGTAAACGCACTAAAATGTGACTGCGTTCATGTTGCTTTCTGGCAATAACCAGAAGTGTTTTGTTTACACGTTCTACATACTGTGAGTTTAAGTTAGTGGGAGATTAAACATGTTGTTTTGTACAAACAGCGATATCCTGTACAATTCATGATGTACTCTAAATGAGATTACCAGATAGCTATCAGTTTAGGATTGTCTTTACTGTTCACAGCTGGATATCATTACTACATTTTATTTGACCATGCGTTTCCGCGAAAACATACGTTGCGTTACAAGTGAAGAAAAGTGTTGCACATAGACCCAACAGTAAACGCACTAAAATGTGACTGCGTTCATGTTGCTTACTGGCAAAAACCAGAAGTGTCTGGTTTAAAGTTTATATATACTGTAATTTTAAGAATACTGGGTGTTTAAACATGTTGTTTTGCACAAAACAACGATATCCTGTACAATACATGATGTACTCTAAATGAGATTTCCACATACCTGTCCGTTTGGGATAGTTTTTTAAGTTATAAAACTGGATATCATTACTACATTGTATTTGACCGTGCGTTTCCGCGAAAACATAGGATGCGTTACAAGTGGAAGAAAAGTGTTTGCACATAGACCCAACAGTAAACGCACTAAAATGTGACTGCGTTCATGTTGCTTTCTGGCAAATAACCAGAAGCGGGTTTGCTTTAAAGTTTATATATACTGTAATTTAAAGAATACTGGCTGTTTAAACATGTTGTTTTGTACAAAACAACGATTTCCTGTACAATTCATGATGAATTCATATGAGATTATCCGGTTCGCTATCCGTATGGGATTGTGTTTACTGTTCACAACTGGATATCCTTACTACATTGAATTTGAACGTGCGTTTCCGCGAAAACATACGATGCGTTACAAGTGGAAGAAAAGTGTTTTCACATAGACAAAACAGTAAACGCACTAAAATGTGACTGCGTTCATGACGCTTTCTGGCAAATAACCAGAAGTGTTTTGTTTACACGTTCTACATACTGTGAGTTTAAGTTAGTGGGAGATTAAACATGTTGTTTTGCACAAACAGCGATATCCTGTACAATTCATGATGTACTCTAAATGAGATTACCAGATAGCTATCCGTTTGGGATTGTCTTTACTGTTCACAACTGGATATCATTACTACATTTTATTTGACCATGCGTTGCCGAGAAAACATACGTTGCGTTACGAGTGAAGAAAAGTGTTTGCACATAGACCCAACAGTAAACGCACTAAAATGTGACTGCGTTCATTTTGCTTTCTGGCAAATAACCAGAAGAGGTTTGGTTTACACTTTCCATATAGTCTGAGTTAAAGAATACAGTGTGTTTAATAATGTTCTTTTGCACAAAACAATGATAACCTGTAGAATTCATGATGTACTCCTAATGAGATTACCAGCCGGGCGGTGGTGGCACACGCCTTTAATCCCAGTACTTGGGAGGCAGAAGCATGTGGATTTCTGAGTTCGAGGCCTGTCTGGTCTAAAAAAGTGATTCCAGGACAGCCAGGGCTACACAGAGAAACCCTGTCTCAAAAATCCAAAAATAAAAAATAAATAAATAAATAAATAAAAATGATATTAAGAGATAGATATCAGTGTGGGATTCTCTTTACTGTTCAAAACAGGATATCATTACTACCTTGTATTTGACCATGCGTTACTGCGAAAACATAGGATGCGTTACAAGCAGAAGAAAAGTGTTTGCACATAGACTCACCAGTAAACGCACTAAAATGTGACTGCGTTGATGTTGCTTTCTGGCAATAACCAGAAGTGTTTTGTTTACACGTTCTACATACTGTGAGTTTAAGATAGTGGTAGATTAAACATGTTGTTTTGCACAAACAGCGATATCCTGTGCAATTCATGATGTACTCTAAATAAGTTTACCAGATAGCTATCAGTTTGAGATTGTCTTTACTATTCACAACTTGATATCATTACTACATTTTATTTGACCATGCGTTTCCGCGAAAACATACATTGCGTTACAAGGGAAGAAAAGTGTTTGCACATAGACCCAACAGTAAACGCACTAAAATGTGACTGCGTTCATGTTGCTTTCTGGCAAATAACCGGAAGAGTGTCTGGTTAAAGTTTATATATACTGTAATTTTAAGAATACTGGTTGTTTAAACATGTTTTGCACAAAACAACGATATCCTGTACAATACATAATGTACTCTAAATGAGATTTCCAGATACCTTTCCGTTTTGGATAGTTTTTTAATGTTTAAAACTGGAAATCATTATTACATTGTATTTGACCATGCGTGTCCGCGAAAACATCCGATGCATTACAAGTGGAAGAAAAGTGTTTGCACAAAGACCCAAGAGTAAACGCGCTAAAATGTGACTGCGTTCATGTTGCTTTTTGGCAACTAACCAGAAGAGTGTTTCGTTTACACTTTCTATATACTGTGAGTTTAAGAATACTGGGTGTTTAAACATGTTGTTTTGCACAAACAGCGATATCCTGTACACAGGTTGCTTCGCACAAAACAACGATGTCCTGTACAATTCATGATGTACTCTAAATGAGATTACCAGATAGCTATCCGTCTGGGATTGTCTTTACTGTTCACAACTGAATATCATTAGTACATTGTATTTGACCGCGCGTTTCAGCGAAAACATACGATGCGTTACATGTGGAAGAAAAGTACACATTGACCTAACAGTAAACGCACTAAAATGTGACTGAGTTCATGTTGCTTTCTGGCAAATAACCAGAAGAGTGTTTGGTTTAAAGTTTATATATACTGTAATTTTAAGAATACTGGGTGTTTAAACATGTTGTTTTGCACAAAACAACGATATCCTGTACAATTCATGATGTACTCTAAATGAGCAGCTAGATATCCTTTCGGGATTGTCATTACTGTTAACAACTGAATATCATTACTACATTGTATTTGACAGTGCATTTCCGCGAAAACATACGATGCGTTACAAGTGGAAAAAAAGTGTTTTCACATAGACCTAACAGTAAACGCACTAAAATGTGACTGCGTTCATGGTGCTTTCTGGCAAATAACCAGAAGAGTGTTTGGTTTATAGTTTATATATACTGTATATAGATGAGAGTGAAGATTTGTAACTTAAAGGGCCAGTAAACATCTTCAACAAAATTATGGAGGAAAACTTCCCTAACCTAAAGAGAGAGATGCCGATGAACGTACAAGAAGCCTACAGAACTCCAAACAGATTGGACCAGAACAGAAATACCTCCCGTCACATAATAATCAAAACACCGAATGTTCTAAACAAAGAAAGAATACTAAAAGCAGTAAGAGAAAAGGGCCAAGTAACATACAAAGGAAGACGTATCCGAATCACATCAGACTTCTCACCAGAGACTATGAAAGCCAGAAGATCCTGGGCAGATCTCATGCAGACACTAAGACAGCACAAATGCCAGCCTAGACTACTATACCCAGCAAAACTCTCAATCACCATAGATGGAGAGACCAAGATAGTCCATGATAAAACCAAATTTTCACAATATCTTTCCACAAATCCAGCCCTGCAACGGATAATAGGTGGAAACCTCCAATACAGGGAGAGAAACAACACCCTGGAAAAAATGAGATAATAACCTTCTTGAATCAAACCCAAAAGTAGATAACCACTCAAACATAAAGATAGCGTCAAGAATGGCAGATGGCAATAATCACTATGCCTTAATCTCTCTTAATATCAATGGTCTCAATTCCCCAATTAAAAGACATAGACTAGCAGACTGGATACGTAAACAGGACCCAGCATTTTGCTGCATGCAGGAAACGCACCTCAGTGTCAAAGACAAACACTACCTCAGAGTAAAAGGCTGGAAAACAATTTTACAAGCAAATGGCCCCAAGAAACGAGGTGGAGTAGCCATCCTAATATCGGATAAAATTGATTTTCAACCCAAAGTCATCAAAAAAGACACAGAAGGACACTACATACTGATCAAGGGAAAAATCCACCATCAAGAACTCTCAATCCTGAATATCTATGCTCCAAATGCAAGGGCACCCTCATTCGTAAAAGAAACTTTACTAAAACTCAAAGCACACATCGCACCGCACACAATAATAGTGGGTGACTTCAACACCCCGCTCTCTGAAATGGATCGTTCAGGAAAGCAGAAACTAAACAGGGACACAGTGAATCTAATTGAAGCCTTGGACCAAATGGAACTAACTGATATATATAGAACATTTCATCCTAGAGCTAAAGAATACACCTTCTTCTCAGCTCCTCATGGTACCTTCTCCAAAACTGACCATATAATTGGTCACAAATCAGACCTCAACAGATACAAGAAGATAGAAATAATCCCATGCCTCCTATCAGATCACTATGGAATAAGGGTGGTCTTCAATGGCAACAAAAACAAAAGAAAACCCACGTACACATGGAGGCTGAACAATGCTCTACTCAATGATAACTTGGTCAAGGTGGAAATAAAGAAAGAAATCAAAGACTTTTTGAAAGTTAATGAAAATGAAGGCACAACATACCCTAACTTATGGGACACAATGAAAGCAGTGCTAAGAGGAAAATTCATAGCCCTGAGTGCCGCCAAAAAGAAACGGGAGACAGCATACACTAACAGCTTAATGGCACACCTGAAAGCCCTGGAACAAAAAGAAGCAAATACACCAAAGAGGAGTAGAAGGCAGGAAATCATCAAACTCAGGGCTGAAATCAATCAAGTAGAAACAAATAAAACCATACAAAGAATCAACAAAACGAGGAGTTGGTTCTTTGAGAAAATCAACAAGATAGATAAGCCCTTAGCCAGACTAACCAGAGGGCACAGAGATAGTATCCAAATTAATAAAATCAGAAACGAAAAGGGAGAGATAACAACAGAAACTGAGGAAATTCAAAAAATCATCAGATCCTACTACAAAAACCTGTATTCAACACAACTAGAAAATCTTGAGGAAATGGACAATTTCCTTGACAAATACCAAGTACCAAAATTAAATCAGGATCAAATAGACCATCTAAACCGTCCTATAACCCCTGAAGAAATAGAAGTTGTCATTGGAAGTCTTCCAACCAAAAAAAGCACAGGTCCAGATGGTTTTAGTGCAGAATTCTATCAGACCTTCAAAGAAGACCTAACACCAATACTCTTCAAACTGTTCCACAAAATACAAACAGAAGGAACACTACCCAACTCGTTCTATGAAGCCACAATTACACTAATACCAAAAGCACACAAAGATCCGACAAAGAAAGAGAATCTCAGGCCAATCTCTCTTATGAATATCGATGCAAAAATACTCAATAAAATTCTTGCCAACCGAATCCAAGAACACATCAAAACGATCATTCACCACGATCAAGTAGGCTTCATCCCAGGGATGCAGGGATGGTTCAATATAAGGAAATCCATCAATGTAATCCACTACATAAACAATCTCAAAGAAAAAAACCACATGGTCATCTCATTAGATGCTGAGAAAGCATTTGACAAAATTCAGCATCCTTTCATGCTAAAGGTCTTGGAAAGATCAGGAATTCAAGGCCCATATCTAAACATAGTAAAAGCAATTTACAGCAAACCAGTAGCCAGCATCAATCTAAACGGAGAGAAACTTGAAGCAATCCCACTAAAATCAGGGACTAGACAAGGCTGCCCTCTCTCTCCATATCTTTTCAATATAGTACTTGAAGTTCTAGCTAGAGCAATTAGACAAGAAAAAGAGGTCAAAGGGATACAAATTGGAAAGGAAGAAGTCAAACTATCACTATTTGCAGACGATATGATAGTATACATAAGCGACCCAAAGAACTCCACCAGAGAACTCCTACAGCTGATAAACGACTTCAGCAAAGTGGCCGGATATAAAATCAACTCAAGCAAGTCAGAAGCCTTCCTATACTCAAAGGATAAGCAGGCTGAGAAAGAAGTAAGAGAAATAATACCCTTTACGATAGCCACAAACCATATTAAGTATCTTGGCGTGACGCTAACCAAACAAGTGAAAGATCTGTATGACAAGAACTTCAAGTCTCTGAAGAAAGAAATTGAAGAAGACCTCGGAAGATGGAAAAATCTGCCATGCTCATGGATTGGCAGGATTAATATAGTAAAAATGAGCATCTTACCAAAAGTAATACACAGATTCAATGCAATCCCCATCAAAATCCCAACTCAATTCTTCATAGAGTTAGAAAGAGCAATTCAAAAATTCATCTGGAATAACAGAAAACCCAGAATAGCTAAAACTATTCTCAAGAGTAAAAGAACCTCTGGGGGAATCAGTATCCCGGACCTCAAGCTGTACTACAGAGCAGTAGTGTTAAAAACTGCATGGTATTGGTACAGTAACAGACATGTAGATCAATGGAACAGAATTGAAGACCCAGAAATGAATCCACACTCCTATGGTCACTTGATCTTTGACAAAGGAGCTAAAACCATCCAGTGGAAAAAAGATAGCCTTTTCAACAAATGGTGCTGGCTCAGCTGGAGGTCAACATGCAGAAGAATGCAAATTGACCCATCCTTATCTCCTTGCACTAAGCTCAATTCTAAGTGGATCAAAGATCTCCACATAAAACCAGACACACTGAAACTAATAGAAGGGAAACTAGGGAAGAACCTTGAACATATGGGCACAGGGGAGAATTTCCTGAACAGAACTCCAATAGCTTATACTCTAAGATCAAGAATAGACAAATGGGACCTCATTAAATTACAAAGTTTTTGCAAGGCAAAAGACACCGTCAAAAAGACAAAGCGGCAACCAACTAACTGGGAAATGATCTTTACCAACCTTACATCCGACAGAGGGCTAATATCCAAGATATACAAAGAACTCAAGAAGTTAAACTCCAGAGAGGCAAGTAACCCTATTAAAAAATGGGGTACAGAGCTCCACAAAGAGTTCTCACCTGAAGAATATCTAATGGCTGAGAAGCACCTAAAGAGATGTTCATCATCCTTAGTCATTAGGGAAATGCAAATCAAAACAACCCTGAGATTCCATCTCACACCAGTCAGGATGGCTAAGATCAAAAACACAGGAGACAGCAGTTGTTGGCGAGGATGTGGAGAAAGAGGAACACTCCTCCACTGCTGGTGGAATTGCAGGCTGGTACAACCACTCTGGAAAGCAGTCTGGCGGCTCCTCAGAAAACTGGGCATGACACTTCCGGAGGATCCGGCTATACCACTCCTGGGCATATACCCAGAGACTTTACCTGCATGCAATAAGGACACATGCTCCACTATATTCATAGCAGCCTTATTTATAATAGCCAGAAGCTGGAAAGAACCCAGATGTCCCTCAACGGAGGAATGGATTCAGAAGATGTGGTATATTTACACAATGGAATACTACTCTGCAATTAAAAACAATGAATTCACGAAATTCCTAGGCAAATGGTCAGAACTTGAAAATATCATCCTTAGTGAGGTAACCCAATCACAAAAGATCACACATGGTATGAAGTCACTGATAAGGGGATATTGACCCAGAATCTCAGAATACCCTAGACACAATCAGCATATCAATAGATTTCTAAAAAGATGGAAGGAGAGACCCCTGGTCCTGGAAAGACTGGATGTAGGGGAACGCCAGGACAGAGTAATGAGAGGGGGTTGAACGGAGAAAAGAGGGAGGGAAGGGGGCTTATGGGACTTTCGGGGAGGGAGGAAACGGGAAAGGGGAAGTGATTTGGAATGTAAATTAAAAAAATAAAATAAAATTAAATTAAAAAAAAAAAGTGTTTGCACAAAGACCCAAGAGTAAACGCGCTAAAATGTGACTGCGTTCATGTTGCTTTTTGGCAACTAACCAGAAGAGTGTTTCGTTTACACTTTCTATATACTGTGAGTTTAAGAATACTGGGTGTTTAAACATGTTGTTTTGCACAAACAGCGATATCCTGTACACAGGTTGCTTCGCACAAAACAACGATGTCCTGTACAATTCATGATGTACTCTAAATGAAATTACCAGATAGCTATCCGTCTGGGATTGTCTTTACTGTTCACAACTGAATATCATTAGTACATTGTATTTGACCGCGCGTTTCAGCGAAAACATACGATGCGTTACATGTGGAAGAAAAGTACACATTGACCTAACAGTAAACGCACTAAAATGTGACTGAGTTCATGTTGCTTTCTGGCAAATAACCAGAAGAGTGTTTGGTTTAAAGTTTATATATACTGTAATTTTAAGAATACTGGGTGTTTAAACATGTTGTTTTGCACAAAACAACGATATCCTGTACAATTCATGATGTACTCTAAATGAGCAGCTAGATATCCTTTCGGGATTGTCATTACTGTTAACAACTGAATATTATTACTACATTGTATTTGACAGTGCATTTCCGCGAAAACATACGATGCGTTACAAGTGGAAAAAAAAGTGTTTTCACATAGACCTAACAGTAAACGCACTAAAATGTGACTGCGTTCATGGTGCTTTCTGGCAAATAACCAGAAGAGTGTTTGGTTTATAGTTTATATATAATGTAATTTTAAAAATACTGGGAGTTTACACAGGTTGCTTCGCACAAAACAACGATGTCCTGTACTCTAAATGAGATTACCAGATTCCTATCCGTTTGGGATTGTCTTTACTGTTCACAACTGGATATCATTACTACATTTTATTTGACCATGCGTTGCCAGCGAAAACATAGGTTGCGTTACAAGTGAAGAAAAGTGTTTTCACATATGCCCAACAGTAAACGCACTAAAATGTGACTGCGTTCATGTTGCTTTCTGGCAAATAACCAGAGGAGTGTTTGGTTTATTGTTTATATATATTGTAATTTTAATAATTCTGGGTGTTTACACATGTTGCTTTGCACGAAAAACACGATATCCTGTACAATTCATGATGTACTCTAAATGAGATTACCAGATAGCTATCTGTTTGGGATTGTCTTTACTGTTCAAACTGGATATCATTACTACATTGTATTTGACCATGCGTTTCCGCGAAAACATACGATGCGTTACAAGTGGAAGAAACGTGCTTGCACAAGGACCCAACAGTAAACGCACTAAAATGTGACTGCGTTCATGTTGCTTACTGGCAATAACCAGAAGTGTTTTGTTTACACGTTCTACATACTGTGAGTTTAAGTTAGTGGGAGATTAAACATGTTGTTTTGCACAAACAGCGATATCCTGTACAATTCATGATGTACTCTAAATGAGATTACCAGATAGCTATCAGTTTAGGATTGCCTTTACTGTTCACAGCTGGATGTCATTACTACATTTTATTTGACCATGCGTTTCCGCGAAAACATACGTTGCGTTACAAGTGAAGAAAAGTGTTGCACATAGACCCAACCAGTAAACGCACTAAAATGTGACTGCGTTCATGTTGCTTACTGGCAAAAACCAGAAGTGTCTGGTTTAAAGTTTATATATACTGTAATTTTAAGAATACTGGGTGTTTAAACATGTTGTTTTGCACAAAACAACGATATCCTGTACAATACATGATGTACTCTAAATGAGATTTCCACATACCTGTCCGTTTGGGATAGTTTTTTAATGTTTAAAACTGGATATCATTACTACATTGTATTTGACCGTGCGTTTCCGCGAAAACATAGGATGCGTTACAAGTAGAAGAAAAGTGTTTGCACATAGACCCAACAGTAAACGCACTAAAATGTGACTGCGTTCATGTTGCTTTCTGGCAAAAAACCAGAAGCGGGTTTGCTTTAAAGTTTATATATACTGTAATTTAAAGAATACTGGCTGTTTAAACATGTTGTTTTGTACAAAACAACGATTTCCTGTACAATTCATGATGAATTCATATGAGATTATCCGGTTCGCTATCCGTATGGGATTGTGTTTACTGTTCACAGCTGGATATCCTTACTACCTTGAATTTGAACGTGCGTTTCCGCGAAAACATACGATGCGTTACAAGTGGAAGAAAAGTGTTTTCACATAGACAAAACAGTAAACGCACTAAAATGTGACTGCGTTCATGTTGCTTTCTGGCAAATAACCAGAGGAGTGTTTGGTTTATTGTTTATATATATTGTAATTTTAATAATTCTGGGTGTTTACACATGTTGCTTTGCACGAAAAACACGATATCCTGTACAATTCATGATGTACTCTAAATGAGATTACCAGATAGCTATCTGTTTGGGATTGTCTTTACTGTTCAAACTGGATATCATTACTACATTATATTTGACCATGCATTTCCGTGAAAACATAAGATGCGTTGCAAGTGGAAGAAAAGTGTTTTCACATATACCCAATAGTAAACGCACTAAAATGTGACTGCGTTCGTGTTGCTTTCTGGCAATAACCAGAAGTGTTTTGTTTACACGTTCTACATACTGTGAGTTTAAGTTAGTGGGAGATTAAACATGTTGTTTTGTACAAACAGCGATATCCTGTACAATTCATGATGTACTCTAAATGAGATTACCAGATAGCTATCAGTTTAGGATTGTCTTTACTGTTCACAGCTGGATATCATTACTACATTTTATTTGACCATGCGTTTCCGCGAAAACATACGTTGCGTTACAAGTGAAGAAAAGTGTTGCACATAGACCCAACAGTAAACGCACTAAAATGTGACTGCGTTCATGTTGCTTACTGGCAAAAACCAGAAGTGTCTGGTTTAAAGTTTATATATACTGTAATTTTAAGAATACTGGGTTTTTAAACATGTTGTTTTGCACAAAACAACGATATCCTGTACAATACATGATGTACTCTAAATGAGATTTCCACATACCTGTCCGTTTGGGATAGTTTTTTAATGTTTAAAACTGGATATCATTACTACATTGTATTTGACCGTGCGTTTCCGCGAAAACATAGGATGCGTTACAAGTGGAAGAAAAGTGTTTGCACATAGACCCAACAGTAAACACACTAAAATGTGACTGCGTTCATGTTGCTTTCTGGCAAATAACCAGAAGCGGGTTTGCTTTAAAGTTTATATATACTGTAATTTAAAGAATACTGGCTGTTTAAACATGTTGTTTTGTACAAAACAACGATTTCCTGTACAATTCATGATGAATTCATATGAGATTATCCGGTTCGCTATCCGTATGGGATTGTGTTTACTGTTCACAACTGGATATCCTTACTACATTGAATTTGAACGTGCGTTTCCGCGAAAACATACGATGCGTTACAAGTGGAAGAAAAGTGTTTTCACATAGACAAAACAGTAAACGCACTAAAATGTGACTGCGTTCATGACGCTTTCTGGCAAATAACCAGAAGTGTTTTGTTTACACGTTCTACATACTGTGAGTTTTAAACATGCTGTTTTGCACAAACAGCGATATCCTGTACATTTCATGATGTACTCTAAATGAGATTACCAGATAGCTGTCAGTTTGGGATTGTCTTTACTGTTCACAAATGAATATCATTACTACATTTTATTT
Source organism: Tokudaia tokunoshimensis (assembly GCA_036184795.1). Classification (NCBI taxonomy): domain Eukaryota; kingdom Metazoa; phylum Chordata; class Mammalia; order Rodentia; family Muridae; genus Tokudaia; species Tokudaia tokunoshimensis. The sequence goes on from BTHU01000018.1 coordinate 43,223,920, forward strand.
GACCATGCGTTGCCGCGAAAACATACGTTGCGTTACGAGTGAAGAAAAGTGTTTGCACATAGACCCAACAGTAAACGCACTAAAATGTGACTGCGTTCATTTTGCTTTCTGGCAAATAACCAGAAGAGGTTTGGTTTACACTTTCCATATAGTCTGAGTTAAAGAATACAGTGTGTTTAATAATGTTCTTTTGCACAAAACAATGATAACCTGTAGAATTCATGATGTACTCCTAATGAGATTACCAGCCGGGCGGTGGTGGCACACGCCTTTAATCCCAGTACTTGGGAGGCAGAAGCATGTGGATTTCTGAGTTCGAGGCCTGTCTGGTCTAAAAAAGTGATTCCAGGACAGCCAGGGCTACACAGAGAAACCCTGTCTCAAAAATCCAAAAATAAAAAATAAATAAATAAATAAATAAAAATGATATTAAGAGATAGATATCAGTGTGGGATTCTCTTTACTGTTCAAAACAGGATATCATTACTACCTTGTATTTCACCATGCGTTACTGCGAAAACATAGGATGCGTTACAAGCAGAAGAAAAGTGTTTGCACATAGACTCACCAGTAAACGCACTAAAATGTGACTGCGTTGATGTTGCTTTCTGGCAATAACCAGAAGTGTTTTGTTTACACGTTCTACATACTGTGAGTTTAAGATAGTGGTAGATTAAACATGTTGTTTTGCACAAACAGCGATATCCTGTGCAATTCATGATGTACTCTAAATAAGTTTACCAGATAGCTATCAGTTTGAGATTGTCTTTACTATTCACAACTTGATATCATTACTACATTTTATTTGACCATCGCGTTTCCGCGAAAACATACATTGCGTTACAAGGGAAGAAAAGTGTTTGCACATAGACCCAACAGTAAACGCACTAAAATGTGACTGCGTTCATGTTGCTTTCTGGCAAATAACCGGAAGAGTGTCTGGTTAAAGTTTATATATACTGTAATTTTAAGAATACTGGTTGTTTAAACATGTTTTGCACAAAACAACGATATCCTGTACAATACATAATGTACTCTAAATGAGATTTCCAGATACCTTTCCGTTTTGGATAGTTTTTTAATGTTTAAAACTGGAAATCATTATTACATTGTATTTGACCATGCGTGTCCGCGAAAACATCCGATGCATTACAAGTGGAAGAAAAGTGTTTGCACAAAGACCCAAGAGTAAACGCGCTAAAATGTGACTGCGTTCATGTTGCTCTTTGGCAACTAACCAGAAGAGTGTTTCGTTTACACTTTCTATATACTGTGAGTTTAAGAATACTGGGTGTTTAAACATGTTGTTTTGCAAAAACAGCGATATCCTGTACACAGGTTGCTTCGCACAAAACAACGATGTCCTGTACAATTCATGATGTACTCTAAATGAGATTACCAGATAGCTATCCGTCTGGGATTGTCTTTACTGTTCACAACTGAATATCCTTAGTACATTGTATTTGACCGCGCGTTTCAGCGAAAACATACGATGCGTTACATGTGGAAGAAAAGTACACATTGACCTAACAGTAAACGCACTAAAATGTGACTGAGTTCATGTTGCTTTCTGGCAAATAACCAGAAGAGTGTTTGGTTTAAAGTTTATATATACTGTAATTTTAAGAATACTGGGTGTTTAAACATGTTGTTTTGCACAAAACAACGATATCCTGTACAATTCATGATGTACTCTAAATGAGCAGCTAGATATCCTTTCGGGATTGTCATTACTGTTAACAACTTAATATCATTACTACATTGTATTTGACAGTGAATTTCCGCGAAAACATACGATGCGTTACAAGTGGAAAAAAAGTGTTTTCACATAGACCTAACAGTAAACGCACTAAAATGTGACTGCGTTCATGGTGCTTTCTGGCAAATAACCAGAAGAGTGTTTGGTTTATAGTTTATATATACTGTATATAGATGAGAGTGAAGATTTGTAACTTAAAGGGCCAGTAAACATCTTCAACAAAATTATGGAGGAAAACTTCCCTAACCTAAAGAGAGAGATGCCGATGAACGTACAAGAAGCCTACAGAACTCCAAACAGATTGGACCAGAACAGAAATACCTCCCGTCACATAATAATCAAAACACCGAATGTTCTAAACAAAGAAAGAATACTAAAAGCAGTAAGAGAAAAGGGCCAAGTAACATACAAAGGAAGACGTATCCGAATCACATCAGACTTCTCACCAGAGACTATGAAAGCCAGAAGATCCTGGGCAGATCTCATGCAGACACTAAGACAGCACAAATGCCAGCCTAGACTACTATACCCAGCAAAACTCTCAATCACCATAGATGGAGAGACCAAGATAGTCCATGATAAAACCAAATTTTCACAATATCTTTCCACAAATCCAGCCCTGCAACGGATAATAGGTGGAAACCTCCAATACAGGGAGAGAAACAACACCCTGGAAAAAATGAGATAATAACCTTCTTGAATCAAACCCAAAAGTAGATAACCACTCAAACATAAAGATAGCGTCAAGAATGGCAGATGGCAATAATCACTATGCCTTAATCTCTCTTAATATCAATGGTCTCAATTCCCCAATTAAAAGACATAGACTAGCAGACTGGATACGTAAACAGGACCCAGCATTTTGCTGCATGCAGGAAACGCACCTCAGTGTCAAAGACAAACACTACCTCAGAGTAAAAGGCTGGAAAACAATTTTACAAGCAAATGGCCCCAAGAAACGAGGTGGAGTAGCCATCCTAATATCGGATAAAATTGATTTTCAACCCAAAGTCATCAAAAAAGACACAGAAGGACACTACATACTGATCAAGGGAAAAATCCACCATCAAGAACTCTCAATCCTGAATATCTATGCTCCAAATGCAAGGGCACCCTCATTCGTAAAAGAAACTTTACTAAAACTCAAAGCACACATCGCACCGCACACAATAATAGTGGGTGACTTCAACACCCCGCTCTCTGAAATGGATCGTTCAGGAAAGCAGAAACTAAACAGGGACACAGTGAATCTAATTGAAGCCTTGGACCAAATGGAACTAACTGATATATATAGAACATTTCATCCTAGAGCTAAAGAATACACCTTCTTCTCAGCTCCTCATGGTACCTTCTCCAAAACTGACCATATAATTGGTCACAAATCAGACCTCAACAGATACAAGAAGATAGAAATAATCCCATGCCTCCTATCAGATCACTATGGAATAAGGGTGGTCTTCAATGGCAACAAAAACAAAAGAAAACCCACGTACACATGGAGGCTGAACAATGCTCTACTCAATGATAACTTGGTCAAGGTGGAAATAAAGAAAGAAATCAAAGACTTTTTGAAAGTTAATGAAAATGAAGGCACAACATACCCTAACTTATGGGACACAATGAAAGCAGTGCTAAGAGGAAAATTCATAGCCCTGAGTGCCGCCAAAAAGAAACGGGAGACAGCATACACTAACAGCTTAATGGCACACCTGAAAGCCCTGGAACAAAAAGAAGCAAATACACCAAAGAGGAGTAGAAGGCAGGAAATCATCAAACTCAGGGCTGAAATCAATCAAGTAGAAACAAATAAAACCATACAAAGAATCAACAAAACGAGGAGTTGGTTCTTTGAGAAAATCAACAAGATAGATAAGCCCTTAGCCAGACTAACCAGAGGGCACAGAGATAGTATCCAAATTAATAAAATCAGAAACGAAAAGGGAGAGATAACAACAGAAACTGAGGAAATTCAAAAAATCATCAGATCCTACTACAAAAACCTGTATTCAACACAACTAGAAAATCTTGAGGAAATGGACAATTTCCTTGACAAATACCAAGTACCAAAATTAAATCAGGATCAAATAGACCATCTAAACCGTCCTATAACCCCTGAAGAAATAGAAGTTGTCATTGGAAGTCTTCCAACCAAAAAAAGCACAGGTCCAGATGGTTTTAGTGCAGAATTCTATCAGACCTTCAAAGAAGACCTAACACCAATACTCTTCAAACTGTTCCACAAAATACAAACAGAAGGAACACTACCCAACTCGTTCTATGAAGCCACAATTACACTAATACCAAAAGCACACAAAGATCCGACAAAGAAAGAGAATCTCAGGCCAATCTCTCTTATGAATATCGATGCAAAAATACTCAATAAAATTCTTGCCAACCGAATCCAAGAACACATCAAAACGATCATTCACCACGATCAAGTAGGCTTCATCCCAGGGATGCAGGGATGGTTCAATATAAGGAAATCCATCAATGTAATCCACTACATAAACAATCTCAAAGAAAAAAACCACATGGTCATCTCATTAGATGCTGAGAAAGCATTTGACAAAATTCAGCATCCTTTCATGCTAAAGGTCTTGGAAAGATCAGGAATTCAAGGCCCATATCTAAACATAGTAAAAGCAATTTACAGCAAACCAGTAGCCAGCATCAATCTAAACGGAGAGAAACTTGAAGCAATCCCACTAAAATCAGGGACTAGACAAGGCTGCCCTCTCTCTCCATATCTTTTCAATATAGTACTTGAAGTTCTAGCTAGAGCAATTAGACAAGAAAAAGAGGTCAAAGGGATACAAATTGGAAAGGAAGAAGTCAAACTATCACTATTTGCAGACGATATGATAGTATACATAAGCGACCCAAAGAACTCCACCAGAGAACTCCTACAGCTGATAAACGACTTCAGCAAAGTGGCCGGATATAAAATCAACTCAAGCAAGTCAGAAGCCTTCCTATACTCAAAGGATAAGCAGGCTGAGAAAGAAGTAAGAGAAATAATACCCTTTACGATAGCCACAAACCATATTAAGTATCTTGGCGTGACGCTAACCAAACAAGTGAAAGATCTGTATGACAAGAACTTCAAGTCTCTGAAGAAAGAAATTGAAGAAGACCTCAGAAGATGGAAAAATCTGCCATGCTCATGGATTGGCAGGATTAATATAGTAAAAATGAGCATCTTACCAAAAGTAATACACAGATTCAATGCAATCCCCATCAAAATCCCAACTCAATTCTTCATAGAGTTAGAAAGAGCAATTCAAAAATTCATCTGGAATAACAGAAAACCCAGAATAGCTAAAACTATTCTCAAGAGTAAAAGAACCTCTGGGGGAATCAGTATCCCGGACCTCAAGCTGTACTACAGAGCAGTAGTGTTAAAAACTGCATGGTATTGGTACAGTAACAGACATGTAGATCAATGGAACAGAATTGAAGACCCAGAAATGAATCCACACTCCTATGGTCACTTGATCTTTGACAAAGGAGCTAAAACCATCCAGTGGAAAAAAGATAGCCTTTTCAACAAATGGTGCTGGCTCAGCTGGAGGTCAACATGCAGAAGAATGCAAATTGACCCATCCTTATCTCCTTGCACTAAGCTCAATTCTAAGTGGATCAAAGATCTCCACATAAAACCAGACACACTGAAACTAATAGAAGGGAAACTAGGGAAGAACCTTGAACATATGGGCACAGGGGAGAATTTCCTGAACAGAACTCCAATAGCTTATACTCTAAGATCAAGAATAGACAAATGGGACCTCATTAAATTACAAAGTTTTTGCAAGGCAAAAGACACCGTCAAAAAGACAAAGCGGCAACCAACTAACTGGGAAATGATCTTTACCAACCTTACATCCGACAGAGGGCTAATATCCAAGATATACAAAGAACTCAAGAAGTTAAACTCCAGAGAGGCAAGTAACCCTATTAAAAAATGGGGTACAGAGCTCCACAAAGAGTTCTCACCTGAAGAATATCTAATGGCTGAGAAGCACCTAAAGAGATGTTCATCATCCTTAGTCATTAGGGAAATGCAAATCAAAACAACCCTGAGATTCCATCTCACACCAGTCAGGATGGCTAAGATCAAAAACACAGGAGACAGCAGTTGTTGGCGAGGATGTGGAGAAAGAGGAACACTCCTCCACTGCTGGTGGAATTGCAGGCTGGTACAACCACTCTGGAAAGCAGTCTGGCGGCTCCTCAGAAAACTGGGCATGACACTTCCGGAGGATCCGGCTATACCACTCCTGGGCATATACCCAGAGACTTTACCTGCATGCAATAAGGACACATGCTCCACTATATTCATAGCAGCCTTATTTATAATAGCCAGAAGCTGGAAAGAACCCAGATGTCCCTCAACGGAGGAATGGATTCAGAAGATGTGGTATATTTACACAATGGAATACTACTCTGCAATTAAAAACAATGAATTCACGAAATTCCTAGGCAAATGGTCAGAACTTGAAAATATCATCCTTAGTGAGGTAACCCAATCACAAAAGATCACACATGGTATGAAGTCACTGATAAGGGGATATTGACCCAGAATCTCAGAATACCCTAGACACAATCAGCATATCAATAGATTTCTAAAAAGATGGAAGGAGAGACCCCTGGTCCTGGAAAGACTGGATGTAGGGGAACGCCAGGACAGAGTAATGAGAGGGGGTTGAACGGAGAAAAGAGGGAGGGAAGGGGGCTTATGGGACTTTCGGGGAGGGAGGAAACGGGAAAGGGGAAGTGATTTGGAATGTAAATTAAAAAAATAAAATAAAATTAAATTAAAAAAAAAAAAAAAAAGAAAAGTGTTTGCACAAAGACCCAAGAGTAAACGCGCTAAAATGTGACTGCGTTCATGTTGCTTTTTGGCAACTAACCAGAAGAGTGTTTCGTTTACACTTTCTATATACTGTGAGTTTAAGAATACTGGGTGTTTAAACATGTTGTTTTGCACAAACAGCGATATCCTGTACACAGGTTGCTTCGCACAAAACAACGATGTCCTGTACAATTCATGATGTACTCTAAATGAGATTACCAGATAGCTATCCGTCTGGGATTGTCTTTACTGTTCACAACTGAATATCATTAGTACATTGTATTTGACCGCGCGTTTCAGCGAAAACATACGATGCGTTACATGTGGAAGAAAAGTACACATTGACCTAACAGTAAACGCACTAAAATGTGACTGAGTTCATGTTGCTTTCTGGCAAATAACCAGAAGAGTGTTTGGTTTAAAGTTTATATATACTGTAATTTTAAGAATACTGGGTGTTTAAACATGTTGTTTTGCACAAAACAACGATATCCTGTACAATTCATGATGTACTCTAAATGAGCAGCTAGATATCCTTTCGGGATTGTCATTACTGTTAACAACTGAATATCATTACTACATTGTATTTGACAGTGCATTTCCGCGAAAACATACGATGCGTTACAAGTGGAAAAAAAGTGTTTTCACATAGACCTAACAGTAAACGCACTAAAATGTGACTGCGTTCATGGTGCTTTCTGGCAAATAACCAGAAGAGTGTTTGGTTTATAGTTTATATATACTGTATATAGATGAGAGTGAAGATTTGTAACTTAAAGGGCCAGTAAACATCTTCAACAAAATTATGGAGGAAAACTTCCCTAACCTAAAGAGAGAGATGCCGATGAACGTACAAGAAGCCTACAGAACTCCAAACAGATTGGACCAGAACAGAAATACCTCCCGTCACATAATAATCAAAACACCGAATGTTCTAAACAAAGAAAGAATACTAAAAGCAGTAAGAGAAAAGGGCCAAGTAACATACAAAGGAACACGTATCCGAATCACATCAGACTTCTCACCAGAGACTATGAAAGCCAGAAGATCCTGGGCAGATCTCATGCAGACACTAAGACAGCACAAATGCCAGCCTAGACTACTATACCCAGCAAAACTCTCAATCACCATAGATGGAGAGACCAAGATAGTCCATGATAAAACCAAATTTTCACAATATCTTTCCACAAATCCAACCCTGCAACGGATAATAGGTGGAAACCTCCAATACAGGGAGAGAAACAACACCCTGGAAAAAATGAGATAATAACCTTCTTGAATCAAACCCAAAAGTAGATAACCACTCAAACATAAAGATAGCGTCAAGAATGGCAGATGGCAATAATCACTATGCCTTAATCTCTCTTAATATCAATGGTCTCAATTCCCCAATTAAAAGACATAGACTAGCAGACTGGATACGTAAACAGGACCCAGCATTTTGCTGCATGCAGGAAACGCACCTCAGTGTCAAAGACAAACACTACCTCAGACTAAAAGGCTGGAAAACAATTTTACAAGCAAATGGCCCCAAGAAACGAGGTGGAGTAGCCATCCTAATATCAGATAAAATTGATTTTCAACCTAAAGTCATCAAAAAAGACACAGAAGGACACTACATACTGATCAAGGGAAAAATCCACCATCAAGAACTCTCAATTCTGAATATCTATGCTCCAAATGCAAGGGTACCCTCATTCGTAAAAGAAACTTTACTAAAACTCAAAGCACACATCGCACTGCACACAATAGTAGTGGGTGACTTCAACACCCTGCTCTCTGAAATGGATCGTTCAGGAAAGCAGAAACTAAACAGGGACACAGTGAATCTAATTGAAGCCTTGGACCAACTGGAACTAACAGATATATATAGAACATTTCATCCTAGAGCTAAAGAATACACCTTCTTCTCAGCTCCTCATGGTACCTTCTCCAAAACTGACCATATAATTGGTCACAAATCAGACCTCAACAGATACAAGAAGATAGAAATAATCCCATGCCTCCTATCAGATCACTATGGAATAAGGGTGGTCTTCAATGGCAACAAAAACAAAAGAAAACCCACGTACACATGGAGGCTGAACAATGCTCTACTCAATGATAACTTGGTCAAGGTGGAAATAAAGAAAGAAATCAAAGACTTTTTGAAAGTTAATGAAAATGAAGGCACAACATACCCTAACTTATGGGACACAATGAAAGCAGTGCTAAGAGGAAAATTCATAGCCCTGAGTGCCGCCAAAAAGAAACGGGAGACAGCATACACTAACAGCTTAATGGCACACCTGAAAGCCCTGGAACAAAAAGAAGCAAATACACCAAAGAGGAGTAGAAGGCAGGAAATCATCAAACTCAGGGCTGAAATCAATCAAGTAGAAACAAATAAAACCATACAAAGAATCAACAAAACGAGGAGTTGGTTCTTTGAGAAAATCAACAAGATAGATAAGCCCTTAGCCAGACTAACCAGAGGGCACAGAGATAGTATCCAAATTAATAAAATCAGAAACGAAAAGGGAGAGATAACAACAGAAACGAGGAAATTCAAAAAATCATCAGATCCTACTACAAAAACTTGTATTCAACACAACTAGAAAATCTTGAGGAAATGGACAATTTCCTTGACAGATACCAACTACCAAAATTAAATCAGGATCAAATAGACCATCTAAACCATCCTATAAGCCCTGAAGAAATAGAAGTTGTCATTGGAAGTCTTCCAACCAAAAAAAGCACAGGTCCAGATGGTTTTAGTGCAGAAGTCTGTCAGACCTTCAAAGAAGACCTAACACCCATACTCTTCAAACTGTTCCACAAAATAGAAACAGAAGGAACACTACCCAACTCGTTCTATGAAGCCACAATTACACTAATACCAAAAGCACACAAAGATCCGACAAAGAAAATCTCAGGCCAATCTCTCTTATGAATATCGATGCAAAAATACTCAATAAAATTCTTGCCAACCGAATCCAAGAACACATCAAAACCATCAGTCACCACGATCAAGTAGGCTTCATCCCAGGGATGCAGGGATGGTCCAATATAAGGAAATCCATCAATGTAATCCACTACATAAACAATCTCAAAGAAAAAAACCACATTAGATCTCATTAGATGCTGAGAAAGCATTTGACAAAATTCAGCATCCTTTCATGCTAAAGGTCTTGGAAAGATCAGGTATTCAAGGCCCATATCTAAACATAGTAAAAGCAATTTACAGCAAACCGGTAGCCAGCATCAATCTAAATGGAGAGAAACTTGAAGCAATCCCACTAAAATCAGGGACTAGACAAGGCTGCCCTCTCTCTCCATATCTTTTCAATATAGTACTTGAAGTTCTAGCTAGAGCAATTAGACAACAAAAAGAGGTCAAAGGGATACAAATTGGAAAGGAAGAAGTCAAACTATCACTATTTGCAGACGATATGATAGTATACTTAAGCGACCCAAAGATCTCCACCAAAGAACTCCTACAGCTGATAAATGACTTCAGCAAAGTGGCCGGATATAAAATCAACTCAAGGAAGTCAGAAGGCTTCCTATACTCAAAGGATAAGCAGGCTGAGAAAGAAGTAAGAGAAATAATACACTTCACGATAGCCACAAACTGTATTAAGTATCTTGGCGTGACTCTAACCAAACAAGTGAAAGATCTGTATGACAAGAACTTCAAGTCTCTGAAGAAAGAAATTGAAGAAGACCTCGGAAGATGGAAAAATCTGCCATGCTCATGGATTGGCAGGATTAATATAGTAAAAATGACCATCTTACCAAAAGTAATACACAGATTCAATGCAATCCCCATCAAAATCCCAACTCAATTCTTCATCGAGTTAGAAAGAGCAATTCAAAAATTCATCTGGAATAACAAAAAACCTAGAATAGCTAAAACTATTCTCAAGAGTAAAAGAACCTCTGGGGGAATCAGTATCCCGGACCTCAAGCTGTACTACAGAGCAATAGTGTTAAAAACCGCATGGTATTGGTACAGTAACAGACATGTAGATCAATGGAACAGAATTGAAGACCCAGAAATGAATTCACACTCCTATGGTCACTTGATCTTTGACAAAGGAGCTACAACCATCCTGTGGAAAAAAGATAGCCTTTTCAACAAATGGTGCTAGCTCAGCTGGAGGTCAACGTGCAGAAGAATGCAAATTAACTCATTCTTATCTTCTTGCACTAAGCTCAATTCTAAGTGGATCAAAGATCTCCACATAAAACCAGACACACTGAAACTAATAGAAGGGAAACTAGGGAAGAACCTTGAACATATGGGCACAGGAGAGAATTTCCTGAACAGAACTCCAATAGCTTATGCTCTAAGATCAAGAATAGACAAATGGGACCTCATTAAATTACAAAGTTTTTGCAAGGCAAAAGACACTGTCAAAAAGACAAAGCGGCAACCAACTAACTGGGAAATGATCTTTACCAACCTTACATCCGACAGAGGGCTAATATCCAATATATACAAAGAACTCAAGAAGTTAAACTCCAGAGAGGCAAGTAACCCTATTAAATAATGGGGTACAGAGCTAAACAAAGAGTTCTCACCTGAAGAATATCTAATGGCTGAGAAGCACCTAAAGAGATGTTCATCATCCTTAGTCATTAGGGAAATGCAAATCAAAACAACCCTGAGATTCCATCTCACACCAGTCAGGATGGCTAAGATCAAAAACACAGGAGACAGCAGTTGTTGGCGAGGATGTGGAGAAAGGGGAACACTCCTCCACTGCTGGTGGAATTGCAAGCTGGTACAACCACTCTGGAAAGCAGTCTGGCGGTTTCTCAGAAAACTGGGCATGACACTCCCGGAGGATCCGGCTGTACCACTCCTGGGCATATACCCAGAGACTTTACGTGCATGCAATAAGGACACATGCTCCACTATGTTCATAGCAGCCTTATTTATAATAGCCAGAAGCTGGAAAGAACCCAGATGTCCCTCAACGGAGGAATGGATTCAGAAGATGTGGTATATCTACACAATGGAATACTACTCTGCAATTAAAAACAATGAACTCACGAAATTCCTAGGCAAATGGTCAGATCTTGAAAATATCAACCTTAGTGAGGTAACCCAATCACAAAAGAACACACATGGTATGCAGTCACAGATAAGGGGATATTGACCCAGAATCTCGGAATACCCTAGACACAATCCGCATATCAATAGATTTCTAAGAAGATGGAAGGAGATACCCCTGGTCCTGGAAAGACTGGATGTTGGGGAACGCCAGGACAGAGTAACGAGAGGCGGTTGAATGGAGAAAAGAGGGAGGGAAGGGGGCTTATGGGACTTTCGGGGAGGGAGGAAACGGGAAAGGGGAAATGATTTGGAATGTAAATTAAAAAAAAAATAAAATAAAATATAGAAAAAAAAAGATGGCTCCAACCCTGAATTACCAGTCTAAAACTAATTTTTTGTTACCGACATTACATCCTTTAAAAAACTTATGAGCCAATATCCTATAGTCATAACATTTAAACATACTTATATCTTTAACATCAATTAGAAACAAGAATAAAGCAACTACACAAGTCTTATAAATTCAAATCAAACACATTTTTTCTTTTCTCTAGCTGTAATTTTAAGAGAAAAAGCACTTTGGACCCAATAACCACAATTATACAGCTTTTTCTAGGATAAATAACCATAAACTGAGACTGCATTAAGAGATGGACCTCCAGCAGATGAAGTTTTTACCATTTTTTCTTTTCAACATGATACATAGAAGAGCCATTCAAACAACAAGGTACAAATTGACACGTGGACATATTGGTGCACCAATGACGAAAAAAGGACATACACCAAGGACATGTAAATCAAGGGAAGCATGCTTTCCATTTCTCCTTGTGCTTAGGAGACTTTTAAAATCCATTTTCCTTCTGTCTTTCTCATGTTTCTAAAATCTGCTTTTCTTTTCCCTTGTTTTTTTGTTTTTTATTCTTTTTATTTTATTTCATTTTATGAACTAATTTTCTCTCGCCTGGAGTTCGGTTCTAGACAGCGGCCAACTAGCCTGACAAAATTCCCGGTTTCACATCACTGTCACCCCTAGTTGATCTCAGCATCGGGCTACGCTGATTCACCTAGTATTGCCGTATCCCTTCTTTCTGCCCCTTGCAACCATAGCCTTAAAACTCAACATTTTTAGAGCTAAAATTAACACTCTATGTTGCTTACCGGGCCCTGGATACTTAACCTTTATTTCTTTTCTGTGGAGCTCCACCAACAGACAGTGTTCCTCAGTAGTTCTCTCCTTTTCCATGCCACACGTTGGGTGCCATCTGAAGCTTCCCGGGAATTGCTCACGAGTGGGTTCTACGTTGAGGGAGAGCTGAAGAATGAAACTACGGGGGTCGAGAGAAAAGAAAACACAGAGATATTAGTGCATGGCTGTACAAAATCTTTCTATATTTCTTTGGGGATAAGTGCGAGCATATATGTGCTGTGGGCGTGACCATCCCTCCCAAAGCTGTGAGTCTTCTCAGCAGGTCTCCAGCAGGGTGAGCGATGTTGCCATAACAGATCTGTCAGATGTTAAGTTCACAGGGTCTGATACTCTGCAGGAGATGGAGACTAACTCCCATTCACAGGAAAAATGCAGCTCCTTTGAAGTAACAGAGGAGCTCTGACATCTCTGTCAGGTGGGAGGAGGTGTGACTTGAATTCCTCAGCTCCATGTAGGTGAAATGCAGGCAGATGAATTCTGCCTAGAGGCTATATGGCATTACAATGGCTCTCTGCGTAAGCGTATACATAAACTGTGAAAGAAACAGTCTTCTGGTTATTAGCACTGAAAGGAACATGAACGCACTCACATTGTGGTGTGTTTTGTTTTGAGTCTGTTTTAAAATGCTTTTCTTCTGCTTGTAACGCGTTGTACAGTTTTATCCAAAATGCCTGTGAAAATACAATTGTAGTAATGAAATACAGTGTGGAACAGTAAAGACAATCACAGACGGATAGCAACTTGCTAATCGCATTTAGAGTATATCATGAATTGTACATAATATCCTTGTTTTGTGCTAAACAACATGTTTAAACCCCCAGTGTTTTAAAACTCACGGTATACATAAACTGTAAAAGAAACACTCTTCTGGTTAATAGCACAGAAAGGAACATGATCGCATTCACATTGTAGTGGGTTTTGTGTCGAGTGTATGTTAAAACACTTTCTTGCACTTATAAAGCATTGTACAGTTTTCTCATAAATACACGTGAAAATGCACTAGAGTACAATGAAATACAGTTTTGAACAGTAAAGATAATCACAGAGGGATAAGAAATTCCTAATCGCAGTTAGAATATAACATGAATTGTGTGAAGGCTTCTTGTGTTCTGCTAAACACATTTAAACGCCTAGTGTTTTAAAACTCACAGTACATGTAAACTGTCAAAGAAACACTCTTCTGTATCTTATCCCAGAAAGGAACACAAATGCCTTCACGTTGTCGTGTTGTGTCTCTGTTACAACACTTTTCTTCCAGGTATAAGTCATTGTATAGTTTTCTGTGAGACATGCATGTGAAAATACAATATTGTAGTGAAATACAGGGTGGCACATTAAAGACAATCCCTTACGAATAAGAACTTGCTGATTGCATTCAGAACATGTTATGTCTTGTGAAAACCATTCTTGTTTTATGATAACCAATACAATTAATCACCTACAGATTTAGAATGAACACTACAGGTAAACTGTAAAACATGTAACAGTCTTCGGGTTATGAGCCAAGAATGGAAAGTGAACACATTCACTTTGTAGTGTGCTTTGTGTTTGGTCTCTATTAAAACCCTTTTCTTCCAGCTTTCATGCATGGTACAGTTTTCTCTGAAAAACATGTGAAAATACAATCAAGTAATGAAATACAGGGATGCACAGGAATGAAAAATCACATAAGAACAAGAACTTTCTCATCTCATTTAGAAAATATCGTAGCTTGTGCAAAGCATTCTTATTTTCTTCTAGCCAATACACCTTTACCACATAACGTGTTTAACACTGCATGTGAACTGTGAAAATAAACACTTCCACTTAAGAGCATCAAGAGAAATGCAATGATTCACATTGTAGCGTGGTTTGTTTAACAACTATGTTAAAGCCCTTTTGATCTAGCTATAACACATTGTACAGTTTTCTCTGAGACACACACATGAAAATACCATAGAATAATGAAATAGAGTGTTGCAGTGTAAAGAGAATAACCTATGAATAAGAACTTTCTAATCGCATTTAGAACATGCTGTCTATTGTTGGAAATGTTCTTGTTTACTTGTAAACAACACACGTTTTGCAACTAATGTGTTTCAATTATTAGTACATGAAACACTCTTCTGGTTAGTAACTCCGAGAACACACATGGATACACATTTTACTCTGTTTTTTAAAGTCTCCATTTAAGTACTTTTCTTCTAGCTCTAATGAATCATCCCATTTGACTGAAGTGTGTCTGTGAAAGTACATGGCTATAATCACATAGGGTATCCCACGCTAAAGAAAATCAATTACCAAGACAAACATAGGTGTTTTAAATATGATGGATTTTACTTGCTGGTTTGGTGTTTCAACATGGGCTGGAGTTACTACAGACAAAGGAGCTTCAGGTGAGGAAATGCCTCTAGGACAGCCAGCTGTAAGGTGTTTCTCAATTAGTGTTCCACAGGGGAGGGCCAATCAATTACAAAGCAGACCTTAATGCCTTTTCAAGGTGACTTCTAAAGTGAGGAAATGTCCTTAAAACACAATTCTACTTATTAGTTACAGAAAGGCACATGACCACATTCGAGTTGTAGTGTCGTTTGTGTTGAATCTTTGTTGAGACACTTTTCTTCCAGCTATAACGCATTTTACAGGTTTCTCTGAGAAAAAGCATGTGAAAATACAAGAGTAAGGAAATACAGTTTTGCCCAATAACGACAATCACATACGAATGAGAACGTCCTAATCTCATTAAAAATAGATCGTGTATAGTGTATAACATTCTCGTTTTCAGCTAAACATGTTTCATCACCTAGATATTTAAAACACACCGTACTTGTAAACTGTAAAAGAAGCAGTCTTCTTTCTGGTTAACAGCACAGAGCGGAACACGAAAGCATTCGCCTTGTAGTGCATTTTGAGTTTGACCTCTCTTGAAATAATTTCTTCCAGCTATAATGCATTGTAGTTTTCTCTGAGAAATGCATGTGAAAGTACAGTAGAGTAATGAAATACAGTGTTGCCCAGTAAAGACAATGACATACAGATAAGAACTTAATAATCGCGTGAAGAACGTATATGTATTGTGCATAATGTTCCTGTTTTCTGCTAAAAAACAGGTTTAAAAGCCCAGTGTTTTACAGGATACATCAACTGTAAAAGAAACACTCTTCTGGTTATTAGCACAGAAATGAGCAAGAATGCATTCCCATTGTCGAGTGTTTTGTGTCGCTTCTCTAGATATAAACACTTTTCTTCCATTTACAAAGCATTGTTCAGTTTCCTCTGAAATGCACATGAAAATACAATATAGTAATAAAATAAAGTGTTGAACAGTAAGGACAATCACAGATGGATAAGAAATTCCTAATCGCATTTAGAATATATCATGTACTGGGCATAATATTCTTGTTTTGTGCTAAACAACACGTTTAAATGGCCAGTGTTTTAAAAGTATACATAAACTGTGAAAGAAACAGTCTTCTGGTTATTAGCACTGAAAGGAATGTGAACGCATTCACATTGTAGTGTGTTTTGTGTTGGGTCTCTGTTAAAACGCTTTTCTTCCGCTTGTAACGCGTTGTACCGTTTTCTCCGAAATGCCTGTGAAAATACAATTGTAGTAATGAAACACAGTGTGGAACAGTAAAGACAATCACAGACGGATAGCAACTTGCTAATCGCATTTAGAGTATATCATGAATTGTACATAATATCCTTGTTTTGTGCTAAACAACATGTTTAAACCCCCCAGTGTTTTAAAACTCACGGTATACATAAACTGTAAAAGAAACACTCTTCTGGTTAATAGCACAGAAAGGAACATGATCGCATTCACATTGTAGTGGGTTTTGTGTCGAGTGTATGTTAAAACACTTTCTTGCACTTATAAAGCATTGTACAGTTTTCTCATAAATACACGTGAAAATGCACTAGAGTACAATGAAATACAGTTTTGAACAGTAAAGATAATCACAGAGGGATAAGAAATTCCTAATCACAGTTAGAATATATCATGAACTGTGTGAAGGCTTCTTGTGTTCTGCTAAACACATTTAAACGCCTAGTGTTTTAAACCTCACAGTACTTGTCAACTGTCAAAGAAACACTCTTCTGCATCTTAGCCCAAAAAGGAACACAAATGCCTTCATATCCAGTCAACCTCCCGTCCACCACTTGTCCACCTCCCATCCACCACTTGTCAACCTCCGGTCCACCTACTGTCCACATCCCATCCACCACCCGTCCACCTCCATTCCACATACCGTCCACCTCCTGTCCACTTCCAGTCCACCTCCCATCCCCCTCCCATCTACCTCTTGTCAACTTCCCATCCACCTCCCATCAACTAACGGCCACCTCCCATCGACCTCCCGTCCAAATCCCTTCAATCTCCTGTCCAGCTCCGGTTCACCTCCCGTTCACCACATGTCCACCTCCCATCCATCTCCCATCCACCTCCCATCCACCACCTGTCTACTTACTGCCCAACTCTTGTATACAACACATCCACATACCATCCACCTCCTGTCCTCCTCCCGTCCATTTCCCATCCACCTACTCTCCACCTCCTGCCCACCTCCCAGTGACCTAGCATCCACCACTCCTCCACCTCCATTCCACCTCATGTCCAACTCCAGTCCACCTCCCATAGATATCCTGTCCACGTCCCATTAACCTCTCATCCACCTACTGTCCACCTCTCAGTCACCTCCCATCCACATCAGTTCCAACTCCTGTGCCCCTCCCATCCACCTGTGCTCCAGCTTCCATCCACCACTTGTCCACCTCTCATCCACCTCTTGTAGACCTCCTGTCCACCTCCCGTCCAATCCCATCCAACTCCCATCCACCTCCTCTCCATCTACCATCCAACTCCCAGCAAAATCCCATCCACGTCCCGTCCACCTCCTGTCCACCTGCTGTCCACCTCTGTCTCACCTCCCATCCACCTCCCAACCAGCTACAATCCACCAGCCATCCACCTTCTGTCCACGTCTGTTATACCTCCCATCCACTTCCTGTTCACCTCCAGTCCACTTCCAATACACCTCCTGTCGAACATACTTCACCTCACGTCCATGTCCTGACCACCTGCCTTAGACCTAATGATCACCTCCCGTCCACTGACCACTGACCCCAAAACTCCTGTCCACCTCATTTTCACCTCCCAAAGACCTCCCATCCACTTCCCGTCCACTTCCAGTCCACCAACACTTCACATCCAGTCCACCCTCCACCCACCATCCACCCACCTCCTGTCCACCTATTGTCCACCTCCTGCCCACCTCCCATCCACCTCAGGTCCATGTCCCCACCACCACCCATCCACCTCCTGACCACCTCCCGTCAATCTCTGATCCACCTAGTGTCCACCTCCCTTCCTCCTCCCAGCCACCTCCCGCCAATCTACTTTAGACCTCCTGTCCTCCTCAAGTCCAATCCATCCAATTCCCGTCAACCTCACGTCCATCTCCCGTCCACCTACAGTAACACCCCTTCCATGTCCCGTGCTCCTTCCATCCACCTCGGATCCAACTCCCATCCACTTACTGTACTCCCGTCAACCTCCTGTCCACGTCCTGTCGACCCCCATTCCACCTCCTGTCCAGCTTAAGTCCACCTACAATTCACCAACCGTCCTCTCATCCACCTCCCATCCACATGTCGAGGACCTTCCGTCCACCTCCCTTCAACCTCCCGTCCACACCCCATCAACCTCCTATCCACCTCCTGTCCACCTCCCGTCCATCTCCTATCCACCTCCCACCACATCCTATCCACATCCTGTCCACCTACCACCTACCACCCTTCCACCTCCAGTTCACCTCACGTCCACCTCCTGTCTACCTCCCATTCATCTCCCATCCACATCTGGTCCACCTTATGAACACCTCACATCCACCTTCCATCTAAATCCCGTCAATCTCCCATCCACCTCCCATACACATCTCGTACACCTCCCGTCCATCTCCCATACACCTCCTGACCACCTCCTTTCTACATCCTGCCCACCTCCCATCCACCTCATGCCACCTCCTGTCGACCCCCATTCCACCTCCTATCCACCTCATGTCCACGTCGAGCCCTCCTCTCGTTCATCTCCTGTAGACCTCCTGTCTACCTCCAGTCCACCTCCCATCCACCTCCCATTCACCTCCTGTCCAACTGCTGTCCACATCCCGTCCACCTCCTGTCTACTTCACAGCCACGGCCAGTCCAACTCCCGTCCACCTCCTGAACACCATCTGTCTACCTACAGTCCACCTACTGCTTCATCTGGTCCATCTCCTGTCTACCTCCCATTCACCTCCAGTTCACCTCGTGTCCACCTCCCGTCCAGCTAACATAGACCCCCCATTCCACTTCTCGTCCACCTTGCGTTCATCTACAGTCCACCTCACGTCCTCCCATTCACCTCAGGTCCACATCCTGTCCACCTCTCGATGACCCCCCATCCACCTGTCAACCTCCCGTCCACCTCAGGTGCACCTCCCGTCCACCTACTGTAGACCTCCCATCCACCTCCCATTCAGCTACAGTCCACCTCCAGTCCACTTCCCGTCCGTATTCTGTCCCCCTCCCATTCATCCCACATCCATCTACCATCCACCACACTTCCACCTGCAGTCCACTTTCTGACCACCTCCCGTCCACCTCTCATTCAACTACCATTCATCTCCATTCCACCACCCATTCACCTCCCGTCCACCTAACATCCACCTCCTGTCCACCTCCTGTAGACCTCCTGTCCACCTACAGTACACCTCCCATCCACCTCCTGTACACATCCAGTCCAACTATCGTCCAACTCACCTAGACCACTAGTCCACCTCCAGTCCACCTCCCGTTCACCTCCCATCAATCTCCTGTCCACCACCCTTCTACCTCCAGTCCACCTCTGGCCCACCTCCCGTCCACCACATGTCCACCTCCATTGGACCTTCCACCAACATCCCATCTACCTCCCGTCAATTTCCAGTCCTCTTTCCATCCACCTCCCATCCACCTCCCCTCCACCTCCTGTCCATATCCTGTCCACAAACCATCCACCTCTCATCTAACTCCCATCCACCTACCCTCCACCTCCTGTTACCTCCCATCCACCTCCAGTTCACCTCCTGTCCACCTCACTTCAACTTCCCGTAGCCCTCCCGTCCACCTCCAGACCACCAATGTCCACCTTCTGTCCAACTCCCATCCACTTACTGTCCTCCTCCTGTCCACCTCCCATCCACCTCCCGTGCATCTCCCATCCACCTCTCATTCACCTATTGTCCACCTCATGTCCACCATCCATAGACACCCCCCCCCGGCCACCTTTCATCCATTACCTGTCCACCTCCCATCCACCTCACATTCACCTCCAGTCACTCACCCATATACCTCCAGTCCACCTCACATCCACCTCCCTTCCACTCCCTATCCACCTCCTGTCCACCTCCTATCCACCTCCTGTTCACCTCCTGTCCACCTCGTGTTCACATTCTGTTCACCTCCTGTCCATCTCCTGTCCATCTTATGTAGTCCTCCTGTCCATGTCATATCCACCTCCTATCCACGGTTCATTTACTATCTGCCTCCTGTCCATCTCCTGTCCATCTTCTGTCTACCTCTTTTCCACCTTCTGTCCACATTGTGTTCACCTCCTATCCACCTCCTGTCCATCTCCTGTCCATCTCCTTTCTATCTCCTATCCTTCTCCTGTCCACCTCCTGTCCACCGCTGGTCCACCTTATGTAGACCTCTTGTCCATGTCATCTCCACCTCCTATCTACTTAAAAGTCCATTTACTGTCCACTTCCTGTTGATCTCCTGTTCATCTGCTCTCCTTCTCCTGTCCATCTCCTTTCCACCTCCTATCCATCTTCTGTCTACTTCCTGTCCACCTCCTGTCTACCTCATGTCCATCTGCTCTCCTTCAATCCTTCCTACCTTGTAAAAGGTTTATATGAACCTTTTCATTTCTCCCACCTGGAAAAAAATTGTTTTAAAAGCCCCTGGTGCATTTTAGGAACTTGACAGCCTGAAGTGGCTGATCTTTCAATGCCTTTGCACTAATTACTTTAAAACTAGCCAATCGCAAAAAACTGTGAGGCCAGACCCCAGCAGATAGGGAAAATATGCAGTCACCACCTACATTAGGATAATAATCAAGTGAACTTCCTGTCTTAGTCCACTTACTAGTTGGAGTTGGGCTCTGGTGCACCCTCTTTTGGAAAAAACAATACAAAACCTTGCTAAGATACCTTTGCTTTGTTCTGTATTATTTGTATAATACCAAGATGACCTTTTCTACTGTAACACACCTCTTTATATCAGTTATGATATTCACAATTTAAGCAAAACAAAAAGCCCAGAAACAACCACAAGTAGAGAAATAACCTGTGTGGTGAAGATGGGGGCCTTTGAACCCCTCCTGGGCTGCTGTTGAAGCACAAGCGCGTCTGATGTAGAGACTATGAATTCATCAAGGAGTCATAGAATTGACACATAATCTAGAAAATTCGAGAATTTCTATTTTCTGAATACACAGTCCAAAGTAGTGAATGCAAACAGATAATGTCCATGTATGTTCTCAGCTCTCTTGCTCAACCAAAACCACAGGAGGCCATTGTTTAGCACTAGGCTGCTTTTTCTGCTCTGGGCCCTTAGCTGACCAGACTCAACAAAGGTGTCAGCTATAATCAATTCTGAGACATCCAAGGAAGCTAGGTTGTTATCTGACCTTTTGGGAAATCAGGAGAGGGAGGATTTCCGTGAGCAGGACAGTAGAGTCCCCAGTTCCCTATCCTTTCATCTTTATAGAAGAGCAACCCAGAGTTGTTTTTTCCATAGTCTGTCTCTGCCTCAGGAAGAAAGTAATTTTGACTAGACCGATCTTTTTGTTTTTTTTTTTTTTGTTGTTGTTGTTTTTTGTTTTGGTTTTTCGAGACAGGGTTTCTCTGTGTATCCCTGGCTGTCCTGGAACTCACTTTGTAGACCAGGCTGGCCTCGAACTCAGAAATCCTCCTGCCTCTGCCTCCCAAGTGCTGGGATTAAAGGCGTGCGCCACCACCGCCCGGCTTAGATCTTTTTGTTTGTAGCCCTAGCTGTCCTGGAACTTGCTCTGTAGACCAGGCCGTCCTGGAAGTTATGGAGATCCCCTTACTCTGCTGGGATTTAAGTCATGAGCTGCCACTGCCAGCTAACAAGTGTTACAGGATGTTTAATCACACTGTGAACGCTGAGATTATGTTATTTACTGGAAACAAATGTTTTTAGCTGTGATGTGACTCACTTTAGCATATACCTTTAATCCAAGAGCCTTCTGCTTGAATATTGTAAACAGGATTAAATAAAGTCAACCATAGGTCAAGAGGAGGACCGGTTGGCAGGGAGTGAACATAGGATGATTAAGAAAAAAAAACAGTAAACAGAGTCAGTATGATGGACAGAGAGACACACAGGAAATGGGGAGGGGGAACAATGAGTTGGAAGATTTTTGGGACTGAGTGAGAGAGGGGATTCCTTCTGGGATTTTGACTGAGGAGGAATGTCAGCTGCATTCTTTCTCTGCCTCTCTGGACTGGTAGACTTTCACACCAGTATATGGTTCTGAAGTCTTCATTGGTAAAATCCAACAATTGAGGTTTCCTTAAAAAACAAAAAACAAATACAAATACAAAACAGACAAAAAAACCAGACAAGACCAATCTTTTTTTTTTTTTTTTTGAAACATTGTTTCTCTGTATAGCCTTGGCTGTCCTGGAGCTCACTCTGTAGACCAGGCTGGCCTCCAACTCAGAAATCTGCCTGCCTCTGCCTCCCAAGTGCTGGGATTAAAGGCGTGGGCTACCACTTCCTGGCAGACAAAACCAGTCATATTTCTACCTTTTTCTTTTTTCCCTTTAGATCTTCCCTCAGTATCTTCCATCTGCTCAACTATCTTATTGTGGAATGAATGTTGCCTAACCCAGAATTACAAATAAGTTTGTATCTTTCAAATTCAATTTGGCATCACAGTGGCCCAAGTGTCCAGTCACCCAAGTGAACAAAACAAAGTAGGAAATGGTGACCCAAGCCACTGACATGAGCCAGTCAGGCAAACATCTGTTTAGACAGTCATAGGACAAATTACAAACAGAGAATGCTGATGGCCCTGGCTGCTAGAGAAGAACTGGAGATAGGTCTCTAGAGCACGGACATTTCTTTTCTGATTTGCATAAAGATCTTTCTAGATCCAAAACGCAAAACCGCTGGTCCATAATACCACATAACTCAACAGGTTAAAAGGTAAGCTGTTATTACTTGTACTTTATCATACATAAAAGTATTAAAAAAAAAAAAAAGCCCAGGCATGGTGATGAACGCCTTTAATCCCAGCAGATCTGAGTTTGAAGCCAACATGGTCTACAAAGAGAGTTCCAGAATAGACAGGGCTACACAGAGAAAACTTGTCCCAAAAATCCAACAAAACAAAAACTCCTCCCAACGGGCTCAGGAGAGCCAAGGCTCAGCCAGCCTCCACCGTGGAGGGACCGCCAAGCCAAGGGCAAACCGATAAAGGAGGAAACTAATCAGAAACACATGAAAAAGCATGACAGCCCTTAGCGATCGAAGGGCGGGGCCTCTGGGGGCAGGCTGGCGCATACTTCCGCCTTCTTATCTGGCCGGCACTATAAGTAGCCGGAAGCTGCTTCTCCTTCGTATATTTCCGCTGGAGAGTTGAAGTCAGTGCGGCGCTCACCGGAGTAGACAAGTGAAGCTGCAGGAGCTGGGGAATCGGACTGCCGTGCCGCTCTGGCTGCTCTGCTCCGCGCCACTGCGCTTGCGCTGAAGCCAACCCTACCCCCGGCATCCCCCGCGGCCTTCAGATGCGCCGCTGTCTTGCTGCTGCTGCTCCCGGTGAGGCTCGAGTAGAGCGCTGCTTCCGACTGGGCAGCGCTCTTCCCGAGCGGGCTAACCGCGATGCCCCCCCGGTGAGTATGGACCCTATACCCCCAATCCCTGGCCCCGCACCCACCTGGATCCCCATGACACTGGCGCTCGGATTCATGCTTTTCGCTGGGACCGCGCTCGGGCCGTCCTCGGGTCTCAGAATGGGTCTCTGCTCCTGCCTTCCAGGACTACAACTTTCTGTTTTAGTGTTTCCCACACCCCTTGCTCTCTGGCCTTGAAGTTCAGCCAGGCTTGTGGTGTTCAGATGAGAAATTCTGGTTTTATCATGCAGAGTTTGTGGTTGGGCAGTCACTACCCAGACCTGTGCTTCGGGTCTTCCAGGTGTGTCCCAATTTGCAGTCTTGCTACTAGAGTATAGATAAGAATGCATATCAGCAAGATGTAGGTGGTTGGTCTGTCTCAATGTCACAAGGTTGAATGCCTCTAGGCGCAACTTTTGTGATCGCTGTTAAAATAATTTATCTTTTTTTTTTCTTGAACCGGTTTCGCTTTTGTAGCCTGACTGGCCTCAACTTGTGCTGACCCCTCTGCCTCTGTCTCCTGAGTGTTAAGATTAGGCTTATTTTTACCCTTTTAAAATGTTTCCCTTCCTACTGTTAGTTTGTAGAAGTTATTCTAGATACTAGTGCTTTGGCAGGAAAACAAATTGGAAATTCTTTTTTTTTTTTTTTGAGACAGGGTCTCTCTGTGTAGCCTTGGCTGTTCTGGAACTCACTTTGTAGACCAGGCTGACCTCGAACCCAGAAATCCTCCTGCCTCTGCCTCCCAAGTGCTGGGATTAAAGGCGTGCGCCACCACCGCCCGGCTCGGGAAATTCTTTCTCTTGCTTCCTGCCTTTTAATCTTCCTAACCTCCTTTTAGAACCAGAAACTCTTGTTAGTTTCGTTAAATATTGTTTTGTTTGGCCTGCTTTTTAAGTATCCCACACGGTCTTTGACATAGCTTTGTAGTCAAAAGGTGGTGTAATGCTTAATTTCTCAACTTAACACAAAATAATTTGGGAAGAATGTTTCAAGGGATTATTTTGTTCAAGTTGGCTTAATGGCTTGTCTGTGGGGAATTGCCTTGATTCGCCTTGATTCGTTTAATTGATATGGGCAGACCCATATTGATTGATTTGGGGCCCTGGACTATGGAAGATTAGAGAAAGCTAGGTGAGTTCTAAAAATGTATTAGTTAATTCTTATTTTTTTTAAAGATATTTTCTTTGTTTACATTTCAAATGTTATCCCCTTTCCAAGTTTCCCCTCCAAAAACCCCCTATCCCATCCTCCCTGCTCACTAACCCACCCACTCCAGCTTCCCTGACCTGGCATTCCCCTACACTAAGGCAACAAGCCTTCACAGGTCCAAGGTCTCCTCTCTTGATGTCTGACCAGGCCATCCTCTGCTACCCATGTGGCTGGAGCCATGGGTCCCTCCATGTGTACTCTTTGATTGGTGGCTCAGTCCCTGATGTGACTAGCTGCCTTGACTTTCGCACAGCAAGAGACTGTAACTTGGAATTGTAAGCTAGATAAGCCTTTTTCTCTAAACTAGTTGTTAGTTTTGGTTTTTTTTTTTAAGTTTTGTGTGTGTGTGTGTGTTTTGTCAGTTTTGTGGGGGTTTTTTTTGTTTTTTTTTTTTGTTGTTGTTGTTGTTTTTCAAGACAGGGTTTCTCTGTGTAGCCCTGGCTGTCCTGGAACTCACTTTGTAGACCAGGCTGGCCTCGAACTCAGAAATCCTCCTGCCTCTGCCTCCCAAGTGCTGAGATTAAAGGCATGCGCCACCACTGCCCTGCATTTTGTCAGAATTTTATGCAGCAGAGATGAAACTTGACCTTGAACTTTTTGGATCTTTTTGTTTTTGAGACTGGGCCTATAGCCCTGGCTGTTCTGGTCTTGCTGGCCTGGATCTCAAGAATTGTTCTAGGATTAAATGTGTGAGCCACCATTCCTAGCCTGGCCTTGAACTCTTGCTGCTTCTGTCTCTTCCACTTAGTGCTTGGATTATAGGCCTACCCCAGCAGTTACTTATTTTTGAAAAACTACTGCTTGTGTGTATGGACAGGCACAAGTGGACAGGCACGAGTAGCACTCTGCATATCAAGACAACTGGCTGGAGTACGTTCTCCTCACATTATACTGGTCTAGGGGATTGAACTCAGGTGACATTGGTCACCTTTACATGCTGAGCCATCTTGCCAACCCAACTTTTTTCTTTTAAAGTTGGTGTTTTCTGTGTACTGTGAACAGAGTCTTTGCCTGCCTACCTTGAGTTTATGAAGAAAATTTAATGTTGCTTTATCCTATAGACTTTATTTTTATTATTTATTTATTTATTTATTTATTTATTTGAGACAGGGTTTCTCTGTATAGCCCTGGCTGTCCTGGAACTCACTCTGTAGACCAGGCTGACCTTGAACTCAGAAATCCGCCTGCCTCTGCCTCCCAAGTGCTGGAATTAAAGGCATGTGCCGCCACTGCCTGGCTTTTCTTTTATATTTTGAGACAGTTTCTCTTTGTGTCCTAGACTGGCTTTTGGCTCACCAAGATCCACCCATCCCTCAACCACCAAACCCAACTGGGAGGTTTTCTTAATTGGTTAGATGAAGAGAGTTCCACCTTAAATATGAGTAGCACCACTTCACTAACTGGGCCCTGTATCAAATGAATCAGAGGGAGCAAAGCGTAAGCAGCCTTGAGGGATTGGTGGGTCAGTTGGGTAGTGGCTCTCCCTACTGTTAGAGACTGTTAGCAATCTCAATATCATTGCAGGACACCTGGTTATTACTGTGCTGTTTGCTTACATTGTTGTCCTGACTACAGAATCAAGATTATCTCTATTTCTTGATAGCCATGGGATGACCTGAAGGGAAGGTCCTGCTATGCTTTATCTAAACCATGACAGTAGCTAATGATGGTTCCTTTTTTATTTCTTACCATCTGTCTGTCCCTGTCTTTATTAATTTATTTTTATTTATTTTTCAAGACAGGGTTTCTCTGTAGGCCCGGCTGTCCTGCAGCTGTTTCTTTAAGTCAGACTGGCTCTGAATTCAGACCCACCTGCCTCATCTTCCCAAGTTTGGGATTAAAAGTGTGTGCCACTCCATCAGACTTGACAGTTCATTTTCAGTGGCACAGGATAAATTGGGGAGGTGCTCAGCACAGTAGGGATGTTTTCGTTATCAATAACTTTTCTTATGGCAGTGACAAGCAGCTTAAGGGTTCGGTTAAGCTTGCAGTTTGAAGGGATACAGCTCACCCTGGTGGCAGGAATAAGCTGAAACTAGACAGATTGTATCCTTGTTCAGGAGGCAGAGAGGAAATGCTGGAGCTCAACTGGCTTTTTCACTTTTCATTAGTCTGGAACCACAGTCCAAGGGGTGATAATGCATGCATTTCAGGGTTGGTTAGACTTCTGGGAAACACCCTCACAGACACATCCAAATTTCTCCTAGGTGACCCTCAATGACTACTGACCATCACAGAGGTGATGCTTGCCCCGCCCCTTCTCCCTGAACTGCATATGTGTTTTAGCATGCTCTCTCTGACTCACTGTCACTCAGTAGCAGGCTGTCCCAGAGCCATCTGTGTGTCAGGTGCCCGTGACCTTCAGAGACGTGGCTGTGTACTTCTGCAGGGAAGAATGGGAGTGTCTCAGTCCTAGCCAGAGGACCCTCTACCGGGATGTGATGTTGCAGAACTTCAGGAACTTGAATGAACTGGGTAAGGGCTGCATGTTAGTTTCTGGAGCTTTGTGGGTCCTGACTAAAGACTCTTGTCCTGTGCCCAAACTTGTTTGACTCACCTTGAATAGCCTGACTTCTTTCCTCAAACCCATGGGGCCCTGCGGGGGGGGCTTCTGTCTGCATGTGTGTGTTCACACATGTAGGCATGCATACTTCTGTCTCCCTGTAAGCCTTCTCTGTCTTCTTCATTCCTACTTCCAGGAAGGTTCTCCAGAACACCTACAAAGGCTGGCCAGGCTGCTGGGTTCTTGTGCTGCCCAGAGCTACTCTTAGTCCTGGCCTTACATTGTCTTTTACACAAATCAGATACCATTTCTCTCCCTTTTGGAAAGGATGCTGTGGCCAGAAACCAGGCCTTATTTCTCACCTGGAACAATGGGATGAGCCTTGGGTTGATGACTGGGACAGAACTGAGTTTCCAGAAGGACAAAGAAGTGTCTGCCCAGGTAAGCAGGATGAGCTTTTTCCCACTCTCAGACACAGTGGGAGTGTGGGTGTTCCTTCTGAATCAGGGACTTTGGAGGCAGCGTGGATGGCATAGTTCTGCCACTAAGTTCTGACAGTGGGGTGTGTTTGTGTCATTGGTCCCTTGTGAGGTTGTACCTGAAGAGAGCTATTTGAGAAAAGGAGGCAGTGTCCTAGCACTGTCTGAGCCTAGGAGTGACTGGGATTTGACTGTTTTCCATTCAGCAAGGCAGAGAGAAGAGAGGTCATGCCCCAGGTTTGTCATAGAGCAGGCTCTATTTCACATGTGTTTGCTCATTGGTAGAATTAGGATAAAGCCCTGGCTCTTTCCTTAAGATATTTCCAGTGGTGGTCATACTACATACCATATACTACATACTACATACTACAGTGGGCATGGAACCCAAGGCCTCAGGTAAACAGTTGTTGGGCTACAATTTAGCTGCATCCTGTCCCCTCCGTGTCATGCCTGCACACCTCCCGACAAGGTTTCTCTGTATAGCCCTGACTGTCCTGGAACTCATTCTGTAGAACAGGTTAGCCTCCAACTCACAGCTGCTTCCTAGTGCTGGGGATTAAAGGCATATGCCACCACTGCCAGCCTCAGGTTTTGATTTTTTACTTCTCGTTGTCTCAGAAGTGAGAACAAGCAGCTTTGTGAGCCTGACCCACGCTGGAAAGTCCCCAGATGATGTGAAGCCACCAGCTGGAGAGTACGTCAGGCCTCTGTTCGCAGGGACCTTATTATGGCTTATAGGGTCAGTGGTTCTAAATTTTAGAGAGCTCTCAATGCCTGCCCCAGGTCCACCTCCATGGTAGGAATAGGGGTTTGTTACAAGAGCTGACACAAGTTTAATGGACACTTGAATGGTGATTTTTTTTGTTCATTTAAATCCATTTATCCCAGGCGGGGGGTGGTGGTGGCACCCACCTATAATCCTAGCACTAGGAGGCAGAGGAGGTCACCCTGGTCTATAAAGAAATCCAGGACAGCCAGGGCTACACGGAGACAAAAAGAAAAACCATGGTTTGTGTAGAGTACCACACCCTGTCTTCCACTGTCTGGGACAGGATTTCTCCGTGTAGCCTTGGCTGTCCTTGAACTTGCTCTGTAGATCAGGTTGGCCTCGAACTCAGAGATCCAACTGCCTCTTTCCAAGTGCTGGGATTAAAGACCTGTGCCATAAGCCAGCTCAGGGCTCACTTTTAAGTCTCCCATTGTTAGTTTGGCTCATCTGTGCACACTGAACACATTTTCACAGCACTTTTCTTTGACTCCCTAAGTAGATTGGGTTGATTAGACACTTGGTAGCTTTTTTTCACCCTCTGTTGGATGTTTTATAAGTTGGACTGTATCTGGGCCTGTTCTGTGTAAATGTATCTATTCCTCCACAGGAGGCAGAAAGGTGGCTTCAGCTCCTGAGAGGACCCGTTCACAGACAGAAGCCAGGAGAGGGGCTACCTTGAGGAAGAATGTCCTGACTTCCAGTAAGGTGCACCTACCCAGAGCTGCCTCTGGGAAGAGAATGGACAAAAAGGAAGCTCTCCAGAACCAGATGTGTGGATTGTCCCGCAGGAAGCAGCCAGACCTCAAGGAGCAGGGCAAGAGTGGCGCAGAGGGACACCCATTTATCTGTGGCATTTGTGGGAAGTCCCTGAGCTGCCATAGCCGCCTGGCCGCTCACCAGACTGTACACACAGGAACCAGGTCCTTTGAGTGCCTCGAGTGTGGCCGGACGTTCCGCTGGGTTTCAAACCTTCTGCGCCACCAGAGAAATCACACAAGTGAAAAGCCCTTCTGCTGTGAGGTATGCGGACAGGCCTTCAGCTTGAAGGACCGCCTGGCACAGCATCGCAAAATCCACACTGAGCACCGGCCCTATGAGTGTAGCGACTGTGCGAAGGCCTTCAAACAGAAGTCAAACCTCCTGCGGCACAAGCTTGTGCACACCGGAGAGAAGCCTTTCTACTGCAACAACTGTGGCAAGGCATTCCGGACTAAAGAGAACCTCAACCACCACCAGCGGATCCACAGCGGAGAGAAGCCCTACGTCTGCGGGGAGTGCGGCAAGGCCTTCCGGTGGCCCAAGGGCTTCAGCATCCACCAGAGGCTGCACTTGGCCAAGAAGTTCTATGAGTGTGAGCAGTGTGGAAAGGGCTTCCGCCACCTGGGCTTCTTCATGAGACATCAGAGAATTCACGGGCGAGGAGAAGTGTAGAGCCTCCTGTGGGCATCTGGGCCTTCCCTGTTCTCGGCCACGGGAAAGACTGCGGCAGGTGCTCTCAAGCCGAGGGCACATCCATGGCCTGTGAACCAGCAGTCTTCAGTCTTTGCAAGTCTGAGGAAGTTCTGACGCAGGGAAGGGAAGGGAAGAGCTGCTCCTCGGGTGCTCCTTGCCTCTGGCTTTGTCGGCTAAGGAATTTGCCCTGTACTGAGCGTCACTTGTATGCACTTTAACTCTTCTCTCCTAGCTCCTCCACCACGTCCCCTGTCTTGTGGGAAGGAGATTTGAGGCTCGAGCAGAAGCAAAGCTTACTGTTAGAGCTCACAAGATGGCCCAAAGGGCCAAGGCCTGCAAAGCCTGATAATTGAGCTTATTCCCAGGGATCCATATGGTGGGAGGAGAGAACCAAATGCTCTAAGCTATCCTCTGTCTTCCCTCATGTGTGTGTGTACACAGACACAATAAATACATAAATCAATCGGAGAAACCTCTTCTTCAGCCTTGGTAGGTGGCTATAGTCTTAGTGACGGGCAGACCTGGATGCACACTGGGGCGGCTTGTAGGGAGGCAAATGGTACAGGCTGTGGGGAGTAAAGTTCTTTTTTTTTTTTTTTGGTTTTTTGAGACAGGGTTTCTCTGTGTAGCCCTGGCTGTCCTGGAACTCACTCTGTAGACCAGGCTGGCCTCGAACTCAGAAATCCACCTGCCTCTGCCTCCCAAGTGCTGGGATTAAAGGCGTGCGCCACCACCGCCCGGCTGGAGTAAAGTTCTTTTGCAGTGTCCTCAGTAGTATGTCTCCAGCACTTTGTTCAGCTAGAAATACTGGATCTTTGCTTCTGTTTGATTTCCTTAAAGTATAACCAGGTTATTTCCCAAAGGCACTGGGGCACTGCCAGGAAGGTAGAGGAGCCTTTGCTTCACGTATGGTCCTTTGTACCCATAGAGAGCTGTATAGTGCAGGGCAGGGAGGGGCAGCTGGAACCTCTGCCTCTCTGTATGTGTTGAGAGCTGGATGCTTCTCAGTGCTCATGTTTCTCATGACTTGTAGAGATGGTTGCCAAGCTGGGCCCATTCACAGCTTCTGGGTCCCTTCAGGAATGAGACCCCACTGTACTATCACAGGCTGTAGCTACTCTGGTGGTGGACATCAGGTGGCACTCGAGCCATCTGGGTCTGGTCTGCTGCCTAGACACCATGGTTTCACCTGCCATTACCCTAGATGTTCCTCTTTCATCTCTCATCCTGGTGCCTAGAGTCATGCCCCTAGAATTAGGCTGGGCCTTACAGCAGTGTGAGGTGGCCATGTGCACCACGGGGCATCTTCAATTCTAAATCCATATGTCAGCTTTTCAGCCAGAAACGTGTCTACCAGGTGTTACTCATGGATACAGACAGCCCTGCACTCTACAAGCTGATCAAGGGATCAGTAGGTTTCCCCCTTATAAAATCAGGTTATCTCCAGATCTAATGACAGATTATGGTTTTCAAAAATTTCAGGGGGCAGGAGAGATGGCTCAGCGTTAAAAGCACTGACTGCTCTTCAGAGAATCCAGGTTCCCATCCCAGCACCCATATGGCAGCTTACAACAGTCTAACTCCAATGCCAGGGGATCCAACACACTTTTCTGGCCTCTGGACACAAGGCCACACATGTGATGTACATGCAGGCAAAACACCCACATAGTTTCTTTTTTAAGGTTCCAGTTGACCAATGCAGTGTATAAGAAATGGGAACCAGAAGATGGTGATAGACAGATAACCCAGTGTGTCAGGTGGAGACGACACACTTGATCTTAATAAGCTACTGAAAGTTGCTTTTAAGATTTTAAAAAATTTTTATGTGTAGGAGTATGTTAGCTACATGTATGCAGTGTGTGTGCCTGGTACCCACAGATACCTAAAAGAGACTGAGTTTGTAATTCCAACATAGGAACTGTTGAGTTTGTGGCAGTTTGAGTTTACTCCTGTCAGGAGCCTGCATTTCATTTCCTATACTTAAAACTTGGATAAACAAATGCATGCTCGCCTTCCACCTAAAGGCTGCCAGACAGGTAGGTATGTCTGTTCCATGTCCAGTAGTTGGAGTTGGGAGGGGCTTTCATAAGCAGGAGTGAGCAGAAAGTGAGTTGTGGAAGGCTTTGCCTTGTATCTGAGGACTTGAGTAGTTTTGCTTGGAGTTCTGGAGATTGAACCTAGCTAGAGTTAGGTCAGTGCCTCTGAACTGCGTCCCCTGGCCCTCTGAGACAGTCACATTGTCCAGGCTGATCTTGAATTTTCCATCCTCCTGCCTCAGTCCCTTGAATTAAGTGCCTCTCCAGACCAGCTGGCCTCTACCTGTTTTAGTGCGTGTGCGCGCATGTGTGTGTGTGTATGTGTGTGTGTGTGTGTGTGTGCGCGCGCGCGCGTGTGTGTGTGCGCACGTGTGTGTGAGTGTGCGCGCATGTGTGTGTGTGTGCGCGCGCACACCCAGTAACTTCTCTCTGTGCTGAGACCAGAATCTGCTCTCTGCTGCTGAATTACACTACCCAACTTCCCCTGAGCACCACCTATGCCTGCTTTGCTGGCTGTTAATGGAAAAACATTGAATTCCAGCAGACAAGGAAACATCAGGCTCACTTGTAGCTTGAATGGCAGGCCTGCTCACAGGGACATCAAACCAGGCAAGTGCCAGAGCATCACAAGAGTTTATTTTACACTTTTATTAACATATCTATGCACCAAGAAATCGTCCAAGGTATGTCTTTTTTACTGTGCCCTATTGGCCTGTCCCCTCGTGTGGGTTCAGGCTTGCTCCAAGACAGTTTCTATGCCATCTTCAGTGTTTTCTGTCTCCAACTGAGGGCTGAGAGGGACCTGATCTTCCGATAGGACTGAGAGAAGCTTGGAGCTGGACTTTGAAGGTGTGTCAATTTCTGGAGAGACCTCACCCAAGGAGGGCTGTGGAGAGATCCGAGAGCCCTCGCGTGACCGCAGGGTACCTGAGGTCATGGATGGAACCCTGGAGCCCTTGCGTGACGGGGTCACAGATGAGACCCGCAAGCCCCTGTGCAATTGAGTCAGAGATGGGACTCGAGATCCTGAACGTGATGTACTCCGGGAAGCAATCACAGACCCAGCCTTCGGAGACCGGCCTGGAAAAGACGCACTGGACAATATAGATGGAGTCTTGGACGCTCGGTGTGACTGATCCATGGATGGGGCCCGGGAGACCGGAACTGATTGGGGCATAGCCTGGGCTCTTAAAATGTGATAGGTTGAGTCCAGCACGGTGGCAATTGAGCCGATGCGCAAGTTGTGTTGGTGGCTTTGGGGTGGCTGCCAGAGTGGTGGACCCCCGGGGCCCCTGTGCAACCAGCCGTGTTTTTGCTCCAGGTTCTGCATGTCCACGTGCTCCCGGCGCAGCTGCTCCCGCTGCTCTAGCAGCTGCTGTCGCATGTCCAGCAGTAACTGGGTCCTCTGGAGAAGCCTCATGAGTTCTTGTCGGAGACGCCCATTGTCTGCCTTGAGGGCCTGTGCGTGGGAAATGAGGGAACGCGCTGCCTCCCGCTCAGCGCGGCGCGTCAGGGACTGAACGTGCATGCGTGCCTCCCGCTCGAAAGCCGTCTTGTCATCCAGGAAGCGTCGCTTCTCCCGGTGGAGGAGCTGCGTGTGCTCCACGCGCATGTGCAGCAGCTCGCGCTCCAGTGTCCGGATTCGCGCCAGATGCTCCAGCTGCAGCTCCTACATGGGGTGAGGTGGGGGGGTTGGGGGCGCCGATCAGCGCACCGGTAGGGAGCGCGCCCATCCCTCTCGACCCCGCCCGGTCCGCGGGGGCGCGCGCACTGGCCTTGTAGGGCTGAAGCTCCTGCACCTGCCGCGTCACGTCTTCTGCGCGCTTCTTCTTTTCCTGCAGCTGTGCGCGCACCGCGTCCTCACGGCCGTGGTAGAACGTCGCCAGCTCCGCTCGCTGCCACCGGATCTGCGCCAGGTCTATGCGGTTCTGGTCTTCGAGGCGCACGACAGCGTTGGCGCAGCGCAGAGCGTGCGCGCTCACATAACTGGCAAAGAGCCGGTTCTCTTCGCGCAGGCGCTGCGCCTCGCTGTTCAGGAATGCATTGTTGTGAAGCACCTCGTCTATCCGCTGCTCACAGGCCACCATGCTCTCTGAGAGCATCGCGTACTCGCTCTGTAAGTACTGCGCGTGCTCGGACAGCGGTTGCTCTGCACTTTCCTGCTTGCGCCGGACGTTTTGTCCGCGCTTCTTTTTGGGCGCCATGGCTTGAGGCCCAGGCCAACTGGACTCATGAGAGCACTGTGCTCCACCCGCTCCCCCAGCTCAGTTACTCCCCCTCCTTAACCCGAAAATTCTGGAGAACTACACCCTAGGTTCAGGGATGTGTCTTCAGTTTATGAGGTTCAGAGCAGGCAGGATTAAGGATCAGAGAGCACCGTGGCCAATATGTATATGAGCGCTCCCTTTGGACCACAGCTTTTGCATCCTGGTGCGTACCTCTAGGAATGTTGATGTCCAGCCTGCACATCCTCTATGGAGACAGAACTTGGTTGCAGTGCCTCGACTTCACCCCATTCTGTTGCTCTGGCAACGGCTTGAGCAACCGTTTCTTATATCCTCAGTTATAGTGTTGCAGTCAGGCAAAGCTTCAGCTTCAAGACACTGAACTAACTTCTAAGTCCACACCCTCCACTCATCAAGGTCTTAGTGCTCTTGATTTCACTCCACTAGCCGCTCTTCAGGGTCCACAGCATAAGGGGACTCTCACCAACGAGCCCTCCCCCACCTGTCTTTGTGAAGTCTTCATGCTCTCAGGATGAAGCCTCCTCACAACATTTGTTTGTTTGTGGAGACAGGGTTTCCCTGTGTAACAGAGCCCTGATTGTCCTTGACTCACTTTAGACCAGGTTGGCCTTGAACTCACAGAGATCAGCCTGCCTCTGCCTGCAGAGTGCTGTTATTAAAGGCTTTCACAACCACCACCAAGCTCATCTCTGCACAGCACTTCTAAGGGGACTCTTGGCATCTGAGGCCTTGGTGGAATGCTACTACTGGAAGGCATTTTACCTTTCAGATAAATGAACAATAATCAATAATCTTCACTACATAATCCAAGTGCTGGAGACTCAGTAGCCAAAGGGAAATTTTATTTTACAACCTTGCAAAGTCTGCGCAACCTATTGAAAAGGGCAAAAATAGCTAGTCTGCAAACTTGGCTCAAAACAGTGGTTTTTATACACCTATGTATCCCTCTCCCTCCGAATTACTCATTGGCTAGGTTCTTCAGGGAGGCAAAATTCTCCCTACTTCTCTAATTCACATCCAAACTTTCCCATCCTTCTGGGGTTCAAAATCTGCCACCCTTTCCATTTACTCAGGCTCAGTCCCTTAGTAGATCATAACTTTTTTTAAGATTTATTTATTTATTATATGTAAGTACACTGTAGCTGTCTTCAGACACCCCAGAAGAAAGCGTCAGATCTCATTACAGATGGTTGTGAGCCACCATGTGGTTGCTGGGATTTGAACTCAGGACCTTTGGGAGAGCAGTCAGTGCTCTTAACCGCTGAGCCATCTCTCCAGCCCAGATCATAACTTTTTAATCTATGATAAGCTTAATCTATGATAAGCTTAAAAGGACCCATATAGGAAGCTGCCAGCTAGAGAAGACAGGGGCCTAGTGCCTCCTCCTTATCTCTTGCCCACTTTTTTTTTTTTTTTTTGCCATCGCACTTTTCCATGAGGCCCATCCATCCTTCTTTCTCAACTTTCTTTGCCCGTAAGCCAGACAACTAGAGGATGTCAGGGGTACACTAGGAATTTGATTAATCCCTTTTTGCTATTAACGCTACATGGACAGCATCTTTACAGGAGTCAATCTTGATCAGAAAACATCAGCGGTCTGCCAGTTTGCTAGTGGATGCTAGGGGTGACGGTTCAATGTGGGATGAGGGCTCAGCAGAGTGGCAGCAAGTAAACCACTGGCTTGCTTTGACTCTGTTGGCTGTGCAGGGACTTCATCATCACCCTGTCAAGCAAAAGGGCAACAGCCAAGATCACCAAGAAGCACCCTTGGCACACAGCACCCACAATGCCCAATGTGTTTGCAATGTTTGACCAATAACAGATCCAGGAGGCAAAAGAGACCTTTGTTTGACATGATCATCTAGACTGGGCAGTGGTGGCACACACCTTTAATCCTGGCACTCAGGAGGCAGAGGCAGGAGGATCTTTAAGTTTGAGGCCAGCCTGGTCTACAGAGTTGAGTTCCAGAACAGCTAAGGCTATACAGAGAAACCCTACCTCAGAGAAGAGGGGGGAAAAAAAAACATGATCAGACTAGAACCAAATTGGCTTCCTAAACAAGTGTGATAGTTTGTATATGCTTGTCCCAGGGAGTGGCACTATTAGAAGGTGTGGCCTTGTTGGAGGAAGCGTGTCACTGTAGGGTTGGGCTTAGAGATCTTCCTCTTAGATACCAGAAGATGCCCAGTCTGTTCCTGGTTTCCTTTGGATAAAGGTGTAGAACCCTCAGCTCCTCCTGCACCATGCCTGCCTGGATGTTGCCATGTTTCTGCCTTGATGACAATGGACTAAACCTCTGAACCCGTAAGCCAGCCCCAAGTAAATGTCTTTTATAAAACTTGCATTGGTCATTGGTGTCTGTTCACAGTAGTAAAACCCAAACTAATACAGAAGTTGGTACTGGGAGTGAGGTATTGCTGTGATAGGCCTGACCATGCTTTTGTTTGGAAGAATGTGGGTTTTGGAACTTTGGATTTGGAAAGTCATGGAATGCTTTAAGTGGGGCTTAGTGGGCCAGCCTAGTAGGAATATGGAAGACAGTGGTATTGTGGGTCATTTGAACTGTGTAGGCCTGATGACCCAAAAGGTTTCAGTGGAGAAGAACTTTCATATGTGGTTGAGAGACTGTTTTTGTGATGTTTTGGTGAAGAACATGGATGTTTTTTGTCATTTTCTGAATAGTCTGCCTAAGGCTAAGGAAAAAAGATGTATATTAATTGTATCCACAAAGGAAGTCTCAAAAAAACCCAACAGAGACTTTGTTCTCTGGTTAAGTCTGATGAAGAGCATTTTGAACAAACATAGCAAACTGAGAAAGGAAACATACAAAATATATAGTTTGAGCATTAAAGGGACACCAGGAAGTGAAATGGAGCTGAATTCAAGGATATTAAACTGAATTAAGGAAGTAATGACTTTGAGGCAAGATTCCTCCCAGCTAAATTTAGGTTCAGCTGTGGTAGTACAAGCCTTTAATCCCAGGAGACAAAGATAAGCAGATCCTTGAGTTCAAGGTCAGCCTAGAACAGAGCAAATTCTAGGTGAAGAAAAACTTAAATCCAGGTTTGGTGGATCACACCTTTAATCCCAGTGCTTAGGAGACAGGCATGCAGATCTCTGAATTCAAAGTCAGTCTATGGAGCAAGATCCAGGACAGCCAAGCTTAGGCAGTGAAGGAGTTGGAATAAAGGAAGCTAGTGATAATGTAATAGAACAAGGGGGCCAATGTTCCAGCTCCTGCAAACAGCAGAACTCAGCAGCTTAGGCCATGTGTCTCTGGCTTTATATTCAAGAGGAGAAGGAGACTATTGGGACAATTGATGCTGGTTAGCTGGAGCTAAGAAGTTAGTGGTGATTAAGAAAAGACCAGTATCGCTTAGGTGATTATCTTCTGGGAAGTGTTTCCTGAGAGCACAAAGAAGCTGTGTTCCAGAGATAGCCAAGGTTGAACCTCATGCTGCAGCTGTACTTGGTAATGTGTAAGAGTCATCCAGGTGGTACTGGTTTTGAAGGCATCATGAAGAACAGCTGAGGTTTGGTACTGTGAGAGGCCATGGAAGGCCATTGGTGAAAGTGCAGCCTCAGTTGTAGTTGACAGCAAAGGACTGAAGGGGTCATGCAAAGGAGTTGAGGCTTGACACTATGAAGACAGCCAACGAGAGGCTTTGGTGAAGCATAGTTGCAGTAGAAGACCCTAGCATATTGGACATGCCAGTACCATGGGATGACCACCAAGAACAGCAGTGGCAGCAGAATGGATCAACCTGAACTTAGAGTGCTACAGAGGGTAGAGCTGGAGAAGTGACACCAGCCCTTCGGAGATGCACAGAAGATCATGTGTGGAACTCAGACATTGGAACAAGAAGCTGTGAAGCTGAAGTTGACTTGGGGACCCCAAGATGTTAAAGATGCCAGAGACACAGGATGCCTGCCAGGAAAGCTGCTAACAGGGAGTGGAACCAGCCCAGGAGAAAGAACCTTGTTGCAGTCAACAAAGATGAAAAGGGAGTTGAAGATCTGAAGACTGCTTTGCCATCAGACATGGAGATGCAGAGTTTGGAGACTGCCCAGCTGGTTTCCTGTCTTGCTTTTGGGATTACAGTTAAGTGATTGGATGAATCTCAGAAGAGACTTTGAACTTTGGACTTTTAACACTGTTAAGAATACTATAGGCTGTGGGGACTTTTGAAGTTGGACTAAATGTATTTTGCATTATGCTATGTTTAGGTATGGCCCCCATAGACTCATGTTTGAACAAGCCTACGGGGACCAGGGAGTGGAATGTGATGGTTTGTATATGCTTGTCCCAGGGAGTGGCACTATTAGAAGGTGTGGCCTTGTTGGAGGAAGCGTGTCACTGTAGGGTTGGGCTTAGAGATCTTCCTCTTAGATACCAGAAGATGCCCAGTCTGTTCCTGGTTTCCTTTGGATAAAGGTGTAGAACCCTCAGCTCCTCCTGCACCATGCCTGCCTGGATGTTGCCATGTTTCTGCCTTGATGACCATGGACTAAACCTCTGAACCTGTAAGCCAGCCCCAAGTAAATGTCTTTTATAAAACTTGCATTGGTCATTGGTGTCTGTTCACAGCAGTAAAGCCGAAACTAATACAACAAGGAAGAATTGAGAATTGCACTGTCTGTTTGCCTCACTGGGGAAAAGCCAGTTGGTAGATACCTGGATGCCACCCTGAACGAGGTGCCAGGCTCCATCAATGTCACCATGTTCCTCAGTATATTTGGGGAGATGTCACCTGGCAACAGATCCTGAGGATATCATTAGGAATGTTTTTGGTAGCTTAGATGAAGACGCAACTGGGCCAGAAAGACTACCATAGAGAGCTGTTGGCATCCTGGGGTTACTGTGTACAGAGGAGGAAGTGGGTGAGCTATACAGAGAAGCCCTTGTTCACACAAACAGATTTCAGCTACATGGAGTTCACACACAGCTTTCAAGAGGGAGCAAAAGACAAAGATGGCTGACTTCCAGATCAGCAGAGAGACAAGCATTCCTGCTGCAGCTTGGGATGTTTCTGAGACTTTTGTCCTTACTGTTACAACTTTTTTGCTTTCCTCATTTTGTATTCTTAACCATTTGGGGGCACCTGTGAAGGGACTCTGGCCAGCTTGAGCTTGGTGAGCATGTCTCACTAAGAAGGCCTTGCCCTCTTCCCCTATTCCCTCTGCCTTGCTAAAAACCATTAGATTACACCCCTAAAGCGAGATATCAAGGTCTGTTCCCATATTTGGCCACTTCCTCCTCCTGAGGCTCACTACTAAGGTTCAGCTATCAAAGAATTGAAGTCCAGCAATCAAAAGCCCCCTTTGGCTCGCCTAATTAACATTTCCAATTAAAATTAAACACCTCATCCTAACACAGGGGTCCTCCTTTTACCTTTATAAAACACCACTTTCCTATGTGCCACAACTGTGTCCTCTGTTCTCTATCCAGGATAAGCACCCCTTCCCCCTCTCCTTTGTTCCTTCCCCTTCTCCCTCATCCTCTGTCTCCTGTGTTTGACTCTCACTTTTTGTCCTTCTGCCCTTCTGGGTCAAACAAATCTCCTTTTCGCTGAGAACTGGGCCTTAGGGGTCTTGAGTCCATACTTTTCCTTTCAACATGTATCTTTATAATCAGACTGGAAACAGTACTTTCTGCCAGTTTCAACCTTCCTGTCTCTCCCAGATAACTACAGCCCACACAGAGCCTTCTTTTTTCTGAGAAAGTTCTTCACTGATTTTGTTTTCCCCTGAGAGATAAACTTTTTAAAATGGGAATGGTTCTCTAGAGCCCAGTAAAGCACCACCCTGGGGGCTTTGTGTCTTTCTCCTCCAGCTAGAAGCCTCAGCCTTCAGACAGCTCTGATGCAAACTTGTATGTGTGCTTGTTTTGCCCATTCTTGTCAGCAGTAGGATTTCTGTTCAAGTTTGTCCACACCTACTTACACACTCTCCAACAAATCTTATGGACAGGTTCGAGGATCATTGAGTTTATGAAACTAAATATAAAGAAAGATTTTAGTAACCTTCAAATTGTGTGACTCTTCCTGGGGAGACATGAACAGACCACCACAGAATCTCTTCCACCTAAGTCTAGCTTCATGAACCACTGAGTTTACTGGAGTTACTTATAGGAACATAGACCATTCAAATGCAACTGCATCACCAAAAACCCATCTAGGATGCGTGAAGGAAATCTGCATCCCTGGGAGTTGGTATAGGGCTTTCAGGCAGCTCTTCTGGCCCTCAGTAAAGGCAAAATGGGGCCTTGTATAACCTTGGTGGGGAGGTGGGGGGGGATATCTCACTGTGAATGGGTAGTGAGGCTTGAGTAACCTTGACAGGGGCCACTGTGAATCTTGTAAGTTTAAGATTTCTGGAACCTGTAAGTTTCTTTTACTTCCTGAGCTTCAGGAGTTGCCTCCTCTCTCCAAGAGGAAATGTTTCAATTCTATGGAATTTGCTACACTCACTACAAAGCATTCTTAATGCTTTAAGAACTTGCTGTAATTAGTTAGGCCTGAATGGGTAGGTGTGGGGGGGGGTTACCTCATAAAAATGCGTAAATACAACTGGGTATCAAGGTTTGATCCTGTAATCTTAGCACTTGAAAGGTAGTAGCAGGGTAATCAAGGAGCTAAAGACTAGCCTGGGCTACATAACCGTCTTCAAAAAAAAAAAAGTATAAGTAACTGGGTGGTGGTAGCACAAGCCTTTAATCCCAGTGCTGGAGAACCAGAGGCAAGTAGTTCTCTGAGTTTGAGGCCAGCCTGGTCTACAGAACAAGTTCCAGGACAGCCAGATCTGAACAGAGAAACCCTTTCTCAAAATAATAATAATAACAATATACATAAAAATAAAATGATACTAAGCATGATGGTTTGAATAACTTGTATGTGTGCTTGTTTTGCCCATTCTTGTCAGCAGTAGGATTTCTGTTCAAGTTTGTCCACTCCTATAGACAGCTGTTTGGTTAGATGTGACCTTGTTGGAGTGAATATGGCCTTGTTGGAGAAAGTGTGTCAACATGGAGGCTGATTTTGAGGTCTGTGCTGAAGCTCTGTCCAGTGTGGCACACAGTCTCCTTCTGCTGCCTGTGGATCAAGATCTAGAACTCTCACCTCCATCTCCAGCACCATGTTTGCCTACACACTGCCTTGCTTTCCCCTTGATGATAATGAACTAAACCTCTGAAACTATAAGCCAGCCCCAATTAAATGTTGTCCTTTATAAGACTTGCCTTGGTCATGTCTGTTCACAGCAGTAAAACCTAACTAAGACACTAAGCTTAGGGTATGGTAAGATGGCTGAACAGCTTACAGCACTTGCCACCTAGTCTCCACATACTGCAAGTTGTCCTATAATGTTCTCACACGTGATACATATAAATAAATATCAAATTTAAAGACAAGGAAGAACCTGTTTTAGTATTAATATTTAAAGTAACTTGACTATGAGAGTCTTGTAAGGCAACTAGATGTTGGTCTTAAAATACTATCTTTTGGGCTGGAGAGACAACTCAGGGGTTAAGAGCACTGACTGCTCTTCCAGAGGTCCTGAGTTCAATTCCCAGCAACCACATGGTAGCTTACAACCATCTGTGATGGGATCCAAAGCCCTCTTCTGGTGTGCCTGAAAACAGCTATAGTGTACTCATATAAATAAAATAAATAAATCTTTAAAAAAAATACTGCCTTTTACTATAAAAGTGTACCTAATCTGTTACAGAAAACTAGGAAAAGACAAAAACCATTGGGGAAGGGACCAGTCTATGCTCCATCTATGATTGGGCTGCTATATATAACTGTCCTCCGAGTCAAACACCTGCCATCTTCAGGAGTTCAGCCACTCCCACTTGCAAAAGAGCAGTCTAGCTGGGCTTCTTGACTGTCTACACCCCCTCCTAGAAAGACAAGGATAGGCATGGGACCCTCACCTGAGTCTGCAGCAGCCTGTTGTCTGCAACTCTACCTTAATCGAACATGGCCTAAGGGAGGAGCTGGAGGCTATAGGGAGGGAAAAGTCTAGGACAGAGGCCATCTAAGGAGCTGTGGGAAAACCACCAACCCTGTTGAGGAGGACTTCCCAATGCAGCCTTTTGGTGGGGGGAGCACCCTCCACTGACCAGCGCCTCATCCGTGCTCTGTCAGGAAGTCCAATAAACCCAGTAGTCTCCCCCAAAGTAAACCAGTAGAACTGTGCTTTGGTTTATCTTGGGATCTTAGGAGGAGAGAGAGGGAGAGATTACTAAGATCATCTCCAGAATAGAATTTTAGCAACAGGGGCTCTTATATTTTCATTCTCATGACCTGTTCCTATGCAGCTCAGGGCAACTAATACACGTACTAAGTAACTTCTATGAACTTTTGATATCACCTGATTAAGGTAACTGCAATTCCATAAATGGAGACAAATCAAAAGTGTAAGAGTCAAAGATTTACCAGGCATGAATTGATTTAAAAAAAATTGGGGGCTAGTGAGATGGCTCAGTGGTTAAGAGCACTAGCTGCTCTTCCAGAGGTCATGAGTTTAATTCCCAGCAACCACATGGTGGCTCACAACCATCTGTAATGGTATCTGATGCCCTCTTCTGGTGTGTCTGAAGACAGCTAAGGTGTACTCATATAAACAAAATAAATCTTAAAAAATTATTGAAGAAAATGTGGAGCTGGAGAGATAATACCCCAAGGGAGAGCAGGAATGTTTGTCTGTCTGTCAATCTGGAATCCAGTCATCTTTGTGTTTTGCTCCCTCTTGAAAGATGTGTGTGAACTCCATGTAGCTGAAATCCCTTTTGATCAACAAGGGCTTTTAGCTCAACAGCTCACCCGCTTGAGACAACTTATGGAAGGAAGGGTTTATTTGGGGCTTCCTGTTTCAGAGGTTAGAGACCATGGTACATTAGCAAAGGTAAGGTGGCAAGCATCCATTGAAAGTGCACATCATCTGGGATTTTCTAGTTTGAGACTTTTTTTTTTTGTCAAGGTCTCACTATCTAGCCTTGGCTGGCCTGTCATTTGCTGTGTAGACCAGATTGTCCTCACCCAAGTGCTGAGATTAGAGGCGTGTGGCCTGAGAGCTCCTTCAAAAAAGCCACACCTCTTAATCCCAAACAGTTCAACCTGAGAATCAAGTGTTCTAATGCCTAAGACTTATGGGGAAAAATTTCATCCAAACCACACACTCTTTTTTTCTTTTTTTCAGACTACATCTTTTCTTGCCTGTCTGTCCTCTATTCTCCTGCAAGACATGAGGAGTAATTAGTGACCCCGTAATCAAAGAATGGGCTGAAGCCCTAGCAGGGCAGAGGAAAGATGTGTGCCCTTCCCTTCTGAGTATCAGATTGTAATTATTTTTACTTAAAATATTGGAATATTTAATAGGCATGCAGGAGTTGAAGCCTGGAGTTGACTGCTAAAGAAAGGGAAAAAAAATCCCACAAAGCCTTCTG
Source organism: Tokudaia tokunoshimensis (assembly GCA_036184795.1). Classification (NCBI taxonomy): domain Eukaryota; kingdom Metazoa; phylum Chordata; class Mammalia; order Rodentia; family Muridae; genus Tokudaia; species Tokudaia tokunoshimensis. The sequence goes on from BTHU01000018.1 coordinate 43,267,858, forward strand.
CCTTACACCCAGTGGACCTTGGAACAAAGAACTCCACTAAGCTCAGGAAAGTTGGGGATCTCACACAGGACCCTACAAAACTCCTGAAACTTCCTTCTCTTTTGAACATGGAGGAATCTTTAAGACATCATCTGTCCCATCTCCCTCAGGCACAGACTTGAATAAAAACCTGTGAGACAATAGAGACAAACTGGAATCCAGGGACCATTTCCCCAGGCAAGGGTCAGCTAAGCTGTCTCTCAGTGGCACCTGCAGCAGAGAAGGAACCTGAAGCCTTGAACACCATGCTGGTGTTTACGTAGAGTTCAGTTTCTGGAGGCAGAAACTGAAGCAAAAGCCATGGAGGAAAGGAGGCTGCTTGCTGGCTTGTTCCCTTGCTTTGCTCAGCCTGCTTCCCTATAGGACCCAGAACCAGCAGCCCAGGGCTGGCACCACCCACTGTGGGCTGGGCCCTCCCACATCAATCATCAATCAAGAAAATGCCCCACAGACACACATAGAAGCCAGCCTGATAGAAGCACATTCTCAATTAAGATTCCCTCTTCCCAGTGGCTCTAGTTTGTGTCAAGTTGACAAAAGAAAAAAAAATCTAAGCTGAACATTCATTAATTCCTGTTCCTTAATTTTTTTGTGACACAAGAAAACTCAGGTTATGTATAAGGGAACCTGAGTGCATGGCACAAATCTGAAAGCCTGCCCCTTTGTTTAGTCAGTTTCCTGCCCTACAGGAGAAGGGAACAAATCTACCGCTGACTGACACAGAGGGAATCCGGGCATTTGGAAAGCCAGGCCTCTGCACAAAGCTGCACAGTCAGCTATGGTGTCAGCTGCCTTGGCCTCAATACACTGATGTCCCCTTTAGTGTTTTGGGGAACAATTATCCCCTGAAAGTGTCTGAGAATAAGTTGATGGCGTGAAGATCTTTCCGTACATACTTTACCGTGAGCATGGCTCCCTGAGATGGTGCCAGAATTTGGCACATAGGATTGATGGATGAAAAAAAAAAAAAGAAATAAGGAAAGGACCTGACTGCCCCTAGGCATGGTGGAGGAGTTTATTATAGATGTCTAGGAGAACAGAAGCAGAAGCAGGGCACATCTGGAAGAGTCCAGAGCGGTCACTACCCTGAACCATATAGGGAGGGGGCAAGGAAGAGCACAGGAAATACAGCAGCCAGGAGGCCGGAGAGCGGGTGACCAAAATACCTGGTTTATATAAGGAAAAGCCTCTGAGAGAAGGGAAGCGCAGTCCACGGTCTGGAGAGTTCAGGGGTAGAGGCTGGGGGTGTGCCAGCTACACCCTGTGACTGGTAGAGACTGAAGTATGTTAAATAGACCCCTCAGCTGCTTGCCCCTTGATTTTTTTTTTAATTAGAAATTCACAAACTGAAGAAGGTGCCAAACGTACCCTCAATTTTTTTTTTGTTGTTGTTGTTTCTCAAGGCCAAAGAAATGGGCCAGTAGTTAAGAACATTTCTGGCTCTTGTAAAAGACCTGAGTTTGGTTCCTAGCATGCAAATGAGAACTCAAAATCATCTGTAATTTTAGTTCCAGTGACTCTTGTGCCCAGTCTGGCTTCTGCAGGCATCAGGCACACATGCAGTACACATACGAACATTCAGACAAAACACTTACACATAAAATAAAATAAAAACAAATAGATCTTTAAACTAAACCCATCAGGGTCTCTCTATTTAGTCCTGGCTGTCCTGGAACTTGATATGTAAATCAGGCCAGATTCAAACTCACAGAGACTTTCCTGCCTCCCCAGTGCTGGGATTAAAGGTGTGTGCCACCATACCCAGTGAAAATAAATAAATCCTTTAAAAAGTGCCTATATTTTAAGTAAGGAAACTTACACTGTTACATTAGAAACACTTCCCCCAATTTTCTCTGAATGCACTATTTCCGGTGTTCCACCTAACAAAACTTGGAGATCCCAGTTCAATCATGCTTGTGGGGTGCGCACTCTCTCTCTCTCTCTCTCTCTCTCTCTCTCTCTCTCTCTCTCTCTCTCTCTCTCTCTCTCAGTAGAATTTCTGGGTGTATATGTACTCATGTTTGTGCGGTGCTTATGTGTGCCACTGCCTAGGCAAGTGTGTCTGTGTACATGCATGTAGAGCAGAGGTTAATGCCAGGTCTCAAGAAACCTCCATTTTGGAGGAGTCCAGAAACACAATAAAAAACATGTTGGTATAAAAACATTTTTTCTTTTTAATATGTTCATTATATCTCTGATATATAACAAAAATAAATGACTGGGTGATTTCAAGTATATGATGAGAGGCCTTTTTTTTAATTAGACTCTGGGATTTAAGATAAACTTAATTTATCCCATTTAAGTGATGCTGGTATCAGGGTTCTGCAGTTTAACCCTTGTTGCTTAGGGAGTAAGTATAAACCTTATCTATCAGACCTCAGATGCCTTCTTTTTAAAGAATAGGTCCTTTCTCAGGTTTTGTTCTTGACACCTACAAATGGTGCCTGACCATGAAAACACCAGTATTCACCCTCACTTTTATATTTTGATTGTTTTCTAGTTAACCCATAATAATATAGCTTAAGAAAAATTCCCAGTCAGAAGAAAGAAAAACCAAATACAATTTTTCTGATCATTGATTGTGGATCTTTTCTAGATGGAGATATGTAGATCTTTGTAAAGATTAATTTTGTAAAATGAAACTAGACATGGTGCCAGATTAGGGGCAGATCCCACGTCCTCAGAAGGACAGTGTGTCTCTAGAAAGAGAACACATCACTGGAGCTTTTTATTGCTCTACACCTTGTATCAAAATATGCTGTTAACTAAGATTTATCCTATTGCCGCTGTAAACTTTTAGGACAGAAAGAAAACTTGACCATGGGCCAGCTAGCTCCATGGCATTCAGCAGCAAACAAGAGACTGTCCCAAGTTAGGAGGTGTGGGACCAGTGCCTGAAGATGTCCTCTCAGTCCACAACATGCACATGTGCTCACACGTGCATCAGCATACACACAAAGATGCACTTGAGGCTATAGTATCATGTCTTGGTCATTGCAAACTATCAGAGGCAGGCACAGGTATTCACATTTCCTGTTGCTTGCTTGCCAATATCTACATTTTCTCTCCCATTCTAGATGAAGGAATGATTCTTTTATACCATGAGTGATTTATGCTGTTTATTATAAGTAAATGTTGACATAAGTGTTAGAATTAAAATGACTTAGTGAAAAAAACCTCCATTTTTTTCTAGATTTATTTATTTATTATATATAAGTACACTGTAGCTGTCTTCAGACACACCAGAAGAGGGCATCAGATCTCATTACAGATGGTTGTGAGACACCATGTGGTTGCTGGGATTTGAACTCAGGACCTCTGAAAGAACAGTCCTAGTGCTCTTAACCGCTGAGCCATCTCTCCAGCCCCCAACACACACACACACACACACACACTTTGAATTTTGAGACAGGGTCTCTCCGTGGGATCCACCTAGCTCTGCTTGCAGGCCATGGGATTGGTTCTTATGTGGTGCTGGGGCTCACGCTCAGGCCCTTTTGTCCTCACATCCGCACAAGTACTGAGGCAGGAAGTGAGATTTTACTCCAAACACCTAGGGAATAACAATGAAACGAATTTGCATAATAGTGTGCATCCAGTTCTGGCTTAAGCCCAAAGAGAAACTGGATTTGGACAGAAATACTTTGCAGCTAACAGATTTTTAAACTAGAAGATTCCATACTTGGACTTACCTGTAAATCTCTTTTAGGTCCCAACCTCAAGTTATACTTTGAGCAATTAAACATGGTTTACAGAAACTACAAACTTGGCCATTTTGGACAAACAGGAGATTGACGTAGCAAAGATAGTTCCCTGTTATTTTGAAATAGATCATTGTTTCTAGTCATTGTTAAGCAAAACCAGGCAGGATTACACTCCGTTTGACATGGAAGCAGATCCTAATGGGCAGTCTTGGTGAACAAAACCTAACAAAAATATACCCTCTGTAACCCTAAGTACACTAGAGTAGGGCTCTACATTTCTTATCTTTCTGTAGTTCTTAACAGGTCTGCTTAGTTCACTACTTATCTTCCAGTCATATTGTGAAATGATATCCTAAACATGTGTATTGGTAAGTCCTTCATAAGTCGTCACAACCTCTTGAGCTATCTCTCCAGCCCCAGTGGGGCATTTATTACTCCCCAGGATGCAGAAGGAGCACACCGTTCCTGCCAGTGGTCAGTGTGTATGGCAGACATCCTAGTAACTAAGTGGTCAGACTTCACAGATATGCATTATACTTTGGTCACTAGTTGCCACAGGCCTGATGTTTCTGCTACCATGGTTGATGGCAGACATTCAACGAAGCAAGGCAGAAGGGAGAGAGGAAAAACTGAAAGCTCTTTCTTATTATTACTACTACCATTTTTAAAATTTTCATGTGTCTTGCCTGCATGTATATCTTGTATGAGGGTGTTGGAATCCTCTGGAACTGGAGTCACAGACAGTTGTAACTGAGCTGCCTTATGGGTGCTAGGAATCGAACCTGGATTCTGCAGAAGAGAGGTCAGTGCAACTGAGCAGTCTCTCCAGCCTTAAGAAACTCTTTTCAAAAGCTGCAGCACAGGGTCATTTAACTACCCAGCCCAGTAACTTCAAGATAATGATGATGGTTTCTTTTGTAAGTTTGAGGTTTACATATTTTTGGTAGTTCACTGTTTACACATTTTATGTAAACATTTTACACAAATGTTTATCTACAACAGATTTAAATCTTGCTAAAAAGGCTGGTCCCTGGCATGCTGGCACTCTTGACAGTGAATGTGAGAGCCCAGAGCTCTGCCTGCTTCTCTACTGTCCCCAAATGGCATTCTAGTCCAATACCTCCTGTGTCACCTGCTCACTCCACCGTCTAAGCTCTCTAAAATCACAAAAATTAACTCATATACACCCAGGCTCACATAATCCCTGCCCTTATTCTGTGTACCACTCAGACTTGGCAGGCCCTGCTTATGTGACCCCGAGCCATGCTGGATGGAACGTTTCTTCACTCTCAGTGAAGGCGGTGGGCCAGGCCTCCCCAGAGCATCTGGTGGAAACAAGAAAAGGGCCCTAGAAGTAGGTGACTGACAGGTGGGAGGAGCATTGGGATCACTCTCCCTATGGCTGGGGGTAGGGGGGCGCCCTGGTGGTTACCTGCCTTCAGGGATGAGGTCTCTGGGTATCATCCAGTTTTCTTAAGGAAACTGAGGCATAGGAACCTGGGGGAGGCATAATCGGCATCTCCCACCTTTCATTTTGTTGAGGGTGCTAAGGGATGGAACTCTGGTCTTTGCGCATGCTAGGCAAACACTGCCACAGAGCCACATGTCTTGCATTCTGAGTCTTTCTGGTCAACCCAGACTTGCCACCCTTCCCACATCCTAAGAAATGCCCGGATCTAGATCCACGAACTGTGTTCCCTGCTCTTGTGCCCAGCATAATCGTGACCTCCAGGCCCCTTGCAACCTCCTCTCTCTTATCAATGTGCCCAATGTTTTGGTCCTCTGGGTGGCCCATGCCTTTGGGCTCCATTCAACTTCCCTGCCCAGCAGGCCTCAAAGGGTTGGGCTCACTTTCCCAGTCACCTGCTCTAGTGCTCTTCCACCAGGATCTAGGGCACTGGCCACACCCTGATCTCGCCAACTTTTCATCCACTATTGCATCTAACAGCTTCGCCCCTGAGAAAGTCTGGCTCTGAATTCCCGATACTCAGCACCCCTTGGTACCCTGAGATGTACACAACCCAGGTGCTAGCAGAGCTGCCTCCCCACCTCAACCTCCACCCCGCGTGCATCACTAACCAGGGGAAACCCGAGCCGACAGATTGGGAGTGGCTGCAGTCCCCGCCCATTGGCGCAGGCGCAAGGGAGGAGCATCGCGGCTGCCGGTTCCCAAGCCAACGGATCAACAGGTTCAGCTCAAAGGAAAGAATCGGTGGATCCCTAGAGCCAGTGCCTGCCTCTCGCCATGTGTGCTGCCGAGGTGGACAGTCATGTAGCCCAGAGATACCTGATCAAGCGGAGGCTTGGGAAGGGGGTGAGCGCGGGGACGTCCCATCATATGAGGGGGCACTGCCGTTACTTGCGTGTCTGGTCAGCCCTCAAGGTCTAGTTCTTCTGACTCCTCTGAGGCTCCTGTACCCCTGTTTCCATAAGGAAACTAGGTGGCACACTCGAGAACCTCTCCCTGAAAGGCAGACTCAGGAAGGTCTGGGTGGGTACATAGAATCAGAGCAGGAATTGTGAGCATGAGTGTATTCATGATTATAACTGGGTCTGAGCATCATATGGGGTTATACGTATGAATGTGTAATATTGTGTGTGTCTTTTCTGTGTATCATGGAGAGGAGCAAGCAAACAACAATTGCAAAGGTCCTGAAGCAAAGGCCAGTTGGAAACATTGCATTTTTATGCATGAAGCCAGGAGGAGTTGGGATAGAGTGACCCAGTTGATTCCCATTGTGTGGAAGGGATCTAGGGAACCTTCAAGACTTTAATTGATGAACTGTAGCACTTGGTTGGTAACACTTTACAAAACATCCTGTTTACTCTGGTGAGACTCAGTGGTGGTAATGGGTGTGAGTGGCCAAGAGAGTAGAGAGCCAACCTATGGGCAAAGCTGGAAGCTTGGGACAGTATACAGCATAGATGGAAGGAGGGGAAGTTGCAGGTCCTGGATACATTCTGAAGGTTAATTCTGAAGGATGGGGTTGTAGAGAAAGAGAGTCAGAATGTGTGAGGAGCTAAAAGGTCCTGCCCAGTAGTGCCCACTTGTGGCTTCACATCCACATAGGGACCTCTCTAGCTCTCACCCCCTTCCCCACTCCAGAACACGATACAATTAGTTGTTGTGGGCTCTCTTACTCCAGACCTGTTGCAGTCTGACCCCTCCCAGTATCCAGACCTGAATGGGCCAACCTGGCTGGCTGAAATATATATGTGTATGTTTAGTAGAGGGCCCATGTTCCACAAGCTGACCATGTGTTCCCCAGGCCTACGGCATTGTGTGGAAGGCCATGGACCGGAGGACTGGTGAGGTAGTGGCCATCAAGAAAATCTTTGATGCCTTTAGGGACAAGATAGATGCTCAGGTAAGTGAGCAGGGAGGAAGTATGGGAGTGGGGGGGGGCTGTCACAGCATTTCTGGGTCAGCCCTGCTGGTCATTTCTGTTTCTTACAGAGGACCTTCCGTGAAATCATGCTACTCCAGGTAAATAGCCCAGACCATCCTGCCTCAACGTCCCTTCCCTGGGTTAGGTCTCCACAGACAAGGGAGAAGCTGGCCCCAGTAGCCCAAAACACAGCCCTGGTTTCCCTCGCAGCAACAGTATGTCTTCCTAGGAGTTTGGGGGCCATCCCAACATCATCCACCTGCTTGATGTAATCCCAGCAAAGAATGACAGGGATATTTACCTGGTGTTTGAGTCCATGGGTGAGTGAGGCCTTGAAGCCTTGGCCAGACCCCAGCCCTACTTGAATGGCCTGGCTCCCTCCTTATGTTCCCTTGCTGCCTGGTCCCTGCTGTATCTGTCACTCTCATCTGTTCCCTGAACCTGAACACAAAGCCTGGATGTGAGCCCCCTCTCCTCTTACCTGCCTGCACTGGCCTGTCGGTGACTCCCCCCACCCCCAGCCCTCCTACACAGAATCCTTGCTTTGCCCTCATTTGCCGTTCTCCCTGTCCTGCTCAGCGTGTATACCAAGAACAACATAAAATGGATGGGAGCAATTCCATAGACCATTATGGTTCTGTTGACAGTGAAGAAAGAAGGAGCAATGGCTAGGTAGCATGGCAGAGAGAGCCCAGGATGGACCGAGGGCTGGTGCAGGCTCAAAGTGGTACAGACCTGCACTCTTCACCCTCCAGACTGACCTGCGTCTCCTTCCCTGGCTCCTGCCCCTTCCCAGACACCGACCTGAATGCAGTCATCCAGAAGGGCAGACTACTGAAGGATATCCACAAGCGTTGCATCTTTTACCAGCTCCTGAGAGCCACCAAGTTTATCCATTCAGGGCGTGTCATCCACCGGGATCAGAAGGTTGGGTCCACACTGTGCCCACAGGTCTCTGGCTCCCCTGTGCATCTGGCCCACTGGGTCTCAAGCCCATGCCTCTTTCCAGCCAGCCAATGTCCTATTGGATTCTGCTTGCCGGGTGAAACTCTGTGACTTTGGCCTGGCACGATCCCTAAGTGACCTCCCTGAGGGGCCTGGGGGCCAGGCCCTGACAGAGTATGTGGCCACACGCTGGTACCGAGCTCCAGAGGTGCTTCTATCTTCCCCATGGTAACAGCTGGACGCCCAACCTACCTTCTCCTTTCAGGTCCCTGTATCCTGGTCCTGCTTGGGCCACATGAGTCCTCGCTGCCCTATCCCTGCCCGCCCATTCTGCCTCTGCCCCTGGGCTCCCTGCCCTTGCACATACCCCTTCCTGTCCCAGGTATACCCCTGGGGTGGACATGTGGAGCTTGGGCTGCATATTGGGAGAGATGCTTCGAGGGCAGCCACTGTTTCCGGGCACATCTACCTTCCACCAGTTGGAGCTGATCCTGGAGACCATTCCATTGCCCTCCATGGAGGGTGAGCATGCACACTGGTCTTAAATCCCAACCTCAGCCGTCTGTTCCTAGGTATAGGATAATGAGTCAGAGGGCACAGCCTTGGAGTCAAGCCCCAATATTGTGCATAAAAGAGAGTCCTTTGCCCCAGGAAGACTCTAAGGGCCTTGTGGATTGGAGGGCCCAGAGAGCCACTGCAGAAAGGCAGAATTGGCCACAGGGACAGAGAAAGTTAAACAGTAACAGGAAGGTGCTAACTGTGGGGAGAAGGTCAGCAGGAGTGATGTGTCTGCACTGGCTGCTGAGAGTATCCATTACGGAGGCATGGCAAGAGAGAGATACCTTCAAGGCCCAGCAGGGATGCCTCTGTTCTCTCAGCAAAGACCTAGGTTTGGGGTAGAAACAAAGGAAGGTGTGACCCCGCCCCCCACCCCCAGCATGTTGTAGTGTGTGGTTTCCAGGTAAGGCACAGCTATGGGCACCCATAAGCTCAGACAGAGCAAACAGCGGGCTTTTAGTGGTCCGAGCCCTTCTAGACCACAGACTGTGCAGAGCGATGCCTGCCCCCTCCACCAAACCTGCCTACTTATACCCCCTTCTTCTATCCACCCACAGAGCTCCAGGGCCTTGGCTCAGACTACAGTGCCTTGATTCTGCAGAATCTTGGGTCCAGGTGAGTGAAACGCTTAGGCGTGGGGGAGGGGTGGCAGGTCGCAGGAGGGGGCCGCCATCTCACAGCTGGCACAGGAGCCAGTTTGTACCAGTGCAGAGCTCTGCGCTTAGCCCAAGCCTCTTAAAGCTTAGTTATGAAGCGGGGAGGGGGTGGGTGGGAGGGGGGATAGGGAAGCAAAATCTAGGAGACAGACAAGGAAAAGAGAAAACTAAGAAAACTAAGACTCATGCCCTAGAAATGAGAACACCCCAGTCTTAGAAAAGGGGGAAGCGTCCCACTGCGCAGGAGGAGGAGGGGGTGAAGAGGTGACCACCTCGGAAAGAGGATTTACCCAAGTAGAAAAGCAGAGGTAACACCACAGACAGAAGGTTCCGCGGGTGGGGCCCTAGAGAGGAGACGACAGGCGGCTGCCCGCAGGCCACGGCAGACGCTGGACGCCCTCCTGCCGCCAGACACCCCCCCAGAAGCTCTGGACCTCCTCAAGCGACTCTTGGCGTTTGCTCCGGAAAAGCGGCTTAGTGCAGAGCAGGCACTGCAACACCCCTACCTACAGAAGTAAGACGCGAAGAGGGCGGACTTCGGGGTGAACGGCAGGGCTGGAAGTCCCAGTGGCTTGCTCTCCTGCCACTTATGTCCCCCTTCGCGCCTGCATCCATTTTTTCTTCTCTGGCCCCGCAGATTCCATTGCCCCGACCGCGAGTGGACACGGGGGTCCGACGTGCGGCTCCCGGTGCACGAAGGAGACCAGCTCTCTGCACCAGAGTATCGCAATCGCCTGTACCAGGTGCTGGGGCTGTGGACTCCCATCGTCCGCCTTCCACGTCCACCCTCAACCCTAGTATGGTCTCCGGCACTTCAGCGATCCCAGTATTGTCCCGCCTCCTCTGAGATGCCCCTCCCACCCCGCAGATGATCCTGGAGCGGAGGGGGAACAGTCGCAGCGCTCGAGAGGAAGGCCTGGAGGTGGTAGCCTCGCGGGCAGAGCTCAGGGCTTCTCCGGCCCGGACGCAATCGCTCAAGCCGGGAGTCCTTCCCCAGGTCCCGGCGGAGACGCCTGCGCGGAAATGCGGACCCAAACCTCAGAGTAGCCCTGGTCATGATCCCGAGCTTGTGGGTGAGCTTTGCCTGCCTCCCACGCACCCCTGACCCACTCTGTGTAGGACCACCAACGTGTGCAGCAGAAGGGACCTAACTCCGGGGGTTGCTCTTACGATCCCACAGAAGTTCACAGGCAGAGGCCTGACCCCCTGTTCCAACTTCCGCCGCCCGGCAGGAGAGAAAGGCCCCCAAGGGCCACAGGGCAGCCACCCTCGGCACCCTCAGGGGTAAGTCGAGGTTGGGTGGGCACGGAAGAGCCTCTTGCGGTCCCTTTCCGTGACCCTGTGGCGCGCCCCTTCCAGGTGAAGAGTCAAGTGAGGGCGATGGCTCCCTCCCTGACTTCACAGGCGGCCTCTCAGGTGGCCAATCAGGCTCTGATCCGCAGTGATCCGGCCCGGGGCGGTGGGCCAAGGGCGGTCGGCGCGCGACGGGTGAGCCCGGCCCCGACCCTTCCCAGCTCCCTCCGGTGTGGTTCGTACCCCCTAGAGCCCTGCTCCACTCTTCCCCTTCCTGAACAAGACCCTCGCCTGCGTGCAGGTCCCTTCCCGCCTGCCCCGGGAGGCCCCGGAACCCCGACCCGGCCGAAGGATGTTTGGCATCTCGGTCTCGCAGGGGGCCCAGGGCGCAGCCAGAGCTGCACTTGGCGGCTACTCCCAGGCCTACGGGACCGTGTGCCGCTCGGCGCTAGGCCGCCTGCCCCTGCTCCCCGGACCGCGTGCGTGAGCCTCCCACCCACCTCCTTGCGGCAACCTGGCGCTGTCCCTCAGTCCCCAGCGCATCATCTGCCTCCTCTGCCTCCCTGCCTTCCAGTTCCGGGAGGGTTCTCTGAGCCTCTCTCCCCTAAGGGAGAATAGATGGAGGTTTCCACTCCAACCCCAAAAGAACCCCTTTCTTCCAATAAAGTTTTATCTTTCCTAGCCCAGATAAGCCATCTTTCACGCACTACAATCAGAGGATTCCCCTTCTAGGTCCTTTTGATGCCCACTCTCCTGAATGATCCACATTTGAATCCTGCACAAAGTTGAATGGCCATGTCTGCTGTCTCAGAGACTTCTGCCCACTCAACCTAGTCCTGTGGGGACAAGGATCATGGTTCTATTCTCCACCCAAATGCAAGTTACCAATGACTAACTGAGACCTGAGTCACAAAGAAAAGGGTCTTGGCCCAAAGGTTCTTGCTACTTTTTGTGAGTGCAACCTGTGCTTTAAACACACACACACACAGTGACCGACTCCTGGCCTGTCTCCAGGTCTTGGTAAAAAGGGGGACAGGAAGACATCTTGAAGATCTTGTGGGGTTCAGACCAGACTTGTGTAGGAGCCCAAGTACTCCACACAGCCTGTGAAACTGGGCTGGAGTAGACCACAGGAATGCCATATTTCCCCCAACTCCTGGCAGGGGGAGCTGTCTAAAGCTGCTGGCCACTGTAGGGCAGATGGCAAAAGGGACAAGGCGTGGGTAGGGCAAGCTGGGTGGAGTTGGTGCCTGCCTAGTCATGGTAACTGTGTGAAATGAAACAGACTTCAGGAATCAAATAACTGAATATAGAAGAGGGTGGGGTATGATTCTAACATGGCAGGGAGCCTGTCAGAACTGGAGCCAAAAGGTTTGTCTCCTGTGGTGGCTAACTGCCATCCGGGTCAGTGCGTGGTTTCAAGAGGTATGGCTCCAAGTTTCTGACAAACAGAACAAAGGAGTCTGAGGGCAAACTCCAGAAACCAGTGTGCCTACAAGGCCAAAACTGGCTATCGGGGCAGGAAGGGTTCAGGCTTCAAAGATAATGGTCGAGAGGGGTCTGTTGACTTTGGAAACTGGAGACCCAGATGAGTGTGGATGGCCCAACAAGCCAGGGGTTTGTACAGGCTTGGCAGGTATGGGAGAGGTATTTGTACAGGCACAGAGGCCCAGGACTCATAGTTTTCCAGAAAGGAAACTAGGAAGGCCACACAGGGTTAATGACTGGCATACATTGGATAGTTATACCTATTTATGTACAGGCTGGCTTTTTTTTTTTTTTGCCTTTTATTTATTTTTGCATAGGATCTCGCTGTGTAGCCCCAGTGGTCTGGAGCTTGCAGTTCCAGGCTGCCCCAGAATGTAAAGACCAGCTCACTTCTGCCTCCACACTGGACTATGTTGGAGTTTGTGTGTTGTTTATCGTTAATGTCAGAACACAAGAAATACCATTCTCAGAAAGGTGTGATGGGCACAGCCAGGGGGCTCAGAGGACCCCAGGAAGGGCACAGCCAGGGGGCTCAGAGGACCCCAGGAAGGACTGCCGGCCAGCCTCCACTTTTCCATTGCAAAGCTCAACAGGTCTGAGCATGAGCAGTGACGTACAGGACACCAGACCACGTGCTCTAAGAGGAGCAGTGAGCATGTCAACACTAGGAGACACTCTCGCTTCTCCAGTTCCCAGGGGACCATGTGCACCTGGCCAGGAACTTGGGGATTTTTCAGCACAAATAGGGTCACTGCCCAAGTCTCAGTATCCTCCCTTCTCCAGCTGTTGGAGTCAGAAGTACTTATAGTGGCTTTGCTCTTGTATCTTTGCTCCCTTGGGATTCCATAGACACAGGCATAAACTATTTGGAAAGAATAGTAGACAGCAGACACATTTCTCAGTGTGTGGGGGGGGGAGGGGAGGCTCTCTTTCTGTGTTTAGTGTCATTCCAGATCAAAATTAAACCTTAGTGGTAAGAAAAAAGTAACCAGGGACCTTCTTCTGCCTTTTGCTGAGGACATATTATATACAGCCGCTTTCCAGACTTTGACTTAGGAATTTACTGAGGCTTAGGAGTCACAGAAAGTCTGACCAGATTCCTTTATTGTATTGCAAAGTCCAGTGCTCCCCAGTCTTGGCTCCTCTTCAAATGCTACCCAGAAACTTGCTGGAGAGGGCAGACATGGCCTGAGGCAGGGGAGGGGGGCCCTAAGTGTTTGGCAACTACTTTCCAAGGGACTCTCCTATCCTGCATCCCTCTCTACCCTTAAACTGCCTGAGGCCAACTCTGCCATCCACACAGCAAGAGGACAGATGCCAAGAAAGTGCTAGGAGTCAATGAGGAGACAGAGTTGGAGCAGGCAAGGTGTGTTCCAGAGAGAGACAGAGATGGAGGAGGCTGTCACCAGAGGGAGAGGAACAGAAGCTGTGAGATGCAAACCCTGAGAGAAAGCCTTGAGATAAAAGGTCTTAAGAGATGCCGGGCGGTGGTGGCGCACGCCTTTAATCCTAGCACTTGGGAGGCAGAGGCAGGCGGATTTCTGAGTTCGAGGCCAGCCTGGTCTACAGAGCGAGTTCCAGGACAGCCAGGGCTATACAGAGAAACCCTGTCTCGAAAAACCAAAAAAAAAAAAAAAAAAGGTCTTAAGAGGGAACTGAGGCACAAAGCAATAGAGTTCTTGAAAAACTGAAGCATAAGGCAGAGAGATGGATCCCTGAGGTGAAATAAGACCCAAAGTAGACCTGAGCCCAGGAGATGGCGGAGGCTGAGGTGGGGAAGGTGATTAGGAAATGCACCAGGTGGAGGGACTGAGCCCCTCCATGGAAAAGCCCAGGCTGAGAGGCAGTGCTGCTGTCAGGCGAATTCAAGTAGAGTTCAGTTCAGGTGGTTGTCAGCCAGGTCCCAAACTGCTTTGACACCAACCTGGCAGCTCCCACTCCAGATGGGTATAGTAGGTTCAGTATGGCAGTGATGTAGAGTCCTGGCCTTCAAGACCAGGAGGAGATCATTTTTTGCTTTTGAATGTGCCCAGGATCTTCGGAACAAATTTGCCCATTTTACTGTCCCTGGTGTCCTCATCTGCCAGGTTGTCTCCTGCCCCACTACTGCCAGCCTCTTCCTTTTTGCAGAAGACTTCGAAGCGACTGTAGACACGCTTCTCTTTGCGCATGCTCTCCATGCGGCGAAGGAGCCGATCACGCTCCTCTGCACTGGCTGGCAGCGTGCGGCTGAGACGGCCTTGTGTCCCTAGGCTGTCTGAGCGGAAGATAGCTGAACACTTGTCCTTGTCAGACATGTCTGGGGTCAAGTCTCCTGCAGTTGTTGGACGACCTATATCAGGACTGCTATGGGTTGGACCTGGAGCAGGAACTGTGCGGTGCTTCTGGCCGTGGGCACTGATTTGCTCTAGAATGGCCTTCGTGTCATCTCGCAGGTTGCTGCTGTACAGAGCATTGGCGTTAGCCGAAGCTAGGCGGACCCTTGAGCCTCTCTCCTCTGCAGCAGCCTCTGTGCTGTCACCCCGACTCAGTGAGGGCCGCCGGGGGCTCTCAGGCTGCCCATTTTCCTGCGGAGCTGGGAAGCTGCCGTCATCCTCCCCTCGCCGCTCACTCTTGGGGCTCAGCAGCTGCCTGAGGCGGAGAGAACCCTTTCGCAGGACTTCCATGGGGCCGCTAGACACATCCTCTGTAGGCCCAGTCTTCGAAGACTCCCCAGCGAAGGTGAGACTGCCTCTGCGCTCGGGCACAGGGGGTACTGGACTACCCCTGCGCTCAGGCACCGGGGGTACCGAGCTGCCCCTACGGTCTGGGTAGGTCGAGGTGGGACTCCCCTTCTGCTCCATCAATCCTGTGGTTGGGCTGCCCCTCCGATTGGGAAATCCAGACGTGGGGCTCCCCTTGCGCTCAGGGTAAGCTGGGGTAGGGCTCCCCTTGCGCTCAGGGTAGACTGGGGTGGGGCTCCCTTTTGGCTCAGAATAAGGAAGCTGGTGTGTCCCAAGCCCTTCTGGCGGAGGGCTTTCTCGACCTTGTGGAGACAAGGAGAGGCCCTGGGAGGAGAGGAAGCGCGATGGCAGGCGGTCTGTGCTGCCCAACGTGTCGAGCAGTTGTGCAGCAGTCAGCGAAGCAGCTCCTGGGTGTCGCTCTGCCTCCTGGTGCAACTGCTGGGCAAAGGAATCACGCAAGTCAAGCAAGCAACTCTCAAGGCTGCGGCGCTCAGTTCCCGTTCCTCCTGGTGCTACCACCTCCTCCCGCCAGGCCTGGGACACGACAGCCTTGCTGTGGCTGGAGGAAGTGATGGCACCCCCAGCACCGCCAGGGTCCCGGGCAGGGCCCTTGTATTTCTCCAGTAGCTCCGCCACTTTGGCCGAGGCGCTGGAACGAACAGCCTCTCCGCTAGGACCCAGAGTTTCACTGACGGTTTGCTCTTTGTGCATCAGATGTACTTTTTCAGTGGTGGCTGCTGTGGTCCCAACAGCACCCTCAGCCTGTGACGCAAAGATGAGCGATGAGCGCAACCTGGAACTGCGCTGGATGAGCGGGTTCAAGCGTGAGCGGAAGGAGTCCTGCTTAGCCAGACTTGTCTCTTCTGTGCCCTCTCGCTCAGCGCTGTCACCACCACCGCTTCCTGAGCCTGACTTTGGTCCCTTAGCTGGGAAGGCTGCAGGAGTGCGGAAGGCGGAGGGGAGCAGGTCCCGGGCTCCAGGAGCCAGCACTTCATCTTCACAGGCCTCAGCCTCCATGGGTAGACCCTCCTCCCCACCATCACCGTGGCAACCGCTCAGATAGGAGGCAAGGCGCCAGTGGCGTAGCCCAGCCCGGCCCTCGGGTCCACCCCTGCGCTCAGGCTCTGCCTCCGGAGCGGTGTCCAGGCCTTGCCTCAAGGTTGCTTGGCATGGAAAACGCTGGCCCAGATTGGGACGCGAGGCCCCACCGGGCTCCAGACCACGGGGACTGGGTCCAAAGGCGGGATCCGAGCCGTGGCGTACCTCCCGAGATGCGCTGGATGGCACATATTCCAGCCGTTGGTGCACATCAGCACCGAGCTCTGGGAAGCGGTGACCAGCACCTAGCGCAAAGTCGTCAGGGTCCGCAAAGCCAGGTCGGCCTGCACGAAGCTTTTCGAAGAAGCCCTGTTGGCGCGCAGGAGCAAACTGTGGGTCCCATTGGTAATGCTGCTGGTAGAGCTGGTCCCGTTGGAAGTGGCTGGTCTGGAAACGGAAGTCATCACCATGACTGAGGAATGTTTGTCGCGACACCTGCCGTGCAGCTGCGAAGTTCTCCACTGCTCCAGCTCCATCAGCTGCTGTGTAGCTGTGCCGCTTGAAGGCATCCATTTCCAGGTGCCGTGACTGGAAGAAGCCCCGGGGGCCCGCGAGCTCTCCCAGCGGACCAGCCTCAGTTGGGCGCGCCAGTGGCCTGAGCCCTGTGTGAGGCTCCAACGCACCCCCAGGCATTCGCTGCATCTCCTCTCGGCGGAAAGCCGATAAGAAGTGGCGGTCAGGGTCTAGGAAAGAGGGAAAGCCCAAGCCTTCTTCCCTGGGCGGTGGGAACAGGAGGTGCGCCCGTTTAGGGAAAGAAAAAGGTGTTGGTGCTCCAACCCCGGGGACGCCCACCAGGGGCCCAGCCCCAGAGTATGGGGCAAGCGCATAGGCATCCATGCGGGCTAACGCCCCAGCTGAGGGCACCAGTGGCTCCGACTGTGCGAAGAGAATGCGGAACTCTTCGTCGAAGCTGGAGACCAACTCTCCCTGGAACACATGAGCCAGGCTGCGGTGAATTTTCTCGAAGGACCACATGAAGCTGTGGACAGGATGGCAGGAGTCAGGGAGAGGAAGTAGGGTCAAAAAGGCTAAAGGGATCTGTAAGGGGTTGGGCTAGTGGGCTGTGGCAAGGAGAGCTTTTTGGGAGGGAAGTGGGGCCAAGGAGGACGACTAGGTGGGAAGGGCCAGGGCTAAGGGAAACCCACTGGGCATACCTATAACTCCCGCTCATCACTACGGCACAGTCCACAAGCAAGAACTTCTCCTTCAGATGGCCCTTGAAAGACTTCCCAGTGCGGCAGTAGTAAGTAGGACCTGCCACTGTGCGCACGCGCAGGAACTGGAAGAGAGGGGAGTCAGGTCTTCACCAAAGGTATTTTCCCTCCACTCCCCTGGCTTGGTCACTCACATCCACATGGTGCAGGTTGACGCGACACTTGTCTGCCATGTCTAGGAAGTGCTGGGCGTTCATTTCATCCAGAAGAATGTAGACCGGGACTCGCCTTGCAGCGGCCTCTAGCACTTCACTGAGCAGATCCACGTCAGTGAACATGTCCATCACCACAGCTACCACCTGGGAGGTGGGCATCAGGTCAGCGGAGAGGGAAGAGCCCCGCCATCCTGCCCACATTTTTACCTACAAGCACTGTAAAATGACCTCTAGCCTGCCCCAGGAGAGACTGGCAGAGACTGGCCGGGAAGGGAAGGAGGGGAGAAGGGACCCAGCAGAGGGTCACAAAACAATTGACACTTGGTAGCCTAAGGGAGCCTGAAGCAGGAGCAGGGGCTATACTTTTAGGGTGCTTCATTCAGAGGGGGAGTATCTGCAGGTCTGTGTGTTCATACCCTAAGTTGTCAAGGACGGTATCCGTAAACTCAAGCTTTATAGGCCTGGGGGGGGGGGGGTTGTCAACTTCCTGGGGCAGGGGCAGAGGCCAGACCTTTATCATCTGACCTTGCTACCTCTCTTTAGAATTTCTGGGTTTTGTGGGAGTGTTCCTGATTCTTAATACCAGACTGGTCTATTACTGTGTAGCCCAGGCTGGCCTCAACCTCCCTGGGTGCTAGGATTACAGGCATGAGCCGTCTTCCTGACTTAAACACTTGGTTTTGTTTTTTCAGTTTGCCAACTGCTGGGAGAGGGGGAGGTGCTCTTAGCTGGGCAAGGCCCTGGGCTTCTAGGTACTGGCCATGATCCTAGACAAGCGAATGTCTCCAGAGCCCACTAACCAAAACCCAGGTGATAATGAGCAGACTTTACAGGGCAACCCTACTGCTGAGGTCTGGCTGGCAGGCCCTGGCATCCCAAGCACCAGGAATGCTTTTATATCTCCCACACCCTCCTATTCATGCTTCAAAACCCAGCTCAGGCTGCCTTTCACCATCCTTCAAGCCCATGAGAATGCACCTGCTGGGCAGAGCGGATCATCCTCCGAGCTTCATCTTTGATGCTGGGGCTGTCAGGTGGTGGCGGTTGTACCAGTGTGGTAACCTCTGTGCCTTGGAAGCCAAATGTCAGGGGCCAGCCCAGGTCCAGCTCAGGCACAGCCTGGTCTGAGTTCACTGGCCAGTAGGTGCCTGAGGAACCGTCCATGTCCACATCGAGAGGGGTACCTTCAGGGGGTTCCCGGGCCACATATTGTGGGGGCTGCAGGTGGCGGCTCACGTGTTCTAGCTCCTCAGGGCACAGGAAGTCAGGTGCCCCCTCAGATGCCAAGAAACGGTTGTAGGCTTCTGGCCCACCCTCAGTCAATGCATCCACCGCTAGGCGGTAATATTCTTTGTAGTGAGGTGGCAGGTACCCAGGTGCCAATGGGTTGTCCCCCTGCGAGCTGCTCTGAGAGCGACGGGCCATGTTGGGGCCAGGGTCCTGGAGGGGCAGGAAAATGCATTAACTAAGGGTAGTAGGGCCCACTTACCTCACTCCACAAGTGGACACACATAGTTGATGTAGCTGCTAGATCTTGGGTTTAGCTCATGCCCGGGAGCTTTTCCAGGCCCCAATGAAGACAGACTCCAAAGCAGCACTACAGGCCATAGCATGCCCCTATGGGGAAGACGTGGGCTAATGGTACTCAGCCCTAAATCCCTTCCTGGGGCTAACACCTTGTTTGCAATCAGTCTCAGGGACTACCAGTGTTTGCCCCCATTCCACACAGGTAAAAAGCCCCGCCTACCCTTACTTCAGAGTCAATACATTCATGGCCCATTTACTCTGTGGCTCCCTTTTCCTATAAAGATAAGTTTTGGTTAAGATACAAATGCAGTCCAGTTAAAGAGATTATTCCTGTTTTTCTGTCAATAGTCTCCACTGCCTGAAGATCTCGGGCAGTGCTCTGGCCTGTTACCTTCACTGCACACAGCTGGGAGGGGTGGCAAGACACCATACCTGGCCCAAGGTGAGCACAGTGGGGTGGAGACTGACTCATCCAGGAACGATGGCCTTAAGCCCCACCCACAGCTCTTTCCTCAGTCCACACCTGCATCTGCCCACAGTCCCTTCACCGATCGCCCTGCCCTGACTCCTCAACCTTCACCCTCTCTAAAAACCTTCACCCTTGCTACCGTCTCCCCTCAGCTAAAATCTCCCTGGACCACAGTTCCTTGGGACCAGCTCCTCCCTGTAGGGTCTTTCCTTTATACCCTCCTAGACTCATCCATCCTAATGGCATTTCCAAGACCACGGATCACTACCCTCTCCGCAATACACTAAGAATGAAGGGAGAGCCTTTACTATAAGCCTTGTCCCAAGTTCTCTGTCAGTGTCACCATCACAGGTGCCTCAGGATCACTGTTCTTGTTCTCTAGTGGCTGGTGTGTGTGTGTGTGCGCGCACGTTCACACGTGTTCGCACACAACCTCTGAGCCTTGGAAGCCAAATGTCAGGGGCCAGCCCAGGTCGAGTCTAGTCCGAGTTCACTGGCAAGTGTGTGCCTGAGGAACCATCCGTGTCCACACCAGGAGGCTCCTGGGCCACAAGCGTGAGTAGCAGAAGCTTGTGGTTGAAGAATGCATTAGAAGTGACAACCAAACACCTGGAAACCTGACTGGCCTCAGGCTTGGAGGTTGCCTTAGGACAAGTTTACACCATTCCCCACTACTCCTCAGGTTTGAAATGGCTCGGGACTCTTGCCCTACCTAGCACACAGGTACCTGGATGTTAGTCCAAACTAGGAAAGTATTTCTTCCCAGGAGGAGGAGTCCCTTGAGGAGTGGGCCAGCGATGCTGACAGGTTGGCAGCTCTGGTATTAGGGGACACTTGCTCAAGGATGTTGGGGTGGGGGCGGCGGGACTCTACTGTGTATGACCCAGGGAGCTATAGTGTGCCACCTCTAGGGGCATGGTGTAACACATTAGCAAGTCCAAGTGTGACAGAGATTGGAGGTGGGGACACTCCTATGTCTACTGGCCCTAAGAAGAGTGCTCTGACTTCCCTCTGGGACACTGCCCTGACCAGAGGCTGTTGGTTTTCCTTCCTGTCTGCAATGTGAGGTGTGGCACCCTGTTCTAAGGAGATGGAGGCAGACCACCTGGGGTCTAGTGCTGGCCTGTCTGCTTGGACAGCTCTCATACTGCACCCGGCTTTCATAGGCAGCATTCCCACACTACCTGGGGCACTAGCATGCTCACTCTGAGGGGTCACTTCCTGGTATAAGACTGAGAACTGATACTGTCCAGCCCGTGGTGAGGGACCCTCCAAGATATATGGGTTGGGAAAGCCTTAGTCCTACGTGGTACCTGGCCTCACACCAGTCACACACAACCTTAACTGCCCTTATATTCTTTCACTGGTACACATCACCCCTTGGCTATAGACCAGGCGGTGACCACTCCTATCGGCAATGATTCCAACAGCCTGTTCACTGACATCTGTCTATCCAAGTGGGGCCCTGCTTAAGGAAGGAGCCTATCCCACCCAAACCAGTGATTCAGCAGGATTTTTTTGTTCCTGACCTCCTACCTGAAGCTAGCCCGCAGGCCCTTCACCACTAACAGCACAAGAAAATGACCCTTTCCCCTCTTGTCTGGTAGGAGGTAGTAGTGTTCCTGGGTCTGGAAGAGGGATCCCGTGGAGGAGGACCTTAGGCTACTACACAAAGAGGATGACTGTGATCAAGGATTGGGGTGGTAGGGCACTTGAAGAACCGGGGAGGTGGGATTCGGCTCAAAGACCGGAAGTCGATTATACAGCTTTCAGGTTAGGCACTGCAAGGCCCAAGGGTGTTACTGTACCCCAGGAAGTTAGCGGCTACCCATGCCAGGTATCTTATCTGCCAATCCAATCCAGGGATATGAGATCAGGAGTTAGGAGAGTCCAGTTTCCCCTGCCCTCCACGCAAGGATCCAGTCCTAGACACCCCGGTTCATGGCGGCTTGGGGAGAGGCTCCGGAAAAGGAACAGGTCATGTCCTGACAACACCTAGGCCGCCAGAGCGAATCGCACTCTTCTGCCTCCTACTTACCAACGTGCCCCTGCGAAATCCCTCACCCAGTGCCCGGGAGCGCAGTCCCCCTGTCTCAGACCCAGCCCCACACACGCGCTCACTGCACCGCCCGGCCCAAGTCCAGAGATCAAACCCAGGTGCCACCGCGCGGAGGCCTGAGCCTCCCGTCCTGTGCGCCTCGCCCCGCCGTGTTGTGCCCGGCCCGCTCCGGGGAGGGAGCCCTACCTGGCCAGGTGAGCGGGGTTTCGGCACAGGGGCAGAAGGAGCCCACCGCCGCCCAGCGGCCTCGCGGTCCCGTCCGTCCGACAGCCACTCCCCGCCGCGGCCCGCCCGCCCGTTCGGCCTGATTCACGCGCCCGCCCCCGCCCCCGCCCCGCCCGCGCTCTGCCTCCGGCCTGCCCGGGCAGCACCTGGGCGGGGCGGCCCCACCCCGACGCGCCCGCATTCCTGCGCCCTCCGCGCCCCAGACCCCAGCTGCTATCCCGGGTCCCCAGTGTGGCTTCACTGGCGCCCCCAACCCACACCCCAACCCCGATCCCCGAGCCCTCTGGTGGAGTCCCAGAGCTGCGCTCCGGACCCTGGCTAGCCCCACTCCGGACTTCTAGAGCCTCTTCTTTCAGGACGCCGAAGCCCCTTGAACCCATTTGCAAACAGATCGCTCAAAGCCCCTACTGCCGACCCCTGACCCTCGCCCCGGAAGTTGGGATGACTCGGAAGTTCCGGCTTAGTCGCTAGGAAACTGGCCAGCTCGACGCGAGGGGCGGAGCTTCTGGCCTGTGCTGCGAGAGGCAGGTGAGGCAGGTGAGGCAGGTGAGGTCGTAGACAGCCGGGGCTTGGGTACCCAGCTCTCTCAGGTGGTCGCCCAACCCTACGCAGACACACCTCTAGTTTCCCCAGTCCACTCCCCAGAGGCTCATCTTCGCACGTGAGACCTACAGCGTAGGAACTCCACGGGCCTCCCCACTCATATGCTCAACCATATAGGATCCTGCACACACACCCGTACCCATGGGACCCCTCAGGCACAAGGGAATCTGGAATGATCCATAAGAAGAAGCCCCTCTGCCACACAGAATCCGATAAACCAATCTCCCCCAAGCCCTCATCTCACATGAGGATCACACTCTAAACTGCCCCAACACTGTCAATCCTGTCACCCACTGATCCTTTCCTTGTGCAAAGCAACTGAAGACACATGCACATTAAAGAGTCTGCACCCAAGATGCTGCAATTACTGGATCCTCTACAGACAGGGAACCTCATGCTCACATCAACCCCGACACATCGCCAGTACACCTAAAGCCTTCGTTCCTCCTAGGTCCCTAGTCTACTCAGCCCTCCCTCCAGACCACTCCTCTACTTATGCCCTACTCTGAACTCAGTCATATGTCCAAGCTGGCTCCCTACCTACTTCTCCCGCCCCAAATTCTCAATGTCTACCACCTGCCTGAACATTGTCTGTAAGACAGCTTACTTTCAGTCACTTTCTGGTCCTAGTTTTTAGGATAACAGTTCATTAACTCCATTCTCAAATGCACGCTGGGACCCTGTGGGCCCAGCCTAGTGGGCACATAGGTGTATGGAGTCAGCGATTGCACTGCCTGGTTTCCTATTCCTAGGCCCTGTGAGGGCTTTTAGGGCACCGGAAGACCCTACTACAACAGGAGTCACAAGAAAGTTCTTCCAGAGGGAATGAATAGGGACCTGCCTTGAATACTAGGGAGAAGGGCATTGCTTCCAGAACCAGACAGCAGAGTTTTCCAAGGCCAAGAAGAAAGAGGGTTTGCAGGTGGGAAGGGGTTGTGTTCAACAGACCCAAGCTGGCAGTATTTGAAGGCAAGCCTGCAGAGAGCTCAGGCTGTTGACCTTCTAGCCCAGCGATTTAGAAAATGGCGCCAGAACACAGCAGGACAGGCGGAGCTGGAGTTGTCAAGGGCTGGCATACCAGCGTAAAGGGGGACGTCCCCTTGCCAGACATCCTTCCTCAAGCTACCAGGCACATACTCACTCAGACAGCCAAGAAGCTGGCCAAGGAACATGCTGGAGGTCAATATGCTCCTGCTGTGTGTTCATCCAGGGCCACATCCAGGCCTACTGGTCCACTGCCTTGTCTGCTGCCCTCCTGAATGTACCATCCCTGGACTTTTCCTTCCCACCCCCAGGAGAATGAGCACTAAGAAGGGGGGGCCCAAAGCTGCCGCAGGGAAGGGGCAGGCACCCCTCCCTGGGTCCAAGCTTCGAGCTGCTGCTGGTGAGTGCCCCCTCTGACCTCCAAGGCACTACCCCAACACTGACCATGAGACCACCAGGCACACAGGGCGCCTCAGAAACCCTTTCTCTCCAAGTGGTTTCCAAGAGATCTTTCAGTTGGGCGTGGGATGATAGATTTGTGAGTTCAAAAGTCAGACGCCCACTGAGAACCTTTAGAACTGGGGAGGGGTGTGGGTACAGTGCTGGGGGGGAGGGGTACAATGTTAGGGAAAGGGGTCAGGAGGAGATTGGAGGGGCAGATAGCTTAAAAACAATATTGAAGCAGTAGAGCACACTTTTAATCCAAGCCCTCAGGAGGTAGAGGCAGGAAGATCTCTGAGTTCAAGGCCACCCTGGTCTACAAAGTTCCAGGACAGCCAGGGCTATACAGAGAAACCCTGTCTTGAAACGACGATGACAACAGCAACAAAGCAATATTGGAAAAAAGCAGGCCTTGAATCTGAGTTGGGAATCTTCATGCTAAGTGGTTGTCTATTCACACCATTCCACAACCCTGCCTTCCCCTTCAGACTGTCTGTCCAATAAGCACCTCCAGGGTGAAGGATGATAACTAGCCTGGGCTGGCTCCTGCAGAGCGTCGGAAAAAGAACTCCCTCACCCCTGTGCCTACCCTCCTGCAGCCTTTATCGCCCCTCTGCTCTGAGTCTCATTCATTCTGCCACAGCTGTGAACACCTTCCCAGACTGTCTCTTGCACCCAAGCTTGCCTGGAGTCTGCCTGCTGCAAGAGTCCCCACCCCAGGCCCACACGCATCCCTGCAGCTTAGATTCCCTGGAGTTGGCAGGCAGTGGTGACTCCACACTACGCTGGTGTGAGATCCTAGTTGCCCAAAATAGCCCCAGCTGCGTCTGAGGCCAGTCTTCCTCCTGGAATGAGGATAATGGGCTCCAGCATTGCGTTCTGCCTCTGTGATCTCAAGCCCTGGGCACCAAGCTGCAGTAAACACGAGAAGTTGTCCAGGATACTTGGGGTGGGGACTGTTCCTTGGTTCTGATGTTGTCTATCAGATGTACACCCAGCCCTCACCCCACACCCTACTATGTATACCGCCCTGGACAGCTCCTGTAGCTACTTAGCCTGGTCCCCTGACTCCTCCATCCCCAAACAAGTTCCCTCCCTCATTGGCCTTGCCTACCAAGCATTGTGTGGTCTGGGCAGGCTTGCTGTCCTTCATCTAGGCAACATTCTATGTAGTGAGCACTGGCCCCTCTTGATGTGCAGGCCCACAGATGTTCTACAGTCAACCTGGCCTACCAACCTTCACACACCTATAAGATGCTTGAGTGTCCACTGTACTGTCACTGCCCAAGCCCCTGCCCCATACCCCTCTAGGCCTTACCTGGCCTTGGGTTTGCAGTGCCTCGAGGCCCTCACTCCGGAGCTGCTCCAGGGCCACAGTCAGCTGCAGCCCCTCCATGTGCACCCAGGCCTGCTCCTCCTGCAGCTGCTGCAGCCACAGCTGCTCCTCCTGCAGCTGCTGCAGCCACAGCTGCTCCTCCTGCCACAGCTGCATCTGCAGCTGGACCTGCCGCCTTCGGTCCTCCAGCAGCAGCTGCTCCTGGGCTAGGCACAACTGGACTTCGTGGAGTCTCAGCAGTTCAGGGCCCAGGGCTGGCATGGGGGCCCCAGCTCCACAGCCCTCCATGTGCTCAGGGGCCAGCACCAGCTTGGATTCCAAAGCAGTGGCCTGAACTGGCCTCCAGGCTGCCTGTAGCTGCTCTGGCCTGGTGGCCCTGGAGTGTCCCTGAGGAGCCGGCTGAGTGCTGGTCACGTGCTCTGTCAGGGCCACCCCCACCTGGTCCTGAGGGCCCCCTGTGTTGGGGGGCGGGGGCTCAGCCTCAGGGCTCTGCTGCCCAGCTGCCCGCTGGGCCCTGCCCACCCTCTTGCCTCGGGGCTTTCGAGCTCGCCCTCGCCCTCGTTTCCCAGACATGGCCCTGGATCCAGTGCCTCTTTCACCAGATGTCTTGCTCCCCAAGGACCTGGCTCATCAACTGGCCTGGTTGGGGAGCTCAGAAGACATCCCAGAGGTCACAGTAGGTTGCTTGCTCTCAGCCAGGCTCAGTCCTCTGCTCCTGCTGTCCCAAGTGGCTGTGCTGCCCCTGGACTGATCTCCGCACCACAGCAGCAGAGCCCAGGGCCCTGGCTCTGCCTGTAGGCCCCACAGGTCCCACTCTGTGGCACTGGGCCACACCAGAGAGTTTATAGAGACTTTGGCGGCACGGTGGCTCACCCTAGCCGAGGAGGCTGACTAACATGCTGACACAGGGTGCGGGACTTTACAGGCCACAGACTTCACTGGCCAGACTGGGAGGGAGACTGAGAAACTGGGGGCGGCTCTCAGTAGCTAAACTGCTGCTTGAGGACTTGCCTGGTCCTGCCTGGGCATCACCAAGCCCCCCCCCTTACCCCACCCTCAGTCTCTGGTCGCGGGAAACTCAAAACTGACCACAGAAGAGCTGCATCCCAAATGCACCATCCCTAACTGCCCAGACCCTCACTGGTCATAGGCCATCCCAACCTAGGAGAACCACTGGAGCCCCAGGCCTACCCAGATGGACCCTGCTGGGCAGGAACTTGCCAGAAATGAAGGCCCACCATAGCCCCAGCATGAAGGACTTGGGCCACACCGTGGGCTGGTGAAGACACTGAGCCTTCAAAAGCCTAGATAAAGAAGAGTCTGGCTTGACTCCTGGGATTGGGTGTGGGACCTGACTACTGTCATGACTGAGAGTCCAACACCCCCCTTTAAAAATTAAAGCAAGGCCTAAGGGACCCTCACACAGCCCACCTGTTAGTCCCAAGGGTTGTGCTGGGGGTCCGGGACCAACTCTCATCTGAGGCTCCTTTCCAGGCCTCCTGTTTCGAGTTGCTCCAGGTGACATCCTCCCCAGTGGTTCCACAGTCCCAGCCCGCTGACTCACACCCACGCCCAGAGCCTCATCCCAAGCCAACTCTGCTTCTCTGGCCAGACTGGTTTGCCGGGCCCAGCCCTGCCCAGCCCCTCCCCCCCACCTCCCACCCCCATCCACCCTGCCCTTGCCCAGAAACCTCAGGAGCAGACTGAGAGCACCTGTCTGGAGCAGAGTAGGAGAGAGGCTTTGCTGAAGGGCTTGGGAAATGACAGGGGCATTGATTGGGTGGGAGACAGCAGTCAGGACTACGAGGGGCACACTTTTTAGGGGCTTCCACATGCTCAGACCTGGGGCTTTGGTTCCAGATACAGGTTGGTTCTTGATAGCACCAGGCTAAGTTGTATTTGCTGTTGGAAGACGATGCTCATTAAAATTGCTGCGTGTGCTGGCCTCGTCCTTCCCTAATAGCTTGGGAACAAGCCTAGCTGGTGTCCCATAAACGCCACCTGAAGTTGATGGGCTAAGGAACAACTCACATTCTTACACCTCTGCTACCTTCCTTCAGGGAAGCCGAGAGAGAATCGCCAGCTGCAAAGGAAGGCAAGTCGTCCAAGTAAAGGGTCCTTCTCTGAGAACCCCCAAGCCCCTGCAGGTGAGAATCCGGGTGTCCTACATTTGCTGGAGGCATCAGGGTGGGGGACTGGCAGGAAGGGGGCTGCCCTGGGCCCAGATATGCATGGTATGCATGAGTGTACATATGCACATGTGTGTATGCACGAACATACAAAAGCATACATGCCTTCATGTATACATGTGTGTGTGCTCGTATTGTCTATGCAGCAGGCCAGAAACAGGCAGAAAAATCCCCCCTTCCTATGTATTGCTAGCCCCTGGCTCCCGTCTACCTCCCAAAGGTCTCCCTCACTGAATCTCCTGCCCTAAGCCTGTCGCCCTCTGGCGGCAGTAAAATGATCCAGCCACAGCTGTGCCTGGGGAGTCCCACCATGGAGTCCAGAGTCCTGTGCCTGCTTCCTGGGCTCCAGTGCTTATGAACAGGAGGGGCCAGTTCTGGCCAGTCTGCTCGCCTCCTGTCTCCAGTCCCAGCTCTGTATTCCCAAGACACAATTAGGTTAAGATCTCAGTGTCAGTGCCCCAACCCCATCTTCAGCTGCCCCCTCCCCCAGCTACTCTTTAAAGGGGTGTCTTGAACCCAACACATCTACCCACACTCCTCCAGGCTCATCCCGGTGTCCCTCCACCCACGGTGTTCCCAGTGACTGGTGCCTGGACCCACTTTAGCCGGCGCTGGTGTTCCATACTCTCCCTGCCTGGTTTCTGGGTCTACTTGAGCTTTGGATGCCAGCTCTCGCTGGCTGCTCTGCCTTGCCTTGCCCTTCGCCTCTCCCTCCAAAGTTCTCTCTGTGCAGATCTCAGATATGCTGCACCTGTGTTGCTTGTGAACACCCGTGTCTCTTGTGAACCTCTTCCCTTCCCATCCTCGGGTGCTGGGATCAGGAGGTCCAGCCTTATCCCGAGGACAGGGCACACCCGAGGTCTGTAGGATGTTCTAATGTAGTTGTGTATGCCTAACTCATTGACTTGGGTACTGCATAGCTCAGGGCCAGACAGTCCTGAGACCATCAGAGGCAGATGTGTGGGGATGCAGTCTCCAGTAGAGACTCAGAGCAGAAGGAGTGCCAGGTGGGAGGAGCCAGGATCCCCCGAAGGACTAGTGCTGTTTCCCACACTGCACCAACACCTCTGTTGCCCCTCTTTCTTTTGTTGTTGTTGTTTTGTTTATAAGACAGGGTTTCTCTGTATAGCCCTGGATGTCCTGGAACTCACTCTTTAGACCAGGCTGGCCTCAAACTCAGAATTTGCCTACCTCTGCCTCCCAAGTGCTAGAATTAAAGTCCTGTGCCACCATGGCCCAGCTGCCCCTTGTCAGGTATATCACTGCTGGAGTGCCAGGAGTACATTTGGAGTTTTCTCAAAGAGACCTTCACTTAGTTCAGGATAATAATGACTCCTTCACAGCATCTGGTGCTGGCTCAGAGCTGTGCAATGGAGGGGAGCGAGCATGGGCTCCGCCTGCAGCTGAGACTCCTGGGCTTATGAGTGGTGGGAACAAGTTCTTCTATCCATATGCTGACTCTCTCTTCTAGCAGAATGGACAGCTGGCTGCTATCCCAACCTGTTGCTATCCCAGGGATACTCCAAGAGACCCTGAGAGCATACCTTTTGCTGCTCAGCCCCAATCACTATGGCTTTCTGATTACTCTCTGGGCCATCAACCAGAGCTGATGGCCTGGGAAGAAGGGTGTGGTCAGCAGGGGTAGTCTGGTCCAGGTCATTCTTACAAGAAGGATGCACGTTGGGATACAATCCCCTCCACCACAGCCACTCTCTCCACAGCCTGGGATTAACAGGATGTCAGGTGTCCCCAGTTTGTAGATCCTATCTAGAGATGTCACTCCACATGCCACTGTCCCTACAAACCTGTTGCCCACCTTTCTTCAGACCTCTCCTCCAATCACTGTTTCCAGGATGATTCCTCTCAGCATTTCCCAGGAGGCCGCCTTCAACTAGAGCCCACTTAGTACACACTTCCTGCCCAGAGCAGCGGGTGACCAAGTGTTCCTAAAGGGAGCTGTGTCTCCCTGCCATCATGCCTCAGGAGCTTCTGGCATAGGGGATATTGATGGCAGCTCATCTGAGTCAAGGTGTATACCATGCCTGACCTGACTTACCATCCACTTCCATGGATGAACCACAGAAGACGGTGTGACACCCATGTCTAGGCCTGGGTTGGGTCAGAGTTGGTGAACAGAGATGCAGACAATCTCTCGTCTAACTCAGGGTGTCTGTGTGTGTCCCAGACCTGTGGACTCCAGAGCCCCAGTCCAGACGTTCAAGGACTCTGTCGTGCTTGTTCCCTGTGCTGTGGGAACCATTGCCATAAGTGAAGATTCATGCAGTACACAATGTGCTCACGTACTTGCTATCCAGAAGTCCTGTGGGTTGCCTGCTGGGTAGCCACATCAGCAGGGGCACACAGCCTGTTCCTTCTAAAGACATTGTGGCCAAATCTGTTATTTGTTGTTGTTGTTGTTCCTTCTCCCATCTTTATGACACCCTACCCTGATAGAGGGCTTCTGTTCTCTTTTCTGAGTAGCGGCTAACCCTCCCCCCATCCCCACCCCATTGTATTCCTTGCCTCCATCTCCCTGTGTGCACACTGGGTCTCTGTGGAGATTGGTGCGTCACCTCTGGCATTAGTCACTTTTCCTGTCGCTCTGACAAAATAGCTAACGAAAATCAACTTCAGGGAAGGAGGGAGGATTTATTTTTTTGGCATATGGTTTAAGAAAATTGCACTCCATCATAGTAGGGAAGGAAGATATGATAGCAAGAACCCAAGGTCACGTTTGTAGCCACAGTCAATAAGCAGAGAGGGGCCAGGGAGTGGTGGCACACACCTTTAATCCTAGCACTTGGAAGGCAGAGGCAGGCAGATTTCTGATTTAGAGGCCAGCCTGCTCTACAGAGTGAGTTCCAGAACAGCCAGGGCTGGATCCTGGATCCTGTCTCACAAAACCAATGATAATAATAATGATAATAATAATAATAATAATACAAAGAAGAGGAGAGGGATGACTGAATCAGGCAGTGTGGTGGCACTTGCCTTTCATCCCAGTGTTTGGGAGGCAAAGGCAGGCGGATCTCTGAGTTTGAGGCCAGACAGGGCTAATAGTAGAGAAACCCTGTCTCAAAAAAGTAAAAACAAACAAAGAGAGGCCAGGGTGGTGGGAGAATGCTTGGTATGCTTTCCCTTTTTCCTTTTCACCAGCCAGTGACCCTGTCCATTGTATGATTCAGGGTATGTCTTGAACAAACTTCTCCAGACACAATACTCCAGGGTTGTATCTCCTGGGAGACCCAAGATTAACCATCACATTTCCTCGCTGATCAGCAACCTGAGGTCATCTGCCACCTTGATTCCCTTCTGACCATAAACTCAGCTGAACTGTTCTGGGGACCAGGACACTGGCATCTTTTGGAAGCCATAGTTAGGCCTGCCCTGGCAACAACAGAGAAGCTGCAAGTAGCCTCCGCCCCAGGTTGGAGAGGAGAGGATACTGTTGTCTGTGCCCCATGGGGCTCAGCAGCTTTTACTCTTCCTCAGTACCTAGAAAGGGAGAGTGTGCTTGCCATCTTAGCTATCAACAGCCAGGAGCATGTGTGGATCTGCCCAGGAACTGCCTCCTGTGACCAACTCATTTCCATCAACATTGATTTGCTTTTTGCAGTTTTTGCAGAGGCCAGGAAAGTGGATTTGAACTGGGGTGATGATATCCATGATTCCTCCAGGAAAACACTTTGTACAGGCTCACTCCTGGAAGGGAGGAAGTTCCTTGGGTTCTCACTTGACCCCACCTTCCGTGATGACCCTTGCCCCACTGGCCAATGCTGAGTGGAATAGGCCACTAAGTCTGCCCAATCCTACATACAGAACATCCCCAACACTCTATTGGACCCACTGGATCTGGGCCTAGCCACAGTGCACAGTGCCACCTGCCCTGACCTCTGCTCTACACACAGGACTGGTTTAAAATCCCACTCTATAAACAGAATCAGTTTTGAATTTTTTTTATCAGTTCTCACAAGACTTTAGTCGACTTAGCGTTTTCAGGATCTAAAAGCATGCTGTCCCTCCTCTCCTACTTGACGCCTTTCTTACTTTTTTTTGCTCAGCTGGTTGCTGGGGCGGGGGGGGGGCAGTGATTTTCAGTTCTGGGTTATGTAGAAAAGAAGCTGCCTTTCTTCTCCCTAGTCTTTTTCCTTTTTCATTTTTTTAATTAAATATTTGACGCATATTGGTGTTTTCCTGCATATAGGTTTGTGTATGTCTGTGGAGGTCAGAAGAAGGAACTAGATCCCCTGGAACTGGGGTTAGAGGTGGTTGTTAATGCCTTTCTGGTGCTGGGACTTGAACCCGGGTCCTCTGGGAGAGCAGCCAGTGCTCTTCATTGATGAGCCATCTCTCCGGCTCTGTTTTTTTTGGTTTTTTTTTTGGTTTTTTTGTTTTTTTTTTTTTATTGTTTAAATAGGGTCTCTCCACATAGCCATGGCTGCCCTGGTTACTATGTAGACCAGGCTGGCCTCAAACTCACAGAGGCCCATCTGCCTCTGCCTCCCGAGGGCAGCACACCTGGCATTTCTCCCTAATATTACAAGAGAAGCTTTTGGTCTTTTGCTATTGACTATGATGCTTGCCACAGGGTTATAAGAGCCTTTGTCAGACTGAGGAGAATTTCCTCCATTTCTAACCTGTTAAATGTCTCCAAAACATGCTAACTTCTTTCAACATTTTCCTGAATTATCTGGGATGATTATACATTTCTTCCCTCGTTCTGTTGGTGAGGTCTATCGAATTTGCCAGTTTTCATATTCTGAATCATCCTCACAGTCCAGAGATAAATCCTACTTGATTATGGTGAAGGACACCCGGTTAGGCCACTGAAATCAGCTTGCTGGTGTGTGATGGAGGGATTCCCATCATGATCCTAAGAGGTACTGACCCGGATCTTCTTGTGGTCACCTTGCCTGGCTTTAGTATCAGGGGACAATGGCCTCATAGACTAGGGTAGGAAGTGCTCCCTACTCTTTACCACATGGGAAAACCTGAGGCAGCTGGGCCCAAGCACTTCACCTGTCACCCAGAATCCAGCAGGGAAGTACTGTGTCTAGGACTTTTCTTTGTTGGGAGGTTTTTTTTCCTCCAATTTTTATTTATGTGTATGCCTGCCTACATTTATGGCACCATGTACACACAGGTGGCTGCTGATTCCAGAAGGTCCAGGACTCCCTGGAACTGAAACAGGCCATAAGGCACCTGATGTGTGTGAAGAATCGAGCCTGGGTCCTCCAGAAGAGCAGAAATAACTGTACCACCACCCCTTATGTTTTAAGAATTTATTTTTATTAATTAAAACTACAAGTATGTCGGGGTGGCTATGTATATGTAAGTGAGGTGCCCACAGAGACCAGAAAGGCATTGAACCCCTGAGGCTGTGCTTATAGGTTGTTGTAATTCCCCCTGCATGAGTGTTGGAGAAACAAACTCAGGTCTTCTGGAAGATCAGTAGGTGCTCCTAACTATTGAACTATTTCTCCAAACTGCTGGGAGAGAGACTTCAATCTCCTCACTACCCATTGGTCTACCCTACTTTACACCCATATTCCCTTACAGTTACCCTTATTTTATTTTATTGAGCAGAATCAATAGTATGATCCCCCTTTCATTTCTCCTATTAAAAAGATTTTAGTTTTTATTTTTTAGTTATGGATATGCATCTTTGTTTATGCGTACACATACCTGTGCATGAAGGTACCTAGAGAGGCCAGGAAACAGTGATGGGTCATGCCCTGGAGCTAGAACCAGGCAGTTTGAGGGCCGACATGGGTGCTGAGAACCAAACCTGGCTCCTCTGCAAGAGCAGCAAGCAATTTCTGCTTTTCTTCCATTTCGTTTTTGTCTAACCTTCATTTCCTCTCCTCT
This sequence comes from Tokudaia tokunoshimensis, assembly GCA_036184795.1. Taxonomy (NCBI): domain Eukaryota; kingdom Metazoa; phylum Chordata; class Mammalia; order Rodentia; family Muridae; genus Tokudaia; species Tokudaia tokunoshimensis. The sequence goes on from BTHU01000018.1 coordinate 43,300,821, forward strand.
GCTGTCTTTGGATCTAGTTTTCCTTTTCTCGTTAAGTCATAAAGGCGGGCTGCCAGTCTGAGACCTGTCTGGGCTACTGATGTGAATCTCTAATTCCCTTGAGCACTGTTTTTACCGCCCCTGGAAGATTTTCCTGTGCTTTGTCCTTACCCATCCCTAAGACTTTCCTGATCCCCTTGTGGTTCTGTTCCTGATCCCTCCTCAGTTAAGAAGGCAGAGCATGCTGGGCAGTGGTGGCACACGCCTTTAATCCCAGCAGAAGCAGGTGGATTTCTGAGTTCAAGGCCAGCCTGGTCTACAGAGTGAGTTCCAGAGACCCCTGCCGCATGGTCCAAGACAACGTTCCCTGTGCCCTCGGGCAGCCTGTGCACACAGGTGTTGGGTAGTCCTGGCTTTCTTGGGGTTCCATGGCTTTCTTGTGTTACATAGTCTTTCTCCTCTTACTTCTGTTTGGTGTTCTGCCTGTGTTAGGGACACACCAGCTTCCAGCTATTGACGTAGAGCTGTTTCTTTCTTCCTTGACGCTGAGATTGTTTTTTTCTGCACATCAATGGTTTGCCATTACATGCGTGCATGCGTAGAACTGGCATGTCGTAAAACTTATGATTATAAAATGTTCCTTCTTTTAAACCTTTCTGTGTGTTTATTAGCATATGTTACTCATAATTATGTAATAATTGTACATTCTGACATTTGCACATAAATATATAATTTATTCTTGATCATATCCACCCTTGTTACTCTCTCTTGTCCCCCTCCCACCTCCACTAATCCCTATCATCTTTGCAACCAGTCCCCTTCTGTTTTTATATGGGGGGACACATTTCCCTAGGGTTGCTTATAGGCGTGTGGGTGTGACTATTTACAGGAGCACAGACACCTTATCGGTGGCTACACCAATGAATAAACTGTCTCTCTTTTCCCCAGCAACCATGAACTGGCCACAGGTCTCAGGGTAGGACCTTGTGTTTGTTTTTGGTTTTTTTTTGTTTTTTGTTTTTTTGTTTTTTCGAGACAGGGTTTCTCTGTGTAGTCCTGGCTGTCCTGGAACTCACTTTGTAGACCAGGCTGGCCGCGAACTCAGAAATCCTCCTGCCTCTGCCTCCAAGTGCTGGGATTAAAGGCGTGCGCCACCACCGCCCGGCGGGGTAGGACCTTGTGAGTCCCCTTCCCCCACAGCATGGCAGGATGTTGACAGACCCAATCTTGAGCAGGTCTTGTGAAGATATTCACTGCTGTGAGTTAAGATTATTATATCCACGTCCTGCATGGAAAACAGCATCATATCACAGGCCACCCCTTCTCATTGATCGTCTTATTTCTTCCCTCTCTTCTGCAGTGTTCCCTGAGCCTTGCTGAGGACCATGCAGATGCCCCATTTATGGCTGAGCATTCAATAGCCACTTAACCTCAGTATGGTAACCTCTATAGTTACTGCTGCCCATTACAAAACAACAACTTTGCTAACAAAAGCTGACAGCAGCACCCTACATATAAACATAGCTATTTAGTCACATCATATTCATTTAGCAAAACAACAGCAGTATCTTCCACGCTGGCATCCATGACCTCACAGGCCATGGCTTTGGCCAGGTCTACAGCACCAGAGGAGAGCTCCCTCCTGTGGAGCAGGCCTCAAATCCAACCAGGAAGCAGTCGGTTACTCCACAACAGACTTGCTACGATTGCACCAAAGGACACATCCTGCCTGGACAGTCAGCCGTGTCGGAGGTTGGGTCCATATCTGTGATAGACTGTTGGTGACCGTCCTCCCCACAGCACCTTCCACCATTAGGGTGAACTAGCGTGGAGGGAGCGTGCTCAGTTGCAGTTTGGTTTCTCTGTGTCCTGTGATCACAATACATGCTGTCTTCAGCAATACGGTCTTAATTTTTTTTTATTACTAAATTAACCCATTTGTACACATATGGGTGTTCGAAGACAGCTTTTAGAAGTTAACACTCCTTCTTCTATTTAGGCTCCAGTGACCAAACTCAGATTGTCAGCCTTGGTGGAAGCTCCTTTACCACAGAGCCGTTTGCTGGCTAAATAAGGTCTTTATATATATTTTTTTTGAGATTTATTTTATTTATAAAAGTACACTGTAGCTGTCTTCAGACACACCAGAAGAGGGCATTGGATCTCATTACAGATGGTTGTGAGCCACCATGTGGTTACTGGGAATTGAACTCAGGACCTCTGGAAGAGCAGTCAAGTGCTCTTAACCACTGAGTCATCTCTCCAGCCCCCTGTACATTTTTTTTTAATGTAAAGTTTGTTTCATCAGCTAGTAACATAGGCCCTTATATTCTTTCTTTCCCTTCCTTCCTTCCTTTCTTTTTTTTCTTTCTTTCTTCCTTTCTCTTTCTTTCTTAGTTTTTCGAGACATGGTTTATGTAGCCCTGGCTATCCTGGAACTCACTTTGTAGATCAGACTGGCCTTGAACTCAGAGATCTGCCTGCTCTTGTCTCCCTAGTGCTTGGATTAAAGGTTTGTAAATCAGACTGGCCTTGAACTCAGAGATCTGCCTACTCTTGTCTCCCTAGTGCTTGGATTAAAGGTATGCACCATCAGGCTGAGCTCTCTCGCTCTCTCTCTCTCTCTCTCTCTCTCTCTCTCTCTCTCTCTCTCTCCCTGTCTCTCTGTCTCTCAGCATATTTTCTTATATTAAATATTTCTATTTGTGTGTGTGTGTGTGTGTGTGTGTGTGTGTGTGTGTAGGCAAGCACATGTTTGCCACAGTGCATGTATGGAAGTTGGAGAACAACTTGGAGGATCCGGTTCTCTCATTTCACTGTTTGCGTACTTTCGGATCCTGGGGATTGAACTCAGGCAGTCAAACTTGGTGGCAAGTCCCTCACCCACTAATCCATTTTGTTGTCAGCCCCTTCCCCCCTTTCTTTTGATTACTGGTTGTGGTGGTTTGAAAGAAAATGGCTCCCATAGGCCCATAGGGAGTGGCACTATTAGGAGATGTTGCCTTGTTGGGGTAGGTGAGGTTTTGTTGGAGGAGGCATGTCACTAGGGGGTGAGCTTTGAGGTCTCCAAAGCTTCAGAGAGTCTCAGCTTAGAGCCACCTGTCAAACAGACTCCAGATAAGTGTTCCTGTTAGTCAACAGCCTAAGCTTCTGTCTACTGCCTGAATCTGAGGATGAGATCCATCTCTCTCTTCCCACTATCCCAGTCGCCAAGGTCACAGGCCTAGATGTTTCCAGGATACACCTAGGGTAAAAGTTTTCCTCTGAGCTCCTTAACTTTACCTTCTGCTTCGAGTCTATATCTGTTCCAGCAGATTTCCAGTTAACTACAAACTGCTCCAAAACAGCCTCCAACACACATGCCAGCTGTCATCATGGTGTCTCTTCATGGCAGTAAAACCCCAACTAAGACACTGACTGCAGTGAAGTTCTGAATGGATGGATCTATGTTGTTGACAGGAGCACAGCCATGACAAGGATCAAGGCCTCATGGGAAATGGACAAAGCCAATATCCCCATATGAACCAGGGTAGGGGACAGCAAAGGCTTCTTTCTGTAGTCAAAGTATGCCTGTATACTAAAGGCACAATTGAGCTTGTGATTATGATAATATTAACGGTGCTTTACCAGGGTTAGATTAATTAATAGCTTATCATAATTCCACTGATTAATACCCAAACCTTGAACTTTTGAAGTCTTAATATAACAATAGCATATAGGGGGGCTGGAGAGATGGCTCAGTGGGTAGGAACACGGATTGCTCTTCCAAAGGTCCTGAGTTCAAATCCCAGCAACCACATGGTGGCTCACAGTCATCCGTAAGCAGATCTGATGCTCTCTTCTGGTATGTCTGAAGACAGCTACAAGCTACAGTATACAGTGTACTTACATATAATAAATAAATCTTAAAAATAAAAAAAAACAATAGCATATAGACAGGAGAAGAAATCTGAACCATTTCTCACTTTTCACATACCTTAAATCACTTCCTCCGACCTTTACAGTTTGCATTTACATACCTTAAAGGACTTTCTTAGACCACCAGAACTTACCAGGAGACAAAAGTGGCTGATTACTGAGAGCAGCCTTTGCAAAGCAAGCTCCTTTTAGTAGGGGAACAGTAAAGACTAATCCTAAAACCTGTTTAGGGAGTTTATCTCTTCAGAGTGAAGTCGGCCAGTAAGGTAACCCGTGATTCTTATTTTTACATATGAAATGGACTCACCTGGCAGCTGCACCCTTGGGTAGTGGGGAGCTAGGTGCTTGCTGCTCTTAAACTGCTAAGTTTAGCCATCAACATCATCAGAGATCTGAGAAGGATAAAATAGAGCAAGAATTTCAATCCAAATGGCCTCTGTATCAGTTAAAATGACAGAGATTTAACTGCTACCTGGACACTTACCCTGGGCTCCCTCATGGTGATCTCAATGATTTTGTTGGAGTTTGTCGGTCTTTGGCAGTCACAGAGAACAATATTAGCCTCCAGCTGCCAGACCCAGAAGGTCTGAGAGAGTTTCCTGTGGAGGAGGAACTTGGGAAAACTGATCTACCTTAGCAAGGCAGAGTAGGGTAGTAGGCAGTAGGCAAGACATGGGGCAGATCTTTTTCCAGTGGTTAGTATTAAAACAGTCCCAGTGTGTGTCATCTGTTCCCATGATCTTTTTTTTTTTTTATTTTAAACACTTTAAATGCCATATGTAGCAGATCTCTAGGAGGCGATGAGAGCATCTATTAGTTTTAACAAACTTTTCTTATTTTTATTTACTTGTTCAGGGTTAACCTTGAAAACATTTAGGAAGCTAAATAATGCTTGTCCCTGTAAATGAATTATATTTGTACTTCAAGTGACTATGTGCATAGTTCTCAGCACATAGTTCTGAGTACATTAAAGAATTCGATCATTTATAAAGTGACTGACCATTAACATGTATGTATTAATTATCTCTAGCAGTTTACAAGTTAGTAGCTTTTACAAGATCACGATTTTATCCTAGTTAAGTTCAGGTTGAAGATTTAATTGAAGAGCCTTTTGCATCAAAATAAAAAGGTAAACCATAAATACAGTTCACAGAGAGAGACTGGGAACTTTATTCTTTTTGATCTTTTCATAGTGTACCTTTGAAGAACATCACAGTTTCTTATATGATTCAGTTTATTCAAATGGCTAAAGCCCAACAAAGTTAGCAAAGACAAAGAGGCTAGACAATATACCTTATTTATCAAGTATGTATTGTTCCCTATTTAAAAATTTCTAGAATCATGGGTTGAATACTGCAAAGGCAGAAGAGATTAGCTGTAACTCTCTTGGCTTTTGTTAACCTGAGTAGACCCTTTTATAAACTTAGGAATCCATCACCATACAACACTCCATTCTAATCCAATATATTTTGAAGACCTGTGTCTCTTTAGTTTAAAAAGGAGACACAAGCCGGGCGGTGGTGGCGCACGCCTTTAATCCCAGCACTTGGGAGGCAGAGGCAGACGGATTTCTGAGTTCAAGGCCAGCCTGGTCTACAAAGCAAGTTCCAGGGCAGCCAGGGCCACACAGAGAAATCCTGTCTCCATAAACAAAACAACATTCCCACCAAAACAAAAAACAAAACAAACAAACAAACAAAAAACCCAAACCTAAGATAGAGAATTTCCATAATAGACTTAAGAGATTTGGTTTTGTTTTGAGAGCAGAGAACAAAGAAATCACAGAGAGAAAAGATTTTTAAGAGTGGAAAGGAGTAAAATCTTACAGATAAGAGACTTTGGGGATTATTTGTTGGTGTGATGGCATACATCGTTACAACCCCCAAGAATTTGGAAACAGACTGTGCCACTTTGTAGCCATCATTCAGGAAATCAGTCCAACAATTGACAAACACAATCTCAAGCCATCAACCTGCTTCCTACAGCAAAAGAAACAAGAGTAGAGAGAATTGGCAGCCTATGGGATGGGAGAAAACCCTTTCCAGCTATGCATCAGACAAAGGACCAGTACTTTTGAACATACAAAGAACTCAGGAAACTAAACATCAAGACAATGAGTGACCCAGCACAAAATGGACTATGGGATCAAAAGGAGCATTCTTTTTTTTTTTTTGTTTTTGTTTTTGTTTTTTTTTTTTGAGACAGGGTTTCTCTGGGTAGCCCTGGCTGTCCTGGAACTCACTCTGTAGACCAGGCTGGCCTCGAACTCAGAAATCCACCTGCCTCTGCCTCCCAAGTGCTGGGATTAAAGGCGTGCGCCACCACCGCCCGGCTCAAAAGGAGCATTCTTAAAAGAACAAATATGTCCAGGACAGCCAGAAACACATGGAGAGACCCCCCCTTATTGAAAGCAAAAACAAAACAATCCCCCCAAAAAACAACCAAACAAAAAACAACCAACAATTATTTAAAAAGTGTTTAACATCAGTAGCCATCAAGGACATGAAAACTGAAACTATTCTATCCCATCTCAACCCAATCAAAATGGCAAAATGGCTACCATCAAGAAAACAAATGATAAATGTCAAGGAGGGGAGTGTTAAAAAAAAAAAAGAACACTTATTCATTGCAGGCAAGAGTCTAAACTAGTATAGCCACTAAATTAAAATTAAAAATAGAACCACCCTCTGTCCAGCCACAACACTCTTGGGCACAATCCTGTATCTAACCACAGGGACACTTGTAAATTCACATTTACTACTGCTTGACTCATTCCCAGCAGGTAGGGAATGGAATGAGCCTAGATGCTCATCAAGTAATGGATGAATAATGGAAATACGATACCTATACAGAGTAGAATCTTATTCAGCTATACAGAAAAGTGGAATCTGGAAGAATATAGATGTAACTGGAAAATAATACATTAAGTGAGTTAATCCAGGTTCAGAAACAAGCTTTTTCTCTTGTGTTCTACCTTCTAATTAAAATAATTATTTTATATGCTCATATGTGTTTTGTCCATGGAGGTCAAAAAAGGGCATCAGATATCCTGGAACTGGAGTTACAGATGGTTGTGGGCTACCATGTGGATGCAAATCTGTATCCTCTGGAAAAGCAGTCAGTGCTCTTAACTACCAAACCATCTCTCTATTTTCTACCTTCTAATTTTTATATATGTACATTTATGTGGAAATGAGTGTGTTTAAAGTCAGGAAACTAGAAAGGGGCCCATGAGAGGGGGGAAAAGAGGCTTTAGGTTGTGGGTACAAGAGTAACAAAACACATGTGATACGAAGGTGAAAGGAATGTTCAGGGATGTTCAGGGTTAAAGGCCTAAATAGGGAGGGGACAGGAAGAGGGAATAGGAGCAGATAAACCAAAACTGAGGTTATATGAAAAAGCCATAAGGAAACTGATACTTGGTCATCTAGTTTAAAACCAACATTTCCTTTTTTTTTTTTTAAAGAGTTGGCTCAGAGGTTAAGAGCACTAGTTATTCTGAGTTCAATTCCCAACAACCACATGGTAACTCACAACCATCTATACTGGGATCTGGTGTCCTCTTCTGGTATGTATGCTTACCTGCAGCCAGAATACTGTATACATAATAAAATCTAAAAAAGAAGGAGGAAGGAAGGAAAGAAGGAGGAAGGGAGGAAGGAAGGAAGGAAGGACAAAAGAAAGGAAGGAAGAAGGAAGGAAGGAAGGAAGGAAGGAAAGAAAGAAAGAAAGAAAGAAAGAAAGAAAGAAAGAAAGAAAGAAAGAAAGAAAGAAAGAAAGGGAATTTGAATAAAGGTCCCATGGTTAGAAAAAGCTGTTTCCAGAAGCTATAAATTGTTAAATTAAAAATTCCAGTGCTAGAAGTGAGCTACCACCCAATGATTTATAGGTCATGGAGACACCTGAACTCCCACAATAATACATGCAAATGCCACAACAGTTGGCTGCCCACCAGAAATAGATGTTAAGAAACTAGTGCTAGGGCTGGAGAGATGGCTCAGTGGTTAAGAACACTTACTGCTCTTCCAGAGGTCCTGAGTTCAATTCCCAGCAACCACATAGTGGCTCCCAACCATCTGTAATGGGATCTGATGCCCTCTTCTGGTGTGTCTGAAGATAGCAACAGTATACTCATATACATAAAAATAAGTAAATCTTAAAAAAATAAAAAGAACCTAGGGCTAAAGATATATATTCTCTAAAGACACAAAAATCAAGCTGGGCCTGAGCCAGAAGCTCTCTCCCTGCTAGCTCACCCTCTTAGTGCTAGAAAGGGCCATGTAAGCTGCTGGGGCTGGCCACTGGGTAAGGATTGTCACTAAGAGTCTAACACAGCTGTGAACCCTAACTCTGACACTGCTGACTGTCCAGGCAAGACATGTCCATTGGCACAAGTCTGTTGTGTAGTAACCAACTGCTTTCTGGTTGGACTTAGGCCTGCTCCACAGGAAGGAGCTCTCCTCTGGTGCTGTAGACCTGGCCAAAAGCCATGGCCTGTGAGGTCATGGACGCCAGCATGGAAGATACTGCTGTTGTTTTGCTAAATGAGTATGATGTGACTAAATAGCTATGTTTATGCACGGATGAGCACTGCTGTCAATTTGTTAGTGTTTTAGTCACAGTTCTGTTGCTGTGTCGAGACACCATGACCAAAACCGAAGCAGTTCTTATTTTAAAGAAAACATTTCAGGCTGGAGAGATGGCTCCGCAGTTAAGAACACTGACTGTTCTTGCAGAGGTCCTGAGTTCGATTCCCAGCAACCACATGGTAGCTCACAGTCATCTGTAACGGGATCAGATGCCCTCTTCTGGTGTGTCTGAAGACAGCTACAGTGTACTCATATACAATAAATAAATAAATAAAAATAAATATTATAAAAAAGCATTTCATTGAGGGCTGGCATAGAGTTTCAGAGGGTTAATCCATTATCGTCATGGCAGGAAGCATGGTGGCAGGCAGACAGACATGGTGCTGGAGAAGGAGTACATCCTGATTTGCAGACTAAGAGAGACACTGGGTCTAAAATGATCTTTTAAAACCTCAAAGTTAAGAGACTCAGTGGTTAAGAGCACTGACTGCTCTTCTGAAGGTCCTAAGTTCAAATCCCAGCAACCACATAGTGGCTTACAACCATCCGTAATGAGATCTGATGCCCTCTTCTGGTATGTCTGAAGACAGCTTCAGTGTACTTATTTATAATAATAAATCTTTGGACTGGAGCAAGGTTAACCGGAGTGAGCAGGGTTGACCCAAGGGAGCAGAGGTCCTAAATTCAATTCCCAGCAACCACATAAAGGCTCACAACCATCTGTACAGCTACAGTGCACTCATGTGCATAAAATAAATAAATAAATAAATCTTAAAAAAAAAAAAACATCAAGTCCACCCGCAGTGACATACTTCGGCCAACAACTTAATCCTTCTAATCCTTTCAAACAGTTCTATTTTCTAGGGACTAAGCATTCAAATAGATGAGCCTATTAGGCCCATTCTTATGCAAACCACCACAGTTAGAGACAATTTTTGCTGTTATTTTGAGGCAGGCAGCAACAACTGCAGAGACTCACAATTGGCCAAAGTACTGAGACCAAAGTGGCTGCTGATCACTCAAGCCAAAAGCATCCCTGTCAGCCTCTTGCAAGGCTCAGGGAACATCCTAGAAGAACCATGAGATGGGTGAAGTGTTGCGGAATGCAGTGTCTTTCTCATATGTTGTGTGCATGTGCGTGTGTGTGTGTGTGTGTGTGTGTGTGTGTGTGAGAGAGAGAGAGAGAGAATATGTGAGTTTTAACTATATTATCTGGACGTTGCATTACTTTTTTGTACATGTTTATTCACATATCTGTCTTCTTACGCACTTCATTCTTTCTCGAACCAGTGAGTGTACTTTGTCAGAGCTCCATTCTGTGGGAAGCATGGCTTTTGTGTACAAAGGCACACACATGCCGCTGCTCTATATTAACACTTTTAATAAAGTTGCTGCTTCTCGAATATATCTTTTTTGCCCTTTAGCTTTGACAATTTTCTCTAGCTATATCGTTTTGTGTGCTTGCTAGGTTTTGTATTTGCCATTGCGTCTTAAAAGTTGTGGCTTGATGACTTTTATTAACTTTCAAAACTCTCTCCCAAACAAAATAAAAGAGCTCAGCTAAGGAGTTAATGGTGTGTACTCCTTTAAAGCCAGCCTGGTCTGCAAATCGAGTTCTAGGACAGCCTGTTGGAAAGAGAAATAGACAGGCTGTTACACAGAGAAGCCATGTCTTAAAATGCTCCCTTCCCACATGGATAATTTATGTGTTACCCCAACTCTACCTGCATTCAGCCATTTTCTTTTGTCTCTGTCTTTTTCCAAATAGTTTATTTATATTGTGTTCTGGTTACTGATTCTGCCTTCAGCTCTTTCTATTATGTTGTTACACTTATCCACTAAGTTCTTATTTTTGATTTGTTTGTTTTTGAGACAGGGTCTCACTACAAAGCCCTGGCTGAGCTGGAAACTCACTGTGAATACCAGGCTGGCCTTGAACTCACAGATTCATCTGCCTGGGCCTGGTCTCCAAGTGCTGGGATCAAAGAGCCCCAGCTGAGCTCTTAAGAGTTTGTTTGCTTATACTCTTAAGTTTACAACTGAGTCCTGTTCTCCGACAAATGTTTTCAATCTTACCTTAATTCCTCAAACATTTGTATGTTCTTAATCATCATTATCTTGTGTCTAAGAACACTCTTATTATTGTGCTCTGGATCTATTTCTAATTTTTCGGGTTTTTAAGTCAGAGTTTCTCTTTGTAGCCCTGGCTGTCCTGGAACTCACTCTGTAGACCAGGCTGGCCTTGAACTCAGAGATCCATCCGTCTGCCTCTGCTTCCTGAGTGCCAGGACTAAAGGTGTGTGCCACCACACCCAGCTGTCATTTTAATTTTTTAAAAAAATTAAATCTTCTTTCTTCAATTGCCTACTTTGGAGGGCCCATGAAACATTTGGAGGAATGCTAAATGTCATAGTCAGCTTTCTTCTTGCTGCAACCTATCTCAAAACAAAACAAAATAAAATAGGGCCTGGGCATAGCTTGCTTAGCAGAATCACCAAAGGCTGAATCAAAAGATTCCTTTCTGGGGACCAGGGGATGGCTCATTCAGCAAAGAGCTTGCTACATATGCATGAGGACCTGACTTCAATCTTGAAAACCACATAATTCCAGCCCTGGAGAGACAGAAACAGAAGGGTTCCTAGGGCTGGCTGAATGTTTAGTCAAGTGCACCTGCACACACGTGAACACACAAGATTAACTTCAGGGTTTTCTTGTTTGCAGAATGGTTGAGTGGGGCTCCTACTGTGTTGCCCAGGTTAGCCTCCAATCCTTGGGATCAAGTGACCTTCCTGTCTCTGCTCCTGGAGTACCTGGTTCTGTGGTGTGTGCCTCAGGGTTGGCTCCATTTCAGGATTATTTTTTTTCTTTTGATGCTCTAAGCACAATCCTTTCCATCCACCATCTTCCTGTGTCCTGGAGACAGCAGGTTATCAGGTGACTTTGCTTTCTGTGCCTTCCTCTGGTTCTCTTCCCCCTGGCTTCTGTTCTGTGCTATCCCTCAACTGGACAACCTGGGACCTCCCCTCTCCACAGAGCCATGCACTGCCCACTCTTCTTGCTCCTGAAGCTCTTCGTGTCTGTCCAGCCTAGTCTTGTTTTCCGTTCCCTTCCTTGCCTGTCCTGATGCAACTCATTTTTCACTTAGGCCAGTGCTCCCCCTGGCCTGTCTTGGAGTCCCTGTTAGATAAGACTTGGCGTCTATCTCTTGTGCAGAAGGTACTCCTCACACTTGTCTTGTTGCTTGTCTTTTTTCAGTTCTTCAGCTTTCTGCGAATGCTTCTGATCTCACTGCTGTGGCCCTACCATAGCAGACAGACAGACAGACAGACAGACACACGCGTGTGCGCGCGCGCACACACACACACACAGAGGAAGGAAGGGACACAGAGACCCTGTGGGGTGGAACAGCCCCTATGGCTCTACTCACCAGTGGTCGGTCAGCTAGTGACAGGAGGGTCTGCATGGTGTTTTCCCATTCCCTGCTCCTGGAAGCCATTGTGCTAGGCCAGGACATAGACCTCTGTAAAATGATCTGAATATGGAGTTGTGCCCATGTTCTAGACTCCCTCCTCCTTCTGAGTTTCCTGGGCCATGGGCTAAGACCACTTGAGAACATCCTCTATTTGGGGCAGTTTACTGCTTAGCTGCACCCAGCAGGCTCTGAGGATTTGTTGGGTCAAGCCCGGTAAGGGCTGATAGCTCTGGTGGGTGAGCCCTGAGGACCAGGGACTGTTTTTCTGTCCTTCCTACTGGGCTTCCTACAACTTCTCTCTAGCTGTGGATTACAAGACACCCTGGGGATGGGGACTTCCTGCTCATGTCTCTCTCCTTCCCTGGATCTACTAAAGGAGCATCATTGAGACTCAGCTGTTTAGGAATTTTTAATCACTGTTGTTGAGACTGTCTACCACACAGCCTTGGCTGGTTTTAAACTACTGGACTCCGTGGGTCCTCCTGCCTCAGCCTCCTGAGTACTGGGAGACAGGCATGACAATCACTGCATCTGTCCGCCATGCTTTCTGAGAACCACTTGGGTCCTCTCTGTGGCCCCAGCAGCTGCATGGATGATAGTAGCTAGGAAGGAGGACTGGAGTCCAAATCCCTACTCTCCTCACCCCAGAGCCAACCGCAGAGGACAAAGCCGCCCTGTCATCCAGTGTGCCTTCCGTCAACATCTGGCGCGAAAGGAGCTGGCCCGTCGTTGGCAGGAGCGCCGGGAGTACCTGGATGAGATGGAGAAGCTGCAGAAAGAGGTGAGCAGGGCCCAGCCACAAGACCCTGAGTACCAGAAACCGGGTAAGAGGTAAGTTCTATACAGAGTATGGAGGAGAGCCGTGACCTTGGGGTTTTAGACGGGGACCTCAAGACTGTGAGCATGATGTATGGGCTACAAGGTAACCGTGAGCTGCGGACCCTGCAGCAGTGTTCTGGGCGCTGGGGACCGTGATCGCGGGCCATATCTTGCAGGCCTACCTGGCCTTGGTGCGCCGGGAGCAGGAGGCGGCACGGCGGCAGCGCGAGAAGGAGGAGGCGGAGGAGCGCGCCCGGCGGGAGGAGCTGCAGCGCCGCCGTCGCCTGCTGGAGGCCGCTTTCGAAGGGGACGTGGGCGAGATCCACCAGGTGCTCAAGGAGGTCTGTGCTTCGGTAGCGGGTGGACGGGGCGGGGCGCGCCTGGTGGGCGGGGCGAACGCCGAGGTGACACGCCCTGCGCCCAGGTGGTGCAGGTGATGACCCGTGAAGGCGTGGGCTACGACGAGGAAGGCAAGGCTCGGCGACTGCAGAGGCGCGTGGCCATCGTGGAGTGTGAGGACAGTCACGGGAACACGCCTCTCTCCGAGGCGGCGGCGGGTGGGCAGGCCACCGCCATCCAGCGGAGCTGGGTGCCAACCCCAACAGCAAGGTGGGCGCGGTGCGCACGGTGGCGGCTTGGCCTGGTCTCCCCCCCGCCCCGCACGTGCTCAGGGAGACCCTTCCGCAGGGCGCCTTCGGCCGCACGCCACTCTACCGGGCAGCTTTTGGGGGTCACCTGGAAGCCGTGGAGGTGCTTCTGAAGATCGGAGCAGACCCCCCGGGTGTACGCGGATGACGGGAGCACTCCGGAGCAGGTGCGGCCCTCGCATGCGCATCCCCACTCCAAAGATTTCTGGTGTGTTGATGGTGGTGCACATCTGTAATTCCAGCACTGGGTAGATGGATTAACAGAAGTTCCAGGCCAGAAGCCTGATAGACCCAGTCTCACAAGGAAAACAAAAGACAGGATACTGGGATCCTTAGATTCTGCGTCTGTTTCCATCCCATCAACCAAACTCCTGTTTCTGAAAAATAGCTGTCTGCCAGGAAAGCCTTGTGCGTGGCTTTTGGCTTAGCTCTTCCAGTGCTCTGGCCACCGGATGGTGGATTACTGGCTACTGTGATGGATTAGGAAACAATCTTCAGAGACTGGCCAGGTATCACAGGTGCTAACAACTTGGTATGCGCCCTCTGGTCTCGGTCTGCTCCTGTTTCTTCCCTTCCAGTCAGTGGAACTGCCTCCCAGCTGGAAGGAGTACTATGGTCCCTATGCTAACCACTGAGAATTGTGGGTCCAGGAGGTCCCCAGGGAGGCTTACTCAGCACTGGGGGCAACTCTGAGAACCCAGGCCAGGAAGTGCCCCACCTTATATTTGTATGTTTACACACACACACACACACACACACACACTTACTTCATAGTCCAGTTTGACTGGGAACTAACCCTGATCCTCCTGCCTCAGACTCTCCAGTTTCTCCAGTTCTGGGGTCACAGGTGTTTGACACCACACCTGGCATTACCTTTATTACCTTTAAGTCACCGGAATTTAATTCTGGGTCTCCAGATCCCTTAAAGATAAGGGTGCCGCCAGAATGGTGGGGTAGGTGTCAGGCCTGCTGGCAAACATTTGCTTCTGCACCCACCCCTGAGGAAGGGACACCAGAGTCTTTGTCCAGCCTGGGACCCCAAGCCTCAGGTGCCACTCCCCAGCTTTGCCTTCTGTGGATATTTCTCTGGGTCTAGCCTATTCCCTCTCCCTCTTGGACTAGCAGGCAAAGTGGTGTCAGCCAGAGTCAGGGAGTTCAGAGAGTGCTCCAAGAGCCAGAGTCTCTTGGAGGACATAGAGGCCAGAGGACAGTTGGGCAGCCACAGGGCTGGTAACTGGGGAGCTGCAGTAATAGGGAGGTGCTCTAAATCGTAGTTGTCAGGAAGGACACTCAACACAAAGTACCGGAGCCACTGGCAACCCACAGGTCAGTCAACAAACGAATTCTGACCTGATTCTCATACTTGACACAAAATTAACTCAATAGACCTGAGATTTCAGCACAAACAGTGATGCATTACCCCTTTAGAAATAGGGAAATATCTCTGGGCCCTAGGGCATGTTGAAGCATTCTTAAACACTACAGCAAGAAGACAAAAGAAAGAAAAGTTGAGCCTCACCAAGGTGAGAAGCCTCCCTGCACACACCTACCTGGCAGGAGACGCCTGTGGTCTCGAGGGTGGTCTTCCCTGGGTGCGGCTTCTCCTCCAAACTTCAAATGTGCTGATCTCTGGTTTCCCTAAATATGGTAGCGGTATTGCATACACATTCTCCCCTGGAAAGGGGGAGGACGTAAAGAGGGAGAGAGAAAGGAAGGAAAGAGGGAGGAAGGAGGGAGGGAGGAAGGAAGGAAGAAAGGAAGGAAAGAGAGAAGAAAGGGAGGAAGGAAAAAACAAAGGAGGAAGGAAGGAGGGAGGGAAGGAGGGAGGAAGGAAGGAAGGAAGGAAGGGAAGGAGAGAAGGAAGGAAAAAACGAAGGAAGGAGGAAGGGAGAAAGAAAGGCAGGCAGGCAGGCAGGCAGGCTTCTCTTCACAAGACCCAGACAAGGAGCAATGTCCTGCTATGGGGACAGGTTGGTCACAAATTATATACCTGAGCAAAGACACTTCCCTGGGGTGTAGAAGCAAATCTCATCTCAACAGCAAATAAACCTGATGTCCAGCCATAACAGACAGGGATGTGTCATCTCTCCCTGATGGACAGTGAGAGGGATATTCCTGCAGAGGACATGATGGCTGCAGACCAGTCCAGAACTACGGTGTCCTGAATCATTACACACTGTGACAGCTTGAGTGAAGGGAGGAGTGAACCCAGTGCTGACGACGAGGGTGTAGACAAACTGGATTCTCACACCTTGCTGCAAACAGGAACAAGGGCTCCTCCCTCTGCAGACTTTGAAGATCTAAGCACACAGTGTACCTCAGCAATTATGGTCTTGGGCAATTAGCCTAGTAGAGTAAAGCTTATGTCCATATAATAATGTCCACTGGAGACTGCGTGGTAACAGCCTCAAACTGGACACAGCCCAGATACAGATCTCCTTTCCTGGTGAAGGTTGGAACACACACAGCATGGATCACCTTTCAGCCACATAGGATGGAGGTTGTAGTTATGTCAGCAACCCACAGAGCTCTCCAGGGAACTATGAGAGCCCCTGCCACGGTACGCAGTACATCCTTCCATCTCCAAACTGCAAAATGAGACAATGGAAGCCAGATGACAGGCTTTTACAGGAAGGAAAGGAGAGGTGGGTGTGGCAAGTAGGGAAGGACAGCAGGATAGTGACTTGGTGGGATGGAAGCTAGTGTTAAATGAATCTATCAGCTTGTTCTTACATTTGTGGGACTCAGGCATCAGTTAACTGAGCTAATGTACCACTTGCTGTGTGCTATGTCTTCCTTTCAATGAGCTGCATCTTCATCCTGCCACTTCATCAACACTAAACTACCGATCAGCTCATGGGACACCCATCAGCTCCAGCTCACCATGTCACGTCACCCTCTTTTGCTCCCTTTGGTTTCCGTTGAATACAGCTCTTCCACCCACAGACCAACCCTCAAGTTTGTAAGCTGTTTCCACATACCAGAGATAACAGCTCAGCTCTGCAGGACTAGAGATAACTGTCAAGTTCCTTGGCAAAATCTTGGCACATGGTTCTCAATAAATATTCTTTTAGACAAGTAGCCACGATTTATTTACTATCTGCATGTCTGGCTCACGCAGACAACTGTCCATCTGTGAGCATTTACCCAAGCACTCATCCCTCCTCTTGCCTTGCATCCACTTCTCTGTCTACCCTTTGATTTTTACTCATCTTGGATCTTATTTTGTAAAATATATTATTAGCTGGACGTTGAACACATCAAAGTTGTGTGTCTCTGTGGCTCACCACAAGAAACACCCAGCAGAAACCATATAAGGAGTACCATAGTGACAGAGCCCCACCTTCTGCCCAGGGGACCACATGGTAGATTTTATAGGAATACTTTCCTTGCTTCTCCTGTCCTGCCATTTACTCTATATTTAAACCACCATTCATTCATTCATTCATTGACCTATTTAGTTGCCCACCTATCCATTTTTAGTCCCAAATGACCAGGCACACTATCTTAGTTCTACTGTTTTGAATCTTACACACAAGAGGTCATACGGCACTGTTCTTCTGGGATCTCTTGTCATAAACTGTGTCTGTGCAAGTCAGTCATTTGCACAGAATTGTATTTTACCCCCTTTCACTGGGATGGAGAAATGAGCTCAGTGGTATAAAGCTTGAATTATTTGGTGCCATGTACTGGGGCTTGGAGTCCCAGGCATGGCTGCTGTGTGCTGCACGCACCCTCGCATGTCTGCCGTTCACACTCACATGCCACATACTTCCCCGAGTGTCTCCTATGCGCACTCACACAGTTCCACGGCTGTCACCACCCATTCACTTCTACCAGCACTGCCTTGAGGTCCCGCCACCGCTCAATATTCACTCCCAAGATGGGAGGGAGTCTTGTGAATTTTAAAGACCCGTGATGGGTATCAATCGCTGTAGTCATTGCTTTGCTGCTGCTGTGATAAAATACCATGGCCAAAAGCAACTTAAAGAAGAAAGAGTTCATTTGGCCTTTGTCCTAAGGGAATAGAATCCACCATGGGGAAGGCATGTTGTGGCAGCAGAAACAGGAAGCTGGCTGACCACATTTTTATCCACACACAGGAAGGAGAAAGGATAAGAAGTGGAATGAGACCCCAGCCCCTCAAAGCCCACACCCAGCAATGTACTTCCTCCAGCAAGATTCAGCCTCGTCAAAGGTACCATAACCTCCCCCAAACAGCACCGCCTACTAAGGACCGAGTGTTCAAATACCCTAACATACAGAGGACAATTCTTCAAACAACCACATTATCTCCCAACCCCCCATAGGCTCATGGCTATCTCTTGATGCAAAATGCATTATTCCAACTTCAGAAGTACCCATAGTCTTTCACAGTTCCAACACTGTTCAAAAGCCCGAAGTGTCCGGCAGTAAGCACTTGGTGAGGCAGCTGGGGAAACTCCTATGCTCGTCCCGGCCAACAAGAAGCCCAAGGAAGGAGTCAAGACTTAGAACACTGGTCATGTTCATTTCAAGGGAGTGGGCAGGACGGTTGCGTGGTGTAGTTTTAGAGGAGGAGACAGACAGCACTTTGTGAACTAACAGGAGCTTAGTGTGAACAGCAGAGTTTGCCAGCAAGGCAGGTCAGATTCCTGTTTGATGGGAGACAGACACCCCCCGCACAGTTGGAAATAGAGGACGAAGATTCAATAGATGTGTTCCAGCAGCTGCAGATAGAAGATATCTACTAAAGAGGGAGGCTGATACTTTCGTTCTGGAATTTTGACATCCTGGGTACTCCCCTGCAGTTTTCTCTTTCATTTTTTTTATCGTAGTCCTTTATTGGATACAAAGTACCTGGTGTAGGTGCACACACATCACACTTTTTGTTTTTTCTTTTTTGTCTTTTGTTTCTTTGTTTTCAGGACAGGGTTCCTTTGTGTAACCCTTGCTGTCCTGGAACTCACTCTGTAGACCAGGCTGGCCTTGAACTTGGAGAACCACCTGCTTCTGCCTCTCCAGTGCTGAGGTTAAAGGTGTGCGCCGCCACCACTGGACTTGAACTTTTTCTCTTAAACTAAATGGCAGATGTATTTAGCTGGCCTCAGGTGGTGATAGTCTGTGGAGAGCTCTAGCAAATTATCCCTTCCTGTCATTAGTGCCACTCTCACTTGGCGCTCATTTTATAGTCTAGAAAATTATTCTGCTTTCATTCTTTTAATAAAAGAACCCAAACAACATAAAACTCTCTGCATAGCTTCTTCAGTCTGAGAACTTCAATGTCTTTCATTTATCATTGTAAAACCAAGGACAATTTTGTAACCTTTCTGTCCGTAGCTGTTACATGTAGGACAATCTGTCTTTGAGTAGGTGTAGATTATTCTTGAACAAAATGTTCCTGGGTAATTTTCCTTTCAAATCAAGCATCTTGTTCAAGTAAACTTCTTGTTTAAAAGAACAAAAACTCCAACATCTCTTCTGAGACTCAAGGCAATTTCTAAACGTGACCCCTATTGTAAAATAAAAAAATAAATAAATAAATTAAAAAAAAAAACCCGACATGCTGCCAATGTACGATGGCAAGGAATGTGCACTGTCTTCCAACACGGAGGAATAGAAGCTCAGTGAGGAAGCCCTGGGCCAAAGAAAGACTGAAACCGAGCAGGGAAAACATGACTGCCTGGGGCTCTGTGCTGTCCTTCTAGGACTTTAACTTCAGAGGGTTCAGATGACTCCTCTGACTTTGCAGACTGTGACACACATCTGCACAGATTGGGGCTGCTTCCACACTGTGTCTGCAGCTTCCCTCAGCAGATGTCTCATGGCTCTGGAATCTCCAGCATCTCAGGGTCTCCACTGCAACCCAGTTTTCACCATAACACCTTCATTCATTGGCTTCGCAGAGCCCCCTTGTAAGGACTTCAACTCACACACTGCTGGGACTCTGCAGCTCTTGTGTCACAAAGAAAGAAAAACATTCATAACAATAATTATACAACTTGATGATGAATGGCTACCACAAAACTAAATGACACGTAGAATCAAATTTGGCAGACTGTGAATCTACAGGGAAATTCTAGGGTTTGGCACGGGTGGTGCACACCTTTGATCCCAGCACTCGGGAGACAGAGGCAGGAGGGTCTCTGTGAATGTGAGGCCAGCCTGGTCTATATAGCAAGCTCCAGGAAAGCCAGGGGGTTATATAGAGAGAACCTGTCTCAAAACAATAGATAGATAGATGATAGATAGATAGATGATAGATAGATAGATAGATAGATAGATAGATAGATAGATAGATAGACAGATAGATAAATGGGAAATCTAAAGGAGTATGAAGGAAAGGTCTTCATGTTTACCAATGAAAAATCCCATAAATATCATCATCTAAAGGGAGAAAAAGTTTTGGAGGCTTCCTTTGAGGAAGATCAAGGTAATGAGTTATATACATAACTCGTATATGAGAGATGGCTCTATATACCTACTAATGAGGGACATAAATCAGACAACCAGGGAGAGAAGTAGAAACTCACCGGAAAGCACTTCTTTACAAAGATGTCTAAGTCTGGGCTGAAGAGATTACTCAGAGGGTAAAGATGGCTTACCACGAAGCTTGACAACCTGAGTTTGATCCCTGGGACATGGTGGAAGAAGAGTACCAACTCTCACAAGCTGTCCTCTGTCCACACACACAAGCACACACATGATAAATAAACTTATGCAACACAAAACATACCTTTTAAATAGTGGCACATGTCCGCAATTCCAGCACTCAGGAGGCTGAGGCAGGAGGATTGCCATGAGTTTGAGATCAGCCCAGACTACACAGCAAGTATCAGGCCAGCCAGATTTACAGAGCAAGGCCCTTATAAAAAAACAAACAAAATAAAACAAAATGAAAACCAAGGTCTGGAGAAATGGCTCTGTGGTTAAGAACACTGGCTGCTCTTCCAGATGCCCAGAGTTCAATTCCCAGCAACCGCATGGTGGCTCATACAGTCAAAATGGCCAGTAACCATAAGACAGATTTCTCACCAATATTAACAGGGAAATGTACATTAAAATAATAACTGCAACTGTTGTGGTTTGGATGAGAATAGATTGCCTCCATAGGTTCATGTACTTAACACTTTGTCCACAGTTGGTGGAGCTCTGTAGCTGAAAACAGGGGTCATGGGAGCTTCTGTTTACTGTGGAGTCTTTTGAGGAGCCCAGTGAACAGAATAGCCACTGTCCTGAATATCACTTGTTTTTGACCCAGAGGAGAGGCATCCGAAACATTCAGTGCAAATCACTTGCTGTTTATTGGCCCGACCCAGTCACTTGGCAAAGCATTTCTGCTGGGAGTAGTGGCACACACCTGCAATCCCAGCACTGGGGTGGGGGTGGGGGGGCGGGGAGGCAGAAGCAGATAGAGCTCTGTGAGTTCAAGGTCACCCTGGTCTATATGGACAGTATAGCCATGGCTGCATGGTGAGATCTTGTCTCAAAGCAAAATAAAGCAAGCATTTAAAATTACATGTTCCAGCTCTGAGTGATAGACCTTAGTTGGTGAAGTTCTTGCCTAGCATGCATGATGCCCTGGGTTCCATCCCCAGTACCACACACACCGAACATGGTGGCCCATGCCTATAATCCCAGGACTCAGGAGGTGGAAGCAGGGGAGGATGAGGAATTTAAGGTTATCTGTGGCTACATAAGACCCTATCCCAAAAAAGAAAAAAAAAGTCATATATTCGGGCTAGAGAGATGGTTCTGACTGCTCTTCCAGAGGATGTGGATTCAATTCCCAGTACCCACATCATGGCAGATGAACAACCATCTGTAACTTCACTTCCAGGGATTTTGAATCCCTCTGCTGATCCCTGCATATAACAAGCATACAAATGGAGTCCAGATATACATGCAGGCAAAACGCCCATACACATAAAATTAAATTACAAAGTCACCCAAGGCTCAGGGAACATTTTAGAATAGAGGAGAGAAAGTTTGCTCTGAAATTGTGTCCTCTTGGAATGTCAGAAGATATATCCATACAATCTCAGCACAAGACCACCCAAACATGAACTGAACAAGAACAACAATAAACATGCTAATGGGGACAAGGAAAAGCCTACGAGGCCTCGAGGCCTCTACCCTACACAGAGAACTCCAAGCAACTGAGAAAAGCCAAGAACCAAATAAACAGGCTTCCCCAGGAAAGAGCCTGCCAACTGGTTATCTACTACCAAATGGTCAGCCCTGAAAACATACGTACAAGTAACACTCACAGACTGAGCAGGTTGTACTTGGGAATATACATGTATGTAACACCTGCATGTCACAACTAAAGACCAAAGAGGACATGAGTTTGAAAGAGCGAGGGATTATGGGAAGGTTTGGAAGGAAGAGAAGGGATACATGATATTATCTCAGAACCATCATATATTCATTCATAAATTCCTTCAGTTATCTGTGTATCCATTCAACTGTCTGTCCACCTATGCATTTCTCTATACATTAATGTATCGATGAATCTCCCCACATGGCCATCTTTCCTGTCTCTCATCTATCCCTTCATGCCAGTATGTTTACATGCACATCAGTAGATTCCTCTATTCACTAATTCACCTGGCCACTGAACGGACAAACCATTTGTTCTGGGCAACATTCTAGGTGCTTGTGGGGCGAAACTCTCTACCAAGTGCTCAGTGAATAGTTACTTCATAGTAAATGCCATGAAGGAGTGCAAGGAGTGGGGCAGGGTAAGGGGCTGTCCACTCGGGGTGTCAGGCATGTGGTGGTGGGATCAAGGTGTCCATGTCCAGGATATACCACTCCAAGGAAGTGCTGTGCAGGAGAGATACGGAGGTGAGGGTGTGAGCGCCATGAGTGTCCAAAGATGGCACAGAAATGGAAGGGCCTTCATAAAAGGAAAGCTGCTGCCTTGGGGGAAGTGGGAGGAGCAGGTGTGGGGAGCCTCCGGGTTGGAGCTGATCAAGGAGGGAACTGGACAAAAGGTGTCAGCGGCATACCGTCTGCAGGCGGTGAACCAGTGCCGTCTGATGCCACTCACCACCAAGGAGACTCAGAGCTGCGAAGGGAAATGATGGTCAAGAAAGGCCCCATGCAGCCCTTGGCTTTCTCTTGGCTGAGGGACCTACAGCGACTGGGTGGTGATTTCCAGGGTAGGAAGAGCAGGCAGGCAGTCTCAGGGTTTCTAAAACTAAACTTAGGCTACATTTAAAGCAGTTGGATGTGACAGATTTTGCCTTTGTCTCTACTGGGCTTTGAGCCAATATGAAGCAATGAGATGGAGGTCAACAGACTTTCCAGCATGAGGGGGCTGGAGAGAGTTACTCTGTGTGGGTCAGCCATGTCCCCAGCCTTACAGAGGCTCACAGCCCTCTACTGTAAACCCTTCTCCATCTCTCCTCCACTATCTATGGGTGATGGCCAGTCTGCCAGGTTCCATCATCCTTGTTCTTACTGTGACCCCCTTGAGCGTCATCCCAGGCAAGGAAGCAAGTGTCAGGGTTACAAATGTGCATCATCACACCCAGAAAGGCTGGGATCTTTGTGGCTCTTAGAAGCTGTGTCCTAGAAGGGTAGATCTTCGGTTGGACAGCAGATAAAAGCGGCTTCAGACAGTGATGTCTGTGCCTGTCATGTGGGTAGCCTAGAGGCCTTGATGGCTTCACATGAGTGGGAGACAGAGGCAAGGAGCCTGGTCGGTGGGCAGATGGAAAGGGGCAAAGGTGGTCCTGGAGGCTCCGCCACTGGAGCGAGGTCTGCTTAAATCTGGATAGTGAGCCCAGGAGACCAGTGGCCTTGGCCTGTGGTCTATCAGTTACCAGCCATGACACCCTCGACTTTCCACACCTTCCGAAATGGGAGTGCCTCCTTCCCAGGTTGGCAGAACACTCAGGACACACATGGCTCTAAGCATCAAATGCCCTGTCATTAGGTGGCCTCACTGGCTGCGGTGGCCAGCGTGCTGCAATCATGGGACCTGAGCCTCACAGAAGTTATGCTCCAGAACATGGAGGCAGAGCAGCAACGCCGTGCTCAGAAGGCCCAAAAGCACAAGGAGAATGAGGCCAAGCGGTGAGCAGAAGGGAGGGCGTGGCGTGCCTGGGGCCCGGGTTGGAGGTGTGTAGACGACCATGACGGGGACGACTCTGACCAGCCTGTCTCTTTCCTCTGCAGCCTCAACATCAAGGTGCAGCAACTGGCTAAGGAGCAGCAGAGGCGTCACAAGGAGGTGATCTGTGACCCAGGCCTCCCTGCAGGAGGGAGACTCACGGAGAGGGCGCAAGAGCTGAGGGAGTGGGGTGGGGGCAAGTGGCTGGGGTCTGCAAGGCCTGTCTGTCCACCAGCTCCAACAGGCCTACTGTGAGCTTAACCGGAGGATCATGGAACATGACAAGTGCGAGAGGAAGTGTATGGGCAAGACCCAACTCACACTAGAGGTGGGCAGACATGGCGCTCCTACATCTCCCCATGGCACACTGCGCCAGCCTGAGGGCTCCCCTTCCAAGGGAATTTCAAGCCCTTCTGCCCTCCAAACCTCCCTGGAGGCTTGGGTAGAGCCAGGAGGTCCTGGCAGGCACTAACTCCTGTGTCTGGGCAGCCAACCCCACTCCCACCCATCCTTCCACAAAGTACATGGTATCTCTGAGATGGGGAGAGCAATGGTCAACATGACCCTTCTTTAGGCCATCAAGGATGCTGAGGCCCAAGTGGACAGGTTGCGGCAAGAGGCACAGAAGGTTGAGGAGACACTGGCCATGGCCAGCCTGGAGCTGCGGGAACAGACCCCGGAGGGTGGGCAGGGCTGTGGTGGGGGAGCTGGGGGACCTGAAGAGGCAATGCCAGGGAGGGGAATTAGCAGTGGGATCTCCCATGCTCTGCAACTAACACCTCCACAGACGAGGAGGTGACAGAACGTGGACTGCAGTGCCGGGTCACAGAGCTTCATGACGTGCTGATGAGGGATGTAGGTGACCGCATCCGAGCGGATGGACGGTCAGTACCCAGGTTGGGTGTGGGTACGAGTCAGAGGTGCCCATAGACTGCAGTGACCAGGTGACTGCCTTCAGGTGGCCTCTTGTCATCGACCCTTCTGGCCAGGCAGCCACTTTCTTGAGATACCAGGACACCAACTATGTGGACACCATAAATCCGGAGCACTTGAGACCTGAGAGGATTCGGCTGGCTCTCCTGGGGGCACTCAGGTGTGTCAGGCAGGGCCCAGGACTGCCCCGCCCTGGGCCTTTACCTGCCTCCTCACCAGACATACCTACAGGTATGGGAAGCCACTGGTGTTTGACCTGCGTGAAGTGGACCTGTTCCCAGTAGTACAGCAACAGCTGGAGGCAGTGCAGCCTGGCCTGGCTCAGGCTCTGTTGAATCGTGGAATGCTGGCAAAGGAAGGGTATCTGCCACTGCTCCGGCCAACAGACGGACCCGAGTATGACCCCTCCCAGTTCCAAGAGGCTCGCCTAGAGAACTTCCGCCTCTTCTTTGTCACCAAAGTTCAGTGGCCACCAGCTGACCAGCTGCACACCCTGCTCCCAGTGCGTGTGCAGCTGCCCAGTGGGGGATTCTAGCCACACCCCAATAAAGCATGTGCCCAAGGCATTTATGTGCACAACTCCGTATCCCCAGCCAGTCTGGACCCAAGCTGGAGGACAGTGGCTTTTAAATGCCCTAGGAACTGGTGCCAGGGTAAGGGAGGGTATGGAAGGCAGCCTTGAAACTGAGGCTTACACGGCAGGAGGGTCAGTACGAGCAGACAGGACAAAAAGAAAACAGAAGGTAAAACGTAGTTAACTTTATTCTTCTTAAACCACAAAATAGAGTCTTTGGTTGTACAAACATCACTAGTTACAGTCTCGCCACGAGATCCCGGCTACGGGGGGCAGTTAATCAGAAGCCGTAACTCCTGAGGGGTCTCTTTAAAATGCTAACACCAAGGCTAAAAGACTTGGGGTAAAGGAGGTGATGAAGCTGGCAGGCTCCCCACCCTAAGTCTGGGGAGGCACCTGGCCCTAAGAGGGCACAGGGCCCAGGCCCCGGCGTCCAGGCCGCACAGCCCGACGGCTACTGCACAGCGTCATGTCTTCAGGGCCCACAGCGCCAGGTGAGGGTCTGCCAAGGAGCACCAGAGCCACCTCTCCATCTTCTTCCTGTGGGCCTGGAAGAGAGGGGTGGGGAAGCTATGAGCCAAGGGCGGCCAGAACTCTGGGTGCCCGGCACTCACCCCAGACAGGTATCTACTCACCAGGACTGGGAGACGGTTCCAAAGTCCTCAGCTCCTCCACGAAATCTGGTGACTGATGGGGAGACAGGCTGGTCAGGACAGATCAGCCTGAACTTACCCGTGCAGGCGTGGCTGTCTGAGGCTAGACCCACAGAGCCTAGGTCATGGTCAGAGTACACTGGGCTGAAACCAAGGTGGATAGGGAGGCCCCACATACAGGAAACAGAGTAGGAAGTACACAGAAAGGAGTGGAGGCAGGCAGGTGACAGGCAAGGATGGGCTGGTAGGAGCGTGCATTTGGGCCAAGTGGCCCCTAGTACCTGGATGTCATACACAGGTCTGGAAGAGGGCAGGGCTGCGAAGGCCCTGTAGTCAAACTTCTTTCCAGACAAAGGCTTGAAAAGACAGCATGAGGGGAAAGGCAGAGTGCAAGGGAGGTGAGGCTGGGGGAGTCTAGAGCCCTGCTGCCTCAGGCCACAGTGCGGGGAAGGGTCCTAGATGTAGGTTCCTTACCAAGCGTCCAGGGGAGGCACTGGTCTGGAGGCCCAAGTCTAGGGGAACAGGAAGAGAGTTAGGAGTTCTCCCAGCAGGTGGAGCCCCGCTGGCCCCTGGAAACACATACCTTCTAATGGTGTGGGGGATGGGGTGGGTGCAGGTGAAGGGGCCTCAGCCAGCCTCTCCAAGGGTCCTCTCTTGCCTCGGCCTTCCTGGGACTTGCTGAGGACCATCTGTGCACGGAGGGCATCCTGCTCCAGAGACTTCATTCTGTGAGACCAAAGGGGATGCTGCTGAACGGATCTTGTGTGTGCGTGTGGGGGGGCGGTTTAAGGTCTGGTGGGCTGTGGGGAGGCGCTCACCTGGCTGCCCTCCACAGGGCTCGCTTCTCTGCCTCCAGAGCCCTTCGCTCTGCAGGA
Source organism: Tokudaia tokunoshimensis (assembly GCA_036184795.1). Taxonomy (NCBI): domain Eukaryota; kingdom Metazoa; phylum Chordata; class Mammalia; order Rodentia; family Muridae; genus Tokudaia; species Tokudaia tokunoshimensis. The sequence goes on from BTHU01000018.1 coordinate 43,327,382, forward strand.
GACAGGGCCCGCTCAGGGGCAGGAAGCTCAGGGCTCTGCATGCGCAACCGTTCCTGATGGCGTCGCTCAGCTTTGGCTGTCCTCACAGGGGCGCTGGCTCCCAGGGGTGGGGGTGATGATGGACTAGGGCTGGAGCAGCACAGGACTTGTTGTGGAGAGGGGATGCAGCAGGCAAGCCAGGCAGCAGGGCTCAGCTCCTGTACTCACCTTCCCGCATGGCTTGGCACTGCCCAAGGCTGCTCAGCCTCCTGCTGGTCATCTGGGGACTCCCTGTCTGAGGCGAGCCCCGTGTCAGGCCCTGGGGTTACTGCTTCTTCCCGAAGCATCTGTGCCCTCTTCTGCTGCAGCTTTCGAGCTGTGGGCAGGCAGGCATATCAGACAAGGCTAGGTCTTCACTCCACCCAGGCCTGTCCTCAAGTTAGGCTCCTCACCTTCCTCCTCCTGCATCTTCCGCAAGTCATCAGCACCCACCAGGGACACACGCTTTGGGGGACCCTCTGCTTGAGGCACCCGTACCTCCAGCTCAAAGTACTTTTGTCGTTCACGGAAGGACAGCTGCTCTGGGGAGGCTGCGGGACCAGGTGTTGGAGGCTAGAGGGGGAGCAGGCCCTCAGACTTGGCTGGTCTTTCTCTTGGGGCACTCACCTTGGGCACCCACTCTATAGAGTATACAGTAGCAGCAGGGTACCACTGCACATACCTGGGTAGCATTGTTCTCAGGAGGATGCACGGTGGGCACAGCTGCAAAGGCCCTATACGCCTGCTTCACATTGGCTGGCAGTTCATCAGGGGAGGGAGGCTAGGGAAATACCCACAAGTGAGGCTGGGCAGCTGTCCCTGTGCAACCACTGCCCAGACCCACAGCCGAATCCTCCAACCGCCTCTGACCCACACCCCCATCCTACTCCAGAAGGAACTTTGCCTCCCTCACCCACTGTGGAACAGGACACCCACAGAACAGGGACCACCTCTGCCCCTGGGGGATGGGGAGTCCCTTGGCCAGGCCTGAGCCAATGGCTGGATCACCCCCGGTTTTGTCTGCAATGGTGAAGGGAATGGAGGCGGAGGACAGCAGGGAAAGGGAGGAGGAGGAGGAAGAGGAGTAGAGAGAGAGAGCTGGAGACAGGTAGACTACAAGGGGACACCCATCCGAGTATCGACCTTGGCAGGGTTGAGGCTAGGAGCTAGGTGGGACTGACCCTATGCCCACCCCCACCCCATAATTCACTGTCAGGAATGCTGTTCCATCAAATGGGGAAGTCGGGAGTGTGGGATCCACAGACACGAAGGGCAACTGTACAGAAAAGATCTTATGCTCGTCTTTTGGAATGCCTAAACTCCAGCAGTGTCCCTGACTTCATCGAGGCCAGGTTTAATCAGAAAGGTATCCCTGGACAAAAAAAAAGTATGCCAACACCACCCCAAGGGACCCTGCATAGCAGTACCCATTTGCTGCCCCAGCGGGGCACCTGTAACTGGGATGCTCACTTGCTGACTGTCAGGGGAACAGGGGGCCTCAGTCATCTTCCCTCCAGTGGTCGCAGATGGTCCCTTGAGGAAGAGGGCAGTGGTTGGGAAGGAGAGTCACCTAGGCTAGCAGTGTACCAGGCAGGGAAGGAACAGGTCTGAGCATGTACCCTGGCAGCACAGGGACAGCTCCTGTGTGCCCTAACCTGACCACAGTTCAGGGAAGCCACCAGTTAGGCTTGGGTGACCAGGAGGCCTCCATAAAGCTTTCCCTCTCCACGGCCCTCAGTCTCTTCTGCTCTCCTCAGGGCCTAGGTTGGACAAGTGGGTGCCCACTCACAGCAGTGGGCTACCGCCATGGGTGCAGCCCTAAGCTCTCTACGGAGAGCTGGGAACTGATGAACAGATTGAAACAAGATGGTTGGGACTCAAAAGTCCACCCACCACTGGTACCTGACCCAGGTTTCTTTCCCAATCATAAATGAGCCCTTTCTCAAACCATGCTGGCTTCTCTGCTAGAGTGCTGGGGAGGGGAGAGAAAGCACCCAAAATTCCAAATGTGTTACTTCCACATCCAGGCCCTTCCTGACCTGTCCCCATCTCCCCACTGCTCAATGTCCTGGCCAAGCCCACCCCTTGAGCACTCACATTCTGGCAATGGTCTCCCAGCATCTTCTGGGAATGCTAGTTCTAAAAACCTCCTGGAGAACAATGAGGACCAAATGTCCTTTCTGCTTGTCCTAAGGCCCACAACTGTCTTGAAAGCAACGCCCCTAGCTGAGGCTCGAGTGGCCACTCCCAGACCAGCTGTTAGTGCTACATCTCTCCCACCCACGAGGCTTCTGTCCACAGGCTGCAGCTGCTTCTTCAGCCCACCCGCTCCATGGTGACCATGTACATGAGACCCCTCCAGGATGGCTGTGAGGAATGACAGCTGCCTCATCTTCCCGGCAGGGAAGAGGTTGGGAGCTTTCAAAGGCCATCCTCTTTGCGCCTATTAGAGAGAATCATAGCAACTGCCACAAAGTTAGGTCAAAGCTTGACAGACAAGGGCGGGACATGAGGTCAGTAGTAAGGTGCTTGACTATTGCATTCAAGAGGCTCCATCTCGTCTCCCCAGCAGAGCAAAACAAGAACAAGAAAACTCTCAAAGTTGCCTAGCTGGGAGGCAGAGCTCCAGCTCTGATATCTACAAGCTATGCCTGATCCAAGACAAAAGTTCTCTGCATGATGACCTTGGGACTCAAGCAGCAGCAGTAGCTCCCACTGACAAGGAAGAGACTGTCAGGCAGATGACAGGTTAGGGACGAGCCAGGGTGAGGAACATTCAGCATGCACCACTCACTCTGTGCAAACTCCCAGCACTGGGCACGGCAGCCAGGACACGGTAGTCCAGCTTTAGGGGCTCTAGATTCCGACCCTGGAGAACAGAGTGGACCACAGTGCTAAGAGATTTACATCCCAGGAATGTGGTTGCCTGCCACTTCTGGGATGTGTTCACCACTGCAATGTCCTGACAGGAGAGGCTCCCCCGGGCTCAGAGCTGGGCCCATGTGGGACTCACCGTGGCCTCTGCAGACTCAGGCTCCCAGGGAAGGCTTTGACTGGCCAACTCCTTCTCCTGTAGGCAAAGCAGACACGGTCAGGAACTAGTAGCTCAGAGCCAGTCCCAGGCTGCCAGCCACTTTGATCCTGACCTTGCCTGGGCCTTCAGGACTCAGTTCCCGGTCAATGGACGAAATGCTTTCCAGACTGTTCCTGTGGCCAAGGCCTGCTGCAAATGGGTTGGCAATGACACCTGGGGACACCTGAAAGGAAAAAGGTAGGCTGAGAGAAGAGACCTGCTGGCAAGGTCCCACTTCTGAGGCAGGCTGAAGCCTGGACCCAGGACCCCACATCCTCAACAACCTGTTGGTCCACCCATGACCCTGGTGTATCTGTCCTCAGCCTTCCAGGGACAAAGAGTAGTTGTGGTCCTATGTTCACAGTGTCACTGTGGGTGTGGGTCATGTCTGCACATGACAGGAATGTAAAGCGCTATGCTCGGCCACAGTGCTTGGCATGGGGATAAAACAAGTTGAGTACGGTCACTCTGGGAACAAAGGAGGAATGGCCATTACAAAGGGATTAGGAAAGGAGCAGCCTAAGGCTTGGCAGCAGTGTCCCTCCCAGATGGGTAGGCTGCATCTAGAAGGTGGAGTCTGGGTGCTGAGGAAGACTTCACAAACACTCTAAGGGGAGCTCCAACTGGCCCTGGGACTGGAAATGTGGGAAGGAGAGAGAGGATAAGCATGGGAATGTCTGCTGTGAATGAGGCTGGGCAGAGAGCAGGCACCCAAGAGCACGTGGCCTGGCCTAACTGTGCTTAGATAAGGGTAAACACAGGTGACGGAATTGTGTGGCACTGCCTGCCTTCTAGCCCACAAAGCACAAGAGACTAGCTCAGAGACCGAGGGGACAAACTGAAAGCGTGGAGCAGCTGCTCACAGCTGGGATGATGGAACGGGAGGCAGGAGTGACAAGCAGGGACATGAACAGCAGAAAATGCCTTTACAGAGGTCCACTGATCACACACTGTAAACACTCAACACACGAGCAGCAAAACAGAGCAGGGTTACTAGAAGTAAGAACACTCATGAGGAGAGACCAATTGGGCTCTCTCAGACTCTGACAAAACCACTAGATCAGACAATAAACAAGGTGCCTCCCTTCTTAATTTCTAATAATATAGTCAAAAAGACACTGGGGAGGCCCAAGAGAGGCAGGCTCAGTGGGGTGGGAAGGACTGTCACACAGAGGGACTGAGCAGGAGGTAAAATCAGCAAGGGTGAGGAAGCCAGGTTTCCACGTCAGAAAAGGCCACGCAAGTAAGAAAGCGGACCTGTGGTGTTGACTGGAAAGATGGACAATGCCCTGAAGTGACCTGAAGTTTCCTATGACCCCAGAAATAACCACAATAACTATTCACACACTGTCCCTGTCTCTGGCCACAATTCCCCAGGAACACTGCCCTAGACCTTGGCTTCTAAACATTACTGTTCACTAAAAGAACTCAGCACTCCTGGGGAAGTGGTCAAGCCCACAGCTGGGCAAAGTGTGGGACAAGTCTCAAAGTCAGGCAGGTAGATGGGATCAGCCGAAGCCCTCCCAGAAGACAACACTGAGACAACCTGTTAAATAACTGTAACTGGGGCTGAAGAGACAGGTCAACACGAAAGCCAAATGCAGAGGACCTGGGTTCAGTTCCCAGCATCCACATGGAGGCTCACAACTGTCCAAAACTCCAGGTCTAGGGGAATCCTAAGCCCTCTCTGATTTCCATGGGCTCATGCATTCATGCTGTGAACATACATTCATGCATACAAGAAGATAGATCTTAAATGAAACAAAGCTCTAACGAGTACACAGTCCACCTGTGGAAAGGCAAGTCTGGGTGACAGGCAGGAAGACGGGAGCAGGACACCACCAGGATGGAGCCAGTCCTTAGGGCAAATATGCTCAGGGACAGGCACAAGAGCAAGATGTGAGGACTCACTCACGCACCAACACAGGCGTTCAGACTGACTGGAGGGTGAGGACAGGAGAGGCAGGTGTTCTTCAAGGTAGCTCTAGCTGGGGCAGGGGTGGTGAAGCAGTTTCTACTGTGGATATCACTGCTGCAACCACTGTCAAGTCACAAAGCCCTGAGTCCAACCACTGCAAGTCAAGCACCATCTGGATTGGAAAGACAGGCCAGTGTGATGAGAGAGATGAACATGTGACCCTCAGGGGAGAATTAGAGAAACAACAGAAAATATTCTCTTTATACCAAACACATGGGAAAGCAAAATAAAGTTTCCTTTGAGAAACCACATGAATTAGGCCCTCTAGGGCAGTACTGAGGTGGGGTGAGCTTGAGCTAGCCTGTGGGACCCCTTTCAGGACCCACCAGATGCTGTGGGGAGCCTGGGAAGTCCAATGGCTGCAGGTCTGACAGATACACCTAGTCTATATCTAGGTACCCTGCAGGAGCCCTGAGAACACTAATCCTTAGCATAGGGCAGGCAAGATAGAGCCAGCACCCAAAAGCCAGAGGGAGGCAGAAAGGTGCAGAGACAAGCCACTAAACAGTTGGCAAACTGATCCCACAGGTCAGACAGGCCCAGATGACTCAAGAGGATAGTTCAAGAAAAGTGAAGTGCTGGGCCAGTAAGATGGCTAGGGGTGGGGCTGGAGGTGGGGCTGGGGCTGGGGAGAAAAGCAACTGCTGCCAAGGCTGACGACCTGAGTTCACCCCCCAGGACTGACAGGATGGAGAGAAGCAACTCCCACAAATGTCCCTGAAAGAACAAGACATTTATCTCTTCTTTGGCTTAAATAGACTTGGAACGTGAAAACAGTCAGAAACACTGTAATTCCAAGGAGACCACCGGCTTCATTGTGAATGTACAGCTGGCTACCAACAGCCCGGAAGGAAGGCTGGGAAGGTGCTGGGACAGTGGTGCACGTCTTTAATCCCAACACTCAGGAGGTAGAGGCAGCCAGATCTCCGTGAGTTCAAGGCCAGCCTGATCTATAGAGTTCTGGGATAGCCATGGCTACATAAAAGAAACCCTGTCTTAAAAAACTTAACGGGAAGGGGGAAAAAAAAACATCAAAGGAGTGGAAAAGGCAGGATGTTACTCTCCCAGCCTTCCCAAGGGAAAGCTCCTAAGAAAAACCAGTTGAGAATTGAACAAAGCAGAGGGGTCAAAGGGCATGCAGAGGCTGGCCTAGGCCCCCTACACATTTAGAGCAGGTGTGCAGTTTGGTCTTCATGCGGACCCCTAACAACTGGAGTGGAGTCTGTCTTGGACTGTTGCCTCGCATTTGATCCTGCTCACCTACCTGGACTGCCTAGTTGGGCCTCAGTGGGAAAGGATGTGCTTAGTCCAGTGAGACCTGTTTCAAACAAACTCTGGAGCTAAAAGCATCAAGAAAGAAAAAGCTCGTGCTGGGAAGCATGGGGGGGTGGGGGTGGGGGGGTGGGGGGGTGCTAGGGCTAGTGGTAGAGTTCTGTGGAGACCTCCCAAATATGTGCACGGTCCAGGATGAACTCCCCGTCAGGTGGGGAGTAGACCACAGATGATGTGAAGGTGTGCACCCGCAACAAATGAACACCCAAGGCATCTTGAGATGAGACAGACGGAGGGGACCGTGATCACAGCACACACTGCAAGGGCAGGAAAGGACTCCTCAAGGCTCTTGGTCAGCTGCCCGGAGCCCAGAGCTTCTCACTAGCTTTGCCCTTCAGACAGGATTCAGATGAAGATCCAGCCAAGACAGGCTTTGGCAGGACTCACACAGCTGCTTCCCTACTCCTGAGCCACCTAGGTACTGTAGGAACAGCCTAGGTTACAATAGCAGGGACCAGATGCATAGCCAAGGGGACCCCAAGACCACACCAGCCCTCCAATACTGAAGTTCCTGCTCTTTCCAGAGAACTTCATTCTGAACTCAAAAACTGAAGTCTGCATAAAGCAGCACTTTTAAATATGTGTGCTAATGTAAGGAAACAAAGTTTGTCTTCTCTAGGGTGAAGTCATCCAAAATACTTCTCCAGGACACAGGGTTCCCCTGGGGAGAAGTGGGACAAGGGCCAACCTTAAGCCCAAGGGAGTAGCACCTCACACAGTATCCATCTAGATGAGAAGACAAAGTAACTTGTGTCCCATCCAAGTGATGCTCACAAGCTAGTCCAGGACAAAGTGCAGGGTTTGAGGCCAGAGGGTATCTTTCTGCCAGCATCTGACAGGAAGTCACTAATCCAAAGATTCACTGCAAAAGAAGACCAATCTAGGATGGCTGCCTGTCCCTAAGGTTGAAGCAATAAAAGTGATAGGGAGTGGTAATACAGCCATCAACACACTAGAGACCAGCATGGCTCCCAAGGATGTCTGGGAACAGCAGGCAGCCAGTGCACATGAAGATCCCTTTAAGACTCACTTGGACCTACAGGTGAAGATGTTGAGGGTCCCAAGGACTGAAGGTGGAAAGCGGGACAATGAAGCATGACCCCGGAGAGGCTAGAGGGAGACCTGTCTGTCCAGAGTGCTGGGCCGAGGCCTAGTTCTGCTGACTGACTGGATGCTCTTGTTCTGCTCCAGGAAGCAGGAGAGCAGCAGACGCTCTACCCAGCACCCACGCCCTGGGTCACACAGAAAGAAGCCAGAAACCAGAAAACCAGAAAGTGGGAGTAAGCTCCACCAAGGGACTGCCTGCCAGAGGGGCACCCTAAGGGCCAGCAGAGCTCTGGGAGGTTAGGTTCAGGGACTCTGAGCAGGGCTCCTTGTCCTTTCAGCTAGCTGCCACATGCTCTCAAGCACTGCCTTCTCAGAGACCTTCTCTCAGGACCTGGTCACACGGGGACAGACACACCCACCTCTGCACTGCCTACCTGCCCAGACCACAGCCTCCAGTACAGTGACTAGAAAAGGGCCTACTAAACACAGCATCCACCATTCCCATAAGCTCAGTACTTTCCAGACTGAAGCAGAAACTGCAGACTATAAAGGCCAGGACAGCACCGAGTCCCCAGGGCAGGCGACTAACCTCCAGAGCTGTACTGGAACTGGTGTCGAAGCCATCACAGACAAGCACGGTGAGGGTGTCACCCACGCTGCGCAGCAGCTGCACTGCCTCAGCATGTGTAAGGCCCAACAGGCTCTGTTGGTTCACTTCTAGCAGCCGCAGCCCCACACGCAGCCGCCCATCACGCCCAGCAGCTCCCGTAGGGCTCACCTACAGGGAGAACAGTTTGAGACCAGCACCAGGCACCTATCCATGGTCCCAGGAAGAAAGAGCCCTCACCTTGGAGATAAAGATGCCCTCATCTGTAGGGTCACAGGGGTTCCCCGCGTGACCCTTGGCGCCTCCTCGGATGCTGATACCCAGTTTCTCCCCAGGGGCCTTCTGGATGCAGAGTTCCCGCATGCCTGGGGGTGGTGGGTCCCTCCGTACAAGCAGACACAGCTCCAGGCAGGGCCTGAGCAGGGCACTAACTGCCTCTTGATGTGTGGCCTCCCGAACATCCTGCCCATTCACTGCTAAGATGCGGTCCCCAACCCGAAGACCACAGCGAGCAGCTAGGCCCCGAGGAAGCACCTGTAGGGTAGGAGAGCGAATCCAGTGGACTGGGCTGCATTGATGGCTGTCCCAAGTGCCTGGGCTGGCTGCTTCCTGCAGAGTTGCCTGCCAGGCCTGCTTACCTTGGAGATGAATACACCAGGATCCTGGACACCAAACGGGTGGCTGGAGTGATCAGAGCCTCCTACAATGCTAAGCCCCAGTGGACCACCAGCCCTGGGCAGGCAGATTTCCTGGGGACATAGGGTGGACCTCAGTCACAACAGGGCAAAGGGTTAAAGGGACTAAAATACTGGCCATGGGCTCTGTGAGGATGGGAAGGATGGGCCTATGCCACCCCATCTATCTACCTGTGGGGCAGTCTGTACCCAGATATGCACACAGCCTGACATTTCTACATCCTTACGGACTATAGCATGTAACTGAGCAGGCTACTGATTGAAGACTATACTTGGGCTTGGGCAGATGGGAAACACCATGGAGGCTGACTGGGAGACCTTAGCTTCTCGGGCTCCTGTAGAAAGACTGTTGGGGGGGCGGGGGGGGCGCAGGCGGGCGCCAAGGACACCACAAGCAAACAGCCCACAGAATCAACTAACCAGGGTTCAGAAGGGCTCACAGGGAGCCTCTGTGGGTCTGACCTAGGTCCTCTGCATATGCTGTGGTTGTGTAGCTTAGTATTTTTGTGGGACTCTTAATAATAGGAGTGGGGGGCTGTGTTTGACTCTTTTGCCTGCTTTTGGGACCCCTTCCTCTCCTGAATTGCCTCCTCAAGCCTTAATGTGAAGGGATGAACCTAGTCTTATTGCAACTTGATATGCCATGTATACTTGGTTGCTATCCCTGGGAGGCCCGCTCTTTTCTGAAGGGAAAAGGAAGAGGAGTGGATAGAGGGGAGATAGGAAGAGGTGAGGGAGGGACTGGGAGGAGAGGAAACTACAGCTGGAATGTAATATAAATTAAAAACAAAAAACAAAAAACCTGAAACTAAAAAAGAGAAAAATAAAGGCCTAGAGTGGCCAAAGCACTTATGACCAGAGGATCCTCGGAGGGCTTTGCTCTACACCTGGAGCTGAGTGGATACTGAGCAGGATGTGAGCAGGTGTCTCACCTCCACAGGGTATGGTCCTTCCAAGGCAGAAGCCAAGAGGCTAGGGGACAGCCTAGGCAGCAGAGGTTCCCCGGGGACGGCAGTGGTTATGGTAGCAGCAACAGTTGCAGTAGGGGTTGGGGAGGAATGTGGTGGAGGGCTAGGTGGGTAAGTCCCTCCAGTCTCCCTCTCCAGAAGCAGGGAGATGGAAGGGGAAGCAGCAGTCAGCAGGGAGACAGCATGATCGTGCCTTGCCTCAGTCATGTCCACTCCATTGATCTGCAGGGACACTCACATCAGAGAGGGTAAGCGGGACAAACAAAAAGCATCAGTCAGGCCAGACCTGGCCCCACTCACCGAGAGGACACGGTCGCCAACCTGTAGAGTGCCTGCCCGGTGGGCAGCCCCTCCCTCTGCAATGCGAGATATAAAGATGCCCTGTAAGGATGGAGAAGCCACACTAAAGCCATAATATTGGAGACCTGACATGCCTCTCCTCATCAGGGATAGCTCCCTCTGCGCCCCAAACCATCTTCTCACCACATCACCAGCCCGGTAAGGCGTGGAGCCCTTTCCCCCGGCGATGCTGAAGCCGAGCCCCTTTTCACTGCGCACAAGACAGGCAGCATGGCGCTGACGGACGGGTACAGGAGGCTCAGGCTGGAGCAGGGGCAGGCGCAGGCCACCCCCCCGCCACTCCCGGGGACTATAATCATCTTCAGGGCGTAGTGGGGTGATGGTGACTGCGTTCTCGGGCTCCACCATCCTTTCCCTCCACACTCGCATCTGCACAGCAGCGCCCGCTCCCCGAAGTGCTTCCACAGCCTCATGGTGCTCTGCGTCCTGCAAGGCCACACCGTTCACCTGCGGCGACAGAAGGCAACAACCATGACACAGGTCAGCTTCCAGGCATAGCCAGCCTAATGTCAGACTGTGTGCTTATGCTCTTTCTACTTCTGTTTCCATGCCATAGTCCAGGCTAGCCATTCTATACTGGTACCCTTGTTCTCAGGAAGTGTCATCTGCCTAGCAGAGAACATGTAATGCATTAAGTTGCTAACTCCATGCACTCCTAGGTAGAGCTGGGGTTAGAGCTGAGCAGGAAAGCATGAGGAACAGCAGCTTCCCCTTTCGAACCCCAGAGCCCTCTTCTGCCTCACTCATCCTTGTCTCCACAGGAAGGTCAAAGCGTTCCTGGAAGTTCTCCAATGGCCAAGGGGTCAGGTAGAAACCGCCAGAGCTTCCACAGAGGACCAATTCCCACCAGGACTACGGAGGTCTGACCCCACCAGGCTACTTAGAATCTGCCTGGTGCCTCTTGCTTCTTTTTTTTTTTTTAACACCCCACCCTCTGTAGAAATGGAGATTAAACCCACAGTATCATGCAGAGTAATCCAGTGATCTACCACTATAACCTATATCCCTAGACCCAGGAGAGGGAACTTGGCCTGGAGGACTTCTAAGCCTACTGTTTAAGAGCGTAATAGCCTTACCTTGACCTTCTGGATGGGGAAGATAGGGCCCCACCTTCTGATGAGGACAGCCAAGGGTCTCAATACTCAGGACTACATGGACCTTGGAGGGCACAGCTGTCCCTCACTGCAAGGCAAGGGGGTCTTACCTCGAGAAGTTTGTCACCAACTCGGACTCCAGCACGGGCTGCAGGACCCTCTTCAGACACTCGAGAGATGAAAATGCCCTAGAGGACAAGTGAGGGAGGACTAGTCCACAAGAGTACAAGCAGAGGCAGGTACCGTCTCCTCCAGGGGGTGAAGGTGCAGAGGCCACTGGACAGTAAGAGAACTACTTCCTACAAGGACAGTCCTGGCCTGCCCTCTGGAAAGGATGTGAAGACCCTAAATACATTAACAACAGTAGGCCTCAAGGCTAGAAGGGCTGTTCTCAGACTCTGGGAAAGCTCCAGCTCATGAAGCTAGAATACACAAGTCAAGTTTAGAAGTGACTTTTGACCCCAGAGCTGGCATGAGAAAATGGGAAAGGAAAACTGTCTGTAGAGGGAACGGCTCAGCTGCCCTGTTAGTTGTTCTGACTCCTAACACCCTGCTTGATGACCACCCACTGATCCGTCACCCTGGGGTGACTCATGCAACACATTCTAAAGGATACTAAGCAGGACTTCTCCTGAAACAAGAGTGGCAGGTGTGTCCAGGAGAGGGCTCATGGAGACTGGAGACTGGTTACTGCCACGATAGCCGCTCACCTCATCATCTCCTTTGTAGGGGGTGGAACCTTTTCCCCCTGCGATACTGATGCCCAGGCCCCCTGTCTGCCGCACGATCGTGAGTGTTAACTGGAAACAAAAGTGGACATAGATGCCTGAAAAGACCTGGGATGCCCTGGTGCTTGCAGCAGCAGAAGGGCTGGCTGTAGACACCACATTCAGGTTCATCCCTGGGTATCTGTGCCCACTTGGGTAGCAGAGAGAAGCAGGGAGGCTCCTGTGACTCAAGGGCAGGCACAACTTCTGTGAGCTAGCCCATGCAACACAAAGCTAGCCGTCCTCCAGAAAGTGAAGCCTGGCCTTGTTCCTGTACATAAAGATACCTCAAGGTTCATGGTAGGATATAAAAATGGCCCAATACCTCCACTCATCCACTATAAGGCAGGTTACCCCAGTGTGGAGACATACTTGTCCTGCCAGGGGACCAGGAAGCCCTAGGGAAGTGGAACCAGAGCCCCAGTTCTGCGGCAGCTGTCAGGAACTCTTCTGAGAGAGGGTGTGAGTTGGAGTCACGGAGGTGGGGAGAATGAGAGCCCGCAGCCCAGTAAGCAAAGTCAGCAGTAGCCCCAGGCCCAGAGCAAAGAGCAGCAGCGAGCAGTACAGACCTCTTCCTCCTCAATGCGAGCAGGCTCTATCAGCAGGTTATTGGCCTGGTCAAACGACACCCCCTGTTAGGACAGGAGCAGCGAGGCATGCAGGTTAGCCACCGCTGGGAACTGCCACTACTTTCCCCAGCCCTCACCATGAGTAGACAGGACAGAGGAAGATCCCGTCAAGCCCCTGTCACCTGGGAACTGCCACCACCTTCCCCAGGCTGAGCTCATCACCATGAGTAGACAGGACAGAGGAAGATCTGTCAAGCCCCTGTGATCTGACCTTCCCCCCAGGTCCCCCAAGTTTATAAAATCATGAGCCTTTCTGCAGACCACATAGATGGTGAGGCTTGGCTGGCTAGGATGAAGGCTCCAGAGGGACAAGTCTATTCCTGGCTGTCTTGGACTTAAGCCCAAAATTGTCCCAGAGATCATATACCAACAGCCTATACTCTCAGGGAAGGGCTTGGACTTTTAATAGCTGGGGTTTTCTCTGGCCTTGAGTCTCCAATGAGTGGGTAAGCTCTTTTTGAGTCATCAAAATCAAACACAAGGATAAGAGATGCCCACTGCCCTACAGATTTGCCTAGATCCCAAAAAGACTTGACAAGGCACAAGAGCTTCTCCCAGACCCACAGGATGGGTCATGGGCCAGCAGCAAGGCCTCAAGGCTGGTCACTTCCTGAGGCAGGAAGGATCCTGAGAGAGCCAGCAGCTCCTGAGGAGGATATTGTCCAAGACTCCCCCCAAACACACAGGACACAGAGGGACTCTTGGCTTCCAAGTGCCCTTGGCCTCCCACCCCACCAGGTAGGCCCAGGGTTGAACTGCCGAGAACTTCAAAGATCAATGACAGGGAATCCTGGGACTGAATGGCAAACAAGGCCAATCACAGCAAACACATTTATTCCCCTTCTCCTGACAGCCAAGGAGTCTGAACCAGGGCCTGACTGTGCCTGTCAGATTAGGGCTGGATGTCCTCCATGCTGTTACCCACCAGGTTCCAAAGCAGCCTGCTAATAAGCCAGCAGAGCCTGGGTCATATAGGGGTACGAATGACAAACCTTGACAGAGGGAGCAGAAGCCACAGCCTCTTCTTTGTCATCTTCTTCCGTGGTGGCCTCGCCTTCTTCCTCATCCCTGTTCTCCTCCTCCTCTTCCTCATGGGCTCGAGGAGACCAAGGTGTGTGTGGGCCATTGTGCCAACCTGCGGTGGGGCCCTCCCTGTCTGTCTGCACCCCTTGTAGCAGGGCCACAACAGCTTCGGGCTGTGGGAGCTTGGAGATCTTGAAGTGCTTCTTATAGTGGGGTGTGTCTTTGCGGATGAGCCTCTGTCGGCCACTGGGCAGCGGCCAGGCAGCCTCAGGCTGCCCCTCTTCGCTTTCACCATCTTCTCTAGGGATCAGTGTGTCCTCTGCAAAGTGTACTGTGGGCTAAGTGGGAAGAAAGATAAGGGTGGCAGGCTAGCCCTGGTTCATTCCTCCCAGAGTCCAGTTATGGGCCGACAGGCTTAGCCCTGCAGGTAACCACTTGAGGATGACCAGGTCCCCACTGTACATGGAGAAATACATAGAAAACAGTTGCTAAAATCAGAACGTGAGATGCTGCTCTTCTCAGACACACATGGGAATGCGATTGGAAACTTAACGACATATAAAGACCTATTAGGTAGGAGCATTATACTGGGACCAGTAAAGACGGGGATAGCATTTGGGGAAAGCCCACAGGTACTAAATCTGACAATACTGGGTTTGGCTGAGAAGTAAAACTTACCCACCCCAGAACCTCTTTCCCAGGAACCCTCAGGACTACTGCCCTGTACTACACTTTAATATCTCATTATTGCTCAGCCCCTGATTGGTGTGGCCCCAATCACACAGCTGGCTCTGGAAGACACGTGGATAAGCGAGCTTTCTTGCTGTCTGCTCTTACCTCATCATAGTCCTCTGAATATTCCTCCTGTCCAGGCATGGCCTCGTGCTGGCCTAGTCCTTGTACCTCAGCCGGGAGGATCTCAGGCTCTCCTTCAGAGGCTGTGCTTGCTGACGGAACAGAGCCTCCACTCAAGGCAGACTCTGCACTCAGCCTCTTCTCCTACAGCAAGTGGTGATGTCAGGCTGCACAGAAGTTTGTTACCCAGAGGCTAACGCCCATGTGGCAGATCTCTACTAGGCTTCCTGTTGCCCTGGTCGTAGCACCCCCAGCAGGCTCACTTCTTACAATCACTCCCAGTTCAAATCCAGTCATGCATGGCCACAGTTCTATGGCTCAGACCTTGGCAATGCCTTCTCCCGGATTGAGGAGAATAAATAAAGATCCTGGGAGGACACCAACCTGCAGTGAGCTCTATCTGCAAAGTTGAGAAGTAGCCATGCACAGTCAGTATGCACCCTGCTCATCTAGTCACTGTCTAGATACCTAGAAGCACGCAAGAGCCTCAACGGCAGAAGCTTCGTAATAAGCAAATGACCTGCCCTGTTCTAGCACCTAACTCCTTTCCAGATACATGTGGGAAAATGAAGGTAATAGAGCCTTCCTCCAGCCCAACCCCAGCTAACCTCCATCCTTTGCCACCATGGCGTGCCTAACAGTTGACTCTGGGAAACCCCAACCCTGGCTCTGCCTTATTCCAACGCCACAGGGAGGGACTACATGAGAGCCACCCACTGCACCCTTTGTCCAGCACAGCCCTCAGCAGCCAGCTGCCCATGTGGTCCCTTTTCCATTCACCAGCTCATCTGCAGGGTCTCCCCCATGAAGCCTCTGCCCTCCCAGCTCCCACTGCCAGGATGGATGGACACCCAGGGCTCCTACTCCCTCCTCGCCTACCTCCTCCGAAGGCGAGGGTGGGCTGGGGTCAGGCTTGCAGACAAAGGCCTCGTTCCGGCGCTCTTCAATGCCCCTCTTCATCACCTTGAGCTCGCTGGGATGAGGGGTGGCCCTACGCTGTAGGCCCTGCCATGGGGACAGGGATGAGGAATAGAGGTCGGGAAGGAGTCAGGCAGGGGTGGGATGGAAGTGCACAGCCACAGTCCCCACCCCTCCATACCCGCTTCTCAGCTGCAGCCTCCTCGGCATCCTCTTCACCTTCAAGGGTGTCCTCAAACTGGATGACACTGACACGGCTCAGAGGGGCATCACTACAGCTCTCGGAGGGACTGCTCTGCTGTCCAGCGTCTTCTGTGGGAGGCAGAGTCAGAGACCCGCGCTGGTCTCTCTACTCCCACCACCCGCCATTCAAGGCCTAGCCAACAGCAACCTACCGAGACTTGGCAAGGGCTGCTGGGGCAGCAGGTAGCAGGTAAGCACCTTTTCACCAGTCTGGGCATCATCCTCAGTCTGGAAGCGGAGCATGGGTTGTGCCTGGTTCTCAGCCAGCCACAGTGCCTTGAGGTTGAGGTGGGTGAGCGCAAACGGCAGACTCCGCAGCCTGGAGGCCAGGCGGGCACAGTCAGCACACGTAAGGACGCTGCCTGCACCCCAGGGGCCACACGGACACTCATCAGTTCCCAGGGGTCACACAGGGGTCCCCAGGGGCCACACAGACAGATACTCACCAGTCCCCAGGGGCCACACAGACACTCACCAGTCTCCAGGGGTCACACAAGGGTCCCCAGGGTCACAGAGACACTCACTGATTCCCAGCTACATCAAGCACATGCAGCTCAGCTGTATGGGCAAGCTCAGGAGGAAGGGCAGCCAGGCGGTTGTCTCTCAGAGAGAGGACACTAAGAGCCACACAGCCTCCGATTTCAGGTGGCAGCACCTCAAGATGATTCCGGTCCACATTAAGGTTCGTCAGTTTGGTCAGCTTGCCCAGGGAGCGGGGTAAGGCCTGGCCGGGAGAAGGATGATGAGGCTGACAGAACCCTCTGGGTAGGAGGGAAAGTAAAGGCCTCCCTTAAGGTAAACTCCACAGCTCATCAGTGCTTCCCACAGCCTGGAAGAACTATGGTTAGGGGATCTAGACATGGAACCAGTTGGCACCGCCTCCCCTTTCCTCCTTAAGGACAGCATACACCCTGCCAGGCTACTTAAGACCCCAGACTTTTCCTGTCTGGCCCTTTCCTATAGCCACCCAGCTCAATCTCCCGAGGTCATGTTTCTGTGACTCCTCCTACTACTCATACCTGCTTGTTCCTTTCCACACCACCCTCTTCTCTCACTACCATGACTGTGAGTACCCCACATACAGGAAAATTCCACACTCTCAGCCTGAGACTCACACTACCACAGACATCTCTAGTTTGGCCCTAGGACTCTGCTCACCCTAGTTATACGGAGCACACATGCTCCTGTCTGATTTGCCTTTGTCTTTCTTCCAGTCCTCCCTGAGCTCATACTCAGGTCCAAAAAAGCACACCCTGGGCTCTTTAACCCCTACAGGATCCCATAGATCCGAGGCAATCTCATGCCAGTGAGCTCTTTCTCCTGACCTCAAGAATGCCCTAGCAAGCACTTCTCTTGGGACAAGCCACCAGCAGCACCTGCCATTGCCATCCGGTGCTTGTGCTGTTGCTACATATTATCACTGACTGTACTCATCACACCCTAAGAGGTTTGGTGCCTCCGGGCTGCCCTACCGTTAACAGGTTCTCTGTGAGGATCAGTTCCGAGAGGTTCTCACAGTCCCCTATGGCCTCAGTGACCTCACATAGCCGGTTCTGGTCCACCTTCAGGATAGACAGCTGCTTCAGCTGACCTGGCATCAAGGAGACATGGTGACTAGACTGAAATCAGGTCAAGGGCACTTGAGTATGTCAGTCCTCCGAACGGCTATAGCCTGGTCCCACATTCCAGTGACAGCGGGTTTCTCTGGGTCACTGCTCACCATGTCCCTACCCCTCCTACTGCAGACTTGCTCAGCTTCCAAGACTCATTCCCACCTCTGACCCTTGTAAACCTACATTCCCAATTCTTGTCATTACAAACTACCCCGACGATCAAGTTTTAATTGGATGAACAGGTATCTGATCTCAGCCTTATTTTACTTAACCTGCCCTCTTTGGACACCTCTAGCCTGGTGCCAAGTCAGAAGCTAACCCAAGCCCCACTTTGGCACCTCACAGGGCCACTGATGAGAGCGCCAGTCCCCAGGACCCTCTGGGCACACTGACCAATGCCCTCTGGCAGCCGCTGAAGCAAGTTCTGGGAAAGCAGCAGATCTGTGAGCAGTGCCAGCCCACCCAACTCCACAGGGAGCTCCTCCAGCCTGTTCTCTGACACATCCAGGCATACCAGCCGCCGCAGATTGCCCAGCTCCTGAAGACAGACAAAAGGTTAAAGGGCAGCAGATAGAGGAAAAAGTCAGGCCCACCCTCACTTACCGGGGGCAGCGCTGACAGTTGGTTCCGGTCTAGCCACAGCTCTCGAAGGTTAGGCAGAGCCCCCAGAGTGTCAGGCTGCAAAAAGGGACAGAGACAGGAGAAACCAGTGTGACACCCTCTAGCAGCAGCTGCCCCACACCACACCCTTGCTTCCCCAGGCAGCCCTCACTGCACCAGCACTTCCAGATCATTGCCTCCCAGATCCAGCTGTTCTAGCTTCACCAGGAAAGACAGGGACCTACAGAAGAAAACACCTAGATGTGGCTGTTTGGGCCAAGCCCCAGCACAGCTCTACCACAGTTGGGTGGAGGCCCCAAACTTACGCAGGGAGAGATTTAAGCAAGTTCTCCCGGAGTTCCAGTGTCACCAAATTGGCCAGGCTGAAAGAGACCAAGGGCCAAGGCTGAGGAAGGCGGGGCCAAGACAAGCACTCCCCATCCCCAGATCCACTCATCAAGGGATACTCACTTGCCCACATCTCCAGGCAGTGCCTGCAGGGACACATCATTCAGGGCCAGGTGAGCCAGGCTGCGCAGCTGTGTGAAGCCATCCGGAAGCCTGGAGAATACCCACCGAAGAGCTCTAGAACCTTCCATGGCCAAGAACCAACCCTCAGTATGGGGTAACACTTACCTGGATAGGGGGTTCCCACTGAAGTCTGCAATCTCCAGAGCCTTACAGAACTTTATGCTCTCAGGGATCTCAGGAATATCTGTGTGTGGAGAGGGGTGTGCCATGAGGACGGCACACCTCAGGAACTCCCGGGAGCACCCATGTTTCACTCTACTTCCACGCAGAGTGTCACCCTGGCCCGCCTGCCTACCATTCCGGGACACATCCAGCTCCACCAGTTGCATGAAGTTAGCCACTTCAGGAGGCAGTCGCTGGATCTCGTTGTCACTGAGGCCCAACTTTCGCAAGTTCAAAAGGCGGAAGAAGGGCTGTGGGCAGAATGATCAGATGAATAGTCTCTATAGCCAAAGCCCTGAGGGTATAGAAGAGTTTCTAAACCAGGAGCATCATAACCACAGGTTCCTGGACCTCTGTATGTCCCAGGTCCCACAAGGTTCTGGGGGTCTAGCCATGATACCTAGCGTGCTGAAAACCAGACAAAGAAGCCTCCAAAACACAACCCTGCCCACCCGACGCCCGGTCTCCCTTGTGTCATTTGTCACATGTACAATTGCTGTTCTGCAATGATACTCTGCAAATGCTGAGTGGGACTCTCCTAAGATACTGTCAGATCTGTTCTGTCATCTCTAGGCAGAGAGCACACCTCTGACTGTTACCCAGTGTGTCACCCAGATAACATGCTCCAGGCGAGACGTCATCAGCTCCTGAATGGACAGTCCCTGCCCTCTGCCCCGCCCCTCTCAGTATCCTTCAGGAATCCCAACAATGAGCAGTAAGAACTTGGCAAAGAGAGAGTAACAACAAAAACACCAGAGAGCATTGGGGTGGGTTGTGGGTGGTGCACTACTTTAGTCCCCGAAGAGGCAGATGGATCTCTGAGTTCTAGGCCAGCCTGATCTACAGAGTGAGTTCCAGGATACAAAGGGGAAACCCTGTCTCAAAAACTCAACAAAACAAAAAGACAACAACAAAAGGCACCAGAGAGAAACACAAGTGCAAAATGTCCAAGACTCACACACGGATACCATAAAGGTCCACGAAGAACAGAGCTGTCACAAATACACCCAGAATGCCACCAGGCAACAAGAATATCAGACCACCCAGCCGCTTATTTCAGAAAAGTAA
Source organism: Tokudaia tokunoshimensis (assembly GCA_036184795.1). Lineage (NCBI taxonomy): Eukaryota > Metazoa > Chordata > Mammalia > Rodentia > Muridae > Tokudaia > Tokudaia tokunoshimensis. The sequence continues at coordinate 43,346,963 of BTHU01000018.1, forward strand.
ATCCTTCATAACCTGCCTCCTTCGGTCTTCTCTCTAGTGTGGCCTCAGAACAACAAAAAACCCCCAACAATAAACCGACAGGAAGGAACACAGACAGTGAGAGGTGGGCTCTCCGCTGAGTGATGACAGAGTACCATCTGACACTGCAAGACTCTTAGGAGAGTTCCACGCAGCACGGCAACCCGCCTTCTCCCAAAATGAAGGCAAAACACAGCGCAAGAAAACCAACTCCCTACCCTTAAAGCAGCCCAACTAGCACAGTTGCTAACTCAGGTGGGCCTCGTACCCTTGACCCATCCTCCTCCTGTGCTCTCCCGGGTTTCTCTGTTGGCTCCCCTTTTAGGTTCAGTATCCACTCAGTCCCCAGACAGGCTGCCACCAGGTGCCAACACAGGCGGCTGGAGGAGGGTTGGGCTGGCTGGGGCGGGGCTCTGACCAGTAGGAACCTGCAGGGCCGGCTGGAGGTTGCGGTGCCTAGCCCGGGCAGCGCCTGCTGAGGTCTCGCTCCAACCGGCTGCCCCAGAAGTCATACACTACCCAGAGCACTGAGCGTGGGGCAGCAGGTGCGGCGGCCGCTCACCTTAGGTAGCTCGCGCAGCTGATTGGCGTCGAGGAGCAGCTCCTCGAGGCTACGACTGTAGCGGTAAATCTCCTCTGGCACAACCTGCAGCGAGCAATGCCGCTTATCCACCGACTCCACGTGCCGGTTACAACGCCAGAGCGGGATGCACTTCAGCATGATGCGGGCGAGCAGTGAGCGCGGGCTCGGGAGGCGCTCGGCGGGCTCGGGCCGGGGGGCGGGGCTCGGCCCGCATGAGCGCCGAGCGCGGGCGGAGCGGCGCGCGCGGGGGTGGGGCGGGTAGCCGGGACCCGGACTGCGGACGGGCTCGGCGCTAGGCTCGGCCGGCGTTCAATTCGAGCTGTAGGCTCGGCCGGCGGCACACGGCTGGCAGCACGGCCTGAGCCGGCAGCGCTTTCTTAGGCGCTGGGGGCGCGGCGGCGGCTCCGCATCCCGCCCGGCCTGCTCACCTAGCAGCTCATCCGCCCGCAGCACCGCAGCCGGAACCGCCGCCGCTGCCCGCGACAACCGCCCAGCCGCGCAGCCCGCCGGGAAGCCTAGGCCCGCCCTCTCTGCTCAAAACTACAGCTCCCAAAGGGCCCTGCGGCGTGGCGTCTCCGACGACCCGTAGCGGTCTCGCGCAGAGCATGTCGGGACTTCCGGCCCGGCTCTGGCGTGACCCACAGCAGCAGGTGTAATAACTTAGATTCCTGCCCGCCCGCAAAATGCTCACTTGCTCCTGAATCCTCCAGATCTCGGGCCCAGACTGCTCTCAGCACTATTCACGTGAGCAAGGGCTGCAAGCCTGCACTCCCAAGTGAAGATAAAGCAACGCCTGTCCACCTTGGGTCCCTCTTATCCACCCCTGCGCAGTATGCTTAACGCCCTCCTTGTCACTGGTGCCTTGGAACACAGATAAAACATTCCACACAACTAGCCTGGGTCACGGGACCAATTTCAGACACAGGGACTTCAGGGTCAGCAGTATCTGCATCTTTATGTACACTACAGGGTGGGCTGGGCAGAGTGCCTGGTCCCAGGGACACGCCACTTTTAACACTTTACAAAACCCAAAGGGAGTAAGGGGCAAGTGCAAGTCCAGGAAATGAGGCCAAAGTCACGCAGAGAGGTCGCTGTTATCAAAACGCTCCTGGTCATACACTTCAGCCACCACCTTTCGACCACCAAACCAACGCCCATTGAGGGCCTGGATGGCCTTGTGAGTCTCTGAGGCCATGGAAAATTCCACAAAAATCTTGACGATGATTTCTGCATCTTCCTCCTCGCCCTGTTTTTCTTGGTAGATAATGACCCGGTTCACAGCACCAAATTTGCCACACTCCTCTGTCACCTCTCCCTCCAGGTCATCATCGATGTCCTTGGGGTCCACCATGTTTCGGAGAACCATCACTGTAGACTGTGGGAAAGACAATTGAATGCTGTGACTGTACGAAAGACAACTGAATGATGTGACCCCTCTATCAACCACTACATCGCAGCCACACCACCCTAAAGCGGCTGTGGCACTAGCCCACCTACCCACCTCCTGTTTTCTGAGTAGCTTTTGCATGACCATGTGGCGAGCACTGCTGCCGGAGATGCTCATGTGCTCCTGCTCACTCAGCATCTCTGGCCGCTCTGACTCAGGAAACAGCTCCTCCTCTTCCTTCTCCTTCTTGGGCTCCAACAGACCCAACGTTGGTGGACTGGCTAAGATGGGGTTCACCACTCCCACAGAGGGGATGGTAACGGGAATAGGAGGGCGGGCTGGTGTCACACCTGCAGCAAAACCAAGTTTAATTAATAGCCACACATACGCTCTCCTCCTTGGGAAGGAGAGATGGTTGGCTACAGCCAGCCTGCCCTGGGTTCAAGAGGTTACACTGAAGTAACCCTAGAGGAGAGGGGAAAGGAATGGTGGAGAACCTGATTCACTCAGACTCACCTGTGATGACTCCAGGGGCCTGGGCAGCCATGACAGCCTGGGGTAGGGCCCCTAAGGGCTGGGCCAGTGTCAGTGCTGGGGACACTAGTCCTGGTGTGGCTAAAGTACCCAGCACTGCTGCTCCAGCCACTGCTTCCTGCAACCAAAAGGCAACCATAGTCAGTTTCTAATCTGTTTTCATAGTTTTTAGTTTCCACCCAAAACCATCTAAAGAGCCAGTTCCCAAAGGCTTAGTGGGTCTGTCCACCCACTGTCAACCACACATCACTGTGCCAGCTCTCACCTGAGCTGTAATCTTGGCTGTGGCTGCAGCTGCGGCCACAGCAGCAGCAGGCGGGAGACCTCCAGGCGTGGCAGGTGTTAGCAGGGGCATGGGGGGTGTGACGGCCTTGCCCACCCTCAAGTACTGGCCACCCAGATCAAAGAGGTTCATGGAGGACACAGCATCCTGGGACGACTGGGCCTTCTCATATTCTGCAGGGCAGGATGAGCAGTGAGAAAAGCCAGCCCCAGTAAGAGGTGGGCTCCCTCTTCTTCTTGGCCCTTCCCAAACTCACCAATAAAACCATAGCCCTTGTGTTTGCCGGTTGTGGGGTCCCGGGCCAGCGTACAAGACTTGATCTTGCCAAAGGCTTCAAACACACTCTTGATGTCGTCATCAGACAGGTCCTGATGTACAGAGGCCACGTATATCCGGTTGAAAGCCCTAGCCTCCTCAGCCAGCTGGTCTATGATGGGTTGGGCTTGTCCGATGTTACTGGGTCTTCCCACCTGAAGAAGGTCAAGAACAAACATCAGCCTAGGCCTGTGCTGACTGCTTCTATGTATGTAACTTCACAAAGCATTCAATTACTCTAGACCCAAGACCAAACTTTTTTGTCCTTACCTTGATGTTCCTGCCCCCAAGCATCACAGAGTTCATCTGCTCCAAAGCCAGCTGTGCAGCTTCTGGGACCTCGTACTCCACGAAGGCAAAGCCCTAAATACAGGAAGGTGTTATAAGGCAAGGAAAGCAGAGAGAAGGGCAAGCTTGGGCAACCGGGTAGCTCTCTGATCTGCTTACCTTATGCTTCATGGTGACGGAGTCCCAGGACATATCAATGCTCTTGATGGGGCCAAAGGGAGCAAAGGCCTGGCGAATAGTGTCTTCTCCCAGCTCATAGTAGATGGAACCCACATAGACCCGGCACATGATAGCCAGGGCCCGCTGCCGCTGAGCTGCCATCTGCAGCAGGACAGAAGGAGAGAGCCACTGGCTTGTCAGGAAGGTGGGAGACTCAGCAACCCTCTCCCATCCTGGCCCACCCGCCCAGCTCTGCTGTGGGAAGGACTCCCCACGCAGCAGTGAGGTGCAGGCTGGGCCCTTGCAGCCAGGGTTTAGGGGTCAACAGGACCCCACCCCAAGGAAGGCCAGGCCCAACAGCAGGAAATGGAAGTACCCAGCCCGCCCAGGTCCCAGACAGACTTTGGCAGCAGAGCTGACAGGTGGTCAGAAGGCAAGGCTGAATGACCTATAATTCAGTCCACTTCTGTAGTCTGGAGGCTAGGTACCTGGGCTGGGCTGGGAGATCCTCCCACTAGCCCAGTCAAGTATTGGGACAGAAGAGGGAAGGAGGAGCTGTCCAAGCCAGACACACCTACTGGCATGGAGGCCAGAAGAGAGGGTGGCAGAAGACAGGGCAGCCATTGCCCAGAAGAGATCCCAGGGAAGGAATTTGGGAGCCCAGAAAGGGGCTCTCTGGAGAGAACAAGGAGCAAGTGCTCATGCAGGGAGACAGGTGAGGACTCAAGTGTGCTCTATACTTCCCCAACACCTCCCACAAAAAAGAGCTGCTGGGAGCACATGACTGTAGCCACAAGAGCTGGCCCAGGTAAGAGCATCACAAGGCAGCAGAGAACCCAATGAAGAAGCCTCAGGGATCCTTAGGGCTGGGAAGTTGGCAGGACTAGCAGTGAGCTGGGCCACTGTAACGAGGGACCACCCATGCCCTGGGAAAGGCTCCTTCCAACACTCATAGATATGCCAGGCAAGGGGTTCTAGAGCCACAAATAATGGGCCACAGGTATGGCCCCATGGGCCAGGGCCTTCCTTCTTAACACAAACAAGGGCTCCTCTCACCCTAACAAAGGTCCCAGTGGCAAGAGACCAATTTACTTCTTCAGACATTAGCAGGCCTAGTGCAGCCCAGTCTCCCTAAGAGAGAGGACTAAAAGGTCCACCAACACAACTCATCCAGGTAGGGCCTATCTTTCCTCACATTAGGAGCTCCCTGAATTTGGGACCATTCCCTCAAACTGGCTGCTAACAAGCCTCAGGCTACTGTCCAGATGAAGGGTCCCAATGGTAGAGCCACCCCTTCTCTAAGCCCCACACAGACCTGAAGCCACATCTGTCCTTCAGGTTATAGTTTGACAAGAGAGTGCCAAGTCTCCCCTTCAAGGTGAGGCTACCCAACTACAGGTCTCTCTGACCATATCTCCCAGGACTCCACAGAGGGTCAACAGCTCCCTTTCAGACATGCTTTCCAGAGTAGACAGAGTATGTCTCAAATGTAAGGGGAACTCATCCAGGGGTGGCCCTCCAAGTGGACACCCCAGAGAAAGGGCCATGTCTTTCCCACAGGATCTCCCCAGGATTGGGCCTGGTCACTTCAACTTGCCTCTGGGCAAGGAAGAGCCATCTCCTTCCCAGACTCCTCTGCTTAATGCATGGTCATGTGACCTCTACCCCTTGCTGAGAGCTAGGTCTATGACCCAAGTTATCATTTGCCCTTCCCTCTCTTGCTCACTCAGGCCCCCATCCCCCATCCCATCCATCCATCCTCCCTCCAGAGCATGATGGGGCCACAGTTAGGACCCCTCTCTTATCAAGGAGCTTGACCCCAACCCAAGAGCCCGGGCAGCCTGGAGACTGTCGGAGCTGGAGGCCCACAGGTACATCCCCGACATGGGGTGGCAAGGCACAGATGAGCCTGGTATTGGCAGCTACCCTCCCTGGCTGGCTGCCGCGGCTGCCCTCCGCAGTTACCTGGCCGGTTAGTTTTAAGGTGGGCCCTCAGAGCAGATGGTGGCCTCCCCAGGGGCGGTCCCGGGGTGAGTGCCCACACCACTGGCCCCACCATGCCTGGCGCTCTGCTGTGCTCGTCCAGAGCTGGCGGGCAGGGCCGGCCAGGGGAGCAAGGTCCCCAGCAGTGGGCTGCACTGCCCCCCACTAGCCCTGACTAAGGACATGAGCCCCAGAAGAAGTGAGCATTTCTATTGACCGATTGCAAAGGTGAGAGAGGATCTCCAAAGCCCATTGTCACTGCTGCCATCTGAAAGACAGTAAAGACAGAGTTCAGTCTGTTGGAGCCGAGCAGTCTCCCGCTCTTGTCAACACCTCACGCAGACAGCAGCAAGGCGCGGAGTCCCCGCCCTGCCAGGGAGGCCCGCCTGCCTTCCCACACTGCTGGCCACTCTGGCTGGTCACTGGCACCTGCCCAGGGGGGCTTCAGAGCCCCAGGTGCCCCGCCCCACAGCCTTTGCAGCAGGACCGGCGAGGGCAGAAGGAAGGGAGGTAGGAGAGGGATGGACAGAGCACAGTGAACAGCCAGTATGAATGTCTGAGGGTTGGACCTGGGGTTGGGAAGGCTCAAGGCCCAGGAACCTGTCAGCTTTATATATGCTTCTTCCCATAGATATCACAGCCTCCAGCTTAGAGCAGGGCCCGGTGGAGCACACCCCTAGACTGCCCCTTCAATCGAGGACCCCAGGGATAAAGGCCTGACCATAGGGGCAGGGAGGATCGCAATCTACATGCTGCCATCATGGCTGTACACAGCCTGGGTGACAAGGGTGTGGTAAGACCCAGAGGCACTAGTGGGAAGACCAAGAAGGAGAACTGGGCAGAGCTACAGAGAAGGAGTGGGAAGGGGGTGGAGAAGGGGTCTTATCAAGCAACCAGAGGAAAGGCCAGGCCAATCATGCCTCAGAGAGGACCCTGGTGGTCCAGAGAATGAATCTTGAGAGTCTGAGAATCATAACACCTTCTGGGGGCAGTCGGCCACAAGCACAGGAGGAGGCAGAGAAGAGGAGGAGATGGTGGAGGTAGTGGGGAGGGGCAGTGGAGGCTTCCTGGCCCAGGCTGGGCAGAAGGGCCTCCAGCAGAGCCAGCCCCAAGACAGTGGTTGTGGTGTGCAGGAGGGTGGTAGGGCTCACCTGCAGGTTGGTGAGCTGCTGCTGCTGGTGCGCGATGGTCTGTTTCACCAGCACACTCTTGATGCTCTGCTCCATTGCATATTTCTTGGCCTGCAAGAGATGGCAGTGAGGAGCACTGGGGGGCCCCGCCTGCAGGGGGATGGCCTGCCTTTCCAACTCTGGTTAAGCAGTTATACCCAGGAGATTCACTCTCACCTTCTGGAGGGCCTCCTGCTGCTCGGGCGTCAGGGGAGGCAGCCCCAGCTTGGTACCTGTGCTTTGCCCATTTTCCATCTTGATGGATTCTGTGCCCTGTAGTAGGAAACAGTCAGGAGAGTTGTTTAGCAGCAAACTCAGCATTTCTCATGTAGTCCCAGAAACCCCACAGGTTTCCTAGACTCTTAAACCAAAGCAAAAGATAAGCCCCAATACAATTCCTCCTGCCTGGTTAGAATACAGCCTTCCCTTCAGACATTGCTATACCCACTCTGGCCTTTGTCAGACATGACTAATGGATGGGACACATTAAACCAGGCAGGTACCCTGTAGGGCAACATGGCCTTTTCATGCAAAACAGGAGAGCAGTCTGCCTGCCTTTGTTGACAATATGATCCCAGAGTCTTGTACAACAGCCAACCTTTATTGTCCTCCAGAACCCAGAAAACAGAACCAGGACCAAAGACTCATTACTCATAGGCTACCAGGCACTCTAGCCTCTTAATTTCCTCAACAGGCCTTGACAGGGCCTCAGGCCACCCCAGAACAAGTAAGGCAAGGGAACTTCCCTCCAACAATGCCCATTTCAGGCCTGAAGACATTCTTTCAAAACATACTTCCCAGAGGGTGGGTGTTACTCCTCAGTTCATGAGCCCTAAGAGGGGCTGCAGCCTACTTCCATTAACTAAGCAGCACCCTAACCAAATGTATGCAGAACAGGCAGTGCTGGCCAGGGGGAGAGCTTGACACTTGAGCACTACTAGAATTCTGTTTAAGTTCCTATCGAGGCCATTTACATGGTATTTGCAGGAGAGGAACACAATCATGTAAACAGGGAAAGCACAATGTCAGAGCCAGCAGACCCTGGAGTAATGGACAGAGCCAGCCTATGTAAACACTAGTTCAAAATACCTCTGGTTACTCTTGTAGGCTTCAAGACACAACCTTTGAGAGCAACAGCAGAGAAAGGAAGGCCCTCAACACAGGAGTAACAGCCAAGCACTAAAACACAAAGAACACAGGACAGGTCCGACTGACTCAAATGCCATGGACCCCATCATGGATGCCAGAGTGCTGAGTTTCTGTTCAAGGGTCAAAAGGTAGGACGCTTATAAGGCCCCTCTAGGGCAGTCTCAAGAAAACCCTAAAGTCCCAATATCCTAAAGTCCCTCAAGAACTGCCAATGGATGGGACCAAGGCTGCAGTCTGGCTCATATTACATCTGTCCTCTGCCCTCTCAGCTGGCCCCAAGCCTATAAGACTGTGACACTAGAGTAGGCTGTCACCATGGAAATCAATGCCAGTTCTTCTCAGCCCCCTAGAAACTTTTCAATCTCTTCTTTGTCTTGGCAAACAAAAGGCCCTTCTCCCACCAACCAACAGCACACTGGCCGGCCAGTCAGGACAGAGCTTCAGCTCCCACAACTTCCCAAGATCCACCGATGCATACCAATATCTGTCTGCACCCCCTCCACCCACCCACCTACTCACCCATACCCACACCAGTGCCTGGAGGGCCTAGCCAGAGGCCACCACAGTATCTTGTTGAAACCGGGGACTCTTGTGGAGGCGGGAATAAAGAATCTATCACCTAGCAACAACAGAGCTCAGCTTCACATCCCAGAAGATTTACTCCCATGGGCCAGTAACTAGAGAACAAAATCCATCCGTACCCACCCATAACTCCAGAGAAGCAGAGAAGCTTTGGGGGGGGGTGCTTAACACACTTGTGCTTTTGACTTACATGTTATTTTGCTATTTTACTTACATGAAAACAAAGAGCTAAAATGGAAATCCCTATTTCTAGCTCTAGACACAACACTGCCATTCTGAAACAGAGGGCCCATCCTTTTGCACAATGCTAATGGCTCAGAGCCAGCACCACTGAGGGCTGACTGTCCCTATGCCCATCACCCCATCTCCTCCCCCTGCTTCCTGGCTAGCCAACTGTCCAGCCCTGCCAGGCTTAGGCTAGATGGACTCTCACGGAAAAGAAATCAAACAGAAGCAAGCTGAGGAGCGGGCAGAGCTAAGACCCAAGATTTCCCTACCCAAATCTCCAACTTGGCTCAATCAGGTCTCTCTAGGTCCAGAAATGCACTGGCTGGCAGGCAGGCAGGCAGGCGAGGGAAAATCATGCTTAAGGTTAATACCTGTGGAGGTTTCCATTTGTCTCCTGCTGCCACCACTGCCGCCGCTGCCGCTGCTGCCGCTGCTGCTGCTGGCTCCGACCCTCCTCCTTGTTGGCCATTGACCTGCTGCAGGCAGGAAGGAAATACAGTCATACAACCTATCACCCAGACCCTCTCCTCTTCCAAAGTTGATGGCTGCCTTCCCATCTAGAATAAGGGAAGCTGGGCAAGGGCTTAAGAAGGTCCACTGAGTATTTAGTCCCAGAATCACTCCCACCTTGTATTGCCCTTATACCCTCTAGCCTGCCAGTACAGACAAAGCTTCCCATGGAACCGACAGAAAGCAGAGCAGCAGCTGGGCCAGGCCCAAGTCCACAGTCTCCCAGCAAGAGACAAGAAAAGCACAGAAGCAAGCCGTGTTCTAGCCCACGGCCAAAGAAAGCCACCCTTTTCGGCTGACAGCTTGATCTAGATTAGATGATCAGCTGGCTGTGTCCTCCCATCTTTCCCAAGGAAGCAGGAACACTGTTTCCATCACTTGGGCTAGGCCTCCCTCATAGCTGAACATTTATTCCAGTAGTTCCATGAGCTCTGGGCAAACCCAGGCCTCCCTCACCCAGCAGACAGTGAAAATCTGTCCTAGGATGGCAGCTGAGAGCTTGGCTCTCACCATCCGAAGGGACACAGAGTCCCTTGTCCAAAGGCAGCCCTCAGGAGATAGAGCTCTTATCGGCCTGTGGTGTGGTCCCTGCCACCCCATAGACCTCAGGTAGAGGTAGGCAACATGCTAAGGCGTGGGATGATGTGATGGAGGCCCTAAAAACCCGCAAGACTACAGTAACAGAAGAATGTCCTTACCCTACCATCAGCTAAAGTACATGATCCACGAGCATCAAAAGACAGAGAGAGACAGTTGTGTCCATTCTTAGAAACAAAGCTAGAGGCTGGCAATTTGGACAAAGTCTGTCAGGTTATCAGACTACTGAAGGAGAGATTGGCAGCACAATGTAACGCACTGCGAAGACCTCGTGATGGAACTGGAAACTGGCTGACACAGCCTATACCCGGAGCTCTTCCTGGAGCTACCAACCTGGGTGTCCACTACTGTCTGTCTTTGCTCCACTGTGACTCAGAAGTGATATCCCAGAGCAAACTAGAGGAGTGGTGACTCCTGTGGCACAGGCATCCACACAACAGAGGCTGCTTCTCAACACTCACAGTGAAAGTGTGCCTCAAGCACCAGTCAGACACCAGTGAGAATGTTGACCCTGGGGCACACGCATAACTTTCTGCCTCTCCAAATGAGTAGCCACCCAGGGACAGGAAGAGTGCTGAAAGCAACAGACAATACATCAGCACAGTTCCAGAGAAAGCTCACCTGTAGACACTAAATAGGACAAACCACCCAATTTAGCCCATTTACCTCAGTAGAGAGTTCTCCAATATAGAGTCTAAAATTCTGTTCTAACCAGTTACTGGGAAAGCCTAGAGCAAACTATCACAGCTGGTCACTAATATGTATCTCAGCAGTGGTACGCAAGAGAGGGGAAGATCCCTTGAGGGATTTATTTGCTACTAAGTGTCTCAGGTGCGAAAGCCAAGCTCTGCCCTTCACCAGTTCAGAATAAAAGAGTTATTTCCATTACAAACATATTCAATAACCTGAGCAAATCACCTAAAATCTAGTCCTGAAGCTCTTCTTATGCAGGGGCATGGCCTATCTCTCAGGCAGCAGTGAAGATTTACGGAATCAATTTCCATGAAGTCCCTTAAGTCTCTGCATATGGAAAATAAGCCGCAGGTTCTAGCAACATTAGTACCATTGAGAGCGATGCCAGACCCGAGAACAGGACTGGCTGAAGGCCGCTGTCTTCCATCTGTCCAGGCCCCTTCCCGGGATGTAGTGCTACATCCTGGGTAGCCAGGCTGAGCACTGTGGATGCAGCAAAACAAGAGAGAGAGACAATTCTCAGGGCCTCATGGTCAAATGCTGGCAAAGACTATTCCAGCTGCTTCAGGGGTGAGACTTACTGCTCAGGACCATCTCGATAATGACACTACCTGTCTGGCAACGGGCTGACCTTTCAATCTGCACGAACACGGGAGAATACCCAGAAATGAAGCATCTGCTCTCCTCCAGTGCTGTTCAAAGTATTTTATACTCTGCCCTCCCCCTTTCTTCTGTCTTCCGACAGCCACTTAAGGGTAGTCATCAAGTCCTCAACTCTCGGCTTGTCTTTACGCAAAGCCATTCCCACCAGTAGCTTCAAGAAGAGGAGCATGATTTAAAAAAAGAAAAAAAAAGGGTAGCCCAGATGTGAGTGATACATACTAGACCTATCCATCACAAAAGCAAGTGCCCCTCTCCCGGTATATAGGTGCAGTAGTTCCCAGCTAAGGAATGACAGCCAGTACACACTACTTGACCCTACCGTAAATCTGGCCTCCAGGAACCTGCTTAAGTGGCCTCAGACCTTGCCTCATCCCTCGGGAGGACGGTAGCGGCTAATAAAAGACTGGGTTGCAGTGGGGTTAGGTCCAAGAGATAAGTAGTTCCTAAAGTAAGTGGAGAGTTAGACTTGTGGTAGTCATTCCCGGAACATTCCTGACTGACCGGGGAAAACGCTGAGCGGGGCAGAACGAAGTTCAGCCCTTGGAGCGTCCAGCACAAGACAAGGGGTTAGTAAAGTCATCTTATGATGCCCACCAGACCAGCGACCGAGGCCGGCACCGACTGTCGGGTTCTCCACAGAGCCAGGGACAGAATGACTGAAAGGTGTGTGTGTGTGGAGGGGGGAGGGCATGTTCTTCCCCTCCTGCATGGTAACAGAGTGGGAAACCCTCTTCTCTGTGCACCATGGCGGAGAGCAAATGCCAATGGGCCCGCCCTTTCCGCGCCCCCAACGCGTGGCGCAGGTCTGAAAAGCAGGCGCCAGGGCTCCCGAACGCCACCGTACGCATAGACAGCAGTCGCCCAGCCTCAGCAAAGAGAAGACCCCCCCGCGGGGGATCGAGCTGGGCAGCCCGCGGCCGGCCCACCCCGCCCAGCTGCCGGAAACTGGAATCCTCGAGCCGGAAGCTGCAGTCAAGCCACAGCCGCGGCCACGGCCGCGCGCTCCCGCTCCGCCTCCGCCCCGCGTGCCAGGGACCACAGGGAAGTCCGTATGAGACCCGATCGGGCCGCTGCGCACCCAGGGGCCCCTCCGCACCCTGTCCCAGCTTACGACTCACTCCTACCAGCTAGCGGCCGCGAGGGACTCACTTACGAGAGCTATAGTCGCCGTCGCCATCTTGCGTCCGTCGCGGCCGCCGCGCGCGCCACAAGCATCAGCTCCCTCCGCAGTCTCGCGCGATCTGGGCGTCGGACGCGGAAATCTCGCGATACACGACCTAGCTACGTAAGCGAAGATCGGAACGCACTTCCGGGGCGGAGCAGGCAGTTAATGTACCGGACGAGGACGGGCCGGCCGGAGTTCTGGAGTAGAGACCCGAAGAGCTCTGCCCTTTTCGGAGGTCAACATTTTTGAATCAGTTCCGTCTGCCTATCTTACCAGCACCCTATTTCAGTTGAGTCCACACGCTGAAAGCGGGAAAGAGACCGATTCCTCTTGACTCCGTTCGTAGACAGCTGAGACAGAAGACAATAAGACTGAGGCCTCGTCGTTGCATTGTCTAAAGTCAGGAGTCCTCATTTATTCTGAAATATGATCTCTTTCCTAGTGAGAGAATAGCCTTTTAGAGTGATTGACATGCAGATGACCCCAAAAGATGGTTCCCCAGCCAGTCCTGTGGTTACAGTCAAGTGGACATAAACGTGCACGTTAGTCCCCAAGTCCTGAGCTATGTGTAAATCTGTGTGTTCATCTGTGCTGTGTGAGGACCTGTCCTGACTTTTGGCCTTGAGCGGCACTTAGTATCGAGACCCTAAGACTGCCTGCAAGACACCAACCACATCTGTAAACTCAAGCACCTTCAAACCACACCGGATAGCCATTCTGTTTTCCCCGCCTGAGTTTTTCAGAATTTAATATAGAGATGTTTAGCAAAATAACGCAGAATATTTTCCTCCTCTTTAAACACGAGAGAGAGCTCTATTGAAAGCAAAGCCTAAGTGAGCAGAGAAGTGAGATACTGGGGAACCAGGGGAGGGCCTTAGCCGACTGATTTGTGATGCTTGTGTCTTGAATTCTCTGGAAAAGTGCAGATAGAAAAAAAAAGTAGGTGCCTCCAGACTTATATCCATCCCTACTACAGGATGCTAAGCATTCTGGCTCTGCCAACAGTGGCTGGAAATTAGCTCCACCCTGGGAAAGAAGCACTGAGATCCAGCTTAGTATCTCAATCTTAAGCACAAGTGGCCAGCCAGAATCACCAAGCACAAGAGCATGAGGAGATACGATACAGAAGAAACCAAGGCAACAAAGGAAATGGAAGGACAAGAGTAGAAAATGAGAAAGCAATATCAATGATACCCAAACATGTTGTATCCCCAAAACAAGAAAATAAAGACCATGAACTTAGATTTCTTCCCAATTTAAAAAAAAAATGAAAATGAAAATGGCCAGGTACTGGTGGTGTACTCTTTTAATCCCAGCACTTAGTAGGCAGAGGCAGATCTCTGAGTTTGAGACCAGCCTTGTCTACATAGTTCAAGCCAGCCAGGGCTACACAGAGAGACTCTTGTCTCAAAAAAAGCCAACTCCACCCAACAAAAAAATCTGCAAATGAGTGATTCAATAGGTTGAAAAATAAAGTTGAGCTGGGTGTGGTGGCATATACCTTTGATCCCAGCATTTCAGAGGCAGGGGCAAGAAGGATCTCTGTGAACTGGAGGTCAGCCTGGTCTACCTTTCCAAGTAGTTCCAAGCAACTTCCAAGACAGCCAGAACTACATAGAGAGATCCTGTCTTAAAACACAAAACAAAAAACCCATAAAGTTTAAAGTTCCAAGAAAAACTATGATCACATTGGTCAATATTCAAGATTTAGAATAAGATGGGCTCATTAGAGCCTCTGAAACACACACACACACACACACACACACACACATACACGGAGGATGTTGAGTGGGCTGGGTCTCACCACCACCACCAGGGGGAACCCCAGGCACCACCGTCTGATAGTGATGAACCTTGCTTTTCGGAAAAATCTTTGGCAAGCTGATATTTAAAACTCTTTGAAATGTTGAATCTGTCTTCTCTAGAAGAACTAACCAGAGATCAGACTGCATGGTGACAGTATTTGGCTGCTTTAGGTATCCTGTGAGTTAAGAGTGAAGCCTCAATTACTTTTTAGGAAATACCGCTTTTGAGTGCCTGTTCCAATCATGGGCAAGGCGAATCTCTGTGAGTTGGAGGCCCTCCTGGTCTACCTTTCCACTTAATTCCAAGCAAATTCCAAGACAGTCATGACTACATAGAGAGATCCTGTCTTAGAAAAACAAAACATGGGGACTGGAGAGATGGCTCAGAGGTTAGGAGCACTGGCTGTTCTTCCAGAGGTCCTGAGTTCAATTCCCAGCAACTACATGGTGGGTCATAACCATCTATAATGAGATTTGGTGCCCTCTTCTGGTCTGCAGGTGTACATGCAGACAGAACACTATATGCTTTAGAGAAATCAAAAGAGAAGAAGACTCCTTTTGGGACCCCTTTTCACCTCCTGGGTTGCCTCATCCAGCCCTGTTATGAGAGTTCATGACTCATTGTCATATCTAGTTATGCTGTGTTGGGCAGATATCCCTGGGAGGCCTGCTCTTTTCTAAAGGAAAACACGAGAGTGGATGTGGTTGGGGAAGGGAAGCTGGGAGGGGTGGAAGAGGAAACTGTGATTGGGATGTATTGAAAGCAAAACAAAATTAAATTAAAAAAGAAAAGAAAAAAGCCTTCACTCTGCCCTTGAGCCCTCTCACGAGCATGTCTTTACCCATAATCACCTGATAAATAAATGTAAAACCATAGAAAATACAAACCAACATCTCTAATTTATCCAGGAAATAGGAGAGAAATCAATAAACAATTCAAGAAAATGTCATTTTTCTTTTTTTTTCTTCGTCTTTTTTTACTGTGGCAGGTCACTGATAATTTCCAAAACACTAGGCAAAGAAAAGATGAGGAGAAACAGAAGAGCTCTTACACAAAAGGTCAGAATTCAGAAGCTTGGCAATTCCTGGAACTAGAAGAATGTAACATGACACCCTTAAGTCCTGAGGAGAGAGGGTTTTCAGCTAAACAAACTCTACCTCGGCACATTTTCAAACGTCTAAGATTCAAGTAAGGATAAACAGGCAAAGATTCCATAAGTTCCCATCCATTCTTCTCTGGAAATCTGAAGGAAGCACCTTTTCAAGTGGAGTAAATGAAAAGGAATGCACGGGACCCCAAGAGAAGAGAGAGGCGCCAGACTGATCCTGGTGCAGGGCAACCTACACCATCTAAACCACAATACAGGAACAAGCGGCAGGCTCACTCGGTGGAGATCCAGGTCAGTCGTGCTTGGTCCTAAATATTGAGAGGAGCCTGAAGATGAATTAATGGCAAACACATACCAGAAAGTAAGGAGCAGAGCTGGGCAGGGGCTCAGCAGTTAGGGGGCTTTGCCACCAAGCCTGATAATCTGAATTCAATCCCTTGAGTCCACATGGTGGGGAAAAAAAAAGACCCTAACTCCAATAGGTTGTCTGACCTCATGAGCTATGGCACATACTACACACACACACACACACACACACACACACACACACACACACACACCATTTAAGAGAACTGAAAAGGAAAATTATTAACTTCAAAGAAAACAAAAAATTGTGCAATAGGGAAAATATAATGTAGGACATGTTGTTCTCTGCTAAAACCTACGCTGATGGAACTGTAATACTCATCAGTGATGCCCAGCAAACTGGGATGATGCTGGGGCAGGTGACTAGCCCTAAAGACTGCCATGTGGGGGGCACCATGTAAAACCAGTAAAAAGGACTAGAAGCATGCTTGTGGCTGGGCACGGTGGCACATGCCTTTAATTCCAGCATTATGTGAAGTTGAAGCAAGCTTGGTCTATAGAGTGAGCTTCTGGCTATGATGGCTGTTCCTGGTTGCCAATTTGACTACATCTGGAATGAACTCCAATCCAGAAAAGGAGGGCACACCTGTGATCCAGATCTTAAGGTTGGAAGACACAGGCTTCCGATGGGATCTTGACATGAAGTCAAGATCCATAGTGCATGTCTTTGATCCCAGTTAACTGAGGCAAGCAGATCTCTAGAGTTCCAGGCTAGCCTGGGACAAAGTGAGGCCAGCACATCTGCTAGAGCCTACTTCTTCAGGATTCTAGCTTAGACCAAAGACCAGCTGAAACTAGTAGCCTTGTGGGTCTGAGCAACTACTAGATTTTTGGATTTCCCATTTACAGCTGACCATTGTTGGGTTAGTTGGACTATAGACAGTAAGTCATTACAATACATTCCCTTCCTATATAGAGACATTCCATAAGTTCTGTGACTCTAGAGAACCCTGACGAATACACAGGTTGGGGCTAAGAGATTTGAATTTGTGTAAAATCACGGTAGAAGAAGGCATTTATTATTCACTATTGATCCTGCCTGGCAAGTCAATTTTCAAAACAATATGCTTGCAGTAAGACACAATGGCTCACACCTTTAATCATAGCACCAGCCTACTCTGGATACTGAATTCCAGGCAAGCAGAGCTGAATAGCAAGACTGTATCTCTAAAGATAAGCTGAACAGCCAGATGGTGGTGCATGCCTTTAATCCCAGCACTTGGGAGGTAGAGGCAGGCAGATGTTGAATTCAAAGTCAGCCTTGTCTACAGAGTGAATTCCAGGACAATCAGGGTTACACAGGGAAACCCTATCATAAAAAAATCAAAACCAAACCAAACCCAAAAAGATGCTAAAGTACAACATTGATGCTTTCAAGTTCTGTTTAATTACCTTTACAATCTGTTGTGGATGTTAAAAAATAAAATATGTCAGACCATGCATAATCAGAGTTCATTTAATTTATTAGATGTCCCATGACAAATTTGTTTTAATTTTGGTTTTGGTTTTGGTTAAGATGGCATGGTAGGTAACACAGCAACAACACCCACCACCCATGTCCATTCTCCAAGCACCAAAACCCAGGATGATTAGCCGTGATAGCAGAAGGTACTGTGCAAGTGTGGTTAATCTACAGACCCTGAGAAGGAGATCATCCTAGGTTATCCAGATGGGTCCAACCTACTCACAAAAGGTCCCAACACTTCCTAGCAGTAGAAAACCAGACAGCTGGTCCATGACAAAGATTCAACTTGACACTGCTGGTCTTGAAGTGGGAGGAAGGAGAGCTAAGAAAAGTTGGTGGCCACTAGAAGCTGAGAAGGGCTCTTAGTTGGTAGCTGTTAAGAAAATAGGAATTTCCACCTTACCATTGCAGGGAAGTGAATTCTGCCAATAGTTTGAAGGAGTAGGAGGTGAACCCCAACTTCCAAAAAGGAACTTAGCCTGGGTATTAATCTAGTGAGAGCCCGTATCAAACTTTTGATGTGTGTATGTGTGTGTGTGTGTGTGTGTGTGTGTGTGTGTGTGTGTGTTGTCTCAAACCACTGCATTTAAGACGTGTTAACAGCAACAATGTGGAACTAGTGAGCTTTCCTGGTTTCACACATGAAGTGTTTAAAAAGGAGCTTGAGTGCATTAAATTTATACATACATTTAAAAACGTTTAAAACTTTAAATCTGAAGTTGGAAGAGGGGCAGTTCAAGAACCAAGAAGTCAGGGTGGTCCTGAGGGGAAGAATTTACCAGGACTTTGAAACCAGTAAGAATGAGAGACAAGTTGGGTTGGGGAGAAAGAGGGAGCCAGGAACCCACATCCTCAGACTCAAACACACAACTTCCCCAGGGAGGAGATGCAGAGGATGCCTGACCTCTGAGCCCCTGGGCCAGAGGGATGATGAATAGAAAGATCGTGCCCAAGGGCTTTGGGGAGGACACAGGTCCTGGTCTCAAGAGTAAGGAAGGTCAGAGAGAGGGCTCAAGGCATGTCTGCAAGGGGTGGGGACTGGTCTGAGCAGGACCACAGAGTTTCCTGGCCATGGGTCCAACTCCAAGTTCTCTAGTCTATGGTTCTCCAATCAGGTCAGGTCTGGTCGTTCTGATGCCCAGCACTGTGTTTGACACCTGAAGGGGCTCTATTACTTTTGAGTTCAGGCTCCTTCCCTAGGTTTCTATGCCACCTGAAGGCATGGCTGTTGCCCAGTACCAGATAGAGTGGTTCCCCTAACTGACCTGTAACCACTCCCATCCAGGCTCAGGGTCCCATCACCACCCGAGGGTCCCACACTGCTGCAGAAAGCTGGGGGGTGGATGTCTTCACCAGCTGGGCCTGTGTTCAGTTCCAGGGAACACATGCAGAAGGCAGCTTTGAGCAGTGTGGGGCTCTTTGCCAAGTGGATAACCCTGAGTCCTGGCATCTCTGCTGGGCAGTCAGGACTGGGAAGGTCACGCTTGTGTCCCACGGTACTTGAGAAAAGTGGCCTCCAGAAAGGCTGCTAGCTTTGTCCGGTCATCCTGCAGTGGATGGGTGGGGAAGCATGGTAGTACTGGGCAGCTAGGCAGACCCTGCACCTTTCCACACCTGAGGCACACCCGCCCACCTCGTGCAGGAAGCCATAATGCACTAGTTCAGCGGCGAGGTCCTGGGCACTGTCGGCTGAAGAGAGAACACAGGACAAATGAGTTGTGGCACTAGCCAGTGCCTGAGCCCCAACCCACCACCTGAGCCCCTACCAGCCTACTTGGGAGCAGATCATAGGTCAGCTGCCGATGTAGACGGTCCTCAAGCACCAAAAGGAGCGTAAGCTGTGGACGGGAGGGCGTGGTCAGGGCGGTGCTAGAGTTGATTGGTCCCCATCTTCCCTAGTCCCACACAGGGCCCTTGCTCACGTGCCACCGAGCCTTGTCCTCGCTTCTTTCCAGGTTGCACTGCATCTGGACCACCTGAGTGCAGGGAAGATGTATTAGCCACAGAGTACTGTTTAACAAAGGAGCCCAGACAGATCAGCTGAGACCCAAAGATGGTAAACATCTCCAATGAAAGTCCGGAAAGCACATCTGACTGCATCAGCCCTGAGGTATTAGGGAAGGCTTCCAAGAACAGGCCTTCTGTTTGGGTACTGAATGATGAATCAATGCCAGAGAGACAGAGAGAGACAGAGAAAGAGAACCATGGAAAGCAAAGAAATGCTGTGTCCCGGGGTGTGACTGTACTAAAAAGCAAGATGCCACCAGGAGCAGGCCAGGAGACGGGGGTTTAGACCGATTTCCACTAGCTCTCTGGGCAGCTGGGATCCAGGACACTGAAGACTACAGGCATTTGAATTTAGGGTGTATTGAGGAACGAAGGAAGGAAGGTAGGAGGAGGGAGACCGGAGTGATAGCTCTGGGTCCAGATGGGAAACGGAGGTGGCCAAAGACTCTGGAAGAGATCATGCAACAGGATGGGGGAAGGACTGAGGCAAGAAGCCTCTGGGGAAATGGTTGTCTCCGTTCAGTTACAGCTTCCACAAAGGGGTCAGCTTGGATTTAGTCTCTGGCAGCCTGGGGGAGAACTGGGATGGGGAGAGACAGGGCCCCAGAGAAAGGCACCCATTCCCTGATTGTGGTCAACTCTGAGAGACAGCATAGTACAGCAGGAGTTGGGACTCACCTTCCTGGTCTCCGAGTCAAAGGGCTCTGGTGTTGGAGTTTTGGCCTTTTGGGCCTCCTCTGGGGGTGGGGCCAACACACGGGGAAGTCCCAAGGGCCGAGCAGCTGCAAAGTTCATCAGTGGATAGATCCCATTCCTGGAGATAGACGAGGGGGTGGGTAGGTAGGGGTTCAGGCCTCATACTGCTTTTTCTTCTGTCTCATGCCAACTCTCACCTGACATCCTCTAGGAATTTGTCCAGCTCTAAGAAGGAGACCTCTGAGTACCTAGAAGGAACAAGAGAGGCATCAGGCCAAAGCTTAGTCAAGCAGCTAAGAGGGGAGGACTCATTTGGTCACCACTCACCGCCACTGCATTGGGGGTCCATGGGGCTGGGGCATCTCAGCCAAGACTGCATGGAGGTCCATGGCCTTGGTCTTTTCCTCTACCACATTCTCAGGCATGAGGTCTGCGAACCACACAAATGCTCATGGAGGTGGGCCCAACCTAAGGGTCCTGCAAAGACTCTTCCAAAATCTGACCCCAGGATACTGGTCCACCCCAGCCCTTCTGCCCCTCACACTGGTGCTGGATGAAGCAGTGGGCCGCCAGCAGCTTCAGCGAGTGCACCTCAAAGAGCACTCGGTGGAAGAGGAGGTTGTGGGCTGAGGGTCGGTGGGCAGGGTCCCGGGCCAGGCAGGAGAGGATGAATTCCTAGGTTGTGAAGAAGAAAAGCAGGTGGTGGAAAAATCCTCACTCTAGAGGAGGTCCTTGAAGACCCTAGACCTCATCGGTCCAATCACCACACCCTCCCACCTCAGGGATGCTGGAGGAGCCTTCCCGTATGAATGAGCAGTGAAGGCATCCCATTAGCAGCTCAGGATCTGATTCTGTAAACTTGAGGACAGGAAGGCCTTGGGCTCCAAACACACATGCCCTACTTCCATTCACCCTTGTGGAATCCGTGAGTTCCTAGAAGAGTCTTCCTTTCAGATGCTAACACTGTCAGATGCTAACACTGTCAGATGTCCTGAGCAGGCTACCCCTCTAGCCTGCCTAGAGCCCTTCAAGGGCAAACTGAAGCACCCGCAGCCAGCCCTGGAGAGGCAAGGTAAGCGGCTCACCCGCATGTTGGGGTCACTCAGAGAATGCCTGGCTCGAGCGATAGCCTCTTCTGTGACTCGGGTATCCCCATTGGCTTGGATCTCCAGTACAGCCATCTGGGGGCAGGGACAGATTGGAAATGGTCGGATGGAGTAGAGCCCAGAGCAGAGGTTATGAGGAGAGTGGGCAGTACCTCTAGTGCACACATCCCAAAGGAGAAGATGTCCACAGCAGTCCCATCATTGACTTCTGAAACGGGAAGAGCAAGGCAGGGTTGGTCAGTCTGAAGCAGCAGGTCAGATGTCCGAGAGCGGCTTATTAAGGACTCACCGCCATACTCTGGTGGGAAAAAGTGAAGGTTTCGGAGTTCTTCCCGTTCAGCTCGAATAGGACTCCGGAGATCATCAGGAAGTGCTAAGGAAAAGCGTCGAGCTAAACAGACCAGTTTCTCCATGGCCCCCACACCCCCAGAGACCCCACACACCATTGGAGAAGATGCGGTACCACACTGCAGCGGCCAACGCAGAGAGAAAGAGAGGGCGTCAGTGGGGCCGGAGACCGGGCAGTCTCTGTCCTGGGCTCCCGCATGTTCCCCACCCCTTCCCCCTGCCCCGCCCCGCCTCGCCAGCACCAGAGCCGATCTTGATGAGGCCATTGTGCTGAATGAAGATGGTGTCGCTGGTCAGGTTTCCGTGGATGATGGGGGGACTGCAGGCGTGCAAAAAACTGCAAGCACAGAGAACGGGAGGCAGAAAGAACCGGGTCAGAGAGCACCGGAAAGGTGCAGAGCAGGGGGCAAGGCGCGTGGGCGAGGCCAGGCTCTCACCTGAGTGCAGACAGGATCTGCGTACACCAGCGCTTCCAGGCCTGGCAGCGGACGCACGACTCCGTCGGGTGGGCACCAAGAGGCTGCTGAGCCTGCGGAGCCCGCCCGCTACCCCGCTCCTGAACCGAGGTCTCTCGGAGTCCCCCGCCCCACTACTGTCCCTAAGTTCTACTGGACTCCCTCCAGTCCCCATCCCACTCCCCATACCCGGGCGTTCATGGCCTTGTGGTTCTTCTTGGTCTTTTTGAGGAACTGCTTGAGGCTGCCAGACGACACGTATTCTGTGATGAAGATGACCTGCGGGCAGGCGGGCTCCGCCGTTGCGGGTGGGTCCCCATGCTGCCCCACCCAGCCTGTGGCTTCACTCCGCCCTTCACCCGCCCCTAGCTCACCCTCGCGCGGGCCTCAGAGGCGTCCAGCCAGTACTTGTGCAACTTGACGATGTTGGGGTGGTCCACCAGCGCCAGCTGCTCAAACATGGTCTGGATTTTCTCCTGGGGAAGAAGGATGGTCGTGGGGCCAATCAATGGTATGGGGCAAAGTGGGTATAGACAGGCCTCACCTCATGGGCCGCAAAGGCCTTCCTATCCCCGAAGTGAAGTTCGTTCCACACCACTTCTACCCCCTCCTCCGTGTCCATGGCCAGAAAGGTGCTCTGGATCCCGGGCATGTTCCCTTGGTTCACCTAGGCGAAAAGAATGCGTGTCCTGATACGAATAGACCCAGGATGTGTACTTGGTCTCTGCCACAACCTTCCCCCAGCCATGAATTTGTTGCTAGCCCTGCCCAGCTCAGTGGGGAAGCTGAAGTGGTAAGACTGGGGATCTAGAACCCAGAGGGAGAGGGGTGGTGTCCAGGGGCTGGGCCAGAAGGTATAGCAGGTTTTAGAGGTTGGGGAGATCCCCAGAGGGGTAGTGGGGATCCAAGAGGCACGTGGAGGTGGTCCCAGGATGACACTGGTGTTCAAGGAATGGGGGTTTCTCACCAGGGCTTGGGACCAAAGGGATCCAAGGGCCTCCAGAGGCCAGGGCGTCCGGGGAGACCCTCACACTGGCTCGGCCCTACGGATCCCATGGCCTCCATCCTTAGGCTATGGGACGGCGGCGTCACCGGCACCCGTGCCCACCTGCTCCCGCCGCTTCTGCCAGCGGCCACAGGGGCTCTCCTCCAGGATGTCGCTCTCGTCCTCGCTCTCGTCCTCCCTCTCGCGCTCCCGGCCTCTCCTCGGCGCCGGCTCCGGGGCCGCCATGGCTCGGCGAGCCCAGGCCGCCGCCCTCCGCGCAAGCCCTCTCCCCGCTCCCGCCCGCCCTGGCCCAGCGCCCGACAGCCCAACCTGGAGCCCAGCGGAGCGCCCGCCGCGAGCCCTCCTCGGCTCCGGGAATTGGGAGGCGCGGGCTCGCAGCGGATCCGAGGGAGGAGCCGCCCCGCCCCTCCGGAGCCGCCTCTGCAGGCCGGTGCTGGAGTGTAGCTTGATCCAGGGCGGCAGAGCCCCGCCCCGGACACGCCCCGTCCGCCCAGACCACTCCTGCTTCCCCCAAAGCTCCGCCTCAAAGAGACGCGCCCCTCAAAGGCTCCACCCATTCCTGCCGAGACCTCTCCAAGGTTTCCCCAGGCCTCTTCGGGAACCACTTTTGCCCAGCTCTTGGAGCCAGTTCTTCCAGCACCGCATCCCGATCCTGCTCCTATGACAAATGTCCTGAACGCGACCCGATGTAGAGAGTCTGAATGGGGCAGCAAGGGTTAAGGGCATCTGGGGGCAGGCACTTCAGTGGTAGGAAATGGGGCCAGTTCCCTGCTTAGGAAGCCAAAGAAAGCATCACTAAAGATGCACAGCAGCACAGACCGACAGGATGCACGTTAAATCCTGACCACCTGTCTCTTCCTGGCCCAGAATTCCGTGCTTCTCTTTCAGTGTGCAAGCCCACTTTTCATAATGGCAAGTTTCTCTTTTTTTCCCCAAATGTGACCCTCTCCGTTCCACTATGGGCTCTCTTGAAGCAATGGAAGCACGAAGAAGGAGCATTTCCCACTTGCCACTTCCAGCAGAATCCCCCCCCTGAAAACCTCTACCCACCCCTCAACTGCCCTCACTCCTACCTCTGCCCTCCTACCTAGTCACCTCCCCTTGCTATATAGAGACCCTGGCTGCTCTCTGATTTCTCTCTGTCTGATTTCTCTCTGATCTCTATCTGTCCCCTGAGCAGCTCTGCCCGGCTCTGCTCCTGCCTTCTGTCATAGCCTGCTCAGAATGCTGCATTTTGCTGTGGACTTGTACCTGCCCTATCCTGAGAAGGGTTAACTAGTTTAACAGATCAGGAGGGGTTAACCCTCTACTGGCCCCAGAAACCAGAACAGGGCTAATGCTTGGAAGACAACTCCCAAATCCTTGGATCTAACTATTTGTGTCTGTTTAACTGGGATCCTAGCCACACTGGAGAGTCTGTACTAAGAATGCAAATGACAAGAAGCCTTGTACCACAGTGTTAGCAGAGCCTCTTAGGGGGCCAGGCACTACAAATGGAACCCATGGTTTAAAAATGTTGTGACATGGAGGGCTCGTTGGTTAAGAGTACTTCTTCTCTTGCAGAGGATCCAAGTTCAATTCCCAGCACCCACATGACAGTTCACAATTACCTGTTACTCCACTTCCAGGGGATCTGCTGCCCTCTTCTGGTCTTGATGGGTACCAAACACACGTATAGTAAGTAGTACATGTACATACATGTAGGTACTCATTATTACATACACATAAAATAAACCTTTAAAACAATCCCATAACTCCAAAGCTAGGGACATGCACACATCATGACTGGAGTGCATGTTGTCTAGGACTTGAAGAGGACAGGGCAACTGGATGCTCACACAGGCTTCCCCTAGATTCCATTTCACAAGATCTTTGCCTAGCTGGTTTCTTCTATAAGCAGCCTTTGTGGAGGTCACACTTGCCCTGGGCACCCTGGGGCTCTGACTGTTTGCTGCACTTGACAGTCCCATGCCTTTTGGTGCTGACTGTATCTTATACATAGAATACATTTTCTGTCATCCTTTGAGTTCACTTCCTTCAGGTGTTGACTCAGATGTCATCTCTCTGACAAGACATCCCTAGGCTCCATGCTTGTACACCCTGACTCCTCCCTAGCCTCACAAGACTTTCCCATGACATCTGGCACTGGCCCCACCTGTGTTGATCTGTTTCATCTGTCCATGGTGGAATATGGGTCTGTAAGGGCAGGTGTCTGCTCTTGGTGCCAAGGGTAAAAATTCAGCACATACCACGCACTCATCAGTGGACTCGTGGGGGAAGCATGCATGAAAGCTTAGTAGGTGATCCAAAGAGCCTCCTGAGGCAGCAACATAGGAGTCAAACCTCAATTCATTTTCTTCCCCTTTTCTATCCTATAGCCAGTCCTATGTCAAACAGGTGCATGCACTCTAACCCCTAGTGCCTGGGAAATGACCTTATTTTGAGACAAGTTCTTGTTGGATCTAGAGAGGACTGTGCAATCCAACATTTGGCGTGGAGTCTGAGGCTGAGGTATGTTCTCGATCACTTTCCTCAGTCACTGCTCCAGATCCAGTTGCCCTCCGGTCTCTGCCTCCATCCATGTTCATCTTCACATTCCGCCAGGTGCTTGCTATTAATCAGATGTCCTCTGGGCATACCCCCTCTCAATGGTTATCTACTCCCTCAACATCTTGCTTTGTGCTTTAGCACCCAATGCCTTTCTTCTGCCTCTTGTAGATCTACCATAGGGTCCTTGGGTGTCCCTTCTGGATCTCTCTGAGCCTGTCCCTGCTGAAGGTAGGCAGGTGACATCTAATTTCTGAATTGCTGACCATTTCTTTCCCTCTGGCAGGTGGCTTTCAAGGCTTAGACAGATGTCCCCAGTGGCCAGGTATTCCAAGGAGGAAGAGAGGAGGCCCCTTGCATTCCCTCAGCACAGGCTTTGTGCATTTAGGTAATACCCTCCAGGACTGTAGACTTGCCTCAAAGACCAGAGGAAAACAGTAGTGAGAGGCTGGCTGCTTTGGGATAGGCAACAAGACTGGCTTGTGTTCTTGTTCCAAGGAAGCCAGCACTGATCTTCCAAGCTCTTTTGCAGAGCTCACCCCATGAGGTAGGAAACTACTGCTTCCCGACAACAGTCAACGAGGGCCCAGCAGCCAATCTGTAACTTATTAAGATTGGAAGTGGTTCCTAGGAAGTGGGGCGGGGGGGGGGGGGGAAGCGACCAACTGAAGGGGGAAAAGATCAGCTGTTTCAAGAGATTTCAGGAGAATAGATATCTATTTAATCATTAATCACTACTAGGAAATAGAGGCGGCCATGTTAAATGGCAGTAATGGGTCCTGCAGCTAAGTGATGCTTTGACACCAGGCCTTCCTTAGTGATGGAACTTCATCATACCCACCAAACTGCCTCCAAGGATGACTTGAGCATTACATTTTTTGGGGGGGCGGGGGGGGTTTCGAGACAGGGTTTCTCTGTGTCATTCTGGCTATCCTGGAACTCACGCTGTAGACCAGGCTGGCCTCGAACTCAGAGATCCACCTGCCTCTGCCTCCCAAAGAGCATTACATTTTTATTCGTTTCAAAAATGTGCCCAAAAGATCAGTTTGCACTCGGTCAATACAACAGTACAAGCAAATGCATATGAAGCTGTATGGTGGGCACACCTCTCAGTGGATGAGCTTTGAGCTCTTCATGGGTTATCAGTAGTCGCAGCATTCAGAATGCAGGAGAGATTCAACAACCATTCAACTGCATTTAGAGGAGGAGGAGGAAGAGGAGGAGGAGGAGGAGGAGGAGACTAATGTGAACATACAAGTTATTTCTCTTGTTGAGATGATTTACTAGATGTCACAGAGAAGGCTTATTCACTTTTCAATATTGGCTAAAAATAGATGGAAAGCTAAGACAACAATGAACTTGTGATACAATGTAACATTTCCCTTCTCTTTTTTTTTTTTTTTTTTTTTTTGGTTTTTCGAGACAGGGTTTCTCTGTGTAGCCTTGGCTGTCCTGGAACTCACTTTGTAGACCAGGCTGGCCTCGAACTCAGAAATCCTCCTGCCTCTGCCTCCCAAGTGCTGGGATTAAAGGCGTGCGCCACCACCGCCCGGCTTTTTTTTTTTTTTTTAATTTCCCTTCTCTTTAAGAGAGCGATTATTGCCCAGCAGTTGTTGACCGGTGGTGGTGGCCAGCATACCTTTTATCCCGGCACTGGGGAGGCAGAGGCAGGCAGATTTCTGTGAGTTCAAGGCCAGCCTGTCCTACAGAGCAAATTCCAGGAGAGCTAGGGCTACACAGAGAAATGCTTTCTTGAGAAAAAAAAAGCCAGAGAGGGTTATTTGAGCTATCATAACAAATACTACAGACGTGGTAACTTAAAGAACAGAAATTAATTTTCTCATAGCTCAAGGCTAGATGTCTAGGATCACAGAGGGACAGGGCTTGTCCCTCCTGAAGCTCTCCCCTTGACATGTGGACAGGTTCTCCTCTCTACATCCCTGAACAATACCTGTCTGTATGCGACTATGTCTTAACTTCTTTGTTTCTTTTCTTTTTATTTATTTATTTATTTATTTATTTATTTATTTAATGTATACGAGTACACTATAGCTGTGCAGATGGTTGTGATCCATCATGTGGTTGCTGGGAATTAAGCTCTGGCCCAAAGATTTATTTATTATTTTATGTAAGTACATTGTAGCTGTCTTCAGACACACCAGAAGAGGGTGTCAGTTCTCATTATAGATGGTTGTGAGCCACCATGTGGTTGCTGGGATTTGAACTCAGGACCTTTGGAAGAGCAGTCAGTGCTCTTAATTGCTGAGCCATCTCTCCAGCCCCCTCTTTTCTTTTTTTTAAGATTTATTTGTTTATTATATGTAAGTACACTGTAGCTGTCTTCAGACACTCCAGAAGAGGGTGTCAGATCTCGTTACAGATAGTTGTGAGCCACCATGTGGTTGCTGGGATTTGAACTCAGGACCTATGGAAGAGCAGTCGGTACTCTTAACCACTAAGCCATCACTCCAGCACCTTTGTTTCTTTTCTTTCTTCCTAGATTTATTTTATTGTATGTGCAGCTCTTTGACCACGAGTGTTGTATGTGCTGTGTTCATGAAGTGCCCATGGGGGCCAGAAAGGAATTGACAGCTACTAGCAGTTGTGAGCCTCCGTGAGGGTTCTGGGAATGGAACCTGAGTCCTCTGGAAGAGTGGAAAGTGCTTTGAGATGTTGTGGTGGTTTAAATATGCTTGACCCAGGAAAGGAGGTGTGACCTTATTGGAGGAAGTGTGTCATTGTCAGAGTAGGCAATGAGACCGTTCTCCCAACCACCACGTGGAGCCAATCTTCTCTTAGTGGCCTTCAGATGAAGATGCAGAACTCTCAGGTCCTCCTGCACCGTGGCTGCCTGGACGCTGCCATGTTCCTGCCTTGATGATAATGAACTGAACCTGTGAACCTGTAAGCCAGCCCCAATTGCTGTTATTATAAGAGTTGCCTTGGTTATGGTGTCTGTTCACAGCAGTAAAACACTAACTGAGACAGCTGTTAAGCCATTTCGCCAGACCTTGACATCCTCTTCCTTAAGTATGTCAGTGAGTACTGAACATGATGGTGTATACCTATGACCCCTGAATTGAGGAAACTGAAATAGGAGGATTGGGAACTTGGGGCTCTCCTGAGCCATACACATAGCAAGTTCTATGTTACCTTAGTGACCTCAGTGTATCTTAACTTCCACCAAATAATGATCCTGTCTCCAAATAGTGACTTTTTAAAGCACATTTAACCTAAAAGTTAAAATGTCTATATTTGAACTTTTTAAGAATGATTTTCATATGAAAAAAATCATACTTTTTCAAGATAGGATTCTACTGTGTAGCTCTAGCTGTCCTGGAACTCGCTCTGTAGACCAGGCTAGCCTTATAGAGATCCTCCTGCTCTGCCTCCCCGGTGCTGGATTTAAAGGCGTGCGCCACCGCCACCACAACCTGGCCATCTACTTACTCTAAAACTACTATTGTTTGTTAGTAGATTATTGCTTAGAAAGATACTTTTGAAGATTTATTTTTATTATTTGTGTGTGTGTGTGTGCATGCGTGTGTGTGTGCGCGCACGTGTGTGTGTGCGTGTGCGTGTGTGTGTGCGTGTGTGTGTGTGTGTGTGTGCGTGTGTGTGTGTGTGTGTGAGATCTGGGTGCCAGATCCACTGGAGCTGAAGTTTTGGGTGGCTATGAGCTGTCTGATGTGTGTACTGGAAGCTGAACCCTGCTCCTCTGGAACAATAGCAAGCATTCTTCACTGCTAAGCCATCTCTCCAGCTGCAGAAAATGGCCTTTTCACATTGGAACCCAGAAAGATGACATGTTGGCATATGCCTGTGACCTCAGAACTTGGAAGCAGAAGCATGAGAACTAGAAGTTCAGGAACATACATAATTACATAAGGAATTTGAGATCTCCAGTTTGGCATCTTTGCTGATCCCAAGGCAATCCTATATTGAAGAAGTTCAGCTTTTTCTATGTCTATGACAGTTAAATGTGCAAATGTGCCAGATCCCTGGGCCACATAGGAATTAGGTGCTTCCTGACCACCCAGAGTCTCAGCCCTGATGTGGGAGGTAGGTCACCCACGTGTTTTGCTGAGAAGCCACGTGTTCCCACTGTGGGCCCTACATCAAATGAGTCAACTCCTCCCCCAGCCTCCACACAAGAAAACCTGAAGGGGCTCACTCAGGTGGGTAACAGACACCTCTAACCCTTGTTGCCCCCACTCTGCTCTGCTTTGGGTGGCTCCCTGCCCTTTTGGGTTTGTCAAGCAACTCCTCCTGGGCCTGGATAGTCAGGGACAACTAGGCAAACTGAGTGAGGGAAAGAGGCCAAGCACTGGACTGTCCCGCCACAATCTGTCCTTCATGTCACCAGGAAAAAGGAATGAATTGTATGTTGGCAGCTGGACAAGAAGTCATGTCTGACCTGTAGGGAATAAAGCATCCAGAACCCAGTTAATACCTGGCATTCAGCCTTTAGCCTTCTGTGAGGTCTCCCCACCCCCTAGCCGCAACACCCACTGCCGTGTGTGTGTGTGTGTGTGTGTGTGTGTGTGTGTGATGTTTTGTGGTTGTTTTGAGGTTTGTTCAAGGCCACATTTTCCTCAAACTCATGATCCCCCTGCCTCAACCTTTGAGTGCCGAGATTATAGGTACAGGCCTCTATGCCCAGTATAAAGTTAGTTTTGTTTTGTTTTGGTTTTGTTTTGTTTTGGTTTGGTTTGGTTTTGGCTTTTTGGTTTTTTGAGACAGGGTTTCTCTGTATAGCCCTGGCTGTCCTGGAACTCGCTCTGTAGACCAAACTGGCCTCAAACTCAGAAATCCGCCTGCCTCTGCCTCCCAAGTGCTGGGATTAAAGGCGTGCACCACCACTGCCTGGCATAAAGTTAGTTTTGAACACAAGCTATTAAGCTATTGTGTGCCTTTGGATTGTTCCTATAGCAACCTTAATTTCCTTGGCCTGATTTTTTTTTGAGGGGGAGGGGTCTTCTATTTAGATAAGAAGAGAAAAACTACAAGCATGTTAAAAGCTGTTTCACGAAGCCACCACCATAGATGTTTTTAGATCACTTCCAGAATACATTAGACATGCACACATGACTCCCTCTGAGCCATGTACTGTTATTACGTCCCTTGGATTAAAAAAAAAAGGAAAGAAAAGAAACTGGAATGTCAAAAACTCAGTCACTGGCCAAAGAGTAGGTGGAGGTTGGTCAAAGGTGGTACTAGTTGAAAGTAGTGACTGGATGGAGCCTGGAACCTGAAGCTACTCTTTCTGGAAGCCATGGTCAGTTTGTGAGTGCAGCAATCTAAGTCTGGGAGACGTTTATTCAAGGGATCTCAGAATAATGAGACTTGCTTTGGTAGCTGGTAAATGCAGGGGCTCATAGGGGTCACTCAGGCAAGCTGCTGTGCCTGAACCCCTGGCATTCAGACCCCACTCACTCTCCTTCTTTTCAGACACCCAGCCCAATGACTATACCAGAACACCAGTGGCATGTCTACTTGTTAAAATTATCCAAACCTTGGTTGTGTCTTAGGATCTTGAATTTCCTAGAACAGGAACAGAGCAGCCAGCAACATCCTTTTGGTGGCTGATAAAAGCTTGCCGCACAAGGGACACAACTTGTCGTTGGTGCTTACAAGTTTCCAGCCAGACACTGGAACCTAGCACACCATTGCTTTTCAAGTCAAGAAAGTAATCCCTAAGCCCTTCACGGCTGGCCAAGATACAGCGATATGCCCCAGGCCAGGTCTCACACAGCTAATCTCTCTGGATGGAACTTGAGCATCCCCTCTGGGCACGGGGGCGGGGTGGAGGGGGTGGTGGTGGTGAGGGAGATCTGGGAGGCTCACAGTGGTGGCAAGACAGGAAGATCTGATCGAAGAACAATTGGTAAGGTGGAGTGTCCTCTCAGTTACTCTTGTGCTGTGCCCATGGTCTCCATCAGAGGATGGCAGAATCTAAGCACCGCAGTGGGTAAGTTCAAGTCCTCAGGGAAACTCATTCATTCCTCTGCAAGCTCTAACCCAGTGATTCTCAACCTGTGGTTTTCGACCCACATATCAGATATTCTGGTTATCAGATATCTACATTACGATTTGTAATGACAGCAAAATTACATTTATGAAGTAGCAATGAAATAATTTTATAGTAGGGGGTGCGGTCACCACAACATGAAGAACTGGATTAAAGGGTTGAAGCGTTACGAAGGTTGAGAACCACTGTATCTAGAGTGTAACAGGAATCCTGATTCCTTTTTTCCCTAACCCTGTGGTGTCAGTGGGTGGCATTACAGGGACCTAAGAGCCTCCAGAATCTTTACCTTCATAGACAAAGGGTTCAGGCACCGGGTCCTGGTAGGACATAGAAGTGTGGAAAGATCTCTTTTTCTCTGGCTGCACAGCTATATGAAATTGCCTGTCAGCACAGGAAAATAAAAGATTGGGACAGGTCCTGGTATCTAAATGGCGGATCACAAGAATACCGCTGGAACCCATGGTATGTGTGTGTGTGTGGGGGGGGGCGGAATCCAAGCAACCTAGCTGGAGCTAGAGGAGAGGCCCTCTACTCTCCACACACTGCCCAACACTGCAGGGCACCTGCTGAGAAAGTGCCCCCACAGTACAGCAAAAAGCTTCAAACGAGAATGGATACTGAGACCACCACCTCAGTAGGTGGACACCGACCGTGGGCCAAACCTAACCAGAATGAAGGCCAGCCTCACAAAAGGCCAACATTCTCAGGAAGCCTCAACAGGATCTGGTAGGTCATGAAATCATATAAGATAAAGGATAAAAAAAAATGGCTCTACATTCTAAGTGCAGGAATGAGTGAGTCTGGAGAGAGAAGATGGTTAAGAAACAGCAATAATGATGGTCCAGGTGTTAGAAGTATCAGGAGAAAGTCTAAAACAGCATGTTAGCATGTTAGGTTTACTGCTCAGTGACACCCAACACAACCAGCCAATCAGCCAGACTCACTGTTATATTTATAGGATTCTATAAATTTATATTATTTATAGATCACAGACAGAAAAAAAAAATCTCCAATCTGAGATGTGGAAAAGAACTTCAAAGAGACAAACAAGAGCTAAGAAAACTGCTTTTGAAATTTTGAAGGGAAAAAGAGGCCCATAGGAAAACATTTTGAAACACTAATGCTGAGAACATCCCAGATTTTGCAGAAAGATATAAATTACTGGTACAAGGAATTTCAGCACATTCCAAATAGGATCAGTTTGGAGAGAACTATGCCCAGAGACACTGCAAGTAGCCTGGGAAGATTCTTCTAAAGGCCACGAGGCAGCCAAGGCCACGGCAGGCACCCACACTACTGAGGGACCACACTTCTGAAAAGATCAGACCACAGCCCTGCCCTCCGTACCTGACCCAGCCAGCCACATATCCATGATCAACTGCATTCTGGGGCCCTGGAAGCAACAGCAACCTCTGACTACGTAGCACAGATTTCAGACTGTTTGGTTCCTTTGTTTAATCTTTGCATTAAGAATAAAAGTTTTGTGAATGAAGCTACAAACATCTGAGATGCAAACGAGAGCTTTGGGGTTGGGGGGTGGGGGTGGGGGTTGGAGAGATGGCTCGACATTTAAGAGCACTGGCAGACCCAGGTTCAATTCCCAGCACCCACATAGTAGCTCACAGCCACCAGTTCCAGGTGACCTGAAACCCTCTTCTGATCTTCATAGAAGCCAGGCACATTGGGTCAAATGGGCATACATGCAAGGCAAAACACTCATACAATAATAGCAAATAAAGATATAAATTTTTTTTGAAAATGATAATAAATAAAATTAAAATAAAAAAGGAGTTTTGTTTGATTGTTTTTCAAATTTATTTCATTTTATGTCTATGAGTGTTTTGCCTACATGCATGTATGTTTGCCACCTGTGTATCGGGTGCCCTTGGAAGTGGGAAGAGGTGGGTCGAGCCCATTTGAACAGGAGTTATGGTTATGAGTCACTATGTGGTGAACCAAACCCAAGTTTGCTGAAAGAACAGCCAGACACTCTAAACCTCTGAAACACCTCTTTGACCCCTGTTGTTTTGTCCTTATGGCTTTCCTGAGGTGTGCTAACTACTTTGGGACTCTGCCAGCAGGTAACCTATGACCAGAGGAAAACCTTGCCCTTGAATCTTCCCAACGCTGAGTCCAAATAAACCATTATCTCCATTGAACAAAAGAAAAGTCTTAAACATTCAAGGTAACAGGAATGTTGGTCATATACAAACACATTTTGGCAAATTACCCGTGAGGGAGGTTGCTTACTTAGTCCCTACGTGTGGGGACGAACAAGACTGAACTGCACACGAATCAGACTAAGCTGATGGTTGATGGTCAGCACACACTGACAGCGACTCAAATGAGCAGCGCAAATGAGTCCCCACGAGAGTAGAAAATTCATTTATTATAAAAAGACATGTCGGCACTAAAAGTTGTAATACACCAAACTGTGAGATGTTTCAGAGGTACATGGGGAGAAGATGAACAACATCATACTAAATACAGACAGCAAATCAAGGCACACCATGTACAAAGTGGCCATATATTGAAAGTGTTAAAGATCTTGCACCAGCATGGTGCTCTATGGATGTGATCTCAGTGCTTGGGAGACCAATAGGAAAGATTGCAGGTCACTTTGAGACCACTGTGCCCTACAGGGTGCTGATTATGATTGATATGTTGATGATTGCGGTACTGTCAGGAATGCAGAGACAACCTTGATTAAAAGACCATTTCCTAGCTGGGCAGTGGTGGCACATGCCTTTAATCCAAGTCCTCCAGAGGAGGAGGCAGGTGAATCTCTGAATATGAAACCAGACTGTTCAACAGAGTGAGTACCAGGACAGCCAAGGCTGTAGCAGAGAAACCTTGTCTCACAAACAAATTCAAAAAACCAAAAAGTGAAACACTCCCTCTGAGCTCATGCTCTCTTTGGAACAACAACAGAAAACAGTCATAACAAACAACACAAGAGGAGTTTAGAAGAAAAAGAAGAAAAGGAGGGAGAACATGTATGGGACACAATATTAGTAATAAGAGGCAAACAGGGTAGGAAGAAAAGAACATAACCTCCACCCTGAAAAATAAGACCTAAAAGTAGAGAGGGAATCTAACCATCCAAATCAAGGTCTAGGAGAATGCAGAACTGCTTCTCATGAAGTGGCAGGACATCACAATAAAAACTCAGCCATTAGAAAGTGACAGAAACAACAAACCCGTCTCAGGGTCAACTGTAGCTCTCTGCAAAAGCTGTAGGTATGTGAGGTTCTCATGGGTGTTGGGGTCAAAGAAGCCCTTGGTGTCATCACCAGGGTCTGCCAAGATGCTGTTCATCTCTTCATCAAAGTAGCCACGTTGGTAGGCCACGTCCACGGGAACACGGTGGCTGTGCACAGGGTCAATGACACCACCAGTGGCGATCTGGGCTTCCAGGAGGCGAATGCCGTGGTCTCTCACAATGAGGTCCCTCTGCATGGCCTGGAAGAGGGAGATCTGCTCCCCAGTGTAGGGGTCGCTGTAGCCAGTGACAGCGCGCTCAGCAGACAGCAGCTTCTCTTGGATCTCACCACCCACCAGGCCTGCAGCCACGGCCTCCTCCACAGACAGTCTGCGGTTGTGCACTGGGTCTATGATGAAGCCGGTGGCCGCCTGAGCCTCCAGCAGCACCAGGGCTGTGCCGGGCCTCAGCACTCCCTTCCACATGGCCTGATAGATGCTCATCTTCTCCTGCCGGCCAGGCTCTCCCTGGACGGGCACCAGGACGCCTGCTATGCAGCTGGTGCCCCCCAGGTAGCGTTTGACAGAGTCCATCTCTGTCACCTCATCAATGGTCTTGGTACCCTGTGCCAGTTCTCGCATGGTATCCCGGTCCAGGATACCAGAGGTACACAACTCAGATGCGGACACCTGGCGCCTCAGGCCAGGGAAAGAAACCTTGCTGAGCCGCTCTTCTGTCTCCTCGATGACTTGGATGAGGAGGGAAATTAGTTCATTTACACCCAGCCTGCCAGCCAAGTGCTGGGCAAGGAGCTCCTCTCGGCGGGTCCCACTAAGATAGGAGGAGAACAGCACTGTCCACACTGAGACCTTCTGGTCGCGGAACTGCCCACGATGTACCTGCATGGTGGCAGCACGCAGAGTCTGCTCCTGGTGCTGCTTGGCACTCTCAGTGTTGTCCTGAGCGTCGCCCTGGTCTGGGGAGATCCCTGAGCTTCTGGCGCCAGTCTCCTGTTGGGTAAGTGAGGTGATACTCTTCTCCGGCCTGGACTCCCGAGTCTCCTCGGCCTCCTCAATGATGGTGGTCAGTCTCCTCTTCAGCATGGGCAGAGTCAGTGTCCCGGAGCTGAACTGGGCCAGCAGCTCCTTCCGCGTGTGCCTGCTCACATAGTTGGATGTCAGAATGTTCCACACTGGGACCTCACGACCTTGCAGATGACCCCGCCTAACTTCCATGGTGGCCTTGCCCAGGGTTCCTTGTGGGTCCGCACGTGGGCTCCCATCCTTGGCTTGGGACAGCAGGGAGGTGAGAGTGGTACTCACGTCCTGAACCGTCAGCCCACCTGCCTGGTAGCGGCGCAGCAGATCCTGGCGCAGACTCTCAGGCACCTCTCGGTAGAAGAGAAGCTCCCAGACAGAGACGCTCTGGCCCTGGAAGTCGCCTGAGCCTGGGGTCACACGGGCTTCGCAAAGGGCGCGCCTCAGGTCCTCGCTCAGGTGGTGCACACTGGAGCCCTTTTCTGCCAGCTGCAACATGTAGAACCCAGTCTCTGGGTCCCGCACACAGCGACGCAGCAGCTGCAGGTACGTGAGGTTCTCATGGGTGTTGGGGTCAAAGAAGCCCTTGGTGTCATCACCAGGGTCTGCCAAGATGCTGTTCATCTCTTCATCAAAGTAGCCACGTTGGTAGGCCACGTCCACGGGAACACGGTGGCTGTGCACAGGGTCAATGACACCACCAGTGGCGATCTGGGCTTCCAGGAGGCGAATGCCATGGTTCTTGACAATGAGGTCCCTCTGCATGGCCTGGAAGAGGGAGATCTGCTCCCCAGTGTAGGGGTCGCTGTAGCCAGTGACAGCGCGCTCAGCAGACAGCAGCTTCTCTTGGATCTCACCACCCACCAGGCCTGCAGCCACGGCCTCCTCCACAGACAGTCTGCGGTTGTGCACTGGGTCTATGATGAAGCCGGTGGCCGCCTGAGCCTCCAGCAGCACCAGGGCTGTGCCGGGCCTCAGCACTCCCTTCCACATGGCCTGATAGATGCTCATCTTCTCCTGCCGGCCAGGCTCTCCCTGGACGGGCACCAGGACGCCTGCTATGCAGCTGGTGCCCCCCAGGTAGCGTTTGACAGAGTCCATCTCTGTCACCTCATCAATGGTCTTGGTACCCTGTGCCAGTTCTCGCATGGTATCCCGGTCCAGGATACCAGAGGTACACAACTCAGATGCGGACACCTGGCGCCTCAGGCCAGTGAAAGAAACCTTGCTGAGCCGCTCTTCTGTCTCCTCGATGACTTGGATGAGGAGGGAAATTAGTTCATTTACACCCAGCCTGCCAGCCAAGTGCTGGGCAAGGAGCTCCTCTCGGCGGGTCCCACTAAGATAGGAGGAGAACAGCACTGTCCACACTGAGACCTTCTGGTCGCGGAACTGCCCACGATGTACCTGCATGGTGGCAGCACGCAGAGTCTGCTCCTGGTGCTGCTTGGCACTCTCAGTGTTGTCCTGAGCGTCGCCCTGGTCTGGGGAGATCCCTGAGCTTCTGGCGCCAGTCTCCTGTTGGGTAAGTGAGGTGATACTCTTCTCCGGCCTGGACTCCCGAGTCTCCTCGGCCTCCTCAATGATGGTGGTCAGTCTCCTCTTCAGCATGGGCAGAGTCAGTGTCCCGGAGCTGAACTGGGCCAGCAGCTCCTTCCGCGTGTGCCTGCTCACATAGTTGGATGTCAGAATGTTCCACACTGGGACCTCACGACCTTGCAGATGACCCCGCCTAACTTCCATGGTGGCCTTGCCCAGGGTTCCTTGTGGGTCCGCACGTGGGCTCCCATCCTTGGCTCGGGACAGCAGGGAGGTGAGAGTGGTACTCACGTCCTGAACCGTCAGCCCACCTGCCTGGTAGCGGCGCAGCAGATCCTGGCGCAGACTCTCAGGCACCTCTCGGTAGAAGAGAAGCTCCCAGACAGAGACGCTCTGGCCCTGGAAGTCGCCTGAGCCTGGGGTCACACGGGCTTCGCGAAGGGCGCGCCTCAGGTCCTCGCTCAGGTGGTGCACACTGGAGCCCTTTTCTGCCAGCTGCAACATGTAGAACCCAGTCTCTGGGTCCCGCACACAGCGACGCAGCAGCTGCAGGTACGTGAGGTTCTCATGGGTGTTGGGGTCAAAGAAGCCCTTGGTGTCATCACCAGGGTCTGCCAAGATGCTGTTCATCTCTTCATCAAAGTAGCCACGTTGGTAGGCCACGTCCACGGGAACACGGTGGCTGTGCACAGGGTCAATGACACCACCAGTGGCGATCTGGGCTTCCAGGAGGCGAATGCCGTGGTCTCTCACAATGAGGTCCCTCTGCATGGCCTGGAAGAGGGAGATCTGCTCCCCAGTGTAGGGGTCGCTGTAGCCAGTGACAGCGCGCTCAGCAGACAGCAGCTTCTCTTGGATCTCACCACCCACCAGGCCTGCAGCCACGGCCTCCTCCACAGACAGTCTGCAGTTGTGCACTGGGTCTATGATGAAGCCGGTGGCCGCCTGAGCCTCCAGCAGCACCAGGGCTGTGCCGGGCCTCAGCACTCCCTTCCACATGGCCTGATAGATGCTCATCTTCTCCTGCCGGCCAGGCTCTCCCTGGACGGGCACCAGGACGCCTGCTATGCAGCTGGTGCCCCCCAGGTAGCGTTTGACAGAGTCCATCTCTGTCACCTCATCAATGGTCTTGGTACCCTGTGCCAGTTCTCGCATGGTATCCCGGTCCAGGATACCAGAGGTACACAACTCAGATGCGGACACCTGGCGCCTCAGGCCAGGGAAAGAAACCTTGCTGAGCTGCTCTTCTGTCTCCTCGATGACTTGGATGAGGAGGGAAATTAGTTCATTTACACCTAGCCTGCCAGCCAAGTGCTGGGCAAGGAGCTCCTCTCGGCGGGTCCCACTAAGATAGGAGGAGAACAGCACTGTCCACACTGAGACCTTCTGGTCGCGGAACTGCCCACGATGTACCTGCATGGTGGCAGCACGCAGAGTCTGCTCCTGGTGCTGCTTGGCACTCTCAGTGTTGTCCTGAGCGTCGCCCTGGTCTGGGGAGATCCCTGAGCTTCTGGCGCCAGTCTCCTGTTGGGTAAGTGAGGTGATACTCTTCTCCAGCCTGGACTCCCGAGTCTCCTCGGCCTCCTCAATTATGGTGGTCAGTCTCCTCTTCAGCATGGGCAGAGTCAGTGTCCCGGAGCTGAACTGGGCCAGCAGCTCCTTCCGCGTGTGCCTGCTCACATAGTTGGATGTCAGAATGTTCCACACTGGGACCTCACGACCTTGCAGATGACCCCGCCTAACTTCCATGGTGGCCTTGCCCAGGGTTCCTTGTGGGTCCGCACGTGGGCTCCCATCCTTGGCTCGGGACAGCAGGGAGGTGAGGGTGGTACTCACGTCCTGAACCGTCAGCCCACCTGCCTGGTAGCGGCGCAGCAGATCCTGGCGCAGACTCTCAGGCACCTCTCGGTAGAAGAGAAGCTCCCAGACAGAGACGCTCTGGCCCTGGAAGTCGCCTGAGCCTGGGGTCACACGGGCTTCGCGAAGGGCTTGCCTCAGGTCCTCACTCAGGTGGTGCACACTGGAGCCCTTTTCTGCCAGCTGCAACATGTAGAACCCAGTCTCTGGGTCCCGCACACAGCGATGCAGCAGCTGCAGGTACGTGAGGTTCTCATGGGTGTTGGGGTCAAAGAAGCCCTTGGTGTCATCACCAGGGTCTGCCAAGATGCTGTTCATCTCTTCATCAAAGTAGCCACGTTGGTAGGCCACGTCCACGGGAACACGGTGGCTGTGCACAGGGTCAATGACACCACCAGTGGCGATCTGGGCTTCCAGGAGGCGAATGCCGTGGTCTCTCACAATGAGGTCCCTCTGCATGGCCTGGAAGAGGGAGATCTGCTCCCCAGTGTAGGGGTCGCTATAGCCAGTGACAGCGCGCTCAGCAGACAGCAGCTTCTCTTGGATCTCACCACCCACCAGGCCTGCAGCCACGGCCTCCTCCACAGACAGTCTGCGGTTGTGCACTGGGTCTATGATGAAGCCGGTGGCCGCCTGAGCCTCCAGCAGCACCAGGGCTGTGCCGGGCCTCAGCACTCCCTTCCACATGGCCTGATAGATGCTCATCTTCTCCTGCCGGCCAGGCTCTCCCTGGACGGGCACCAGGACGCCTGCTATGCAGCTGGTGCCCTTGAGGTATCTCTTTACGTCTTCCCTCCTTTCAATCTGGTCTACTGTGGCTCTGCCTTCTTCCAGGTCCTCCAGAGTCTGTTTTGTGATTACTGATGATCTCATCAGTTCCTCAGCTCTCACCTGAGTTCGTAGTCCTCGGAACCAGTGTTGCTTGCTTTTCCCTTCCTTGTCTGCAATCATTTGTAGAATAAGCTTTACCACCTTCTGCAGTGACCGGTCTGTGTCCCCTTTGTACATCTTAACTAGTTCAATCTTCTTCTCCTCAGACACATACTCTGAGTTCAGTAGTTCCCACACAGATCGCCTGTGGCCTCTGTACCTCCCCACTGTCACTTCCACCTGCTCTGCCTCCAGCGCCCTTTTGGTGGCCTCATCAACATATACCACGTCCTTTTTGTCCTTGACCACTGGGAACAGAGCCCAGCCTGACTTCTCCTCCGGCTGGCACCGGTCCTGCAACTCCTGGTATGTGACCTTTTCTTGTGTGTTGGGATCCACAAACCTTTTCCTCATGTGCTTTTGGTCAGCAATGAGAAGAATGGTCTCATCATACAGACAGCCCCGCCGGCAGGCTGTATCCAGAGGGACTCGATGGTGGTGTAGTGGGTCAATGACCCCACCCGTGGCCACCTGCACCTCCAGCAGCCTCAGCGCCTCCTCCCTCCCGACTAACCTCTTCTCCATGGCCTGGACCAGTGGGATAGTCTCTCCTGTGCCTGGGTCTTTGTAGCCCTTCGCTGCCTTCTCTGCATTCACAAGCCTCTCTCTCAGGTCTTCACTCACCAGACCAGCTGCCACAGCTTCATCCACACACAGCCTCTGGTGGCTGCAAGGGTCCATTAGGTACCCAGTGGCGGCCTGTGCTTCCAGTAACTGAGCTGCAAACCCTGCGGGGATGAGCTCTTCCCTGCTGGCCTCGTAGACACTCATTACCTTCTGGGTTAGAGGTGCTATCACTCCAGCTATGCAATTGCTGCCTTCCAGGTAGACATTTACGTCCTGCAGCCGGCAGAGGTCCTGCCACCCTCTCTCCCCACTGTGGAGTGCATCCAGGGTCTTCTTATCGAGGACCCCGGAGTTGAACAGTTCTGCAGCTGTCACATCTCCGTGGATCCCCGGAACCTTGAATATTTGGCTTTGCTTCTCCGTTTCTTCCACAGCAGAGGTAATCACCTCCAGCAGGTTCTCCAGGCCTATGTTCTGGGCTCTGTACTCCCGCAAAAGCTTTCTTCTCCTTCCTTCTGTAAAATACTGGGAAGATAACAGGTCCCACACAGATACCGTCTGGCCTGCAAACTTCCCTACGTACATTTCCACAGTTCTGGATCTCAGAGCTTGCCTCGTGGCCTCATCAATGTACGCGTAGGTTTCTCCTTTCTTTACAATTTCCAACATGTACAGGCCTGTCTCAGGGTCCTCCACACAGCGCTCCAGCAGCTGCAGGTACGTGAGGTTCTCATGGGTGTTGGGGTCGAAGAAGCCCTTGGTGTCATCGCTTGGGTCAGACAAGATGCGGTTCATCTCCTCATCGAAGTAGCCACGCTGGTAGGCCACGTCCACGGGCAGGCGGTGGCTGTGCACGGGGTCGATGATGCCTCCCGTGGCGATCTGGGCCTCCAGCAGGCGGATGCCGTGGTCCCTGACGATGAGGTCCCTCTGCATGGCCTGAAAGAGAGAGATCTGTTCTCCTGTGTAAGGGTCTGTATAGCCAGTGACAGCCCGCTCGGCCGATAACAGCTTCGTGTAGGTTTCCTTGCCAAACATCCCTGCCTGGAACGCCTGCTCGACTGTTAGCTTCCGGTTCTCCACAGGGTCGATGATGAAACCGGTGGCTGCCTGTGCCTCCAGAAGAACGAGGGCTGTTCCTGGCCTCAGAATGTGCCTTCTCAAGGCCTCTGGGATACTCATCTTCTCTTTTGTCTCCTGAATAAGGACCCCAGCAATGAAGTTGCCTCCTTCCAGGGACCTCCTCACACTGTCCATCTCTGTCACTTCCTGGACTGTCCTCTTTCCCTGATTGAGTTCATCCAGTGTCTGCTTGGTGATCAACTGGGACCTAAACAGGTCCCCAGCTGAAACCTGTTTCCGGAGCCCTTTGAAGGTGGCCTGTGGGGGCTGCTTCTCCGCAGCTTCCACCAGGGTGGTGACCATGCTGACGACCTGTCGCAGAGCAGCGGCCCTCCCAGAACAACAGAGTGCCACCAGCTCCCTCCGCTTTTCAACTCCAACATACTCAGAGTGTAGCAGGTCCCAGAGTGACACGCTGTGTCCTTGGAACCTCCCCATGTGGATGGGCACCTTCATAGCCCTCAGTGCCACTGCAGTGTGGTCATCCACCTCAAGCACAGTGTCCTGGGGCAGTGGCAGCAGCCACAGGCCAGTGTCAGCATCCAGCACACAGAGTTCCTTGAGCTGCTGGTATGTCACTTTCTCACGGGAGTTGGGGTCAAAAAAGAGCTTGTTTTCCTTCCCAGTGGCAGTCAGCAACCGGCTTGTCTGCTCACCCAGGAAGCCACGCTTGTAGGCCACTGCCTGGGGCAGATGCACTCCATGGACAGGGTCCACAACACCCCCTGTGGCCAGCTGGACTTGCAGGAGAGGAAAGGCCTCACTTTGGGTTACAAGCCCCTTCTCCATGGCCTGCCATAGAGAAAGGGAGCCTCCTGAACAGGGGTCCGAGTACCCTGTCACAGCCTTTTCAACTTGCCTCAGCTGCTCACTCAGCTCCATGCCCACCAGGCCAGCCTTTACTGCATCCTCCACTGACAATCTCTGGTTGGTTAGCGGATTGACAAGGAAGCCAGATGCCACCTGGGCCTCTAGCAGCTGCTGGCCCAGGCCCGTGGGCAGGCGGCCATCTCTTACAGCCTGGGCAATGCTCAACTTGGTCCCAGAGGGCTGGAGCAGCACACCGGCCACACAGCCCGTACCCCAGAGGCAGGCCTGCACAGCAGGCTGTTTGGCTACCTCATCAGGTGACTGCACACCCTGTGCCAGGGCTTCCAGTGTCTCCTGGGTGATAACACCAGCATCTCGTAGCCAAGTGGCAGGGACCTCACCCCGTGGGCCTGGCACAGTGATGCGGGCCTGCACCAGGAGCCTCGCTGCGTGCACCCAGCTGCGCACAGTGTCCTGTAGCTGTGGCACAGAAGTCTTCCCAAACCTCACATCCTCAAGGAAGCCCCTGCGCTGCTCCTCGGTAAAGTGGCAAGAGGTGAGCAAGTCCCAGAGAGACAAGCCATCTTCAGTGCCAGCTGATGCTTGCAGGGTCTCCTGGATCTGTATGTCAGTGGGGACGTTGGGGGCATCTTCTGTCAGGGGCAAGAGGTGAAGCCCAGAGGCTTTGTCCTGGAGACACTGTTCCAGAAGCTGGGCATAGCTGGTGTGCCCCCGGCCATCAGGTGTGGGAAAGGTCTCAGGAGATCTGGACAAGGCCACCTCCATCTCTCGATCAATGCAGCCACGCTGGACCGCCACAGGCATGGGGAGGTGGAGGTGAATTGTGGGATCAACGACCCCTCCTGTGGACACCTGGGCCTCTAGTAGGCGGGTTGCCTGCTCCACAGGGACAAGGCCCTTCTTCATAGCCCTGAACAGTGACACTTTTTTTCCAGAAAAGGGGTCTCTGTAGCCAGTGATAGAATGTTCTGCTTGCTTCAGCTTGCCGTATACCTCTGCTCCCACTACTCCCCGGCACACAGCCTCATCTACTGACAGGGTCTCCATACTGCAGGGGTCGGTGA
This sequence comes from Tokudaia tokunoshimensis, assembly GCA_036184795.1. Lineage (NCBI taxonomy): Eukaryota > Metazoa > Chordata > Mammalia > Rodentia > Muridae > Tokudaia > Tokudaia tokunoshimensis. The sequence continues at coordinate 43,390,359 of BTHU01000018.1, forward strand.
TGGCTCCAGTGGCTGCCTGGGCCTCCAGCAAGGCCAAAGCTACACTAGGTGCCAGCAGCTTCTGTTTCATGGCCTGGTAGAGACTGATTCGCTGGTTGGAAGGCTGTAACAGCACACCACCCACAGTACCTGAGCCCTGAAGGTAACTGTGAACATCGCCCATGTGAACGAGGGCATCTGGGCTGACCGTCCCTGTCAGCACCTGGTCCAGGAGCTCCTGGCTGATGATGTGGGCCTCTAGGAGCTGGTAGGCAGTGACGCGGCCCTGTAGGGCAGGCAGTGTGATGTCTGCCCACCTTTTCATCTCTTTCTCCAGCAGCTGAGCGGCCTGCTCCAGTGTGATCTGGTGCTGCTGATAGCGCTGCAGCAGCTGCCTCCTCCAGTCCTCTTTGAAATATTCAGAGTTAATCAGCTCCCATGCAGAAACTCTCTGCCCCCGGAACCGTCCGTATTTCACGGAAAGCAGTCGATTCTGGAAGGCCTGCCGAGTGCAGCTATCCACCAGCTGGGGCCGCGTACCACTAAGGGGCAGGAGATACAGGCCCGACTCAGAGTCGTGTATACAGCGCTCCAGAAGCTGCAGGTAGGTGAGATTTTCATGGGTATTGGGGTCAAAGAAGCCTTTGGTGTCATCAGATGGGTCCAACAGAATAGAGTTCAGCATCTGATCAAAGTAGCCACGTTGGTAGGCCACGTTCACGGGCACACGGTGACTATGTACAGGGTCAATGACACCACCTGTGGCGATCTGGGCCTCCAGCAGGCGGATGCCGTGGTCTCTGACAATAAGGTCCTTCTGCATGGCCTGGAAGAGTGAGATCTGCTCCCCAGAGTAGGGGTCCCTGTAGCCAGTCACAGCACGTTCTGCAGACAGCAGCTTGGAATATACATCAGGCCCAATGACACCAGCTCTCAGTGCCTCCTCCACAGAGTATCTCTTATTCTCTTTTGGGTCAATGATAAAGCCTGTGGCAGCCTGGGCCTCAAGCAAGATCAGGGCAGTGCCAGGCCTGAGGAGCCCCTTGCTACGGGCCTCATAGATACTGAGCCGTTCCTGGGAGTCAGGAAGCAATAGGCCTGCAATACAACCTGTGCCCTGCAGGTACCTCTGCACCGAGTCCAGGCTGCCCACATCTTGGGCTGAAGTCTGTCCTCGTTCCAACTGCTCAAACAGGTCCTGGTTGATTATCTCAGCTTTCAACAACTCTCCTGGTGTCACAGTGTCCCTCAACCCAGAAAAGGTGACTTTGGCAGTTGCTGCAGCGTGCTCAACAATGCTCTTGAGCTCAGCTGCCAGCTCCTCCACTGACAGAGCCCCTTCCTGGTGCTGCTGGGTAAGCATTGCCCTCTGCTTAACGGGCACTGCCTCAGAAAAGAGCAGTTCCCAGAGGGAGACAGGTCGGCCCTTGTACCTTCCTACAGAGATGGAGGTTGTGGCCTTGCTCAAGACCTGTCGAGTACAGTGATCAATAAATGTGGGTCCCTGGGGCTCATCTGCATGGGACATTCCAGGGAGAGGCAGGAAAGCAAGCCCTGTCTCTGGGTCAGTAACAGAGAGGTCCAGCAGCTGTTCAAAGCAAAGACGATCGTGTGTGGTAGGATCTGAAAAGCCCATTGCCTGAGAGAGATGTTGCCAAGTCTCTTCATCCAGACAGTCAAAGCGCAGGGCAGCATCCAGGGGCAGCCGGAATCTGCGGGCTGGGCATATAAGCCCACCTGTGGCTAGCTGGGCATCCAGGAGGCGCAGAGCCAGTAGCTGCTCCACAAGCCCCTTCTTCATGGCCTGGAAAAGGGGGATGCAGGAGCTGCTGAAGGGGTCATAATACCCAGTCACTGCCTGTTCTGCAACTAGGAGCTGCTCATGAAGTTCTGGGCCAACCAGGCCAGCCTTGACTGCCTCTTCCACCCAAAGACGTTGGCCTGTGGTTGGGTGCACAAGGGTGCGGGTGGCAGCCTGAGCCTCTAAGAGTTGTAGTGCAATACCCTTTGAGAGCATGTGTTCTACCATAGCCTGGAAAAAGCTCTTCTTGTGACCTCCAGGCAACAGAACAACCCCTGCTAACCCTCCAGTGCCTTCCAGATAATGTTGCACCTCGGGACGTGTGCCCACATCTGACACCACCAGTGCGCCCTCCTGCAGGCCTCGGACTGTCTCCTCATTTAGTACTCCTGCCTCTAGCAGCATTGATGCACTGGCTGCTCCTGCCAGGGTGTGGAAGGTGATCTTTAAGGGCAATAGGGACAGCCCTGAGCTGGGGTCTTGCACACACCTACCCAACAGCATAGAGTATGGCAGCTGCTCCAGAGTGTTGGGGTCAGAAAAACCAGGGGTACCCATACTGGGCTCTGACTCCACCAGACTGAGCCATGTCTCCTTATCCAAAAGGCCCTGCTGGCAGGCTAGCTCTGGGGCTACTTGCACACCCTGGGTTGGGTCCACCAGGCCCCCAGTAGCTAGCTGGGCCTCTAGCAATCTCCACCCCAGGGTCCTGTCTACAACTTCCTTCTTGATGGCCTGGAAGAGGGATATCTTTTCACCCCCATAGGGGTCAGGATAGCCAGTAACTGCACGTTCCGCAGCCAATAATTTCTCCTTTAGCTCCAGTCCCACCAGACCCTGCCTTAGAGCCTCAGACACAGGAAGAAGCTGGCCCTGGGCAAGGTCCACGAGGCCTCCAGTGGCTGCCTGGGCCTCAAGCAAAGTCAACCCAAGCCCAGTGGGCAGGAAGCCCTGCTTCATAGCAGCATAGATGCTCTGGGTCTGCCCTGAGGCCTCCACATATACTCCAGCAATACTTCTGGTTGTGGTAGGCAGAGAAGCCTTTGCTTGGAGCCTTGAAGGAGTGCTGACTCCCAATTGGTTCTTCTTGATTTTAGGAACAATGAGCTTCTCAGTCTCATTGGCGGCTACGACATCATGATGAGGGGCCTGGCCGTTCATCGTGGACAACTGGTAGCACAGAACTTGCCTAAGGTCTGCTTGTGTCCTGTAGGGGACAGAAAGAGTCAGTCAATCATGGGGGTCAGACACAGGTCCTTCTAAGTTGCCCAAGTCCTGAACCCACACCCAGATGTGAGGACAGGAGGGCCCCTGAGCAGCCACAGAGGTTCATGGTTGCCAGGAGCCCTCCAAAGGCACAAGCAAACCTCATTGTTGAAGAAGGTCCTGACCTGCAAGTACCTTCAAGAGGGATTAAGACAGGCTGTCCTGGTGTTGCATGACTTTAATCCCAGCACTAGGAAGGGAGAGGCAGGTAGATCTCTTGTGAGTTTGAGGCCAGTCTGGTCTACAGAGCAAGTTCCAGGACAGCCAGGGCTGTTACACAGAGAAACCCTGCTCAAAATAACAAAAACAAACAAAACAAAAAAACAAAAAAAAAAACCAGGCTGCCCAACAAACTTAGACAATGCAAGAGAGCATGAACACGCTTTTGAGTACACTGTAGCTCTCCTCAGACACACCAGAAGAGGGCATCAGGTGCCATTACAGACGATTGTGAGCCACCATGTGGTGCTCTTAACCACTGAGCCATCTCTCCAGCCCCCTGTGAGCTTTTGAGACATGGCTGTGCCCTACTTTAAGTTATACTACATTGTACCAAACATTGTTTTTTTCTTTTCTTTTTCTTTTCTTTCTTTCTTTCTTTCTTTCTTTCTTTCTTTCTTTCTTTCTTTCTTTCTTTCTTTCTTTCTTTTTTTTCAGGCTATGCTTTGCCCTAGGAGACTCCGTGTTACAATTTGATGTTTGCCATTTTGAGGGAAGTAGATTGCAGGCCCTGAGTGGATCCACAAACAGCACCATCTGTCAGGCACCAGATTCTATCCTTCGCTGCTGATACGCTCTACTTGACTCCATGCCCATCCATCTTTCTGTCCCTCTGGACCTGGACCTGCCATTTCCTCTTCTTGGACCTTGCTTTGGCCTTTCACCTTTCACCTCTCACCTTGCAGGTAGACCCTACAGCTTTGCTCTCAAACCCCGACTGCGGCAGCTCCCTCCTGATACAGTCTTACTTGTTATCAGCACGGCCTCTCAGAACTCTGAGGGCTCTTTTTGATCCAGCCCCAGCCTCTTTAACTTGTATTCATTCTCTAAACCACATATAAACATATAAATACGTAAAGAGATTGACTGTGTGCTGTGTGATAGGTGAGAATAGCTGCTTTAGTAATTAAGATTGGAATAAACAAACTCGCCTTCACCTTAGCTGGATTACCTTAGCTGGATTACCGGAGTAGGTGGGATTAGACGGCAAATTCTTGGATTTTGAAACTGCGGGACCCTATGAGTTTGTTGCCATTCAATATATTCTGACAGTGTAGAAAGACATAAGCATGTTTGTCCACATTTCTAGCATAGTATACTCATAACACATAGGGATCAGAGGCCAGCAAGGGGCTACTACCTCTCAGGACTCCCTGTGGAGCACATCTGGCTTCTATTTCAAGCATCCAGGATTCTAGCCCATAGGACTTGGGTGGGCCCTTCCTGAGCACTCGTCTTCCCAGCCCTGCCTTATTTAGACTCAGATGTGTGTTAGGCCTTCATGCCTGCCTGGGTCCTTGGTCACCTAGCTGTAGGCCTCTGTCAGGGAGTGGAGCTTTAGAGCTGGGCTGAATTGATTGCCCAGAAAGGCAACTCAAAGTTCTAACCTACAGGACGCAACTGTGACCTTATTTGGAAGCAGGATCTCTGTGACTGTAACTAAGATGAGATCATCCTGAAGTTCTGCTGGCCCAAATCCAGTGCACCTGGCCTCACCTAGATGAGGGCAGACTTGCTCAGGGAGAAGAAGACAACCGCCTTGTGACCTGAGCCTGCACGCTGTGTCCTCTCCTTAGCTCACAGTTTTAGCATTGCCAGAATGTTCTCTCTGCTCAGAAGTTCATCAAGGCTGCTCCTAGCATGAACTCTGGGAGGCGCCTGCCTACACCTCCCCAACACACATTTGTACTGTGGAACTTAGCAGACAGACTTTGAATCTGTGTGCCCAATGAATCCAGAAATTCTTGGCTTGTTCCCCAGATCGCTAAAACCTATGGCGTGAGCCAGCCAGTCCTGGAGTCATCCTTCTGGATACAGATCACCTACTGCCCTGCCCTTACCTCTCTCTCTCTCTCTCTCTCTCTCTCTCTCTCTCTCTCTCTCTCTCTCTCTCTCTCTAGCTCTGGATGTCCTGGAATTCGTTCTCTAGACCAGGCACCTGCCTCTGCCTCCCAAGTTTTGGGACTAAAGGCATGCACACAGCCAGTCTGTTCTTAAAGGTGCTTCAGTGGGGATAGCTGCATGTTGGATGCCCACTTGTCTACCTCACACCCATCTAAGTCTCATGGTTTTGCCATGGCACCTCAGAGTTCAAACTGTCACTTCTCAGCCACACTTCTTGTGGCCCTGGCTTCTGCACCATGTACATAGGAGTCCTCCATGCCACCACCTTTAAGGCTCCTCACCAACCTCACCAACGCCTACACCACACACAGACTGCAGAGGACAGGTAAATAGGAGTGAGCTTGGTTTGCTGGCCAGCGTGGCCAAGGCAGGTGCATAGCCTGTCCTGTGGATGATAACTCAGGCTTTGGTATCACGTGATCTGGTAGAATACATGCTGATCATCTTAGGGAGGGGTATGAGCAGGTGGTCCCGCTAATCCTTTTGAGAATTGCCCTGTCTGAGGACTAGTGACAGGCTCAGCCTCTTGATATCATTTGGGGAGTGTCTGAAAGCTATCAAGTCAAGGCTCCTAGGGACACTACTGAGATGGCACTCCACCCATAGTTTTGACAAAATGTCATTCTTCATTCCCTCTGTCAGACTGCTCCTGCGCCTTCTGGAGTATCCCACTGCCAGCCTGCTCAGAGTCTCAGGCCTCAGGCCTACAACCTGGCAGGTACCTGGACAGAGTCAACAGTGTCCACCACCAACCTGCGGCAGAGCAGATAGAGCCCACGCTGCCAGCATCGGGGCCACCACTCAGCTCTTGGGGTACAGGGTGGGGAATGGAAAAAAGTATAAGACACAAGATGGCAGGGGTAAGAGCACAAAAGACTGAGAGTGACCAGTTGGACAGCTGTGAGGGAAGGCTCGGGCAGATACATTGTTAGGGGCCAAACCAGAATGGTGAATCTCAACATGGAGCAGAAGCCATCGCTAAGGATGAATCCTAAGTCAGGGTGCTCAGGGCTCTAACTTACAAGGAGTGTCTTGGTTAATATATCCCAGACTCTCAAATCCATAGATTCCCTTGATGTCCCTGTATCGGTGAATGTTCCTCCTCATAGTCAGCCTGCCTCCCGCAGGGACCAATGCTTGTCTCCCACAGCTCAGCCTTGCAGCCCAAAAGGAGATCAGGAACCAACCCAAGAGGGTGGCAGGGGCCAAGCATCAAATTGGTCAGGGAAAAGATCTCCCAGAACAAGGGGACAGTCAGAACTTAATGGTAAGAACCCTTGGAAGCATAAACCATTACCAGGATGATTCTGGAGCCGGTGGAAGGCTGTGACTCTCTAAGGAAGATAGCCAGGCATGGGCAGTTTGCTTGTGACATGGGCTGATCCTGGGAACTCCCAGGCTAGTCTAGAGTTATTGATTGAATTTCAGGCCCTGGGTAGGGCCCACAGACACAGCAGTAGAATCCAGGTACTAGTGATGACTTGAGGAACAGAGGAGGGGCAGCCAAATGGGTCTAGCCACAGAGTCCCCAAAAGAATTAGTAGAGCAGGTATTCCTAGAAGAGGTGAAGGGGCTATTGACAGACTCATGTGTGAGCAAGAGAAACACAGCTGTGAGGACAGACCTGACTGGCAGGGGGAAAGGGATCGCTACACCGTGATGTAGTGGTCCTCATAGCCTTGTGGCAGCTGCCAGTAAGTGAGAGTGTACAGCTACTCTGGCCAAAGAGAAGACTCCCAAGGAGGGGGTCTGGCCCCAGTCCACTGTGTGTAGTGAGTCAATGGTATTTTTAAATGACTGGAAGAGATAACAGACTCCCAGTGTGGCCCAAAAGTCACTATAACAAGGACAGGTCCATTCCCCAGACCTTCTTTTTCCTCAAGTAGGCACCCGATGGCATCCTAGAGACTGCATCTGAGTTCTGTCTAGACTTGCTTATTTTCAGGGACAAGTTAGACAGCATGGCAGCCCAGCCTCTCCCACCAACCTGCCCTCTGTCCCTTCTATGGCAGTCTCTAAGACCACCTCTCATCACTCATTCCAGGCTCTGCTTCCCAACGTTGCTTTGGGTACTTTTGTTGCCTACCTAAAAGCACTGAGTTGGGGGGAAATCATGCATGGTGGTGCCCAGGACAGGGCAGAACATAGAGGAGAGGCCCGTGGGTGGTGGAGGCTAGTGTCCCCTGAAATATGAGTGGATAAGGGTGGGGATCCAGGACAGGCAGTTCACAGAGCCTTGGAATTACAGTTGGGACAGAGATTGCCAGAAGGACACGGTCTTGAGTGACTCCTGACCTGGACATGGACAGTCAGCCCCGACAAGCATGCTTTGTGCAGAAAGGCAAGGCTGAAATGAGAAGTCAACACAAGCTTAAGTAGCTCAGGTTCCCGAACAAAGAGGAGATTCAGGGTGGGAAGCCACTGACAAAGATCCAGAGAGCGCGGACTCTGGGGAAGGGGTGGCGCCAAGAGAAGGAGTTCTGGTGTGTAAGATGCAGCCTGTGGTTAGCAGCCACTCCCTGTTGGCTTGTGGGTGACTTTGGGCCTGGCATGACTCTCCCTGGACCCTGCCTCTTCCCAGGAGGGTAGGAGAGGAGATGCTTGGCATCTGTATTGGTTACCTAGGAAGTCAACCAGACACATGGGTCAAGAAGTCAGGGTGCCTGAGAGCTCCATCAAGGTAGGCAGGAGACCCAGGTAGTGTTGATAAAGGTAAAAAATCAGGGTCCCAGGGTTTGGGGCAGCAGCATCAGTAAGCCGTGAAGGGGCTGGGGAAGGCAGGCAGCACACATTCCCCAGGCAAAATGATGAAACTCTCCTTGCCTCCCTAGGAACCCAGCACAGGCTTCCCTAGGTGCCAAGAGAAAAGAGGGTCAGGATTTCCAGAGTATCGAACACCCTCTGTTACCACACTGAAGGGCGAGTCCCTCACCCCAGGCAGGGACAAGGATGGGCACAAGGGCCCACTGCTACTTTTGTTTGCTCCGTGCTAGATCAGAACAGAACCAGGAGGCCAGGCAGACAGCCCAGAGCACATGGAGATTGAAAATCTGGACTTTGCCCCCATTGAAACCTGCGTCAAGAAGGGCACCAGGAGTCAGTGACCTCGTGCAAGGTTGGCATGATAAGCAAGTGGGGTTAGAGATGCAGTCGGGCCCCCTTCCTCTTCTTCCCAAGGGTCCTGATACCATTCAAGGGCTATCCCTGTGGGTGCTCACCCTGGATGGACAAGGATTACCCCACCTACAGGACCAAACAGCACTCCACAGATCCTGCTAGAAACCACTAGATATCCCCAACCCACATCCTCTCTCGACCGCACAGCACAGCCTGGCAGGGGCCTCAGTTTCCCCACCAATAACAAGATTCAGAAGCCTCCCACCTCCAGCCCTGAACTCAGATTACCCAGGTAAATGGGGCCCAGAATGGGCTCCTCGGCCCCTCGTTAAGTCTGCCTGGGGCCGCTGGTTCCCACAGCATTTCAGTTTCGTTTCTCCAAACTGCCCTCATTTCCCCACCTGTCGTGCCAAGGCTGGCGCGGTGTTGTCGTCTCTCTGCTCCCTCCACGCCGGGAGCCCGCGGAGCCCCGCGCCACAAGCATTTAAATCTGCATGGCCCCTCCCTATGGTGACCCAAGTCCCTTCCCCACTGAGGGCGGTAGGCGGGGCTGAAGCCAGGTTGGGCACCCACAGGACAGGTGGAGTGGGCAGGTGAGCGCAGACTAAGGCACGGGGCAGGGCTACCCTGAGCAATTCAAGCTGGGAGAGGCTGCTGAGTTGCAAAGTCCCTCCTTTCCTCCCTCCCTTACACAAGTCACTGAAAAAGAATGCAGGGCCGGCACTGGGTGGGGGTGGAGAGCCACATGCTCCAGGCCCTGTGGCTTTTGAATGGAGTTTGCAAGGGAAATGAAGATCCACCAAAGAGAATTTCACTTCCCCAAACTCCTCTTTATTGCTGGGAGTGAGAGATACAAGCCCATTGTGTGCTCCCAGCTCCTGCTCAGTCCCCAAGCACACTCGACCACGGTTTCCTGTCCCTATCTTCTGGATCTTGGAGTCTTCACAGCTTCTCCTCAGTGGGCTGCTCTGAGGTTTTGACCTTGTAAGAGCTGGGGTCTCTGTGTTCTTTGACATTTGGCAGCCCTGTCTGCAAGGGGTGGCCAGGCATCACCTCACCATTCAGCTCCCCACCATCCTCCCCCTCCCCCCCCCCCCCCCCCCCCCCCCGGCTCAAATAAGGTCCCCAGTCCATCAGGAGGACCTAGTCCTGGCTCTGAAGCCCATCCACGCTCTCACCTTTGGAGACAGGAGTCTGCTAGAGCCCAATCGGATGGAGGTCCAGAGCCTCAGGGTGATGACCTCAGGGGCTGGCACACTAGGAGTCCAGCACAAGAACCTTTCGTGGATCTTCTGGCTGGTTCTCCCCTTCGCTGCTCAGAGATCACATGTTGCTAGACCAAAGTGGATGGCACACCTCTCCTACCCACCCACCACCAGGCCCTGATGGCTTGCATGTCCCTTCCTATCCCAGCTCTTCACCTCTGACTGGGTCATTTTTGACCAGAAATTCATCCAGAGCTGCCCAGCCACCTCCAACACGAACCATCATGGCTCCTCGAGCTGCCTGTGGAGCATGGGGGTGGGGGGCGGGGGTAGGGTAATGACTTCAAGCCAGGGGTTGGGAGCAGTTACTGAGGCTCTGTCCTCCCCACTGTTACAGGCCCACACTCACACCTGCTCACCAAGGCTCCCTGGACCTTGGGCCTGCCTCTGGCCACTGGTGCGTTTGTCCCTTCCGTGTTCCTTGCTCTGACCATGCTATTGGGTTGCTTCCGACCACTGGAGAACTCTGGCTTGAACGCAGTGGAGAGCTTGTGGTGAGGCCCATGTCTCCCCCAGTTATAGCTAGGCCTGCCTTGTCCAACGCTGTCCTGCTCCCCAGCTTCCAGGAAGCTGTCCACAAGGTCCTACTGGGAAATGTTTCAGTGCTACCTGTGGTTTCTGGTACAAAGCACACCCTAGACCACTTTATGACCAAGACAATGCAGGTAGTGTCTCCACAAGACCCCCGTGTATGTTGCCCCCTTGCTGTGAGGTGAAACCAAGTCCTTTTCATATGCTCAGGAATGAACAGAATATCGATCTATCAGCCCTCACCTGTTCCTGGTGGCCCTGTTGCAGCTGTTCCCACTGGTCCCTTTCCTCCTGGCTCCTCTTGCTATGCTCTGGTTTCCTAAGACTCCAGTTCTCCAAGACCTCTGCCCACCATGGCCTCCAGCTCAGTTCTTCTGGAATCTTCCCCAGGAGGCAAACCTTAGCTCTACTCGCCAGATCCCCAGGCAGTCCCTGGTCAAGACTCCTCAAAGCCAGTATCTCCCTTGGGGCTTGAATCCAGTACTTTGGGGTCAGGGCCCAAGGCAGCTTCTCTAGCACCCAGCTTTGGGCTTGCACCACCTATGCATTAGGGGAACCTATGTGTTAGGGAACTTGGAGGACCCCATGACCAAAATTGCCCACCACTCCATCACATCTCTTAAGCCAATACCTCCAACCCCCAGAGCCTCTCAGAAGTCCTAGACGGCACTTTAGGCCTTCCAGCACCTCCAAATGGTCTTACAGAAGGTGTGGCTGAAGGACAGATGTGTCCAGTGTCATTAGCTAACCCTGGATTGATCCACAATTACATTGTAGGCCAGAACCTCTGGCCACTGATCCCACCTTGGTCCCCAAGGGTTCAGCCTGGCTCAGCCGATGGGGGCACAAGACCAGCTTCTCTACAAGGTGGCCGGCAAGCAGCAGGGTGTGTATCCTGGAGAAGACATGAACAGACATGAGCAGGGCAGAGGGCCAGTGTGAGTGGGGTGGGAACAGCTGGCCAGCAGGCTTACCTCTCGCAGGAGGGGCTAGACATGGCAGTCCAGCAGCCCTGCAGGTCCACTAGCAGGCCTAAGTGGCAGGTGCTCCCATAGGCAGCGTCTCCTCTCCTTCCCAGCCATGACACTGTCAGGGTTTGCTGTCCCCACAGGAACTCCTGCTATCAGAGTAGCCTGCTGTATGATTGGTTTTCAGAGTGGGAAAAGTTGCAGGGCAAAGTCTTCTTGCCTCCATGTGCCTCACATCTTGAGCCCTCTTCCTTATTCCATTCATCCTGTGACTCACACTATCCGACATCTTAGCAAGAGGACCACACATGCTGGCCCAGACCTTCTACCCCTAGGCCTCTTCAGTAGGGAGAGCAGTCACACCCCGAACTGTGCTGACGCTCAGGGCAAGGTGAGGAAAGCCAGTAAGGTCCTCCCTGGGGGGGGGGGGTTGTGTCCACCATCACCACCACCCACTCCCATGCTGAAGTGCTACCCTTAGAAAGAGGCAGCTGTGTGTATAGCCAGCAGTTACACACAGGAGATCACAGTGGGATGTAGGCATCGAGGTGACTGCTGCCCCTACAGAAAGACTGGGAGTCCCCCAACAACTGGAGAAGGGGCAGTCCTCTTCCCCTAAGGACCTCCTTGTCTGCCCTCAGTGGGTGAGGATCTGCCTAGTCCTGCAGTTACTTGATGTGCCAGGGTGGGTTGATACCCAGGAGGGGGCCTCCTCTTTCTCAGAGGAGAAGGGAGAGGAAAAGGAGAAGGGGAGAGGGAGGGGCTAGATGAGGAGGAACTGGGAGTAGTGGGGCACTGTGATCAAGATGTAAAGTGAATAAATAAATTAGAGGGAAAGAGAGGGGGGATTTGGGGACTGGGAAGATAGCTCAGCTGATAAAGTATTTGTTGAAAAGCATGAGGGTCTGAGTTTGATCCCTAGCATCTAGTAAAAAACAAACAAAGAAAACAAATTAGTATGTGGTAATCCCAACACTAGAAGGGCAGAGGTAAGATTCCAAATAAGAACTGCAAGTTCAGGGAGAGAGACTCTGACTCAAAAAATAAGGTGGAGGGCCAGAGAGATAGCTCAGCAGCTAAGAGCATGTGCTGCTCTTGTGGAGGGCCTAGTTCAGTTTCCAGTACTTAGGTCAGGCAACTCACAACTGCCTAGAACTTCAACCGCAGTGGATCTGGTACCTTCTAGTCTCTGTGGGTGTCCACATGTATGCGTGTACATAAGTGAGACACACATACAATAAGAACAAAATAAATATATTATATATTTATATAATAAATTTAAATTTTACATTACATGTAAATATGTAGTATAATTATAAATATATAATATATAAGTATATTATATATATGGAGGAGAGTGCTTGAGGAAAACACTAAATGCACTAGATGGCAACTTCTGGTCTCCACACAGGTGTGCACAAACACACATACATAAACGCATACATACAAAAGGGGACACAAAATGCACCAAGTGCCCAGGAAGAAGACATCATCCATGGCAAGGAACGAGGCAGACCAAAGCCCTCCTCACAGCTCTCAGGAGCCAGCCCTGTCCATTTCAAACTTTTAATCCTCAGAACTTTGAATTAGTGTGTAACCACAGTCTGAACTTCCCAATTGGTGACAGCCGGGTCCAGTGGCCCAGGAGACTATCAGAGTCCCAAGAATGAGAAAGGAATCTGAGAATCAGAAAAGGAACCTAGAACTTCTAAGCAGACAGCAAACCTCAAGAAGGGTGTCATGCACCCCAGCCACACCAATGTTATAGAAAAGGGGGCCACATGGAGGCCCACTTTTTGTTACAATAAACACTGGACAGTCCCAGACTGTGTGTCTTAAGTGAGTAAATTTCTTTCTATCTTGGTCCTTACGTAGTTCCTTTCCAGCTGTTGCATAAATAGGACTTGTTTGTAGCAGTGTTTTAACCTTAATTAAGAACTCTATTTGCTAGAAAAGGCATGTAGATACACCAGCTCCTACCTCTACCCACACAGTCTGGAGGCTCCACAGTGCTGTCCAAGGAGGAGCTATCCTTGCCTAGAAGTCAGGAATGGGCTGATCTTAAACCCTGACCTCGCTGGGAGAGCTATGGCCTTAAATGGGGATTTGAGGCTGTCTGAAGCTGAGAGCAGTGCTAGTCATCACTAGCGATCCCCTAGCTGACTCCACTGCCCATGCCTCTTCCCAGATATCATACTATCTTCATTCCCAGAGTCCTCTGCCTCAGTTCCTCCTACCAGCAAACAACAGCTCAGCCTCGGAGTACACCCTAATCATCCAGTGTCCCCATGGTCACCTCTCCTCCCAGGAGACTCTTGATAATACCTTCCTCTCCCAAGTTTTTCGAGATACCTGTAAACCTGGGTTCCAGTTACTCTCAGGCCTCAGCTGCTCAACGGCTGTCTGCTCGGCCAGGCCACACGAGATCTGCATAGCTGGCTCCCATACGGCCTTCAGTTCAGCGTCTTGTTCTCGAGTCTCTAACCAGTGCTCTTCCAGGGGCTTCGTATCTGCCTGAAGCGTGGCTAGGAAGAGATGTGACCACCTGAGAGCCAGCCTTGGCAAGATCTTAACACTCACCCCAACCCTGGCTTCTTGAACACAGGAAAGCACCCTTCCTGCCCTAGAGCTTAATCCTACCCCCAGGCCTGGCAGAAATGTCCCAAGTGCTCCCAAGTATCCCCAAGGCCCTGATGTACCTGATGAGAGGCTCTGTTCCCAGATGGTCACTGTGGGTGCCGCTGCCTGACTAGAAGTCTCTGCCCACTGTGTCAGTCGCTCAAGCCGCTCTGCTAGCTGGACCAGCTGGTCACTCAGCTACGGGAGGAAACCAGCGTTGTTCGAGACAGCCCTGGCTTGGGACAGAAAGTACGTACTCCCAGCAACTCTAGGTCCCTGGTACAGTCTCCTCAGAGGGCATGAGATTGGTTGGAGGTATTTTGTCTACCTGGAATCAAGGGGGTATAAACACCTGCTTCAAATCCTTGAGCCCTGGATGTGCTGAGGCAGACCCTCCCAGTTCAAGCTGGGCCTCCGGGCCTGCCGGTGGTGAGGGCTTGGAGGACTCTGTCCTTTGAGCAAATAGCAGCTTCTGCTGGATACAGGCGACTTGTAACTCAGTCAGCATTACATGCTTCTGGAAGTGATTCAGCTGCTGTCGCACAAGCTGAGCTTGGTCACCTGCAGCCAGAGGCAAGAGGCCAGGAAGGAAATGCTGACATTGAAGGAGAACCGGTAGCAGGGATGGGAGTATCAGAAGAACCATTAACCAGGACAAAGACATTGAGGCCTTGAACTCGGGACCTAGGCCCTGTACCTGGGAAATGGCATAGATGTGGTCCCTGACCTAAAGGTAGACTTTTCAATGGGCTCCAAAATATGAGCCCTCAGCACTTTTTGCCTGGGGTGACTATCCAACTGAGTGATGGGGCTGAGGTCCACTTACTAGTGAGAAGCTCTGCCAGCCTCTGGCCAGTCTGCAAAACCCTTTCCAGGTCCCTGGCATGTGCCACAACCCCCTCACACACCTCCTGTGAACAAACACAAGACACTGAGCCTGGACATTCCACGGACTCCCACCCCAAGCCTGGGTCATACCTGGAGGTTCGGCAACGATTCCTCAAGGCCCTTGGGCTCCAGCTGCAGCTCAGCCAGTAGCTGTTCACTCGGGCTCAGCTGCACCAGCAGCGCCTTGCAGGCTGTTTTAAAGCTCTGTGCTGCTGGAACAAGCTGCTCCAGGAGCCTCCACCTAGGGGTATGGATGGAGGAGCTAGTACCTAGTGGTGCCCTTCTTGCCCTAGAACCCTCACAGCCCCCATCTGTGGCTTCACCTGGTTTCTGCCTGTTGTACCAGTCGGTGCCATCGTATGCACAGCTCTGATGGGCTCCCAGCCTCTCGTAATCTTGGCTCCACGTGTGGTGCACGCTCCCTCAGCAGCCGCAGGAGGAGCTGCCAGTCATGAGGTTGGGGGACTTGTGCAAGGTTCTGCCCATCCTCTTGCCACTGCCCTCCCCCCTTTAATCAAGGAGAATCACCAGCCATGGGAACATTGACAGCTATATGTATTCAGCTCACCCTGGGGGACCAGATCTATTATATTTAAGCACAGGGCAGTCACTATTATTTGCCAGTGGCTTGGCCTGGGGCTCATAGGACAAAGTGCCCCCACCTGTCCCTATCCCCCAGCCCCTGTACCTCCTGTTCCCGCAGCTGGGAAGCAGCCAAGGTGGCATCTGCAGCCAGGGGTCCTTGTGAAGTCTGCAGTTCCTCCATGCCATCTAGCCAGCTGCACAGTGAGTCCAGGGGTGCTAGAGGCACCTGCAAGAAGGATCTACTCACCTCACCTGGCCTCCGCTTGAACACCGCATACTTCAGAGCTGTCCTGCCTCACCTGGACTGGTTGCCCTCTTTGTTTGCATGGCCCCATCTCCACAGACTCTGTCACTACTGTCTCTGTCACCACCGTCTCTGTGACCTCTGTCACTTGGACAGCACGGGAGCCCCACCAGGCCCAGGGGATCCCTGGTGGAAGTGGGCCATGAGGAGCTTCGGATGGAGAGAGATCCTCTTGGGTCTTGGGGTTGGTGTGAATCCTAGGGCTGAAGCGTGAGCGGCTCCTCCTCCCCCCAAGGCAACCAAGTCTTGAAGCAGGGTTTCCCATTGTAGATGCTGAGTGGGTTGCAGGCGTGTCCAGGACAGCAGGAGCAGCCCTACAAAGGCAGAGGATCCAACTCAGGACCAGGGGATCCACAGGCCCACCTACCCCCAAGCCTTGCATAGGCTGGTGCCGGACCTGAGATTAGGTAGACTGCCCTGGCCTAGGGGACTGGAGGGAACAGCTCTCACCTCTGTCTAGCCCTGTGTACCCTACCTTCCTTCCCTCAAGTCACTGTTCCACCAGCCCCAGACAGTCTGGCCCCAGCACTTTTCTTCCTCCAGTTTCCTAGGAAACCCTGTACCCTTCCTCAGACATGTGGTTGGGGGAAGGGCTGCAAAGGGGAAGGGGCTTCTAGCTGGAGTTTCTGGCCCCTCCCTCCCACGGTTCCTATAAGTGTGTGTGTGTGTGTGTGTGTGTGTGTGTGCTAGTGGTGGTTCAGGGAGCTCACTTCCCACCCAAGTCCTAAACAGGTCACTCACATGGGTTCCTTTGGGTTAAGAGGCCAAGGAAAGGGAGCTGCTATCATGAGCGTCATCCCTGAGGATGAGAGGAATTATAAGAAACGGGGAGGGGGGCATCCATACACACTTTAGGAGGGATTGGAGAGTCATGGGAATTTCCCACAGCCACATGGCCCCCAGGCAGTCCTGGACAACACCCTCTCCCAGTCACATGGCCACTCCACGGGACTCAGACAACCCCCACCCAAGACTTCCTGGCACCCTAGACTGGTTGCTCTGTTTCCAGGAACCTTACACTTTCCACACAGTCCCCCACCTGAGCCTGGCATGAACTAGCCCTTCCTCTAACCTGGAATCTCCACTAGGGAGAAGAGCAGGAGGGCACGCATGCTCGGGGGCTGGGGAGAGATGGTGTATTCATGGACTATGGACTCCTGCATGAGTGCATCCATTCCCCTCTACCTAACTAACTGTCATTGATTCTTCATATCAAGGAGTGGAATTTGTGCTCAACAGAGAAGCTTAAAGCCCTCGCTTGCCCATGGCCATGGTCCTGGGCCCTCCCTCAGTGCTGATAGAGGTGATTTGTAAGTCCCTGGGGCCTAAAGCTAACCCTGCCCCATCCACCCACCTCAAGCCTGTGACCACCCACCACCACCACCTCCACCACCCCACCCTGAGACCTGCCCCTGCCTGGTTCATCTTTGTCATGAGTTTGTGTTGTTGTTACCTTGGGAACATTCCGTGGAAAATGTTGGGTGAGGTGGGCAGGCTGACAGGCCAGGGCAGGCCACAGACGCACTGTGGGTGGATGGCTGGTGGATGCCTCTCCCACGAGGGCTTGTCTGTCTCACACCCTAGGACGGCCCACCCTAACCTACCTGCTCTCTTTTCTCAGCCCCCACCCCAGGCCAAGTACCAAGTATGTACATTCCTGGGAGAAGCTTCAGTGGGCTGGAGGGGTGTGTCCCAGCACAAACCTGTCCATACCTGGCATGTAAACCTCATCCCATCCCATCTACCCTTCTTCTTTAAGGGACCATGGAGTTCCTGAGAACAGCTGCTCCATCCAGTTACTGGGCCTTACCCCAGATAGAATGCTTAGTCTGGAATGCTCCTCTCCCCTCTTTGCACTTATCCATGGGCCTCTGTAGCTAAGAGGGACTAGGGGAGCCCCTACCTCTGACATCTTACCTCTGGTTTGTTTTGCTGCCCAAGGCAGAACCAGGTCAACTTTCTGGACAAGCCTTCCTTTCACTGCCCGTAGCTGGGATAACAGAGGCCCCAAGTCTGGAGAGGAGCTAAAGTCTATGGTGTAACCTCTACCTTTCTCGATTTCCCAAGGTCAGGATCTTATGCTGAGCTTGGACCTCCTGGACTAGGGTGGACATCCTCCCCAGCAGGACCCTCTCTGGTCCTGTCAATCCTACTCTGTTTCAAAGGCTCTTATAGTCACACTCCATAGAGCCTGGCAACTTAGCGGCCACATGACCTCCTTTGTACATGAGGTTCCTGAATTACAGCCGGTGAGTAGTGGGTGTCATTATGGCAAGCAGGAAAGAGCTGTTTGGATCACACTCCTGACCACCCAAGCAAGAACAGCTGGCTTACAAGAGCCCACAGGTGTGTGACTTGGAACCTCTCCTTGGCACTGCCCTGGGTCCTCACATGGGCCCCTCTCCTTGAATATTCTTTTAAAGGCCCCTCCCTATACATTCACACTGAGAGCATGGCACCCCGCTGAAGTGAAAACTTCTAGTTCTTTGATGGTTTGCTGGGGCACACAAATGAAAGAACATCTTGCTAAAGCAAATGCATGAAAGACTGTTTTCCTGAAGCAGACACAGGTGAAAGGATGTTTGGATATAGCAGACACGGGAAAGGACACTTGAGGAAGGAGAATAAGTATGATCCCACAGACAGTAGGAGACAAGCACTCAGCTCTAGTTTGATTTGCTCCGCCTCACTATTCTTTGCTAAAGACACGCATGTGTTGGTTCGCCTTATATAGCAGTTGAGCTCAACTTGTGATAACTCTGACATTGAGAGAAACTTGCCCGAGAACTTCTTGTGAGGTTCCTGCGGCAGCTTGCTGATTCAGCAGCCTCGCCTCAGGCCGGTTGGTGACCCTGGCAGTTTCTTCAGGATTGAACTACAGGTGCTTGGTGTCTGCTTGCTGAAAGGACTGGACTGCAGCTGCTGGCTTGTGCCTAGTGTCTGCCTGCCTAGAGGACTGGACTGCAGCTGCTGGCTTGTGCCTAGTGTCTGCCTGCCTAGAGGACTGGACTGCAGCTGCTGGCTTGTGCCTAGTGTCTGCCTGCCTAGAGGACTGGTCTGCAGCTGCTGGCTTGTGCCTAGTGTCTGCCTGCCTAGAGGACTGGTCTGCAGCTGCTGGCTTGTGCCTAGTGTCTGCCTGCCTAGAGGACTGGTCTGCAGCTGCTGAATCATACGTATTTGGTATTCGCCTCAGGACTGAACTGATGCCCAGGAAGATCAAGTTCACCCCCAAAGAACTCTTGCTGAGCAGGTCCACTTTCTTCATATCCTAACAACTTTTCTCTTCCACTGCCTCTGGTGGGTGGTGGACTAGAGGAAAGATTGAACCCTTATTAAAAGTAGGTTGCAAAAAATTTATGCTTACAACCCTCCCCCCAGGGGCCCCTGAATAGTGCCCTCTGCCCTGCTGGTTCCAGCCTTCAGGAGGCCACAGCCCTGTCATTATGGCAAGCAGCCACAAGCACAGGGGCACACATAGGGCCTCACTGCATGCTGAATCTGGGGTGAAGTTCAGATAGCTCCAGACTGCCGAGAGAAACACAGGCTGCAGCAGGTCTGCCACACAGCCCGAACCAGTCCTGGTCAGAGCAATTCCCATGAGTGGACACTCATGACACTTCTAGTGGTGGCTGGTGATCAATCCGGACCAAGTTAATATGGATGAGCTAGCTCCCATACATGTATGGAACCATAGATCCAGGAAAGAGTGATGGGCTTGGGCTCTCTGCTGGCAGGAAAGCTGAGATAACCAGGAGAGTTGCCTATGCCTGTGGCCCAGGGTTGGATGGTGTAGAGGCTTCCCTGTGCAATGCTTTGATATCAGAGTGTCTGAGCCCCTGGAGATAGGAGTGGCATGGGAAGGGCTGTAGCAAAGCTGACTCAGAAGTCCCTGATGATGAGGGTGTACATCAACAGGAGTGGTTCTTCTTTGCTAGATACTAAGCTTTCTAGGAAAGAAACCATGATAAAAGAGCATGGTGGTTTGAATGAGAATGGTTCTAATAGGTTCATATACTTGAAACTTGGTCACAGGGAGTAGAACTGTTTGAAAGGATTAGAAGGATTAGGAGGGATGGCCTTGTTAGAGTGGGTGTGGTTTTGTTGGAGTGGGTGTGGCCTTGTTGGAGGAAGTGTGTCAATGGGGGTGGGCTTTGAGGTTTCAAAAGCTCAAGCCAGGCCTAATTAGCTCTCTCTTTCTCTCTCTCTTTGTCTGTGGATCAATACATAGCTCTCAGCTACTGGTCCAGTACAATAAGTGCTGCTATGCTCCTTACCATGATGATAATGGACTAAGCCTTTGAAACTATAAGCAAGCCACCAATTGAATGCTTTCTTTTCCAAGAGTTGCCATGACCATGGTATCTCTTCACAGCAATAGAACAGGGACCAAGACAAAGAGCAAAGTTTCCACACTCAGTAACATATATGTTTTGTGATAGAAATACCTAAACTGTTTGGGGGAGCTGAGTCCTAGGGCTTATATCCAGCCTGGGCAGTAGAGGCTCCTGAGCTCTTCAAGTTGGGGACAAACGGCTGCCATATGATCGGTCTGAAGTGCTGAGGTCCCAGGAGGAGTAGACAGAATATGAGTTTTGATTGATCATAGGAACAAACAAGACTAAAAACTAAAAAAGATGAAGGAGGAGGAGGAAGAAGAGGAGAAGGAGAAAGAGAAAGAGGCAACATGCAGGGGCTGGAGAGATGGTTCAGTGGTTAAGAGCACTGACTGCTCTTCCAGAGGTCCCAAGTTCAATTCCCAGCAACCACATGGTGGCTCACAACCATCCCTAATGGTTTCCGATGCCCTCTTCTGGTGTGTCTGAAGACAGCTACAGTGTATTCACATATATCTTTTGTTGAGCTCTGTCCTGAAAGCTATGTTCAACTCCTAAATTCAACCCAGAGAGTGAAACGTTGTTTGAGAATAAGTTTTTTTTTGCACTCGTCAAGTTGAGGTCATTAGAATGAGTTGCCAGCCAATGTGAATGTGGCCTTGTGAGAGAATGCTGGGTAAATAGGGGACACACTGGTGAGAAATGACCCCACGAGGAGGCAGAGATGGGAGGGCTGCAGCCTCCGGATTGGATGCAGTCTCTGGATTGGAAATGAAGTGGAAAGAGTGTAACCTGAAGGTCAGGGGATCACACACTACTTAGCCCCAGAACTGAGGGAAAAGTGCTTTTCCATTTCCTTTGAACCCCCCATCTAGCGACCCTTTGTTACAGTGGCCTCAAGACAACCTGCCCGCATAGCTGTGAGCCAGTCATGATGACCAGGCAGGTGACATCCCATTGACTTAGTCCAAGTTAGGCTATCCTTGGAGTTGGCGTGGTACACTGCCTCCTCAGACAGCTCCTCTGCAGGTAGAGGGGAGAGGGACCTAGAGAAGGCCAAGTAAAGACAGTAATCAAGGACACAGATTTCTGGCAGGTCAGTGTGGGTCTGCAATTTGCCCCACTGCTGGGGTACTGGGCAGATGTAATGCAGAGCACTAGACTGCATTTATCCTGCACTGCTGGATGCTGGGCTAGAGTGAAGCACCGATTCACTACTTAGGGTGGGGAAATGCAGCCTAGGATGTGGGAGGCCAAAGATGGGGTTCCCAAGCTCCCGGGCATCCAGTCATGTCTGGAAACTGCATGGAGTCAGAAAGAAGGATTGGGGGTCCACAGGCCTAAGATGAGGACCCTGCGGCCTGGGGCTCTCACACTGGACATCCAGGCATCTCTGGGTTGCAGTGAGTTGGGAATGGAGTTGTAGTCCACTACGGGTCTGTAATGAGGCTGGGGCCTGGAGGAGGGGAACTCTGGCTTAGTTCATCAGCAAAAGTCCTTAGCTTAGCAGAGGTTGTCTGGGAGTGCAGAGGAGGAGCCTTCTGTGAGAGGCTTAGGCAGTGGAGCTCTGTAGGCGAAGGCCTTCTCCATGCTCCCCACAGTGGTTTTTGATGAAAGAGGCAGTCCTTGGTTTCAAACTGTTTATGGATTGTTCATCGTGGAAAATGGGTGCATGCCACCTTCCCAGGGTGGATCAGAGTTTAAATACTTTTTGCAGGAAGGAATGTCCAGGAAGGGATGCTTATTGGCTAAACCCTCAGGGCTCATCAGGATACCTCATTAGCAGGAGAACTTTGTTCTGATCTACAAGACCACAGGACACATTTCCTATGTGGGAAGTATGACACACGTCCCAGGCCAGGAATCTGGTAGGGAGCAGGGAACTGTCTACTGTCTCAGGTGGGTGCCTGGGTTCCAGTAACACTGAACCCACTCAGCCTTAATAAGTTTCCTGGCACGGTCTACTGTCCCACAGGTCAGCACTCAAGGCTCCAAGCAGGGCTCCGGGGCCAGTACACAAGCTTTCAACAATGAGGAGTGTTGGGACACAGAGGGTGAATGTGGTAGCAATGCCAGGACCATCAGTAGCTCTGTGGCTATAACACGTCTCCACTCCCCATTTCTGCCCCCATCCAACCACCCTGACTTACAAGTCAATTTTATTATTCTAGAAATCACAGTTCTGAAGAATCAGTGAGGTGAACTTAATGTGGGCAGTAGGTAGGCCTGAGGATACAGCATGAACTCCTGCAAATAGTACCAGGACACCACTGCAGCCTGGGGGCCTTGGCTTTTGTACACACTCTCTCCTGGTACACCTGTCCCCACTAATACCCTGAGGCCCTGGAGATTTGCTTGGCAGGTCAATACAGATATAACAAAGGTGTGTGTGTGTGTGTGTGTGTGTGTGTGTGTGTGTGTGTGTGTGTGTGACAGAGAGAGAGAGAGAGAGAGAGAGAGAGAGAGAGAGAGAGAGAGTTTAAGTTCGTAGGTGGATAGAGCTTAGTGGCAGAATGTTTTCCTAACAAGTACAAGGCCTTGGATTCAATCCTAGCACTGGGGAGGCAGAGCCAGGAGGATCCCCAGGTCTCTCGATGGCCAGCCATTCTAGCTGAATTGAGGAGCTTCAGGTTTAATAAGAAGTCTTGTCTCAAAAACTAACATGGATAGAGATCAAAAAAGATACCTGACATCGATCTCTGACCTTCCCATGCATGTGCACATACATCAGCCACACACGTACAAACTCGCCACACACACACAAATAATTTTAAAAATTTAAAAGAAAAAATTACAGATGGAATGGCATGTGCCTTTAGCCTGAGTACTCTGGGAAGCAGAGGCAGGTGGATCATAGAGATGAGTCTGAGGGCAGCCTGATCTACATAGGGAGTTCCAGCCAAGACCCTGTTTCAAAACAAATTGATTGGGACTGGAGAGATGGCTTAGAGGTTAAAAGCACTGGCTGCTCTTTCAGAGGCCCTGGGTTTGATTCCCAGCACCCACGTGGCTTATAACTCCAGTTCCAAGAGATCTGGTGCATCTTCTGACCTCTCTGGGCACCAGACAGGCACATGGTACACAGACATACAAGCAGGCCAAAACGCTGATACACATAAAATAATAAAAATAATAATTAAAAATTTTAAATTAATTAATTAATTAAAAATAAAAGAAAGTCCCCTGGGGCAGTTGGTAAAGAGCTAATGAGAGGGAGGTTTACCAGCCCTGCCCAGCTCTGGACTGGCGCTGATTCAACCAACAGGTGCTTCAAGTTGTCCTTCCTGCCCTTTCCAGCCCTCCCCGCCTTTGCCCCCACCCTGACACTGACTTTCTGGTTTCACTTCCTAAGAGCACTGAGAGTCCATCTAGATCTTCCCAGCTCCTTCATTCGGGCAGCTCCAGATGCCCAGCAGCTGTTTTCTTTTGGGGAGGCACCTTTACCCCAGTTGAACAGCACTTTGGCTAAAACATGTCTGCCCACTCCAGAGGTTCTGTCAAAACAGGACACGCTGGGCATATCAACACAGACCTGCAATCCCAACTACTCAAGAGCCAGAAGCAGGTGGATTGCAAGTTCAAGGCCAACCTGGGCAATTTATGCAGATCCTATTTTAAAACAAAAAGGGCATTTCCTTCTTCTCTTCCTTCCTTCCTTCCTTCCTTCCTTCTTCCTTCCTTCTTTCCTTCCTTCCTTTCTTCCTTTCTTCTTTTCTTTTTTAAGGTCTGGGGCTGAAGTTCAATGGTAGGATACTTGTCAAGTTGCTACCCATTTTTGTTGTTGTTTTTCGAGACAGGGTTTCTCTGTGTAGCCCTGGCTGTCCTGGAACTCACTCTGTAGTCCAGGCTGGCCTCAAACTCAGAAATTTGTCTGCCTCTGCCTCCCAACTGCTGGGATTAAAGGTGTGCACCACCACTGCCCAGCTAAGTTGCCACTCATTTGCAGGGTCCTAGATTCAGTCCTTAGCACAGCAAAAGGAAGGAAAGAAATCTTCAGCTGATCATGATGAGCATGCTTGTAACCCCAATAATTCAGAGGCTGAGGCAGGAAGATAACAAAGTTGAGACCAGCCTGTGGAAGTGACAGACTAACTCAGACACTGTCTCAAAACAAACAAGCAAACAAACAAACAATAAACAAACCACCAAGATCTAAGCTCTGGACAGGCACCCATCAAAGCATCAGCTTCTTGTCTGCTGTGCTCTGGCTTTAGCCTCTCTAGGGTTGTCCACTAGACTTGGAGATGCTGCACTCCCCCACACACCTGTCACACCAGGACCAAGTCCCACACACCTGGTGAACTTTCTCCCCAAGGTGAAGCCACTAAGCTCGAAGGCAAGGAGAATCTCTCCTGGGATGACAAGGCTCCAATGTGCACTGGGACTCCAAGGTTCTCCTTGGGCCTCCGAACATCACTAAAGCTCTGGAGAAGAAGGCTGGGGCTGCTTTTGACAGGACCAGCCAGATCCAGCTAGGGAGTGAACAGTGCACTTCCAAGCCCTTGGCTAGAGCTGAGACTGGGAGTTGAGAAAAATCATAAGAAAGACAAATCCTGTGATGAGCTTGATTGTGCAAGCTGTGGCTGTCAGCTTACTCCAGTCAGAAAATGCCCAGGGAGCAGGGGACCTGCTTCCTCTGCCAATCCTGTGTCCGTCTCAGACCAACAAGCAACGAGGAGATCTGAGCTGCCCACAAGGCCAAGGATTCTCTTGCTTTTTTCTCTGTTCCTATAGTATAAATGCACTGTGAGGACCAGAGCCCAAGTCAGATAAGGAGCCTGCCCCTCTTGCACAGCAAAGGAACTGCTCCATTTTCAGGTAAATCTGAGGAGACTCAAGTTGCATGAGGGGGTCAGATTCAAGTAACTGAGCAAACAAGACCAAGCTTTGCGTCAGACTGCCTGATTCTACCAGCACGAGCCCACAAGCTTGGAATTCTGGATTAGGGTTTGTAGCCCAGCAGCAGGAAGCTAATTATTAGAGGCCTGGCTCTTACTTCCTGTAGATCTATTCCATCTTCATCTCTGCCTCAGATACAGGTCCTGGGGTGAGGGCTGAGAAATCACCATGGGCTCCAGAGGCTTCACAAAGTCACTACAGAGAACAGGCAGTTCTTGGACCTAGAGCATCTGAAACGAGAAACTGCCTGTAGGGCTCCATCTGACAGGCCTTGAGAGGGTGCTGCTTGGTCCTGGCAGGGGGATGTAGTCGGCTGATTTCCAATTTCTGCCAAGACACTTAGTGCTCAGCCAGATTTCGTGACAGGTCTCTGTGCTTAGCGTCCCTGTGCCAGGGCCTGGATCCTTGGCACTACAGCTGCCAGTTTCACGACCTCATAAGCAACCCCTGGGTGACAGCCTGTCATGGAAAGATGTCCCCAGCTCCTTGGAACCCCCTCAGAATAGGGACCTTCTTCACACCTGTATCCACTGAAGGAGTCACTATCTCAAGCCTCTTGTTCTCCCAACTCTTGTTCCTTCCTCTGTGTTCTGCATTTTCCTGAGCACAGACCGCTGACCATGGTAGCTATCTAGACACAGAGCTTCAACTGCTGCTGGTTGGAAGAATGTTCCTAGTGGCCTCTGTTGGGACAATGGAGAGGGAGGCATCCTTCCAGCTGGGTGAATTGCCATCTCTATCACCTGGTGGTGTGTCTAATCCCTGCCATTCCAGGTAGGGGCTCAGAAAGGACAGTCAAAGCAAATGTAGAAGGTAGCCGCCACTCATGTAAATGGGCACACTCCCTGGGACCTGCTGGCGCCTGTGTCCTGTGCTGCCTGTTTCTCTATACACTGGTGTTCTGTTGCTTGTCCCCACCCAACTTTATAAACCCAACAGTTTATGACAGGTGGCTGGAGAGGCTAGCTTTGCAGCTGTTTAGTTCATGTCTACCAAGGCCAAGGCACAGAAGAAGGGTGTGCTAGACTCCTATCTAAAAGGTGTTAGGAGTCCACCCTTTTTTGCAGGGCACTGGAGTGCCAGGACAGCTGTTTCCTGGACTCTGCCCAGGGGCCTCAGCCCAAGAGCTTTATCTTTTATACCTCTGAGGACACTCCCCATGCATGTTTGAAGGTTCCATACAAGGTTTAGTCCTTACTTTTAGATGAAGTGTGTGTGTGTGTGTGTGTGTGTGTGTGTGTGTGTGTGTGTGTGTGTGTGTTGGGGGAGGAGTGCTTATGAGTTTCCCCTGTCTGTGTTTCTGAGTTTAGTTTCAATCCTTTCAGTCAAAAGAAGCCTCCTGAGGATTGCTTATCATGTCTACACACCAGAAAGGAAGAAGACAAACCTACCTCCAACTGTGAGAGGTAGGAAGACCCCACAGGGTATAACTTGGCAGGGCTAATGAAAATTCAGACTGAGTTCAGAGGTCAGCATTCAGATGGAACTGACCCCAGGTAGACCCAGACCACTACACTGCTAGCAAATGACTTACCTGTGGCTTACTCCAGGCAGCCTGCCTGGTAAAGGCAGACCAGAAACAACCCACATGGACACTGTCAGAACTCATTAAAAGCCACGGTCCATCTATATAGCCAAACTCTAGGCAGCTGGCAGAGAGAGAAAAAGGTTCTATAAACTGCTGAAGAGGGATGATCAGGTTCTGGGACTGCAAAGGAAAAGAGGGTAGAACTGTCATGTCGTGCTATATTTATTCATGGGGAAGGAAGTGTACTTTTCTTTAGTGTGAATGTTAGAAAGCCATAACCTTGGCGTCTAAAATAGCAAAAATACATTCTTTCATGGCTCTGGAAGCCAGAAACTCAAAGATCAAGGTGTCCTTGGCTATATTTCCTTCTGAGGGGGAGGGGTATTCCTTTGCCCTTTTCTGGCTCCAAGTGGATCCTTGGATATGGGCATCCAGCCCCAGTCTCTGCTCCATGTTTTCAGTTTTCTCTCACCCGTGACCTTTAGTCAACCACAATTCTCTGCATGGCCTCTAGTTATTGCAGCAACCTGCAGGTCACTTTGGCATTGATCTGACCAGGGAAATGAAGAATGAAGAGGGGAAAGACAGACAGGCAGACAGACAGACAGACAGCAGGCAGGCAGGCAGGCAGCGAGGATCTGATGGACACACCAGCAAACTCAACTTACTGATTATAAATGCCATGAACAAAGAGTTTGCCCATCTCAGTAGGGGGCCTCAGGATGAGGAGGAGTTTCCATGGATCTGAGGTGCTCCCTCAGGGGTTTATCTGCTCCTCACAAATTACAGTTACAAAGATACTTCTCCTAAGTAAGACCACATTCCCCAAGTACCTGGCGTCAACATTCACACCCTGGCAAGGAAGAAATACACATACGTGTTTGTTATAACAAACCCCAGAAAGAATGCATGTGTCACTGTACTTTGGACCCAACGACCATGTTTGCTGAAGACAAGGTAGCTGAATGCCAAAAGTTCAATGACATCACTGAGCTCATCTGAAGTACCCTGGCTCACCTGCAGGGCCCTGGGTACCAGCACTGTCTGGACTTCCTTAGAGTGCTCCAGGTTAGACCCCTGACCATCTCTGGTCACTCTCTACAACCACTGCTTCTCTGCGACACTGGACTGGTAAAGAAGTTTGTCACAGCTTACCCAGCTAAAACAGCTCAGATTAACAATATGTTGTGGACAGAAACCCATCTGGAGACCAGAGTCATAGCCTATTTTGGTTCATAACACCCGAGCCCACTAAATGAGGGACAAAACTCCATTTGTCACCTGTTGATGATAAAAGAGTTGGATTTAAAACTTCCCCCAGCCGGGCGGTGGTGGCGCACACCTTTAATCCTAGCACTTGGGAGGCAGAGGCAGGCGGATTTCTGAGTTCGAGGCCAGCCTGGTCTACAGAGCGAGTTTCAGGACAGCCAGGGCTATACAGAGAAACCCTGTCTTGAAAAACCAAAAAAAAAAACTTCCCCCAAAATATGCATGCAGTCCTTAGTCCTCAAGCATCTCAGAATGTGACTTTATTTGAAAATAGAGTCTTTGTGACTAGTTGAAATGAGGTTATACTCGTGAAGGATTTGTTCCCAATCCAACATGACTAGTGTCCTTAAAACACTGTTGTGTGCAAGCAGTGACACAGAGGTGAAGACATCATGTGACAGTGGGCAGAGTGGGTGATATATCCAAAGCTAAGAGCTGCCCAGGACCACAGCACCAGCAGAAGCTGGAAAGGCTGGAACAGATTCCCCTCAGCCTCACCAAGGCAAGTCATGACTGACCTCCATCTAGATATGATCAGGGGGTATGAGAACGTGTTTCTGCTGTGTGAGACCTCCTAGCTTTGCGTGTTGGAGGCATCTCCAGGTTCTCCTGAGCATCTCCATGGTGTCCTAACCATGAATGAGCTCAACCGAGAAGCACCTGTCACACAGGTTTGGCTGGGACTCTCCAGAGTACCCAGGCAAGATGACCAAAGAAAACATTGGAAGGTGGAAGGTGGACATGGCACTTCCTCCTCAGAGCTCACCCTTTAACACTGTCTGGACTGTATCTGATGCAGTCTGAGTATGTGACCCTCTAGCGAGTCCTCAGCTCCTTGGGAAATCTGATCAGGGCCCCCAGGGACATTCATCTGCTTTGGTTGCTGTGACTGCTGACCACAGGGACCCATGGGTCCTGGTGCCCCTGACAACTCTCCTTCTCCTGGTGGTCACTAGTGTCATACATGTTCCTATCATCCAAATGGAGGCAGAGAGCCTTGTGGGCGGAGTCCCCCTGTGAGCTCCCTCAGCTAAGGTGGCTGTCTACCTGAGCCTACAGGGAGTTCCGTTGCCTGGTATTGCGCTGGCTCCTCCCTCCACTTTGTTCCCAGTGCATCCAGTTTGCAAAGCCTGACAAAGCTGTCAATAGGTTTGACATCAGGTGGTTCTCAGAGCACTTATCCTGAGTATTCCATCCTCCAACACACACCTGCGCCCACATGACCACCTGCCAATGCAACTACCAAGTGACTCCTCCAGCCAGAGGGGCCTGTGGATCCAGTGACCACCTAATGAAATCCAGGGAAGCAGTATGGGGGAGGTGAGTGGTTAGGAGATGAGCAGCTCTGGAAGCTGCTCCGTGCTCGCTGCCCCCTTGCTTGACCTGAGGACGGTGCTTGGTCTCCCCTTGGGGCATGGTTGCTGCTACAGTCTGTGGTGACTTTGAGGAAGATCATGACCATAAAACCGCTCATGTAGGTACCCACTGTGACAATATGTATGGGATGGCTGTCCACCTGAGCTTCTTCCCACCCTCAGCCCCTATCCTCAAAATTCCAAGGCACCCCTTCATATCTGCCTGAGTCAATCTGCAAGAGGGTCTAGTAGCCCTGGTAATTTATGCTCACCTCTTTGACCCAGATGCCCTTAGGCATGGCTAGCAGTGTTCCCCTCTGCCAGACACAGGGTTGAGAGGCACCACAGAGAGAAAGGAACTTACGACTGTGGGTGACACAGACCAAAAGCCAAGGCACCAGCATAGACAGTAATAGTAGTATGGATGCTTAGAGAAAATGGAGCATAATACAAGAGGAAACATGGTGCAGAAAACGTAGAGAGGCAGGGCGCAAGGGCAGCAGTGACCTAGTGAGC
Organism: Tokudaia tokunoshimensis; assembly: GCA_036184795.1. NCBI lineage: Eukaryota > Metazoa > Chordata > Mammalia > Rodentia > Muridae > Tokudaia > Tokudaia tokunoshimensis. The sequence continues at coordinate 43,419,707 of BTHU01000018.1, forward strand.
CTGGGAAACAGGCCAGGTAGAGGAGACATCAAAAAGAAAAGCCAGAGCCAGCAAGATGGCTCAGTGGGGAAAAGTATTTGTCCTACAAGTCCGACCAACATGAGTTCCATTCCTGGAGCCAATTTGTGCTGTAGGACTTGTGTACCCACATGCACACAGACATCCACACACAAATACACACATATACACAATACACACATATACATTCACACATGCATACACACATGCGTACATGCACACACATACACACATATATACATGCACACATACACACACATAGACATGCACACATATACGTATACACACAATATACACACTGGTATACATACCAAATGGTACACATACACAAATACACATGCACACATGCACACATACACACACATACATGCATATACATGCACACATACACACACATGCACACATACACATGCACACATATCACACACATGCACAGGTATCTCTCACTCACACACATTCACCTCAGCAACAATAGCACAAAACTAAATACAAATAACTATGTTTTAAAAAAGAAGAACAGAGTAAGAAACCAATGTCCAGGTGAGAGGTGCAGAGGTGAGGATATTGCCCCAGGCCTGCTTCCTAGAACTAGAGGGGGTGGGGAGATCACAGGACAAGAGGCTCTGGAGGGTTAGGGAAGATGGAGCTGCGTTCTGAGCCCATGGTGAGGCAGGGAATGCTGAAGACAAGAGGGAAATTGTATGGGTCCTGATGGCCAAGGAAGAAAGCTGGGGCGGGCTCCATGAAGGGTTTCACAGCTGCAGTACAGAGTGTGCGAGACAATAGAGTGTTGTTCTGAGGCACTGACAGGAAAGGCTTCCAGCCTTAGCCGTGTATACATGGCCATTCAGTCAGCATTCAATGAAAGGTCAGGATAAAGACAACACCCTCAGACTCCAAGTCTTCCCAGGGTGAGAGCATTGTGGGGGTGTCAGAGGCAAAAAAAGGCAGACATGAGAGATCGGGGGTGGGGGTGACAGGAGGGAAAGGAGACAGAGAAATCAAACAGCATAAGTGAGTGCTCACAAAGACTGGCCTTAGAATAGCCCTGGGTTTAGTGACCATCTTCCTCTTCAGGGACGTTGGCACAGGTGAACCTCAGAAGATATAAAAAACAGACAGGAGCATGAACTTTAGAGGCAACCAAGCTACAAACAGAAGGTTAAACATTGCTAAATTAGCAAGAGAAAACATGATAAATCGAAAGCAACGTGGAGAGGAAGTACAATTGCACAGAAAAGCTGTAGAGTCCCAGAGAAGACACACAGAGGAAGTGGATTAAATTCACCCAAGGAAATGACTCTTGGGGTTGCGGGGGGTCACGACAGGGTTTCTCTATTCAGTCTGGCTGTCCTGGAACTCACTCTATAGACCAGGCTGGCCTTGAAATCAGAAACCCACCTGCCTCTGCTTGCTGAGTGCTGGTATTAAAGGCATGCAGCACCACTGCCCAGCAGAAAGCGACTTTAAAAAAGTTATTTTTATCTCATGTACATTGGTATTTTGCCTGCATGTATGTATGTCTGTGTGAGGTGTCAGATCCCTAGGAACTGCAGTGACAGGCAGTTTTGTGCTTCCATGTGGGTCCTGGAATTGAACCTAGGTCCTTCGGAAGAGAAGCAGTGCTCTTAACTGCTGAGCCATCTGTCTATCCCAGAAAACGACTTTTAATAAGATCCATCAACATGTTGCCTTCTATTTAGGAGGAGGCAACCGTCCCTTGAAGCCCAGGCTGGCTTCAAGGATGACCGTAATTTTTATGTTCCTTTCTATATTTCCTATGATATATGTGTGTGTGTGTGTGTATGTGTGTGTGTGTGTGTGTGTGTGTGTGTGTGTGTGTGTGTGTGTGAGAGAGAGAGAGAGAGAGAGAGGTGCATGAAACATCACATGTGGCAGATAACCTCGAGTGTTTGTCTCACCTTCTACCTTACCTGACATAGGGGCCTTTCCTTTGCTGTTTTGACATGGCATACACAAAGCTTAGCTAGCACTAAACTTCCTCCTGGCCCTGCTTCCCATCCTGCTAGGGACCACCGGGATTACAGACAGATGCCCCTGTGCCTGCTTTGTGTTGGTGCTAAGGGACATGAACTCAGGCATGTACAGCAAGAGCTTCACCCCTGTACCATCTCCCTAGGCCCCTGCCTGCTTCTTTTATTTTTTTGGTTTTTCGAGACAGGGTTTCTCTGTGTAGCTCTGGCTGTCCTGGAACTCACTCTGTAGGCCAGGCTAGCCTCCAACTCAGAAATCCACCTGTCTCTGCCTCCTCCCAAGTACTGAGATTAAAGGTGTGCACCACCACTGCCCGGCCCATGCCTGCATCTTATGCACTGGGGATCAAACCAAGGACCTGTGCATAATAAGCAAATACTCTGCCAGCTGAGCCACCTCTCCAGCCCCAAGAACACTTTTAAAATGAAAGAGCCATATGAACAGAAAGGAAATGGCCTTACTTTTTAAAAATATATGTATGTATACCCTGAGCATGCTGGGTGTCCCTGGAGGTCAGAAGACAGGCTCATACCCCTTGAACTGGAGTTACAAATAAACTACCATGTGGGTGCTGGGAACCGAACCCAGGCTCTCTGGAAGAGCAACGAGTGTTCTCAACTGCTAAGCCATCTCTCCAGCCCCCTTAGGTAATTCTGATCAACTAGATTGGAGAACTGTTGGAATCAAAGTTAAAAATAACAGGGTTTACTTGGTAAGGTGGGCCAGCCTCCATTATTACATAATGAGTTATAGGCCATCTATAGCTACACACTGAGAATCTCACACACACCCCCAAATAAAGGTAAACTAAACAAAGAAAAACAGTAGGGTTGGAGAGATGGCTCAGTCAACAAACTACCTACAGTGTAAGCATGTTTTGAACCCCCAGCACACACAGAGAAAGTCAGGTGTGCACCTATAATCCCAGCTCTGGGAGGCAGGGCTTGTTGGGCAGCCAGAGAGAAAGAATACAAAGATCCGTGGACACCTGAAGTTGACCTTGTACTTCATTAGTACATGTACACCCTCACACATGCATGTACCCCCATACACATAAGACAGACAGACAGACAGAAACAGAGACAGAGAATGAATGAATCAAGGAAACCAAGAAGGGAGGCATATAATTAGAATTTTGGCTGTCAAGAAGAAAGGCTATCGTTGACTCTCTGGGTCCTGATGTACTCTGCTGAGAACTATTACACAGACTGAAAACACAAGAAATTCCAGCCAGGAGGCTCCCTGGAGACAGCTCCCAGCAACAGGCCGTGGAGTCCCACAGTGGACTAAAGAGCTTTGTTTCAAAGCAGTGCACAAACATCTCCTTTCTGGCTTTAAAACTTCTCCTTGCTCAGCCTCCTCCTGTGCTCTACCATCCCTGATGGTGCTCCTCCTGGGTGTGCAGGTACCGTCCTCCCAACAAATCTCATTTTGTTCAGAGAATCTGTTATGCAGAATTTTAAACAGGGGTCTGAAAAGAAAGGAGAGGTTTCATACTCCTGATAACAGCCCCGCCCTCTCCTTTCTGGTCTCCAAGGAAAAGCAAACAGCACAGAACTCAGGATGTAAAAACAGAGCCACATGGATCACTTGGGCCGTCACTTCCCAGATGCTGATGGACCAAAGAGATGCTCCCCAGGTACAGCACACTTGCTGCCGACTTTGTGCATTTATCAGGCCACAAAGACATTTCAGTCACAGCAGGTCAATCCCAGCTAGGAGGGTGATGGGGCACACATTGAAAGCCAGCACTCAGGCAGATTTCTAAAAGTTTGAGGCCAACCTGCTCTTCATAGCCAGTTCTAGATAGGCTAGATCTGCATAGTAAGACCCTGTCCAAAACCACACACACACACACACACACACACACACACACACACACACACACACACACAGAGAGAGAGAGAGAGATAGAGAGGGGTGGGGGAGGCAATTACCACTGACTGACCTGGGACAGAAAAGCAACAACCAAATTACATTAATATTAATAATCTCTAACAAAGAAACCCATAGAGCAATGACCAAAAGTGCATTCACATACCCCATGTTTCCTCATTAGCAGGAATGCCAGCTTGGGTGTGTGGTAAGCTGTAGATATACAACTAGGTGTGAGTCAGAGTGGCTTGCCACCCACTACTCTCAGACTCTTTCTCCCCATCAGCCCATTAGTTAAGACATTGGCCCAGCAGTGGCCAATGCTTCAACTAGGGCAGGAGAAGAGCAACTTAGTGAGGGGAGGAAGGAGGAACAGAAAGAGGCCAGGCAGCCCCTCCCCCCACCCCCCTCTGCACACCTCTTTTGGAGACTTTGTGATAGAGGAACAGACTTTCTTCTATTTAAGCTCCTACACTCAGGGGTCTCTTTGTAGCATCATCCCAGGACAGCCCCCATGTGACATATCACACTAGACACCATCAGGACATGACAGTACAGACGTTCAATTCCAGCATTCAGGTGGCAGAGGCAGGCAGTTCAAAGCCAGCCTTGTCTATACAGTGAGTTCCAGGATAGCCAGGGCTACACAGTGAGATCCTGTCTCAAAGGGGGAAAAAACAACTAGACATCATTTCACTAAATAACTCTTGCATTATCCTAGAGATTATAAAGCAAATTTATTTTTGAGAAAGGATCTCAATAAAGCAAATTTTTAAATACTGAGGACCAAATAGTGAAAATATCACATGTATTTTGTGAAGTGCAGATAAAGTCTTTTGAACTAATGTGGTGTTTTAGAAACATGCTATCAGGAAACAAGAGAAATTAAAAGCAAAAGAGTTAAGAACTTGAGATTGCCAAAGAGGCCTGGAGCAAAGCAGAGAAACATGAGGCAGGAATCAGTAAGAGAAAACCAAAGAGATATGACCCCCAAACCAACGCGAATAACTAAACAAAGGCTAGTTCTTTAGAGACTAATCAAGAAAATGGTTGACAAGAAGAATTATAAAAATATGAGGGGCTGGAAAGATGGTTCAACAATGAAGAGCACTGGCTGCTCTTCCAGAGGATCTGGGTTCAATTCCCAGGGACTACATTGTAGCTCTGAACTGTCTATAACTCCAGTTCCTGGGGATCTGTATCTCACACAAACACCCATACAGACCAAACACCAATACACACGATAAAATAAAAATAAATTTGAGAGAAAAGGTGTAAATCAAAACTAAGAATAATAAAATTGGGGAGCAAGTGTGGGTACAAAGAAAACTACTTTTAGATAAGACACTCAAACATCTGGATGCAATGGACACATTCCTAGAGACATGAAAAAATAAAGACCAAAATTTTAAAAAGAGCTAGAAGGTTTTTAAAAAAATCAGTAAAACATTTCCCTCTGTAAAGACTCCAGACTCAGATCATTGTAAAAGGAAACGCTACAAAGTTTTTGTGGTGTGAGTGTGGGGAGAGAGAGGGGGAGAGAGGTAGACAGAGAGAGAGAGAGAGAGAGAGAGAGAGAGAGAGAGAGAGACTGTTTCAAAGAACATGGTAAACAGTGATTGAAGAAGACACCACAAAGTCAACTTCCACATACACCCACATGCACCCACACGCACCCACACGAGCCCACAAGCATCCACATGCTACTTCTCTAGCATGGGACCTGAGTTCTTCCACATAAGGCAACTCACAACTATTTGTAACTCTAGATCCTGGAGAACTGACACCTCTGGCCTCTGTAGGCACCTGCTGTCATGTGCACATACCCATACACACACACATGTGCACATGCATGCCCACATATATAATTAAAAATAAAATAAATCTTTAAAAAAAAAACATGAAGGGGCCTGGAGGGATGGATGAGAGGCAAAGAGCACTGGGTATTCTTGCACAGGACCTGGGTTTGATTCTTTACACCCACATGCTGGCTCATAACTGCCTGCAACTCCAGTCCCAACAGATACAACATCCTCTTCTGGCCTCTGCGGGTACCGGGCACACAAGTTGTATACAGACATATATGCAGGCAGAATACCTATGCACATAAAATTAGAACACATAGAGAAAAATCCATCTATGAGTTATGAATTTTGGGAAAGATATGCCTTAGACGGCATGCCAGACTGTACACCCTCCTGACTCTCTAAAAAAGAGAAGAAGGGTCATGTGCTCAGGGTTTATAAAGATGGCTCTCTGTCTCAGTCCACAAACCTGCCATTCTAGGCTGATGCCTAGCTTTGCAAGCTTATGAAACATACTGCCTCGATTTCACATCTTTGCATTTCGAGAACTGATTCTCACAGCAGATAAGGATGTCTGTGGATAATTTACGACCTAGGCAGGACAGGGTATGATGATATAATATGATATCTCAACCTGTCATTTAGAATACTGTACAATTTAAAACCTGTGATTTTTTTCTGGAATTTTCCACTTAATATTTTCAGTGGACAGTAGAATATAAGCACATGAAACCAATGATCACGAAGCCACTGGCCAGAGAGACAGGGCTGTATTCATTTTTAAAAATCTTACTTATTTTTATTGTGTTTGTTTGTTTTGCCTGCATGTCTGTGCACCACATGCATGCAGTGCCCAGGAGGCCAGAAGAAAGTATCGGATCCCCTGGATCTGGAGTTAGAGATGGTTGGGAGCTATCATGTGAGTCCTGGGAACTGAACTCCGGCCCTCTGGAAGAGCAGCCAGAGCTCCCAACTGCTGAGCCATCATCCATCTCTCCAGCCCCTACGGTCATTGCTTCTGTCTGTGTTTCAATTTTCCACTAGAAAAACTTCAAAGAAATAACAGGATACTTAGCTTTCTCTCCATCTGTTCAATAGAGCGCAGTGGGCCCGCAGCCACGCCTCAGCTCTTTCTCAGAGAGAATTTACAAATTTGGTCTTGGCTGTGTACAATCAGGGTTCTTTTTCTTGACTTAATCCAAAATACTTCAGTCACTTGGGGGACCTTTGGTCTCCTTTCCTTGAGCCATTTTGGTTCTTGGAAGGATTAACCAGGTGCCTCCCTAATCCACTGGAGAAAGCTTGCAGAGACGGGTGTGCTGCCCGCCCTGGCTTGGTCTTGATTTAGGGCTGGGATACAACAGGCTGCTGTCACTCAACACATTCAAGCCTGGGAAGGAGGCACAGTTGTCTCTTCCAAGTTTATGCCAATGACGTATATACTGGCTCCATTCTCCTAGTTCCAGCATCCAACCAGCCCACTCTTGCCTGAGGGTCCCCCCCCCTCTTTCTAGTTCTTTCCCTCCCCCGCTCTCCACGCAATTCACCCCTTTAAAGTATATGGCTCTGTGTTTTGTTTTGTTTTGTTTTTCATACAATCACAAGGTTGTGCAACCACCACCACTATCTAATTTCAAAACATTTTCATTGCCCAAAAAGAAACTCTATACTTTTGTTTTTTGAAATGGGTCTTACTGGGCTGCCCTGGCTGGCCTCAACTGAGCCTTCTACCTCAGCCACCAGAAACAAGAAACCAGACTTTAAAAACCATTATGATGCCATTAATATTAAATGCTCAGAGAAGGATTTAATATTAATGGCATTATAATGGTTTTTAAAGTCTGGTTTCTTGTTTGTTTGCATGGTTGGATGTTTGGTTGAATGGTTGATTTTTGTGAAACAGGGTCACGTGTAGCCCAGGCTGGCCTCAAACTCATTTTACAGCCAAGAATAACTCTGGATCGTCCTGCCTTCGTCTCCAAGTGCTGGAATCCCCGATATGTGGTACCATGTTTAGTTTGCGTATGTATGTGTTTGTGTGTGGTCTGTGGTATGTATGTGTTTGTATGTGGTGTATAGTGCATATGTGTGTGTGTTTGTGTGGTGTGTATATATGAGTGTGTGAGATATGTGTGTATGTGTATTTATGTGTGTGTGAGTGTGGGTATGGTGTGTGTATGTGTCTGTGTCTGTGAGAAGGTGTCTCTGTGTGTGGTATTGTATGTGTATGTGTGTAAGTGTGTGTGAGTGTGTCTGTGTGTGTGTGTGTGTGTGTGTGTTACAGGTAGATGGATCCCAGGACCTTGCACAGTCTAGGTAAGTACTTTAAGATCAAGCTACATCCCAGCCATCCTTTTTTTAATCATTATTTTCTTACTAGTTGCCAAGAGCTTCATAATTAGCATCTTAATGGATAACAATTTACTTCAGATTATTGGAACTAACTGTACTTAATAAAACACAAAAGTTCCACTCATCTGCAGCTCAGCTACCACCTCTTCTAATGCTGTTACTGTCCAAATCCTGTGTGCATTGTATTACCATCAACATAGTTTTATAATTACTGTTTATGTAATTGCCTCCTAAATCAAATACGCAGTAGACACTTTGACCTCAGCTAAGTAGAGCACCATGATGACACCAAGCTGCGATACTGTAGATAGAATCAAGCTGCCAGGCACCGTGGCTCCTTCCTGAAGTTCCAGCAGCACCAGGGCAGGATAGACAGAAATTAAGATTGTCTTGGGCTACAGACCAGTTTAAGTCTAGCCTGGGGTACATGAGAGCTCATTCTTGAATTAGCAACAGAGTCAAGGAGATGGCTCAGCAGGTTAAAGGAAATACTACAAAAGCTTGGGTTTCTGAGTTCAGTCCCCAGAAGTCACCTAAAGGCAGAATGGAGAACCAACTCCAAAAAGCTGTCTTCTGACTTCCACACATATGGGATGACTCATGTGAACCGCCCCACAATAATAATAAGTAACAGTATTATTAGTATTAGTATTTCAAGACAGGGTTTCTGTGTAACCTGGCTGTCCTGCTACTCACTCTGTAAACAAGGCTGGCCTTGAGCTCAAAGATCTGCCTGCCTTTGCCTCTCAAGTGCTGGGATCAAAGACATGTGCCACCACCACTTGGCTATAATTAACATTTCTAAATAGCAAAGACAAACAAAAAAGAATGAAATATATATATTGAGATAGCATCTCACTATATCCATCTGGCATGGCCTGGAACTCACTATATAGACCAGGCTGGACTGGAACTGGAACTCAAAAAGATCTACTTACCTCTGCCTCCCAAGTGCTGGGATTAAAGATATGTGCCACATCCAATCTGCTTTCTTTTCTTTCTTTCTTTCTTTTTGTTTTGTTTTTGTTTTTTCGAGACAGGGTTTCTTTGTATAGAACAGGCTGTCCTGGAACTCATTCTGTAGACCAGGCTGGCCTCGAACTCAGAAATCCGCCTGCCTCTGCCTCCCAAGTGCTGGGATTAAAGGCTTGTGCCACCACTTTTGTTTCCTGGTTTTCAGTCAGGAAACAGAAAGAGAGTGTGTGTGTGGAACACGGACAAGGAAAAGGCTTATTTCACTTACACCCACAACACAATCCATCATCAAAGGAAGTCAGGGCAGACACTTTTAAGCAAGCTAAGAATCTGGAGGCAGGAACTGACACAGAGGCCATGGAGGAATCCTGCTTACTGGCTTGCCCCTCATGACTTGCTCAGCCTGCTTTCTTATCTTTTGGGTTATGAGCCTTTAATGGCTGAACTGTCTGTCTCTCCAGCCCTCGGCCTTCTTTCTTACAACATTAGGACCATCAGCTAATTGGCAGCACCACCCACAGTGGGTTAGGCATCAATCATCAATCAAGAAAATTCCCTACAGACTTGCCTACAAGTCAATTCTATGGAGGCATTTTTCCTCAACTAAGATTTCCTCTTCCCATATGACCCTAGATTATGTCAAGTTAATATCACGTATGTCAAGTTAACATAACACATAACAAAACTAGCTAGCATGCTAGGTAATCATGTAGTAAAATCTTGTTCCAAAAAACAAAATGGGAAAACTATGTTTTTTTATTATTTTTTAATTTGTATGTTTGTAATGTGCACATATGTATGTATGTGTGTTCACACGTATGTGGGTGCGCATGTAAAGGCCAGATGGTGGGTGTCTTCCTCACTCTCTACCATGTATAGCTTATACACTTATATCTCTCACCATAACTCTCTGATATGACTAGTCTGTCTAGCCAGCTTGTTCTGGGGATGCCCATCTCTGCCTCTAGGATTGCAGGTGAGCTGATAGACCTTCCTGTGTCTATCACGGGGGCGGGGGGCGGGTCCAAAAAAAATAAAGTTGTGTTGCTTATGCAGCAAGTGCTTTGCCCAGTGAGCCATCTCCCTACCCCCCGAGTTAGATATTTAACACAATACATTGCTTTTAACAATGAGACTACAGTCACCCAAGGCTCCACACTGCTTGTCCTTGCTGCACTTGAGCACAGCTTACCCAGAGTGCCCAGTACATACGCAGAAACTCTTTTTGTGCCCTCCTTCCTGGGCCACAAGGTCATGAGATACTCAGCCTGCTTCCTTGTTTTCTTGCCAAGTGTTTTGCATAACACCGATCCCCTCCTTCTAAGCCTGGCTGTGAGTCCTAACGTTAAAGTCACATGGGGTTGGTTGCAACAGCGCCATGTCTGGCACCAATCTCCATCGCACTGGGACAGGCTTGGTTATGCCATACTTGCCAAACACCCCAGTATCATAGTCTCATTTCTGTTGCTGTTATAAAACACTCTTTAAAAAACAAACAAAAACAAAACAAGCAACAACAACAACAACAAAACCCACCTTAGGGCTGGAGAGATGGCTCAGTGGTTAAGAGCATTGGCTGCTCTTCTAGAGGTCCTGAGTTCAGTTCCCACCAACCACGTGGTGGCTCACAACCATCTGTAACATCTCTCTTCTGGTGTGTCTGAGGACAGCTACTGTGTATTCATACATTAAAAAAACACTAAACAAACAAACAAACAAACCACCTTAAGGAGAATAGGTTTATTTTAGTTCATGGTTCCAGGTTACAGCCCTTTACTGTGAAGCTGTCAAGATGTCGAGAGCCTGAAGCCAGGAGTCACAGTATATTTATAGTTCAAAGCAGAGAGAAGTCAGTTCACCGTCCCCTGCCTAAGGAATAGTGCTGCTCACAGTGGGCTGGGTCTTCCGACACCAATACCAAATCTAGGCAATCTTCTACAAGCATGCTCATAGGCTAACCTGGATAGAGACAATCCCCTCACTTGTGTTGTTCTAGCTTGTGTCAAGTTGACAGCACTAACCATCATACCCAGCATCCCAGAGACTGAAGAGTTACACCGTCTTCTCACTCGTGTTGCCTGCAGGAATTGGGTGAGACTCAGCTCTGCCATCTTTACTGCTCTAGCCAACCATCTAGAGCAGTGTGGTTCTTCCTGGCTGATGGTGGGGTAAGAGAGCTTAGCCAGGCACTAAATGCCATTACTTCACTGGCTATTACTGGTTACACAGCCTAGTGAACCACAAGAGGACAAGGGAATGCTTACCTCTGCCATGTGCCTGGGGATACAGAGACATCAGTGACCACCCTACATCTCATGCCAGGGAAAGAGTTGTTTCAATTAGGGTTTTATTGCTGTGAAGAGACACCATGACTGAGGCAACTCTTATAAAGAAAACATTTAATTTGGACTGACTACAATTTCAGAGGTTTAGTCCATTATCATCATGCAGGCACACATGGTGCTGGAGGAACCAGACTTCTATATCTCTATGCAAAGGCAGAGGAGATTGCATTCCACAGTGGGCAGAGCTTGAGCAGGGGGGACCTCAAAGCCCACCCCCACAGTGACACACTTCCTCTAAGAAGGCCATATCTCCTAATAGTGCACTCCCCATGGGCCATGAATTCAAACACATGAATCTATGGGGACCATATCTATTCAAACCACAAGAGTCTTGGTCTTGTGAGGTGCACTCCAAGTAAGAAGAACGAGACACAGCGTGGATGATGGTTCTGCTTACGTAACATGGTACCATGTCGTTACATTCCACTCTATCTCTGCCAAGTGAAAAGTACTTTCCCCATCTCACAGGTTGGTTTGTTTGTTTGTCTTCAGAGTCCTGGATATTAACCCTCTGAAAGCGGATGCAGGTACCCACCACTGAGTACCTTCAAACTCTGTTGCACTGAAACATTAGGGAATGTATGTGCCTCTCAGTATACATCTTAGCAGAATTTCCATACGGACATTTTATTTGTATATTCCCACAGATCAATAAAATAATTTTATTAAGACCATGTGGAAAAAGCCTTCTTTGGTTCCCTTCCAAAAACAATGAAGACACTGTTGTGATAGCTTTGCATAGCCAGAGGGCGGGAAAGGAGTGCGTGGCTGAGCAGGGCAGGGGCTGGGCCTGGAAGCTCAGAGGCAGCACGCTTACAGTTTTACAATTCATGTTCAAGTTTCTTTTCTTCTCTCTCTCTCTCTCTCTCTCTCTCTCTCTCTCTCTCTCTCTCTCTCTTTCTTGATTTAGACACAAGAATTCTCAGGCTGGAGCGATGGCTCAGCGGTTAAGAGCACTGACTGCTTTTCCAAAAGTCCTGAGTTCAAATCCCAGCAACCACATGGTGGCTCACAATCATCTGTAATGGGATCTGACGCCCTCTTCTGGGATGTCTGAAGACAGATGCAGTGTACTTACATATAATAAACAAATAAATCTTTAAAATCTCATCTGAGATATTCTCAACAGATGATGTTAGAGGGCATAGGCTGTGGGCCTGTGGGCCGTGATCTCTTTGGCGGTTGAGCAACCCTTTCACAGAGGTTGCCCAAGACCATCAGAAAATGCAGGTATTCTCACATCACAAGTCATAACAGTAGCAAAATTACAGTTATAAAGTAGCAATGAGATAACTTTATGGTTGGGGGTCACCACAACATTAAGAAGTGCACTGAAGGGTCGCAGCATTAGGAGAGTCGAGGACCACTGGCGTAGGGAAATGTCAGATCCTTAAGAAGCAGGGCCCTGACACTGAGGGGTCGTGTGGGAGAGCGACACGGAGCATTATGGCACCAAATCTGCTTGAGTTGTCTACACTGCAGGCTGCCTTCTCTTCCCAGTGTTTTCCTACTTCCTGTTAAGTCTTGCTGTGACAGGCAAATCAGGCCTGTAGGTTCCCTGTCTGAGGCTACAGGGTACCCATTGATGCTGCTGGGGTTTTTGCTCATCCTCTTTTTTGTTTGTTAAAGATTTACTTATTTATTATATGTGAGTACACTGTAGCTGTCTTCAGACACCCCAGAAGAGGGCATCAGATCTCATTATGGACGGTTGTGAGCCACCATGTGGTTGCTGGGATTTGAACTCTGGACTTTCGGAAGAGCAGTCAACATTCAGGCTCTTAACCCCTGAGCCATCTCTCCAGCCCCTTGTTCATCCTCTTTGATCAGTTGGTCACATACACTTCCTCATGTCCAAAGAAACTTAAAATAAAACAAAATGCACATTCTTTTCCTTTATATATTATATAAAGTAACTGGGATCTATTTTTTAAGTGGGTTAAGAGCCCTGGCTACTCTTCCAGAGAACCTAGGCTTGACTCTTGGCAGCTATATGGAGGCTCACCCCCTCTGTAACTCCAACTCTAGGGTTCCACAAACTCTATAACACACATGATACACAGACATACATCCAGGCAAAATACAAACACACACGAAATACAAATACATCTGAAAATATATTAAAAGAGAGTGTCTGTGGTGGGGGAAGGGCATGGTGGCACAAGCCTTTAATCTCAGCACTCAAGAGGCAGAGGTAGGTGAGTTTGAGGCCCATCTGCTCTCCATGGTGAGACCCTGTCTTAAAAAAATAAAAATCATCAATTAGAAGAACTCCTATTCAATGAGTTTCCTAAAGCTTTTCTGCCTGTGGCCACAGTTTTGGAGACTAGGAATCTATGTTTGAGGAGAGTCAGTTCCAGGATGCACTGTCTGTTTCCTGTCCCCAGACAGCAACGTCTCTTCAGAGACCCTGGTCAGCTGTGTGTTCAAGTGTCAAAGGCACGGATTGTTTGAGATGATGTCAGGCTGCCCAGGCCTTTGGTCCTGCAAGAGCTGAGGTGACTCCTCTCCAATCCAATCCAATACCCTCTTTCATCTGTTGCAACACCCATGAGTCACGAGCCATTGATTTTGTTGGAACAAGAGCCTTTGCTACCATCTGCTGGACGAGTTTCCTAAGAGCTCGTGGCTGCTTTGTTATAATACACACATGAAATTATGAAACAACTGTCTAAGGGAGAAGTCAGTGACACGATAGTGCATCTTAGAGGCAGCTCAGCCACCCAGTGGTCCTCGCTGGAGCAGCTCTGAGCTGGCCTCCAAGACAGAAGAAAGGTCAAGTCAGGGGAGAAATTTGAAGTGCTTCTAGCATAGCTCTCGATCTGCCCCTTGCAGCCCCTGGCCTCAAGGAAGACCAGGCATGGCCTCAACTGGTGAGATGTGAAGGTGAAGACGGGGCCAGCCAGAAGCCTGGCCAGCTAGTGCTACCCAGGGCCCCAGGGCCCCAGGGCCCAGCGTCTTCCGACCAAACCTGAAAGAGGAGACCAGGGAAGAAGAGCCTAGGGTCCTTAATGAATCCCATCTATTATTCTCTGACCTTGGTGGCTGATAGTCCTTTAAACGGTGGCCCCATCACCAGCCCTACAGCAAATGCCCCCTCTTGATGCTGCTCCACTCCCCTGGACATCCTACTGACTCTCGCCATTTTGGGGGTTCAGACTCTCCCTGACAGGCTTTGGAATGTGTGAGAATCAAGGCTGGCGAATTCAGCAAGCAGGGTGCTGATGGGGGTGGGAACTGTCGACTGTGTCTGCTATACACAATTGGTGTTCCCAATCTGTTACTTTCTCATAGGCAGAAATGTCCCTGTCCCAGCATTTGGGTATCTAGAGACCCAGTTAGTGAAGGGTTATATAGGGTTATGAACCAGGCATGGTGACAAATGCCTGTGACCCAGCATGTGGAGAGCTGAAGCAGGAGGATCAAGTTCAAGGGCAGCCTGGGCTACACAATGAGTTCAAGGGCAGCTTGTACATACTAAGACTTTCTCAGAGAGAAAGAAGAAGAAGAAGAAGAAGAAGAAGAAGAAGAAGAAGACAGATAAAAGATTCACTTTTCCCCCTATATATCAGTTTACAGATTATTGGGTGGCTTCCAAGAGCTCCTGAAATGCATAGATTTACGAGGTTGGGCGGAGGAGTGTTCACGTCCCATCTTGCAGGTGCATTTCCACACGATAAAGCTTCCATTCTGAGTGAATCTGAGAATAAGAAGCCTTGTTCTTTTGAGAAGATGTCCACGGAGGCTAGCCCTGGCTGGATGTGTCACACACCTTCAATCCCACACTCCAGAGGCAGAGGCAGGCAGATCTCTGAGTTTGAAGTCAGCCTGGTCTACAGAGTGAGTTCCAGGACACCAGAGTCATACAGTGAGGGAGACTCTGTCTCAAGCAAAATAAAACAAACAACTAGCAATTGGCTGACCCTCCAATGAGGCTCTAGATCTTAAATTTGGTGCTCCCTGAGTCACACTGGCTCCTTTTTATCCCAGGAGAATGGGGGCCCTCAGGACACCTGCTGTGTCAGACACTGAGACACAGTGGGGCTGGGAATGAGAGGCTCTCCTACCTCAGAACCTTCTAGAGTGGATGGCCTGACACCTCCCATCCCTATCCACACTTGACCTTCTTTACTCCATCTGTCTGGAGCCTATGAATGCAGCTGACTGTGGAGAAGCTTCCATTGCTGTGAGATGGCCAGTCGGGGTCCCACAAGACACCCGGAGATGAAGGTCATGCTGTTCCTGCTGAGCCTGAGGAGGGAGAGCCCTCATGAGCTCGCCCGCCCGCCCGCCCGCCTCAGAGGGGGACAGAAAGGCTCAGTGGCACACCAGCGGATCGTCCCTGAACCATGGGCACTTGCCAGGGCACAGGACATCTCTCTGCAACACTGAACATCACCTTCCCTAACAGCCCAGAGAGTACAGAAGCCCTGGAGCTACAGCATGAGGGAGACAGCCACAGGCTCCCCAGGACTTCAGGCGCCACATGTGCCCAGGTTGGGGCTAGTCGTTTTTTTGTTTGTTTGGTTTGGTTTGGTTTGGTTTGGGGTTTTTTGGTTTTTGTTTTTGGCAGTCGCATTTGAAATATTAATGTGTCACCCGAGGCTTTTACAGAACCAGGAAAACAAACAGCATATAGAACACCCTTGGAAACAGAGAACAGAGAAAGGTACCCCACCCTGGAAGGGCTTGGCAGTTCCCTCCCCATCTGCCTGATGTAACAATTACAAGTGTTGGCAGGTCAGGGACACCACCCTCCCCAGAGCTCTCCACCACCACCACCACAGCTTTATAATGCCGCCTCTGTTTGAGCTCAGCGAGCTGCTTCCTGGTTGACAACCCCCTGTCCTTTCATTCCTTTAAAGGTTACTTTCATATTTCTTACACAGGCATTCAACAGAGTCCAGAGTTGGCCAGAAACTCTTTGTGTCCCTGAAAAAACATACAAGCATTCAAGTGTTCAGCTCAGATCCTGCATTCTGATCAAAGGTTTCAGCTCTACTGTCTTTCATCAGCACTTCTGCTCAGTCCTGTGGGAACAGCTTGCCTGCTGGAAGCCACCAGGCTACACAGGTTCTAGGAGTTCATTCCAGCTTTACCCCACAGCCCAGGAATGTGGCAAGTGCAGGCACATCTCAAGTATGTCTGTAAGACTTCTCTAAAGTAGACATAGCTGTACAAAAGCCAGTTCACAGGGGCTGTTCTCAAGTACAGCATTGTTCTGGAGTTTCCTCAGTAAGATTTTTCTCTTTAACAAAAAGTCACTTTGAAAACAAAAAAATATCAAATGGTTTGTCATACTTGGCAAAGGTTAAATACACATTTTCTTGGTACTGTCCATAGGAATAATGCTATTTTCAGAAATGTTCCCATCCTACACACCTCCCACCTTCTAAAAAAAAAAATTCAGGGGGCTGGAGAGATGGCTCAGCAACCACAGAACATTGGATCCAGAGGACCCAAGTTCAATTCCCAACACCTACATGGCAGCTCACAACTTTCTCTAACTCTAGTTTTAGGGGATCCAACACTCTCACACAGATATACATGTAGGCAAAACACCTACACATACAATAATAATAATGATGATGATGATGATGAATAAAGTATAAAAAAGTCAACTTTTTATTCTCTACAGTTTTTAGCATTGGATTCTCAAAATACTGAAATAACCTAAGCAACTCAGGGATTGTGATATTTAAATCAATATATACAAATATGTATAAAATGCCCCGTCCCATTAAAATAAGGCATATTTAATACAATTTAATATACAATGAACACACCATTTTATTGTTGTTGTTGCTGTGCTATTGCTATTGTTCCCAAACAAAGTCACATGTGCCTGAGGCTGGTCTCAAACTACCTATGTAGCTGAGGATGGTGATTTCCTTCTTTTTTTTCCCTGCTCCACTTCTCAGGTGTTAGGACTGCAGATGTTTTCTACCACACCTGCCTGGCACCTTACTAGGGATCAACCCAGGGCTTCCTGAATGTGAAGCCAACTGAGCCATATCTCCAGCCTCATGTGTTTTCTTTCTTTCCTTTTTTCTTTTTCTTTTCTCTTTTTGAGGGGGTGAGGTTTCAAGAAAGGGTGTCACTATGTAGCCCTGGCTGTCCTGGAACTCACTCTGTAGAATTAGCTGGCCTGAAAATTCAAAGAGATCCACCTACCCTGGTGATGGGATTAAAGACATTAACAATACCTGGTCCCCATGAACATTTTTGTTCTTCTTCTTCCTCTTCTTCTTTTTCTTCTCCTCCTCCCCCATCCTCCTCCTCTTCTGTCTTGGGTTTGTTTTGTTTTGTTTTGTTTTTGATGTTGTTTTGATTTTGGTTTCATTTTTTTTTTTCTAGACAGTTCCTTTGTGTAGCCCAGGCTGTCCTGGAACAAGCTGGGTATACCAGGCTGTCCTTGAATTCAGAGATCTGCCTACCTCCTGAGTGCTAGGACTAAAGGCATGCATCACCACCACCCAGCTGAACTTTCTTAAAATACAACAAAATTCTAATATCTTAACAATGTTGAAGAAGAGAGACCAACGCCAAGCTATTAGTGACCAAATTCAGCTAATTTATACTTACTTGTGTCTCACACAACAGCAAAGTTAGAGCAATGAAGACAATTCAAATATATTTATTTCACTAAGCTTAATCTTCAGGTTGAACCCAGGGCCTTGAACTTATCAGGTAAATTCTTCCTAATCTTTCTTTCATTTTCTGAGACAGGATCTTGCTAAATTGCCCAGGCATGACTTGACTTTGAGATCTTCTTGCCTCGGGTTCTCAAGTAGCTGGGATTATCAGCCTGTGCCACTAGGTCTGGGTCAATTAAATATTCTTTTCCAAGCTGGGCAATGGCAGTGCACACCTTTAATCTCAGCACTTGGGAGGCAGAAGCAGGCAGCTCTCTATGAATTCGAGGCCAGTCTGGTCTACAGAGTAAGTTCCAGAACAGCCAGGGCTACACACAGAGAAACCCTGTCTCAAAAAAACCAATCTTTCTTTAACGTTGATTTGTGTGTATAACTATAGATGTATGCACAGAGGCCACACCCACATCAGAGAACTATTCTCTGTGTGTATTCTATGTGTGAGAGACTGTTCTCTCCTTCTGTCATATGGGCATTGAACTCAGGCTGTCAATCTTAGCAGCAAGCTCCTCCACCTGCTGAGCCATCTCACTGGCCCTTCATTAAATATTTTTACTTGGTATTTTCTCTGCCCACTAGAAATTTGAAAAATAGTTGTTTCCAAATAGGACAATAGGTGATTTTTTTCCCTCTGCTGTCCTTAAATCTTATTTTTAGGGAGTGGAGAGATGGCTTA
Organism: Tokudaia tokunoshimensis; assembly: GCA_036184795.1. NCBI lineage: Eukaryota > Metazoa > Chordata > Mammalia > Rodentia > Muridae > Tokudaia > Tokudaia tokunoshimensis. The sequence goes on from BTHU01000018.1 coordinate 43,438,401, forward strand.
GTGGTTAAGAACACTGGCTTCAGTTCCTAGCATCCATGCAGAGGTTCTCTAACTCTGTAACTCTGTACCAGGGAGTCCTATGTCCTCCTCTTGCCTCTGTAGGCACCAGTCACATATATAGTGCATAGACATGCATGCAAGCTAAATACACATGCACATAAAAGTAAATCAAATCAAATAAAAATAATTTTAAAACTTTATTTTTAAAACTCGATTTTGCCGGGCATGGTGATACAAAATCCCTGCACTTGGAGACAGAGGCAGGTGGATCTCTGTGAGTTCAAGCCTAGCCTGATCTGTATAGTGAATCCCAGGTCAGCCAGGGTGATACAGTGAGACCCTGTCTCAAAAGAATAAAAATAAAGGAGCGGGAGAGATGGCTCAACAGTAAAGAGCCATCTTCCAAAGGTCCTGAGTTCAAATCCACATGGTGACTCACAACCATCTGTAATGAGATCTGATGCCTTCTTCTGGGGTGTTTGAAGATAGCTACAGTGTACTTGCATATAATAAATAAATAAATATTTTTTAAAATAAAAATAAAAGTTAAAAATATATTTCAAGAAAATTCTAACATGGTGTTTTGTAACATTTTTAAAAGACCATTTATAACACATTAAATGCCTATAGAGTTATCATCAAAATAACCAATTGGATTTGAAGTTTCCATTTTTTTGTTTTGTTTTGTTTTGTTTCCTGTCTACCTCATAGGTCCTTGGCTACAGTGCCAAAAGGCCGTGCAAGGCCAGCTCTCAGTATCTGTGGGGAACTATGTTCTCAATTGCATAAAGAGCTTTAGGTTTTTAAAATGTAGGGGTTTTGTTTGTTTGTTTGTTTGTTTGATTTCGTTTTGGGTTTTGATGGGTTGGTTTTGGTTTTGTTGTTATTTTTAATGTCTAAATGTTTCCTTACATTTCAAAGCCAATTTAAAATTGGGCTAAGTGTATTTTTTAAATTCTGTGGGTGTAGATGGTCAAACCAATAACCCAACAGTGCGCGCCTCCAGGGGTAAGATAGCATGGAGGAAGACCATGCCCCCCAGACATGGGTCACAACTCTGGCAATCTCACTTTCATTTAGAAATCCAAATTTCACTCTTAAAAAAATTACAACAAGCAAATGAAAAACCCACGAACCTGGAGTGTGGACTGAATTGAGAGGGTCGTAGCCCCCATGGTAGGTTTTGTTGTCGTTTTAAAAATAGTTTTTGAGATGAGGTCTCACTCTGTAGCCCAGGCTGGCCTCACCCCAACAGAGACCCTTCTGCCTCACCATCCCGAGTGGTTAGGTCACAAGTGTGAGCCACCACACCCCACCCTGATTTATTTTTAAGTCTGCAGAAAACCTATACATAAAGAAGACCAGGCCTCACGGCTACACAGCATGACACACGTTACTCTGCAGGTGTTCTCTGAGAGCCCAAGTGTCACCCAGAGTTGTCCTTCTTTAGAGGACACCCTGTCCCCTGTCGGCTCTTTAGGTTCCCCGAAGCATGTTGGTGACACATGCTGAATTAACGATTTTGCCTTTGAGATGCAAATTCTTCTAACACAGCCTTGAATCAACCATTCTGAGAGATATACTACAGATTCTTGAGAAAGCCTGAAGGTGTGACTCATTTTCACACTCAAACTTTCAGCTTCTCTGTAGCCCCCAAAAGGGAAAGATTCAGTCAGGCAGTGGTGGCGCACACCTTTAATCCCAGCACTTGGGAGGCAGAGGCAGGTGGATTTCTGAGTTCAAGGCCAGCCTGGTCTACAGAGTGAGTTCTAGGACAGCCAGAGCTACACAGAGAAACCCTGTCTCAGGAAAAAAAAAAAGGGGGGGGGGAGATTCTCCTGGTATCATTCCCTACAGCTTCGGCATTGCCTTCCCTGGGTCGGATCAATACCTTCAGGCTACCTGGCACATTCCTAAGAGTGTTGAACTCAGTCCCAAAGCTACAGTCAAATGTTATCTCTAAAGGTTTTGGAGATAACAAGGAAAAAAGGTTTTGGAGATAACAAGGAAAAAGAACCGCAGTTCAATGCCTAATTACATCTGCTGGTTCTTTGTAGTCTTGGCCACTGTCCAGGGCCAGAAGGAAGCGTCCTTGTGACTGCTCTAGGTCACACAATGGCCTAGAGAAGTGGTGGTAGCCATGGGTTCCTGCGCTTCCCTGTGGTCTTTAAATATGCTGTGACCCACAAAGACTATAAAGCTATGCGCCAAGTGTCTTTAATCCTTTAATGTTTGTCTGTACATGTCCCATCTTTAATAACTATTAACTGGTCGCCTGGCCCCACAGACTTGTTTCCATTTTCCATAGCTCACAATATAGATGGAACCAAGCAGAAACTATGTTGTTTGTGCATGTTTGGATATATGTGTAGGTGGGGATGTGCTTATGCAGGTATGGTTTGTTTTCATTGTGTTTTTTACTTTAGATGGGGTCTCTCACTGTTCTGAAACTTACTGATGAATCTAGACCGGCTGCAGCAAGCCCTGGGGTCTGTCTCGACCTCCCCATGATGGGATTAGAAGAGTACACTACCATGCCTATCTTTTCCAAGGGTTCTGGGGCTCCAACTCTGGCTCTCATGGTCTCTGAGCGGGCACTTCACCAATGGAGCTGTCTGTGCAGCAATGACTGTCTCACACTGGAGAGTCTGAGAATCAAACCCAGTCTATATGGGTTCTTTCACTAATTGCAGATTTCTATAGGTTTCAGCTACAAGTCTTATATCCATTAAGAGACTTATAAGGACTTTCCCCAGACTGTGGCTTCTTTTTCTACCTTCTTTGCATAGGTTTTAAAGAACATTGTTTCTAATTTTGATGACATTTGATTTAACAGTATTTTCCCTAGTGGTCTACACTCTCAGTGTTATATCTCAGAGATCTTTGCCTAACACAAAAGCAGAGATTTTCTGTTTTCCCATATGCTTCAAGGTCTTAGACTCTGACAGTGAACCCAGCCAGAGATCCTTCGTGCATTGCACAAGACTCTTTTTTTTTTCTTTTTGCATACACACACACACACACACACACACACACACACACACACATCCAGTCACCACAGCACGTTTGCTAAAATGATCACCATCAATGCTTTATACCTTCATTCAGAGCCAAAGGAATGAGATGTATAGTCTGTCCCCATCCGCCTATGTTAGAGCCCGCACCTACCTCCCCGTCTCCATCACCACGGATTGACACCGACTCTTCAGCTCATGGCATAAGGCCTCTAAATTTATTTTCTTCTTCAAGGTTTTTTTTTTGGCTGTTCTTAATCTCTATTTCCATGTTAATTTTAAGATTAGCTTTAAGATTTAAGTTCTACCCGCTCCCCTTCCTTTGAAGAGCAATCCAACAAAATTTCAAGGATTTTGCAAAATCTGCATGGAACTGAAAAGTAAATTTGAATGCTATACCTTTTAAAAAGACATAAAGACGTAATTGTGTGTGCATGCGAGTGTGCACAGGCGCCGTGGCTTGCATGCATCAGTCAGAAGAGAGCATTTAAAGGTTGGCTCTCTCCTTCCACGTCCTTTGTGAGACTGTGGTCATTCATCCCAGCTCTTTCTTCATTAATTTTATTATATATTTTCTTTATTAATTTTATTAATTTTATTTAAACACATTACTGTTTAAGCACTGCTTTAGCTACATCTCTCTAAATTTGATTTGTTTTTATTTTAATTCAGTCTGAAATACTTTTCAGTCTCCCTTTTGATTTCTTCTTTGGCCCAGAATTACGCAGAAACGAGGTATTTAATTTCTAAAACACTTGAAGATTTTCCAGATATCTTCTATTCATCTTTATTTTATCATTTACTTATTGTTTTGTTTTGTTTTGTTTTTGCTGTCTTGTTTGCCTTTTTGAGATGGGGTCTCTCTACATATCCTGGAACTCGCTGTGTAGACCAGACTGGCTTAGAATTTACTGAGAGCCACCTCCTCTGCCTCTGCTTCCCAAGTACTAGATTAAAGGTGTGTAACACTATGCCTGACAATTGATGTTTTTGAGGTAGGGTCTCACTATGTAGACTAAGCTGGCCTCAGGACGCACAGACATCTGCCTGCCTCTGCAGAAGTGCTGGCACTAAAGAAAGGTGCCACTACACCTGACTGTTCCTTTCTAATTTCATTCCAATGTGTTCGATGACATTTTTCTTTTTCCATGTGTGTGTATGTGTGTGTGTGTGTGTGTGTGTGTGTACATGTTTGCACTGTGTGGACATACCTGTGTATAGGGGGTGCACATGCATGAAGTTGACATCTGAACAGAATAGCACTTCTCAGTCAGTGCCAGAGCTCACCAATATGGCTAGTCTTGCTAACCAACTTGCCCCGGGGAATCCCCTTTCTTTACCTGCCAAGGTTAGAATTACAGCACTCTGGGAGTTATATTTGTTCCGAGGATCTCAGCTTGGGTTATCAGGTTTGCACAGCAATTTAATTTCTGAGCCCTCCATCTGCCCAACACCAAGACAGCATATTTTTGTGGCCCTTATATTTCACGGTTGCTGAGACTTACTTTACAGCTTAGACTCTGATCTGGCTTAGTAAGCGTTAGACATTCTTTCAGGAAGTATATTCTGCAGCCACTATAAACACGGAACAAACCAGGAAGTGGTGATTCACGCCTTTAATCCCAGCACTTGGGAGGCAGAGGCAGGCAGATTTCTGAGTTCTAGGCCAGCCTAGTCTACAGAGTGTTTCCAGGATAGCCAGGGCTACACAGAGAAACCCTGTCTCGAAAAACAAACAAAACAAAACAAAACAAACAAACAAACAAAAAAACACAGAACAAGAATCCACAGTAAACTTTAAAGACTTCAACATCCCAGGAACCCAAGCCTGACAAGCCTGGATGGCCAGGAACCAGAGGCAAGGCAACCCAGGAACCCCAAGATAAAGCTAAACATGACTGGCAAAAAAAATTAACAAAATGATTCCTATAGTCATTGGTCAACCTAGCCCAATTGTCATCAGAGAGGCTTCACCCAGCAACTGATAGGAGCAGATGAAGAGACCCACAGGCGAATACTAGGCAGAGCCCGGGGAACCCCACAGAAGGGGAAGAAGATTTGTAGGAGCCAGAGGGGTTGAGGACGCCATAAGAGCACGGCCCACAGTGTTAATCAAGCAGGGCTCATATGGGCTCATAGAGACTGAAACAACAAACATGGACCCTGTATGGGTCTGAGCTAGGCCCTCTGTGTATACGTTATGGTTGTGTAGCTTGGTGTTCTTATGGGACTCCCAACAGTGGGAAAGGGGGTTGTCTCTGATCCTGTGATTGGGACCTGTCTTAGTCAGGGTTTGTATTCCTGCACAAACATCATGACCAAGAAGCAAGTTGGGGAGGAAAGGATTTATTCAGCTTATACTTCCACATTGCTATTCATCACCAAAGGAAGTCAGGAACTCATACAAGGCAGGAACTTGGAGGCAGAAACTGATGCAGAGGCCATGGAGTAGTGCTGCTTACTGGCTTGTTTCCCCTGGCTTGCTTAGCTAGCTTCCTTATAGAACCCAGGACTACCAGTGCAGGAATAGCACCACCCACAATGGGCTGGTCCTCCCACCCTTGATCACTAATTGAGAAAATGCCCTATAGCTGGATCTCATGGAGGCATTTCCTCAAGGAAGGCTCCTTTCTCTGTGATAACTCCATCTTGTGTCAAGTTGACACATGAAACCAGCCAGTACGGGACCCTTTTCCTCCCATTGGGTTGCCTCGTCCAACCTTGATAGAAGGGTTTGTGTCTAGTCTTTTGTAACTTGCTATGCCTCGATCAGTGGATGTCTGCTCTTTTTTCTGAAGGGAAGCACAGGAAGAGTGGATCTAGGGGAGAGTGGCAAATGGCGTGGGGGGGGGTACTGGGAGGAGTGGAAGGAGAAGAAACTGCAATTGACATGTAAAGTTAAAATTTTTAAGTAAAAAAACCTTTCATCCCTTCTGATTTATTTTTATTGTTTATTTGTTTTAGTATCTTTTAAAATATGAGATAAATATAATATCGTGTTATGAGGGACTCTTTATGTAGATCAGGCTAGCTCCAGTTTAGAGATCCACTGCCTCTGGCTCCCGAGTGCTGGGATTAAAGTGATACGCTTCTCTGTGTGTGGAAACCCTCTACTTAGGTGTGTTTTGTCTATTTCCTTTTGTGGTTATATTGCTTTGGACTTGGTCCACCTTTCTGAAGCATTGCATTTAAATGCAAAAAAAATTAGTTTACTTCTATATGGGTATGTGTGGGTGGTATGTATCCACTAATCTGGCTGGTCATGGGAATTCCAAGGATCCCCCTGTCTCTACCTCTCGGTGCTAGGTTGGCATACCCAGCCAAGCCTGACTGTATATGGGCACTAAGGGTTTGAACTCAGATTCCTTTGCTTTTCTAGGAAGTGCTCTTACCCTCTGAGTCCCTAGTACTTCATATTTGGTTAGTTTTAAAAAACAGATCTTCGCTGGGCAGTGGTGGCACACGCCATTAATCCCAGCACTTAAAGGCAGAGGCAGAGGCAGGTGGATTTCTGAGTTCAAAGCCAGCCTGGTCTACAGAGTGAGTTCCAGGACAGCCAGGGCTACACAGAAGAGAGAAACCCTGTCTTGAAAAACAAAACAAACAAAAAAATAGATCTTCTATGTGTTTTCTGGTAGTGTATTCTCCAGTCACTGAGACAAGAATCCTACAGCTCAGGCTGACCTCAAACTCACTGTGTCAGAAGTTTGGTCTTGAACTCTTGGTCTTTCTTCCTCTACTTCCCAGGTACTGAGATTACGGATGTGTGCTACAAACACCTGGTGTGCTTATATTATTTACTGTAACATGTCCATTGTCTATGTGATGCTAATCCTACCATGCCAGGAGTCACCAGATTCATGGGATGAATGCCCCGGGGCAAGAGTAGCCATAGGGGAGGAGAAGGACACTAGGGTTGATAGCTTGGACACCCTGCATTAGGTAAGAGAGAGAAAGCTGGATTCTCCAGGAGCAGTGGACCCAGGGGCCACAAAATTAACCCCAGGTTGGTAGGTATTATGTATGGTGTGTCATATTTACGTATCGGGGTGTGTGTGTGTGTGTGTGTGTGTGTGCAGGATCACTGTGTATGAAGGTCAGAGGCAGCATTTAGAGAGTCAGTTCATTCCCTCTCCCTTGTTTCACTGCAGGATCTCTCTCATGTGTCTGTAGCTGTGATATGTATTAGCAACTAGCTAGCCTACCAGCTTCTGGCTGACTCACGCCTCCACCTCTGATCTCACTGTAGGAGTACTTTGATTACAGATGCACACTGGGGCATTCAGCTTTTTATGGGTGCAGATGTCAAATTCAGGTCACTCTTAACCTGCTGAGGCATCTCCCCAGGCCCTATTATTTACTGAATAATCCTGGTATCCTAAACCCTTGGGTTCTATTTCTGCTTTTCCAACTTGTTCTCAGTGCGTGCTTTCATGTGTGTGATAATCTTGGATTATAGGATCATACTAGAAAGCCTGGGTTTTAGTGTGAAGCCTTGGTTGGGATCGAGCGAGACGCCCCAGATGACAGGATGAAGATTTATGCTGGGTACCACACCAAAGCCAGTACATGACCATGTGGACTTAACCTCTCTGAACAGGGTGTTCCAGTTCCCTTACCAAGCCTGTCAGCCAAGGAGTGGTCTGATTTCAGTCCTCTGTGGGGAATGTGCCTTGGATGTTAACAGGTTCTTGGGAGTAACAAGGAAGGACTCGGGCTTTTTAAAACCTAAGACTTTCCAAGGTAGCAGCTTCTTAGGGGGTTGTCAGACAGGGAAGTCCCACTTCCCAAAGACTTCTTCTTTAAGATTTCAGGTAAGTGGCATCTTCCTCGGTATGCTCTCAAGGCTGCACTCAGAACTGTCACCAGGAGCAGATGGCCAGTGGGTAAGAGTACTTGCTCTATAAACATGAGGGTGAGAGAAAGGTAGTGATACCAGGCTACCATACACTCCTCAGCATATACCACATGACATAATCCACACTCAAAAAAGGAAGGAGCTGTTGATGGCCCACCTGAATCCCACCGGGAAGGGCGTGTTGTCCTGTCCACCCCTGGCTGTTTACTGGGAACACACCTTCCCTTCTCCAGGACACGGCCTTGTGCTAGCTAACAACTGCAGCTACAGCGGAGAAGCCTGGGAGCTAGCTGCATGCGCCACCTAGCACTAGCTTGGTTGTGGCTATTGGCTGGTTGAGGCAGTGATGTCGGCCCAGACCCCATCTCTGCATAGGACCAAGAACTCCAGGTCCAGCTATTACTAGACTCCAGCAGAGGCCACATTCTGGTCAGCTCCTTGCTCCACACCTCTATCTCAACCCTCCTAAGATGCCTCCTCCAGTCATAGACACCTAAATTGCTACTTCAAGCTCAACCTCTGAGGAACTGGCCTGCATCAGGTGTGGCTCACTGTAGTCTTGGACACACAGTCCAAGGAGGGGACTGGAGTAAGGATGTCTACTGTCCTACAGATGGTAAAACCTATCTCTGAAGGCGTGTGGAAACTGTCTGTCCTGTCATCCACCCACAGCAACGCAATGACAATTTTAAAACATGACAGCACGTAGAGAGAAGGGTGGTGAAGTCCAAAGAGACCCAGGTCAAAGAGGCCTGGGCCTCAGGGCACAGCAGTTGGTTACGACTAGGGGTTTCCTTAAATGTGGACTGCTGCACTAGGCAGGCCATTCTTGCCTAGGCAGTGTGTGCTGAGAAACACATTCTAGTCAACCAGCAGGTAAGGCGGCTGTCACCAGGCAAGGGTGGCCCTAATCGTTCATCTGGCACGGGGAGAGAAGAGCCCAGCAAGTGTAGGCTGGTCAAGGTCTATAGCCCACAGGCAAAGGAGGAAGTCACTGATGCACTCAGAGCCAGGGGTTGTAGCAGGTTGTCATGTCTCGTAGGTCTTTTGAAAATTTGCAACCAGAGTCCACAGAGCTTAAGTCCAGGACCTACTGACCTGCACTTGAACAGAAAGTGGGCCCGAGATGTAAGGCAGACTACACTGGAGGTGGGTGGTGCTGGCCTTTGGTAGCAGCTAGTACTAAAGCCACCTTCCTAAAACAGCTGTCCCTAACCAACAGCTGTCACTCCCCTCTCCCCCAGGGATGAAAGGCACCGCCAATGACCAACATGAGAGTGTGTGGGCACTTCAGAGAATGCTCTTGAAGTGCCAACCCATAGGGATGTGCCAAGTGACAGGTCATCGCCCAGATGAGAGGCTGGACACAACAGGCCCACCTCAGCGTAGCCTGTTCCCGTCTCCACTCTGCCTTCTCTGCCTGGTGGCTCTCTAGCCACCCCTTGGGCTTTCCTGGTTGTGATGTCCAGCCTCCGCCTAATGTCTTCGCAAGGTCTCATGTATCTACTCTGGCCGGTAGACATCTGGTGAGCCAGGGCCTGGAGCCTCTCCCCTCCCACAGATGATCTAGGACCGAAGCACAAGGCTAGACGCAGATGAAGGTTGGAATTGCTTTTATTGAGGGGCGGACACCGCAGGGCCCCGCCCATGGTCAGGTTAGTGTTCTGCCTGGCATCTCCACCTGCCACCAGCTCAAGGTTAGTGGAACATGCAAAGCTCACTCAGAGGGTGGAGGCAAGGGTAGGAGCCACCCAGGCCAGGGACTGGCTGGACAGGAAGGGAGAGTGTCACTGGCCAAATGCTTATGTTAACACAGATGGGCCGGCCAGTGTCTCTGGGCCATGGAGGGGTCAGGGCTCCCTGGGAGTGAGGTGGGCAGCAGCACCCAGAGAGGGGGTCCATAGGCTTGAAGAGTCCCTAGGCCTCTGGAGGAGGAAAATTCTCAGATCTGCAGAACCCTCCAGCCCTGCCCAGCCAGAATGTCCATCTCCTACCCTGGGTCTGGGTCTTTAGGGCCTGGGTACAAGGACACAGAAGGCACTTACAAGGGGAGCTGAGGCTGGAAGGCTGAAGCAGAGGCTCAGGTCTCAGGGGAATAAGTACGGGGTGGTGAGCTACAAAGCATAGCTCCAATGCAGCTGCAGGAGCCAGGCGGGTGGCTGGGGCCAGGACCAGGCCTTATCTTCCCATGGGGAAGGGGCTTCTCTGGGCAGGCTGGAAGAGATGGTTGGCCTGGGATCTTTCCTTTGCCAGCAAAACCCACTGAATATACAGGACATTCAGAGATATACTGGGGAGAAGCAGCTGGCTCAGGACAGAGGCCTCAAGAAGGGCTCGAGAGCTGTCTGCTCACAGGATTGTCCCCAGTTCCCCTCAGCAGCTAGAACAAGCAGGCAGACATCCAGTGGGGTTGGCTTAGAGGCCTGGGGGCCTTTCCCGGGGAGAGACAGGAGTGGCGGGAGTGCCCAGCTCTGCGTTCTCCAAGGCACCTAGCTGTGGTGAGTGGCAGGTAGAAAGGAGTAGGGTGGCCCAAGGAGAGTGAAGTGGTCACTGGGCCTGGGCCAGCCCTGGTTCCCAAGACACAGGCTGTCTGGACATCGCATATATATATTAATGTGTTAGTCTGGTCTTTTTGGTTAAATTTTAGGCACCGCTTGGGAGGAAGACACCTTTAAATGTTAAAAAAAGAAAAAGAAAGAAAGAAAAAAAAAAAGACCCCAGCGCCTCCACGGGGAGCCTGGCCACATGCAGAGCAGGAAGGCAGGATGCAGGCTGAGGGGATCAGGCCACTGCAGACTCAGGGCCCCCAAGAGAGGCTGAAGGCCCTGAGGCATAGCGGCGGCCATAGCCTGAGGAAGAGTAGGAGGAAGAAGAAAAGGTCATGGAGAAGCCGGAGCCGGTGGCATCAAAGCTGCCGCGGCGGGAGCCGGCCCTGGAGCCGGTGCGTGAACCGGTGCGTGAACCAGCGGTGGAGCCAGAGCCGCTGACACTGTAGGGGCTGTAGTAGCCCTTGCTGGACTGGGCCGCGGCCTCCAGCAGCCTCAGCCCTGTGCCCTCCTCCACCATGCTGCGATCCAGAGCGTCCTTGTAGGAGATCTTGAGCTTTGTCTTGGGGCACGTGAGGTACTTGGAGTAGGCACTGACATCACGCAGCTTCTGGGCTGTGCGGGCATCCACAGTGCCGCGCTGCAGGGCTTCATCAAGAGACACGCGGCCAGGCGTGTCAGGCTCAATCAGACCACCAGTTAGGTACTGCACCTCCAGGAAACGCTGGCCTGCCTCGTAGTACAGCCAGCCCTTCTTCAGGGCCTGGGCAGCTGACATCTTGGTCTTGGTGCGTGGGTCCTCAAACCCACAGAAGGCCTTCTGGGCCAGATTGATACGGTCTACCATGATCTTGTCCACCAGACCCTTGTTGACGGCCTCAGTGACCGGGAAGCGCTCACCAGTGCTGGGGTCGATGATGCCCCCGGTGCAGGCCTGCGCCTCCAGCAGCCGCTGGCCAGTGATGTTGTCCACCAGGTTACGGTGCATGGCCTCCGTGATGGACACCTTCTCCAGAGTCTCCGTGTCTAGGATGCCGGCCACTGGGCCAGTCTCCTCAATAGGATCAGACCAGGAGGCTAGCTGGGTCCTTGGGACAGCAGAACTGATGGGGTAGGAGGAAGATGAGCCCACAGAGGAGGAGCGGGAGCGAAAGCCGCCAGCATTGCCAGAGAGCATGTCAGCAAACTCCGTGATGGAGAGCGTGCCAGCACGGTACTGGTCCAGAGCTGAGCGGTCAATGAGGTTCTTGGTGATGGCATCATCAATGTCATACTGGCGGCCAGAGCGGCGGTCGATGATCATAGACTTGACGACGCCATCTGAGGAGGAGATGGTGATCTCTTCCCACTCACACTCCTGCTCCGACAACTCCAGGTATGTCTGGTGGTCAATGAGGCCCTTGCGGTAGGCCTCGTACACAGACATCTCCTTGCCTGTCTCAGGGTCCACAATCACCACGCGGCGCTTGCGCACTGAGGACTTGGAGGATGTCTTCCGCTCCCGCTTCTTCTCCTTCAGTGGCAGGAGACACAGGCCAGTCTGGGGGTCAGTGATGCAGCGCTCCATCAGCTGCAGGTAAGTGAGGTTCTCCTCTGTGTTGGGATCAAAGAAACCCTTGGTGTCATCTGAGGGATCAGTCAGGATCTCGTTCATCTCCTCATCAAAGAGACCACGCTTATAGGCCACTTCCACGGGCAGACGGTGGCTCTCCTCGGGGTCAATGATGCCACCAGTAGCGATCTGAGCCTCTAGCAGACGAATGCCGTGGTCCTTCAGGATTAGGCCCTTCTTCATGGCCTGGAAGAGAGAGATGAGTTTCCCAGAGTAGGGGTCCTTGTAGCCAGTGACGGCACGCTCAGCTGACAGCAGCTTGTCCTTGAACTCAGGGCCCACAATACCCATACGCACAGCCTCTTCCACGGTCAGCTTGAGTCCCTTGATGGGGTCAATGACATAGCCGGTGGCTGCCTGTGCTTCCAGGAGCTCGAAGGCTGTACCGGGACGGATGATGCCTTTCTTCATGGCCTGGTACACAGAGAGCCGTTCCTTGGTAGCATCAACAAAGACCCCAGCAATGCAGCTGGTACCCTCAAGGAACTTCTGCAGGTTCTTAGTGACCTCCTCAATGGAGGTCAGGCCTTCTTGCAGCTGTAGCGCTGTGGCCTCGTCCATGACTTGCGAGCGTACCAGCTCCTCCACAGTGATCTGCTTGCGCAGGCCGCGGAAGGTCAGCTTGCGGGCATCAGAGAGTGGCAGCAGCAGCTGGCCGCTGCTGTCATCCCGGCGGCAACGCTTGAGCAGCTGTGTGTAGCTGAGGCGCTCCTCCGTGGAGGGGTCCACGTAGCTGCGCACCTCACTGGGCTCCGACAACTGGTCATGCGTGTCCTTATTGAGGTAGCCACGTTGGTAAGCCACCTCCAGAGGGAGGTGGAAACCTAGGCGGGGGTCCACAATGCCTCCTGTGGCTAGCTGGGCATCCAGCAGCCTCAGTGCCTCCTCAGCAGGGATCAGCTCCTTCTTCATAGCCTGGAAGAGTGAGATGGTCTGTTCGGTGTAGGGGTCTCGGTAGCCAGTTACGGCTCGCTCAGCAGAGAGGAGCCGGTCATGCAGCTCGGGGCCTACCAGACCCTTCCGCACAGCCTCATCCACAGTCAGCCGCTCACCCTTCACTGGATCCAGCAGGAAGCCTGTGGCTGCCTGGGCTTCCAGCAATAAGCGGGCCACCTCGGCACTCAGCAACCCCTTCTTAAGGGCCTGGTAGATGGTTAGCGTCTGCCTGGAGCCTGGCAGGTACACACCAGCCACTGCTCCTGTGCCGTAAAGGTAGCGCCAGGCAGATTCCATCTCCAGAACCTCACGGAGGCTCTTGGTGCCTTCCCGGAAGAGGTTGTAGGTCTCAAGGGAGATGATCCGGGCCTCATACAGGTCTTCAGCAGTGAGGCGGCGGCGCACATAGTCATAGGAGGCAAGGTTCTGCTGGCGGATGATCTCAGTCTTCTCGATGATTTCGATGATGATGATGATCATACGTTCCTTGGTTACTCGACCAGCCTGGAAGTCAGCCATGAGCCGGGCACGCTGATCCTCCGGGATCATATCTGACTGCATCACCTCCCACAGGGACATGGAGGAGCCGCCGTGGCTGCCACCACCTGGAATGTCAATCTGCGTCTCCTCGAATGCCTTCCGAGTCTCCTCCTCAGTATACACCTGTGTGGTTTCTACCACCTCTGTCTTCTCTGCTCCTTTGAGCGGCAGGAGGCGCAGGCCTGTCTCAGGGTCTTCCACACAGCGCTCCAGCAGCTGCAGGTACGTGAGGTTCTCATGGGTGTTGGGGTCGAAGAAGCCCTTGGTGTCATCGCTTGGGTCAGACAAGATGCGGTTCATCTCCTCATCGAAGTAGCCACGCTGGTAGGCCACGTCCACGGGCAGGCGGTGGCTGTGCACGGGGTCGATGATGCCTCCCGTGGCGATCTGGGCCTCCAGCAGGCGGACGCCGTGGTCCCTGAGGACCAGGCCCTTCTTCATGGCCTGGAAGAGCGAGATGGTGTTGCCTGAGTAAGGGTCCTTATAGCCAGTGACCGCCTTCTCAGCTGACAGCAGCTTCTCATGCAGCTCGGGGCCCACCACGCCCGCCTTGACGGCCTCATGGACGTACAGACGTTGGTTCCGCACCGGGTCCACTAGGAAACCAGTGGCTGCCTGGGCCTCCAGCAGGAGCGTGGCTGTGCTGGGTCTGAGGAGGCCCCGGCGCATGGCCTCATAGATGGTTACTTTCTCTTTCGAGTCCTCCAGATAGATGCCAGCCAGGCAGCCGCTGCCTTGCAGCAGCGTCTGCACAGAGCCCACCTCTGACAGATCTTTGACTGATGTCTTGCCATCCTTGAGCTGGTCAAACTGAGCTCTGCTGAGGATCTTGGCAGCCAGGAGCTCACTGGCCGGCACAGGGGCACGGAGGCCACTAAAGGACAGTCTCTCCTGCCGTTTAGTCTCCACCTCCTCCACGATGGTGACAAGGATCTTGATGACCTTCTCTACGGTGACCTTGCCCGTGCGGAACTGCCGTAGCAGCTCCTGACGCTGCTCCTCAGTGAAGTATTCGGAGCTTATGAGCTCCCACACTGTCATTGTTCTGCCCTTAAAGCTGCCCACAGGAACCTCAACCTTGGCCTTCTCCAGTGTCTCACGGGCCTGGAGCTCAGAGTAGACCTCCTCCTGCTGGGCCCGGACAGCCATCTCTGAGAGTGGCAGTAGGCTCAACCCGGTCAGCTGGTCAGACCGGCACCGCTGTTGGAGCTGACTGTAGGTGACTGGCTCCCGGGTGCTAGGATCCAGATAGATTCTGGCATCATCTCTGGGCGATGTCAGGGCCCTGTTAGTCTCTTTGTCCAGGTAGCCTCGGGCATAGGCAACATCCAGGGGCACACGGTGGCTTTTGCTGGGGTCTACAATGCCACCAGTGGATAACTGGGCATCCAACAGGCGCAGGCCTTGTTCTCGGGGGATGAGACCCTTCTTCAGGGCCTGGAATAGTGAGACACTCTGTCCTGAGTAGGGATCCCTGTAGCCTGTTACAGCCTTCTCAGCTGACAAGAGCTTCTCGTGAAGCTCCGGACCCACCAGGCCAGCACGCACCGCCTCATCCACAGTCAGCCTGGCGCTAGTGGCAGGGTCGATGATGTGCCCAGTGCCAGCCTGGGCCTCCAGCAAGGCCACAGCCACCTCTGGCTGCAGCAAATCTTTCTTCAAGGCTTCATAGATGCTCAGCTTCTGCCCTGCTTCTTCCAGCCACACGCCAGCAATGACATTGGCACCCCGCAGGGCCTGCCTCACACTGTCTGCCTCGGCCACCTCCCGCACAGAGCGCTCACCCCGCTGCAGCTGCTGGTAGAGTTCGTGGCTGATGACCCCACTGTCCAGCAGCTCCGCGGCAGGCACGAGGGCCCGGAGGCCCTCAAAGCAGAGCTGGCCCTTCCGCTCGTGTTCCTCCACCACCGTGATGACAATCTTGATGATCTTCTCCACCGTGATGCGGCCAGTGCGGAACTGCCGAAGCAGGTCCCGGCGCTGCTCTGCTGTGAAGTACTCTGAGTTGATGATCTCCCAGATGGTCACGGTCTTGCCCTGGAACTTGCCAAATGGTGCAGACACAGTGGCCTTTTCGAAGACGTCACGAGCCTCCGTGTCGGTGTATACCAGCTCGCCACCCTTGGCAGCCTTATCCGTGAGCGGCAGGAGGCGCAGGCCTGTCTCAGGGTCCTCCACACAGCGCTCCAGCAGCTGCAGGTACGTGAGGTTCTCATGGGTGTTGGGGTCGAAGAAGCCCTTGGTGTCATCGCTTGGGTCAGACAAGATGCGGTTCATCTCCTCATCGAAGTAGCCACGCTGGTAGGCCACATCCACGGGCAGGCGGTGGCTGTGCACGGGGTCGATGATGCCTCCCGTGGCGATCTGGGCCTCCAGCAGGCGGACGCCATGGTCCCTGACAATGAGGTCCTTCTTCATGGCCTGGAAGAGGGAGATCTGCTCCCCAGTGTAGGGGTCCTTGTAGCCAGTGACGGCACGCTCAGCTGACAGCAGTTTGTGGTGCAGCTCGGGACCCACGACACCCTCCTTCACAGCTTCATTGACCGTCAGCCGCCGGTTCCGCACAGGGTCCAGCAGGAAGCCCGAGGCTGCCTGGGCCTCAAGCAAGATAAGAGCTGTTCCAGGGCTGAGCAGCTGGCGCCGGAGGGCTGTGTAGACACTCAGCTTCTCGTCGGTGGGCTTCAGTAGCAGGCCCGCAATACTGCTGCGGCCCTTCAGGTATCGGTGCACATCTTCCCGCTGCGTGAGCTCAGCCACTGTGGTGTGACCCTGTGCCAGACGCTGCAGTTCCTCCTTGCTCAGAATGCCTGCTTCCTGCAGCTGCTGAGCTGGCACCTTCTGACGTAATCCCTCAAAGGTGTGCTCGGGTTCGGCCTCCACGGACGGGCCATCAAGCGCATCACGGCCATTGGGGAGTGCCTTTGTGGCAGCAGCCTGGGTGGAGGCGAGCTCCTCGGAGTGCGCCAAGGCGGCTCGGTGCTCTTCCTCCAGGCGCTGCAGCCGCTCCCGCAGCCTCTGGTTCTCCTCCGCCAGGAGCTTCTCCTGCTGCTGCCGCTGCTGCTCCAGGTGCTGCAGCTCCTCTTGCTTGCGCCTCACACCCTCCTCCGCCTCGCGCTGCCGCCTCCTGGCCTCCTCCATGCTGGCCATCAGCTCCTGCTTTTCGTGCTCCATCTGCCGCTGCTGCCGCTGCTGCTCCTCGCGCAGCTGGTGGGCCTTAGCCACCTCGTCCTGGAAAAGCTGCTCCAGCTTGGCCTTCTCCTGCTCGATGAAGCGCTCCCGTTGCAGCAGGCGATCCTTCTCTGAGAGGAAGCTCTTCTGCAGGGCCTGTGTCTCCTGCAGTATCTGCTCCTGCTGCACATTCTGCATCTGTTGGGGACAAATAAGGGGGTCAGCTCTCAGGGAGGACGGAGACCCAGGATGACTCATCACCACTACCCATGGGTACACTAGATCCTCCCTGCCACCCAGGCCACCCTTCTGCCTGTGAGGAGGGAGGGCGGTACCTCCTCAGACTTGAGCTGCAGTAACTTCGCCTCCTGCTTGAGCTTCTCCTTCTCACGTTCCAGCTCAGCTATGGCCCCCCTCAGGCGCTCGGCATCCTGGTCGCTCTGCTGTCGCTGGATCTCGAGCGTCTGCACCAACGTCACCTTCTCCTGTGTAGCGAGCTCAGTGCGGTGCAGCTTCTCCCCGATCTCTTCGGCCTGCTTCCGGAAGCGCTGGGCATCCTCCTCTGCACGGGCCTGAGCCCGGCTCATCTCAGCCACGCGCAGCTTGAGGCGTTCGGCCTCTGTGCTCATCTCCAGCTGCCGCTGCCGCTCGGCCTCCAGAGTCCGCTGGAAACCCTGGGTCTCCTCTACCAACTGCTGAGCCATTTGCTCCTTGTCCTCCTGCAGCCGCCGGGCCTGCTCCTGGGCAAGCTCCTTCTGCTGCTGCAGCAGCTCAGCCTCAGCCTTGAGCCTCGTGGCTTCCTGTACCGCCTGCATCTTCTCCTTCAGCATCTTCTCCGCCAGGGCCCGCTGCTGGGCCAGGTCCTCCTCGGCTAGCTGCCGCAGCCTTGCTGCCTCCTGGGCAGCCACACTCAACCGTGCAGCTTCCTCGGCCACCTGTTTCATCTTCTCGGCCTCCTCCTCCAGGAAGCG
Organism: Tokudaia tokunoshimensis; assembly: GCA_036184795.1. Classification (NCBI taxonomy): domain Eukaryota; kingdom Metazoa; phylum Chordata; class Mammalia; order Rodentia; family Muridae; genus Tokudaia; species Tokudaia tokunoshimensis. The sequence continues at coordinate 43,456,046 of BTHU01000018.1, forward strand.
CTGGGTGTTGTCCTTGTCCCGAAGGATAAGTGCCCGGTTTTCAGCCTCAATGCGAGCCTTGAGCTTGCCCAGCTCCTCCATCTGCACACGGACGGAGAAGAGCTCCTCCTCAACCTGGCTCCGCTGCCGGGCTGCCTCTGTTACCTCAGCCTTTAGTCGCTGCAGCTCCTCGTCCAGGATGCTCTTCTGGTGGTCGGTCTCCTCTAGCTGCAGCCTCAGTGTGGTCAGCTCCTGCTCGACCTGGGCCTTCTGCCGCAGTGTCTGCTCCGCAAACTTCTTGTGCTTCTCCATCTCTGCGTCGGCCGCCTGCTTCTGTTTCAATGCCGCCTGCTCGGCCTGTGCCCGACGTGCTGCCTCCTGCTCGGCTTCCTTGCGCAGCTTCTCTGCAGCCGCCTGCGCCTGCGCCTGGGCCTGCGCCTGCTCCTCCGCCGACTGTTTCAGCCGCTCAGCCTCTTCCACTTGTTTCCGAGACCGCGCGGCCTCCTGCTCCGCCTGCTCCCGGGCCTCCTCCGCCTCCTCGGCAGCTCGCCTTGCTGCCTCTGCCTCGCTCCGCAGCCGCTCCAGCATGCTCTGCTCTTGCTGGAGCGTCTGCTGCAGCTCCTCTTCTCGCTGCTGCACCACAAAGGCGTGTGCCTTCTCCTCCGCCTGCAGCCGCTTCTGGGCGGCCTCCTGGGCCAGCTGCAGCTGCCTGGCGGACTCCTGCTCAGCCCGCTCTCGCAGGCGCCGTGCTTCTTCAACCTTGGCCTTGAGCCGCTCCACCTCCTCCAGTGCAGCCTTGCGCTGCCGCGCGGCTTCCTCCTCAGCCGCCAGGCTCTTCTGCACGCGCTCCTCAGCCTCACGGCGCCTCTGCTCCTCCTCGGCGGCCAACTGCCGCTGCCGGGCTGCCTCCAGTTCTGCCCGCTCCTTGCTGCGCATCGTGTCCTCCGCATTGCTGCGGATGCGCCCTAGCTCCAGCTCCAGCTCTGCCTTGCCGGCGGTGGCTTTCTCGAAGCTCGCCTTCAGTGCCATGATCTCCTCCTCCACCTGTCGCCGCTGCCGCAGGGTATCCTCCACCAAGCCCTTCTGTCGCTCCAGCTCGCTCTCGGACGCCTTGCGCAGCTGCGCCAGGCGCTCCTCGATGTCAGCCTTGTGCAGCGCGGCCTGCTCCTCCAGCCGCCGCCGCTGGAAGGCCTCATCCTCAGCCAGGCGCCTCAGGCGCTCGTTCTCGGCCTCCTTCTCTTTGAGTGCGATCTCTGCCTCTGTCTTGAGCCTCGTGGCCTCACTGATGGCAGCCAGCTTCTCAGTCAGCACCCGCTCTGCCTCGGCCCGCTGGCGGGCGGCATCCTCCTCGGCCAACTGCCTCTGTCTCTTGGCCTCCTCGGCCAGAGCTCGCAGGCGGGTGGCCTCCTCCGCCAGCTCTCGAAAGCGGCCAGCCTCAGCCTCCAGCCTCTGCTTAGACTTTTCGCTGGTGGAGCGGGACTCTTCCTCGGCTCGTGCCTTGCTGGCCAGCAGTACCTCCATCTCTGCCCGAACCTTGGCCAGTTCGGCCTCCAGTTCCTGGCGCTTCTGCGTGGCTGCGGCTGCCTCCTGCTGCAGCCGGGCCAGCTCTTCCTCCAGCAGCTGCCGCTGCTGCTCCCCTTGCTCTGTCTCGGCCCGCAGGCGAATCAGTTCCTGCTCTGCGGCCAGGCGCTGCTGGGCGGTGCCCTCCGCCAGCTGCCGCTGCTTCTCCAGCTCCTGCTCCGCCAGCTCTCGCTGGCGCACGGCCTGCTCCTCCGCCCTGCCCCGCCGCCGTGCTTCCCGCTCTGCCTCTTCCTTCTGCTTCTCGGCGTCGGCCTGGGCCCGGCTCTTCTGCTGCGCCACCTCCTCGGCCTGCAGCCGAAGCCGCAGCGCCTCGTTGGCCTTCAGCTGCCAGCGCTCCAGCTCCCGCTCGGCTTCCTCGCGGGCCCGCTCAGCCGCGGCCTGCTGCTGCGCCCGTCGTTCGGCCTCCTCCCGCAGCTGCGCCACGGCCACATGCTCTTCCTGCAGAGTGCGCTCCAACTGTGCGGTCTTCTCGGCAAAGGATGCCCGCTTGCTCTGCAGCTCCACGTCTGCGCTGCGCTGCGCAGTCTCCAGGGCGACCTGCACCTGGCGTGCCCTCTCCGCCTCAGCTTGGCGCAGCCGCCGCTCGGCCTCCTCGGCCTGCAGTCTCAGTTCATCCAGGGCCTGCAGGGCCCGCTGCTTCTCTCGCGCTGCCTCGGCCTCGGCCTTCACACGCAGGGCCAGCTCTGCCTCTGCCTGCCGCTTGCGCTGGCTCTCCTCTTGCACCTGCCTTCGCAGGCGTTCAGCTTCCTCCTGAGCCTGCCGCTTCTGCGCTTCCGCCTCCTCAGCCCGAGCGCGCAGAGCCTGAAGCTCACCCTCCGCCCCTCCGCGCTGACGCTCAGTTGTCTCCAGCTGCAGACGGACTACACGGATCTCTTCCTCAATGCGCATCCGGCTGCGTTCTGCAGCCTCCACCTGCTGGGCCTTGGCCTGGATCTCTGCCTCTGAGCTCTGCCGCAGATGCTGCAGCTCCTCTTGGATGCTGCGTTTCTGCTGCTGGGCATCCACCGCTGCCTCCTCACGCCGCGTCACCTCCTCCTGCATGCGCCGCTGCAGTTCTTGTGCTTCGAGCTCTGCCTGGGCCTTAGCCTGGGCGTGGGCCTCAGCTAGCTGCCGCTGCTTCTCCAGCGCAGCCTCCACCTCGGCCAGGCGCTCCCTCTCCTCTGCCCGCTGTTGCTCAGCCAGCCGCTGTGGCGGCCACAGAGAGGGAAGAGAACCAGAGTCAGTGTGAGCGTGGGGAGGGCCCAGGTGCTCACGTGACATGGAAGGTACCACCACAGTTCACTTGGACAATGCCATTCAGGGATCAGGGAGAACAGAGATTCCAACCCAGCCAGAGACAGCGTGCACCCGCCCAGGACACTCGAGCAGCGAGCACAGCAGCCCCACCATGCTCACCAGCCTGGGGAAGGAGGCCCAAGCGTCCTCCCCTCTTCCCGCAGAGAGACGACGGAGACAGACGGACAGGGAGAGAGAGAAAGAGCAAAGCAGGAGGCTCGCAGGGCCTGCAAGCCATACCCACCACAGTCCTGCCTGAACTCTACCACCCTAGCAGGCCTCATTCCCACAAGGACCCTCTCCCCTCATGGGGAGGGAGGCCATTCCCAAAGCCCAGTGAGGTGGAGGCAAGGTGGGGCAGCCAAGTAGGAACAGCCGTGCAGACCACAACCAGCTCAGAAGGCCTCTCAAGCTGGCAAACAGGCGCAAAGAGGAGGCAGGCCAACAAGGCTACCTGGGAGGTAGGGAACTAGACAGATGACACCACTCCTGGCCAAGTTACTCTGAGATACCCCTCTCCAAACCCTAGAACCTCATACACCAACTCTTCCTAGGCAAGCGACCCAGTGACAAGAAAAGCACACATCAGAGCCAGAAGGATGCACGCAGGAGCACTCGCCAATGAGAAAGGGCACACTAGCCACCAGGCGGAGAGCAGAGCCGGGCCAGGCCAAGGTGGGGGCCACAAGGGTAGGGTACTGAACAGCACCAGGCATGGGGCATGGAATGAAGTACATCAAGTAGTCTCACACAGGTTTCTACGGGCTACATTTGAAATCCGGAAAGAGGGCTTCCCCAACCCCCACCCTCATCCCCTACCCCTACCCACACGGCCCCTGGTATACCTCTTCCTCTTCCATGCGGCGCAGTGTCTCACTGATGAACTTGATGTACTGACTCGTGAGTGTGGTCAGCTCACTGTAGCGCGTGCGCAGATCCACATACTGGAGGAAAGGATTAAGTCAGCCAGTGTGCCCAAGAGGCCCCACGGAGTCCATCTATCCCCTTTGCTCAGCCGAGGCTTGGCCTGCCTCCATCCTACCTCCTGGATGACACTCTCCGATCCAGACTGAACCTTGGGCTTCTTGGCAGGGGAGGCCACGGGTTCAAGCTGAGCCTTGTAGGTGATCAGCTGGAGCTCATAGTCCTAGAGACACACACTGTAGTCAGCGACCTGCTCTAGACTCTGGTGGCCTGGGCATGACCCAGGCTGCCTCACAGGCTTTCTTTGGCACAGTCCAGGCTTGGGACGGTCATGCAAGAGTCCAATGCCTGCTCAACTGGCAAGTGTGCACCCGTTTGAGTTCTAGAGCTGCCTGCTGGGAGACCTCACCTTGATTGCATTGATGTACTGCTTAGCAAACTTCTGGCACTCCTCAACCTTCTCACCATGCCGCTCAATCTCCTCCAGCAGGGCCTGAGGGAAAAAGGGGTTAGTATCGAGCTAGAGGCTGCGCCCTACCGCATGCCACGCCTTTCCTGGGTCTACCTTCTCCTGGCGCAGCTGTTCTCGAGCAGCCTGACTGTTGGCCATTGGCACGGCCTGGATCTGCTCTTGCCGCCTCTTAGCATCGTGCAGCCAGGAGCTCAGCGGATCCGCGCTTTCACGGTAGTAGCGGAGCTGGCGGCCCAACTGTTCAAGCTCACGCTGCCGCACATCGGTCTGGGCTAGCACAGCCTGCCAGCGCTCCAGCAACTGAGTGACACGTTCCCGCCAGCGCTCTACTTCCACATCCCGCTCACCATGCCGCTGCTGCAGCTGTTCACCAACTTCCTGTGCTCCCCGCAACTCATCTCTTAGGGTGTTGAACACAGGCTGCTGTGCTTCGGCCTGGGCCCGCAATTTCTGTCGGGCAAGGCAGGATGGGTGTCATTGCAACGTGGACTCCTACTGACCCCGTCCCAGTGAAGCACAAGCCCCCAAAAGGTACCTTTAGTGAGGCCTTGGTGGCTTCAAGCTCTTGGAGTGTGGCAGGCACAGCCTGGGCCTCCTTTAGCTGCTCCTCATGGGTTTTAAGCACCTCCTCAGCCCCCTGGGTACTGCGAATTACCAAGCTGATGGTCTTGAGTCTAGGCAGGAGATAGCAAAGCTCAGAGTATGTGGGCTCAAACTACACACCCTCAGTGAAGGAACTGGAACTACTAGGTGCCTCCTGCCATGGCCGGACTCTACCTGGCCAGAGCAGATGGTCATTTAGGCTGGAAGGCCCAGAGGGAGGATGTTCCAGCAGGAGCTACAGACTCTAAAGTCCTAGAGCAGGTGATACCACCTGCAGCGTAGGTCTCAACCTTCCAGCTCAAGACTGGCTAAGCAAACATGAAGTAGGAAGGGGACCATGTGCCTTACAGGCACGTTCCTCTCAAACACTGTATTAGCATTTGTCAGTAAAGGCCAGATGCACTATGTAATACAGAAAGCAATAAATGCTGGAAATCAATACTGAGGGCACAAGGCTTCTAAAAGTCAGGCCCTATGAATGTACCTACTATGCCTCTGAATCAAAATACACTGAAATAAACAGAACAAAAGGTGCAGAAACTGCAGCTAGGTACAGGACGGCAGGCGGAAGGGGCTGGGCTCTGGAAAGGCTCCAAGAGCTCAAGCAAGGAAGGATCCTAAGAGGTTGAGGTCAGGAGGTCTGGGGAGTGTCTTGCTGCCCTGTCCCTTGAATGTCTCAAGCACTCTCCAGCATCCATTGCTCCTCTCAGGTCTCCATTTCTCTCCACCAAGAAGCCTGTTAGTCTCTCAACTTCACTGATATCCTTCGTTGCTCCTTCCTCCTGAAGCCACTGGTCTGGCCACACCTCAGGCCTGCCTCCCTCTCTCCTTCCCTCACTTCCTCCCTCCCTCCCTCCCTCTCATCCATGCTCCCTTCTACTCACAACCAGGAAGAACCTCTACTCTGACCCCTCCCCACCCTCCCTCCCTCCCTCTTCACGGGTCTGGCTCCTGGTTGATGCCAAGTCTATGACTTCCTGTCTTGGCATTCGGTGTCCCTTACCCCCCACTTCACTTCCCACTAACAGGAAGACCTATGGATATGATCTTCAAAATGCATCAAGCTCAGAGCATTTCTTACCACTGCATGCTGCCATGTCAGTTCAAGGCCACCGTCCACTTGTCAGACTGTTCAACAGCCCCCCCAAAGCCACTTTACACCCCCACTTGCATCTTTCCTCTGCTCAGAACATGTCTGGAATCCCTGCCCTCACCAGAGGAGCCCCACTGGACTCTGAAGCATGCAGAGGGACACTCACTTCTCCAAGTAGATGGCGGACAAGCTTCGGACCTGTTCCAGCTTGCCCAGGGTCAATTCCAACTCCGAGCGCAGAGTGGGTGCAGCAGGTGACGGCTCTGGCAAGGCTAGAACCTTCTCAGCCTCAGCAGACAGCCGGGAAACTCCTTTGCCCAGCCCCTCCACCTCAGCCTGCACTTTCTGTAGAGAGACCAGGTAGGGGCAACAGTGACCAGCAGGGCCTGACAGCCAGCTTCCCCTGAGGGCAAGAGAGAGATCTGGATGCGTAGGAGGGGTGAGGAGTGAGTGAGGGCTGCGCCTGCCTGTTGCTCAGCGATGCGCTGGGCGCACTCCCGTGCGGGGTCCTTATCCAGCGGCAGCCGCAGACGGTGCACAACCCGGGTCTCACAGGCCTCCAGCTGCAGCCGGATATCCTTGAGCTCCGAGATGCATCGCTGACAGCGAGACTCCTCCTGCTCGCCTGGGGAAGTTACCAGGTTAATGGGAAACGGCCTCCATACAGCCTGCCTACCCGCCGCCCTCACAGGGCCTTGCCCACCCCATACCCTGCTCCAGGCTTTGTAGCAGCTGCTGGTAGTGGCGGCTGCAAGATCCATACTCGCGCTCTGCCACCAGCCGGTCCTCAGGCCCAAAGCCACCGGCGTCCTGGCTGTCTCGAAGGAAGGCCTGGTAGTGTAACTCCAGGTTGCGCAGAGCTTGCCGCTGCTCCTCGGGCTTCAGTGTGCGGAACTGGAGGTGGCACATGTCACTGAGAATGGAGCCAGGCCAGATGGTGCCTTCAAGACAGCATCTCCCATCTTTCCCAGGGCCCATGGCCAGTGCATAGTCCTACCGTGACTAGGGACCAGGATCGGATGAGCTGTATGTCACGACTGAGGCTCTGCCATGCCAGAAGACTCTTCATGTCCACGTGAAGCTGGTGCCACAGTGTGACCAGGGCCTGATGCTGGGCCTCCAGTCTGGCAGACAAGGACCATGGTCAGCGATTCTGTCTAGAGCCCTCTTCCCTCGCCACAAACTCCCTCCAGCTGTAAACCCCCAGGTTACCCACCTAGCGACAGCTTCCTGGGCCTCCTGGTTAGGGGGCGGCACAAGAAAGCACACAGAAGGCACGGCGGCCTCACTACTGGAACCACTGAGCACTTTCCAGTGGGATGGCTGGGCAGGACCCACCAGTTGGCATTGGTCACCTTTGTGCACAGTCACCTGGGACAGTCAGAGTAAACAATGCAGTTGGCCGACCTATGCCCTGGTCGACTCAGCCCCTCTGGCTTGGGCCCAGCCTGGCTCAGCCCTTACCTCCACCTGCTTGTAGTCACACACGGCTAGCAGGGGCACGTGGCCCCGCACAGGGTGGGCAGGGTTGCGTGGCTTCAGCTGCACAATAGCCTTGGCCCGCTTGGCCAGGCCTGAGAGGTGCCCCTTGTACTCATTCAGTTGTTCCTTCTCATCCTGTGGGGGAGGGGAGGCTTGGGGTGAACCCAGCTAGCTCCCAGTGCAGGGATACCTGGCCCAGAAAGTAGCAGACACCCACCCACCCAGCGCCCTGTCTGGAGAGGCTCCTGTTGCTAGGAGCAAGGGCACTTAAAGGCAGGAGCAGTTGCAAGAGGGGACCAGCCTCTACAAGTTCATCCCATTGACCTCACTCCTTCCAACAAGACCAGGTACCCCTTCCCTACCTTAGGCCACTCCTCGCATCTTCTAAAGAAGGGGTTAGGCCTACTTACACTCCAGCCCCTGCAATGACCTTACTCCTGCTCCCTCCCCATAGAAGGTCATCCTCCTCCCCCATCAAACCCGAAGGGAGAGGAAAGAGAACCACCCTCACCAAGAGCAGTTTAAGGACAACGTCTATGCCGGAGCACCTGGCCCTCTCCCACCCTCTCGGGTCAGTGTTGTAGCTGACGTCAAGTCTTTGCAGATCATACAATCAGCTTCCTCCTCTCCCTCTGCCTCTGTGACTCCCTACCTAGAGTGCGGAGACTATTGTGCCTCACCCCAGCCACACCCCAGCATATCTGGACACCACATCCAGTTGCCCTTCACAGCCCTGCAGCTCCGCCTGCTCCAATCATCAGGCCATAAAGTCAGAGCCTATTTACCACAGGGCTGGAGATCTCTGCTCACCTCCACTCGGGGTAGGCTCTCAGTTGGGCGGGGCGCATCCTGGCCCACCAGCGGGGCACCTGTCACCAGTTTTTCTGTTCCTTACATACACACGCACCCCCGTGTGTCTCCCTAGCCCTGCTGGCCTTCTATCCCGTCCTCACAGCCCATGTCCCATCTAGTCCATCCCTCTGGGCCTTGTTCACAGCTGCCCTACCTGGGCATCCTGCAGCAGGTCCTCAAGCCTGGTGACGGTGATGGAGCGGTCACAGCTGTACTTCCTGCGGAACGTCTCCTGTAGTTTCTGCAACTGTTCCTCAGCCTCCCGAACATCTGAGAAAAACTAGGACAGCAGGAGGGGTCATTGAGGGGTGACAGAGCCTAAACCCTAGGCAAGCTGTTTGACCAGAAGCCAGACCTGAGGGAAGAGGTAGTGGAACTTCCCCAGCCCCACCTCCGGAGGACAGTTAGCCAGGACCACACATCTGTCAGGTGCTATGAGGAGCCTTTCAGGCACTACAGTTGAACCACAGGAGGAAGAGGCTCTGGTCCTTACCTGGAAGTAGGCTGTGTTCTCTTTCAAGTGTGATTCAATGCAGCAGCACAGCTGTAGCATCCAGCTCCACTGTGTCTGCAAGGCAGCCTGGAAGGACTGTGGACAACAAGGTCCTTAGGACCCACTCTCGGGCCACCCTTCCCATAGCCCTACCCCCACAGATGCTCATACGGCCCCCTGCCGACGTGCCCCCACCTCCACCGTGGGCCGGGCAGGATGGTCTTCCCGCAGCAACCTGTCCCCCGTGTTCTGGATCTCCTTGATTTTCTTTTCCTTCATTTCCAGCTCACGCATCAGAGCCTGACAAAAAGGAAGAGAGTCTGAAGGACAGTTTCAGGATGGCTGCACATGCAATCCAAGTCCCAGGCCATCTTCACAGATGATGAGGCTGGACTCAAGGGGCTCCCAGCATTGGGGAGAACCGTGGGTAGGTGTGAGTGGAAGGGAGAGGGTGGATGTCCTAAGGAGGGAAACGCCGCCTTACCGAGTAACTTTCTTTCTTGGCAGCCATGTTGGTGTTGCGGTCACTCCAATCAAAGCCCACTTCCTCCTCTTCCTTCTCATTCAGCCACATCAGCTCCTTGGTAGCTGCCGCCACAAACCCATGCAAGCTCTCCAGGGCCCGGAGGCGGGCCTTGGAGGAGTTCTTTAAGGAGGAAAGAATTAGTCAGTGACTGCTACTGCCTACCCCTCCCAGCTGCTTGCAGTCCCCCACTCACCAGCAGCTTTGCATACTGCAGGTCTAGACGGCCCAGGCAGTCTCGGTAGGCGCCCCGGGTGGCAGGGGAGAGCTGGCTCTGCAGGAGAGGTAAGTGACTAGTAAGGTCTGCAGTGACCTGGGCCTAGTGCACAGCCACGGCCTACCCCAAGTGTACCACTCACCTCATCATTCCGCGCCCGCTCGATCTTGGCCCGAAATTCCTCAATAGACTGATGCATGCCTCTGTGGCTGCCCAGCTGGGCCTCCACACTAGGCAAGTCCACACCCCATTCAGCACTGTCTATTCGACGCTGGTTCTCCTCTACCCATGCCAGGAGATCTTGCAGGTAGCGCAGTGTGGAGTCCTCTAACTCTGGGCGCCTCTGTGTACTCGGCAGGGTCACTTGGGGCACAGGGGCACCTATCCCTGCCTTCAGCCGGAGGTTGTATTCAGTGCGGATGGCTACGAGGCGCTCATGCAGACGATACACCCTGAGGAAGCACAGGAGTTGGGAAGGGGGATCGGGTGGCTCTCAGGCCTCCTAGCCCAGCCTTCCCAGGTAAGACACATACCTCCGGTACATCTGCTCACCCTGTGGGTGCCGCCCATCTTTAAGGGTCTGCACATCATTGAACAGCAGTCGGATCATACCATCAGCCTTGTCCAGGTCTCTTTCAACTTCCCCAGCCCGCTGAGCCACCTTGCCTGAGGCCAGCAGCCGAATGTCCTGCAACATGGTCCTGTGTGACTCCACCTGGCTAACTCTCCTGCTCACTGCCTAAGGTTCTCAACCAAGGCTGCCCCTTCACCCCTTTCCCCAGCCTAAAAATCAAGGTCCTGTCTGGCTCCTGGCCTCGGGATTCCCATTCACTCCTTTTCCTCCCAATGATCCCACGCATCTTCCTAGCATGCTTCTAGACTACTCTGTATCAGTTCTCTGGGGACTCATGGTCCTGTTCAAAAGATTCCCACTAGGTCCAAGGACAGGGACCGTCACAGCTTTGCTCACAGGAGACTCTGCCTCACGCTCCATCACCTACCACATAACTTCTCCCACCCAGGCCCATACAGTCCCGTGCCTTATGGACCCCAAGGCACTTATCTAGCCACGAGGCTGGGGTCTCCACACTCCCCATTCCCTGAGGAGGGAGGGGATGAGGGCCACGCTGGAAAGAGGCAGGGAGGCAGACCATCCTGCCTGGTGGCCAGAGGCCAGTTCTGCTCCCAAAAGGAGGTCAGGGTTGGCAGCAGACCAGATGGGCCTGGTTTTCCCACCCTAGTGCCACGCCCTGGGCCTGTAGCCCAGCAGGCCACAGCCCTGGCTGCAGAGTAGGCAGCTCGGTGCTCCTCCTACCTCCCTCAGGCCTGGAAGGGTGCCCATCCCACCCCGCCCCCTCGCCCCGCCTCTCCTCTCTTCCCTCACCGACTGCAGTAGGGAGTCCGCCTGGTTCAGCTGCTCCTCACACAGCCCAGCCTCCATCTGCAGTTTGCTCACAATGCGCTGAAGACACTCCAGCCTATGGACCAGATTGCGGCAGAGTCCCACAGGGAGTCACGAGGAGCCCACCACACTCCAGGGTCAGAGAGGAGCTCCCCTCTGCTCTGGCCTCTCTGCCTGCCTCGGGCGTACTGTCCTGCTGGCCCCAAACACTGAAGCTTGGTTGGGTGTGGGGGGGGGTTTCCTCCTCAGGCAATGACTCACCCTGGGGTGGTTCCCCTGCCACCGCAGGGCCCCACCCTCCTGCTGTCTCCCACATTGCCTGCCACCCTCCACATGGCCCACCTCTCAAACTCGCTCCGGAGCTGCTTCTCCCGCTCCAGGATGGCCACGTGCAGCTTGCCCCACTCCTTCTCCACGTCCAGTGGGTGGTAGCCAGGGGAAATCTTGAGCTGGCCTGTTTGTACTGCCCCCTGTGAACAGGGCAAGCTCAGGCCTAAACTGGACACAGGGAACCCTGGATGCTCGGCTCCTCCACAACCTGGGACAACTTTGGTCGCTAAGCACTAGGCATGGTCAAGCCACACTAGAGAGGCATCGAATTCTGGGGCTCATAGAGGCCTTGGTCTATCTCCCTAGGGAATACATGACCCTCATACCCCCAGCTACCCCAAAACCAGGAGACACCCCACTCACTCTCCTTAGAAGCATCTCACTTTACCTCCAAAGACTGGTAGATGACTTTGGACCGGTTCTTGTCTGCCTCCTTGGCAGGAAGTTCTGTCTCCTTGAACTTCAAAAACTGGCACCATAGGATCTGTGGAGGCAAGGGGTGTCAGCAGCTACACCAAGACAATCAAAGGACACCAGCCCGAGTAGGCAGGCCTACCTCAATCTCTTCAAAGCTGGAGGGGAACTTGCGCTCCTCGAAAGCAGCGGTGTGGTGCCGGATCCACTGCAGCAGCAGCAGCACAAGCTCCCGGTATTCCTGCCACCGAAGTTGCAGCTCCTGTGAGCAAAGGAGTGAGTGAGCAGCCGGCAGAGCCTTGGGGGCTGGGCCTCGGCCGTCGGGGACCCCGGCCGTCGGGGGCACCCATCCACCCACTTACATTGGCCCTCACTCCATCCTGTGCTCCGGGCACGCGGGGCATGGCATCATACAGGGATGAGACATAGGTGATGATGGACTTCTCATCAGGCTGAGGGACATCCACGTCTGCAGGGAGAGGCTGGTTCAGTGGGGCACAAGCAGCAAGGGTGAAGATGGGGAAGCCAGTAGATCATTGTACCTTCTGGGTCTAGGAGCCTTGTAACTCCCAGGTCCCGCTCGGCCACAGAGAAGGCCTGGTCTAGGTTCTCCAGGTTGGTCTGTCGATACACTTTGTTCATATCTATGAGCATGGGCCTGTGGACAGTTGGGGTGGGTAGCAGAGACACCCAGTGAGCAGGGCTACATAAACATTCCTTCATACATCCTAGTAAACAGAGCCTAGCCCCATACCCTCTGAGAGACATGCTACCTACTTCCCTAACATCTCCAATCCTGCCATGAGGGAGTTGATTTTTGTTTTGGGTTGGGGGGGCTGTTGTTGTTTTGAGGCAGGGTCTTACCCTGACTGACTGTAACTCCTGTGTAGACCAGACTCACAGAACCACCTGCCTCTGTGTCTGCCTCCAGAGTGCTGGGGTTAAAGGCATACACTGCCCCACCCAGCAATGGGGCCCAGAGAGCCCATGGTGGGCACCAGCACAGCAGTGGTACACAGGTTAGAGAGCATCAACTTGGGCTCCTATAGTCTCCCTGCCATCAGGCTTCTTTTGAGGGTCCATGAGGGCATGACGAGGAAGAACAGAGGTGCTTTTGAAGGGCCTTGCAGGGGACAGGCAGGGCCCTGCTCTAGGAACCTTCCAGAAGAAGCTGCTGGCATTCAGTACACCCTGCGGGCATCAGGTTCCAACAGTGGAAGATACTCCTCCTGCTCCCTCTGCCCTGACTTGTTTGGAAGTCACCAGGTTGAAGTCACCCAACCTCCAGCCTTCCTCGATTCCACAGGAACACATACTTGTGCCGGTGAATGATAGCATTGAAGAGCCGGCCGTCGCGCCAGCTGGTGGTGAAGTTGTCACAACGCAGGCCTTGGTAGCCCTCTACCATACGCTGTGACCACAGCAGCAACTTCTCCTTTGCTGTCATGTCCTCTGACTGTCCGCTCACCTGAATGTCTGAGATCTGGCACACACAGCGGACAAAGGTGGGAGCTTAGCTGTGGCTGCCGGGATGCCTGACCACCCAACCACCAGATGCCTTGACTAGCTCCTTAAAGCAGAGCAGCTCAGAATGCAACTATAATCCCCAGGGCTCCCAGGCCGCCTGGGGCACATTCGGGTTCCTGTGGCTAAAGCCATTACCTCAAGACCCGGCTACTCTAGGTGGCAGCTTCCACAGAAGACAACAGAGTCCCTATCTTCTACTGTCAAATAATTGGTGCTCAGGGATTCCCCTTAGCTGTGGGAGGCTAGAATGTACCCCAAGCCCCCAGAGACTAACATGTAACCCAGAAGATGGGCAGCAGACATAAGGAGAGCAGCTACAGACACTTAAAGTTGGTCAAGAAGTTGGGGTGAAAGGGCAGGTTAAAGCCCCCCTCTGGTTGCAGGCAAGACTGGGTCTACCAGCTTTTTGTCTGTTGGTCTGCCAGCCCTTGTGACTCAGCTACCATGCCAGTCTGGTTTTTAGGCCCAAGATCTTAGATTTGTGGCTTCCTGTGAGGCTAGCACAGGCAATGGATGAGTCACCAGGGCATCCCTGCAGCTCCAGAAACTTCCCTAGGCAACCAGCAGAAAATGCATTCCTCGGCAAGGAGGTTCTACTGGCCCTATCTAGCTAAGACCTGCGGGCACAGGATAGGCAGGTACTGGAGAGAGAATTATGCCCTAGAGCTACAAAACTAGCTAGCATAGGCTGAGGCTGGCAGGAAAGCTAAAGAGCACCACCTCAGGCCACACCCTAGCCAGAAATAGGGCCAGCCACCCAGTCATGGGGCCCACCAAATCCCTCGGCGAAGGTGGGTGGAGGCGGGACAGTCACCTACCTGGAAGTGTAGGATGATTGTCCAGATCAGGCCAAGGGTCAGCTTGGGGTTGCCGTCAGCAATGTCATCATTTCTGATGTTCACTAACTTCACCTGAGAACAAATAGCTCTGTTAATCAACCCGCCATTCAGGGAGGTAGCCAGGTGTGGGGCTTATGACCTAGAGCCCGGGGCCAGGTAGACGGCCTTATTTACCTGGCGATGTCGGAGATAGTCCAGGGCAATCTGAACATTCTGCAGCTTGTGGAAACGCATCCTCCCCTTCTCTCGGGGCTGAGAGGAGGCAAGGCTCAGTTAGGGTCCACGGGGCAATAGTTGCTTCAAGGCCCAACCCTTCAGTCACCCCCAGAGCAGCGCGTCAACTAAACCAAGGGTCTCCCCTAGTGTATCAACAGCCCCTCCATGATCCCAGGGTCACCCTCTGTAGCTGGATGACCACCAGTCCAGGGGCAAGCTCGGAAAACCAGCAACCCTGGCTGTGTGAAGGAAGGAAGGAACTGGGGGGAGACAATAGCCAGGAAGCCACAGGCACTGGGCAGTGGCATTGGGGGTGGGGGTGGGGGTCTTCGATGGTACCCATTGCAGCTTCTGGTGAGTCTCTGGCCCAGCCCCAGGTAGGCAGCATGGAGGACAGCAGGCAGCTTGACACATAGCCATCTGCCTGCCCGCGAGCCAGATGTGGGCCAGGCGGGACTGGCCGCAATCCCCAGGTGAGTTGGGTGGGCTCCACAGTCTTGGGAAGCCCAGGTGCTGCCATGTCAGCAGGCACAGCCACTCACCAGGCGCACACTCCTGATTACGTCCCGCTCCCTCGGCTGCCCAGCCAGAGCAGGACAAAGGGTAAAGGGCAGAGGTCAAGATTCAGAGTCCAAGCAGCAGAGAAACCAAAGCAGAGCAGAGCATGAGGTTACTGTGTTAGAGCTCAAATGCGGAGAACAGCGGGGGTCATGGCCACCGATAGACCTGGCCTTAGGCTATAATGCCAATGCCTCGGCCAGGAAGGAGCAGTTGGGGTTGGAGGAGGCTGGAGAAGGTGAGAGACTGAGCTGGACACTGAGTGGGTCGAAGGGGAAAGCCCCAGGGAAGGAAGGAAGGCGGAGACAGACACATACCAGGCTGTCTCCTGAGAGAACTTCCAGCAGGGAGATGAGGTTGTGGCCATCACGGAGGTCTTCATACAGGTCACTGATGTGCCTCTGAGCCTGTGAAAATAGCAGGAAGCAAGATGTCCACAGATAAGAATCCCTGGGGCCACTTGGCACAGGCACTGCTGTGGGTATGGAGAAGCCGGGCCATGGAGCACACCCCTGGCCCATGCAGGCACCTACCTCTGCCCTCCAGTGCTACAGCAGAGCCATGAGAGACCAGGAAGAAGAGGAAGAAAGAGACAGGAGTAAGCGTGGGAGGAAAGGACAGAAAATAACAGGTTTCGAAGATGAAAGGGGAGCTTAGGACGTGTGAGAACACCCGGGCAGCGGGAGCCCATGGGCTGGGGAACCCTCCCAACTCATAAGCAGGCACCACTAACCTTGATAAGGTGTTTGTTGACCCACTTGGTGAAAGTTTTCTTCTGCACACGGTCTCGTTCATCTGGAGGAGACAAAACCAGTTTACCTACAGCCTGGGAAAAACCTAGAGAGGCCTCCAGAGGAGCAGACATAGTGGCCTGTTTTACCAAACCTTGCCTGACAAGGCTCCACCAGGGCAATCCCTGGCCTTTCCCAGATCAGGAAGACAGGGGTCCACCAAGAAGCCTCCCCAGACAGACACCAGAGACCAAGGAACCCAGGTTGAGCCAGGCCCAGCAGGGTGCTGCAGTTCAAAACCTCCATTGTTTCTAAGACAGGAGGTCTAGAGCCACTGTACAGGGCCCACAGCATGCAAGTTCCAGCCTGCCCCACCCCACATGCTGCCTCCCAGGCTGAGCAAGAGCATGGCAGGGCAGGGGCCAGCAGGGCTTTTGGAAGGAAAGTCAAGTCTCCCTGACAGGGCAGCTGGCCTTCCCAGAGACACAGAGAGCCCCAGATACCCCGGCTTAAAGCTCAGGGACCAATCAGTATTGGGCATGGATCACTGGCCCCCATCTTGGAGCCTGTCCTCGAAATCCATACCCTTAAAACAGGGCCCAACCCGACTCTGTGCCAAGACTTCCTGATACAAGAAGGACCCTTCCTGTCGCCCAGGCCCTGCCCAGAAGAAATGCCAGCTACCTTTCTTGCCCTCGGAGGCCCTGAGCACCGCCAGGTAGAGGTTGTCCTCTGAGCTGGTTCTCTTGCTACCCAGGCTTTCAGGCTCGGGCACGCGGAGCCGGTGCTGAGACATGGTGCTGCCCCCGCCCCTTGGTCACCCTGTCCCTCGGCTCTCTGGTGCTGGGCTCCGTCTAGTCTAGGCAGCCTCGTGCGGTAGTACACGGGCTGCAGAAGGCTGCCGGGCCGCTCTGGACAGTAACTGGTAACTCAGCAGAGGCTCAGCTCAGACTGGAGTTCCTGTGGCAACTCCCTTGCCTGCTGTGCTCCTAGCAAGGCCGTCCCACCCAACAAGCTTTACCCCGCCTTGCCCGCCCCCCAGAGGGGAGTGTCCCTGCGGGAAAGGAGGAAGGCAGCCCCTCCCCCATGGCCACACCCTCAGCCCACCAGAAACAGGAAACACGGGTTTCCTCACCCACCCTACCCACAGCAGTAAGACCTGGGTATAGAGATGGTGGAGGGGGTTGGCCCCAGGATCACAAGGGTACACATACCACCCCCATGGCCGCCCAGAGGGATCTTATATCACACTTAATGAGCAGAGGTCTCCTACCACAAAGGGGTGTTAAAGTGTAGATACAGACGGCCTAGTTTCCTGCAGAGTGACTGTACAGTAAAGTCCTAGGGGTGGGGACCAGCCCCCTCTCTTCTTGAAGCTCCCCTAAGTCATCCTCCTGCACCGAACAGGGACTATGCCCTACCTCACTAGCCCCCACAACTGCTAGGCTTTCAGGCCCTGCTGAAGGACCTCTTGGGTTTGGCATGGGTTTGGCAGGGTCTTCCACAGGATCTCCAACAGTCTAGTCCAAGCCAGCCCAGCCAGGCAAAGCACACCTCAGGCAAGAACAGCTCATAGCTCAGTGGTGACTCATCCCAGCAGGGCAGCCCAGCCCAAGCTGCAGGGACACCTCCCCAGTTGGGGTGGGAGAGAGGGTTGCTGGGGCAGGAAGGAGCACACGAGGGGCACAGCCAGTGAGTCAGACCTGGGGAGGGGGCCTGGGTGCTGTGACTCACTCGAAAGGAAGCTGTATCTTGAGGCAGGATGGGGCTGATTGCAGCAGGGTAGGGCTGACAGATAGCAGCTGTTTCGGGTTGTAAAGGTGGAGGACCTGGGCAAAGGGCATGGGCCCCTGGGACTACACCTGTCTAACTCTAAGTGTCTTCTTATAGCCTCTGACTCCCTGAGATCAGAAAATGGAGCCACCTAGGGCCAGCATCTAGAACTACCCAACCAACCCGACCCACTCTAGGAAAAAAATGTACCACCCAGACCACAAGAATTTTCCAGCAGAGGCATTGATGCGATCCAGCTGTGCGCTGCTGAGGACCAAACCGCTTCCCAGAGGCTAAGGCCTCTCTATTCCGGAAAAGGGTTGCCCTATGTTGCCCTTGCTGCTTCCCTCATGGCCACAAGAGGGCACCAAAACTCTGTAGGGCAGAGCAGGAGCGAGTTATTGAGAGGCTTGAAGCCTTAACCCCAGAGAGCACATTGCTCTCTGCCAGGTGTCATACACCTGAGGGTTCCCCTTTGGCCCAGCACCCACTGCAACCCACCAGAGATGACTCCTCTCACTCCAGATGCCCTTTGAACCTCAAATCTGACTCCACACTGGTCAGTGTTCTGGGAGCTTCTTCTCAAAGACTAGGCCGGCAAGCTCCTAGTCAGGAAGGAAACCCTTCAGAGGTGGAGGTGTGCCAACAGCAGCTGCACTGCTGATGTGAGCTGCCACTCTGCTGAGGGCACAAGCTCTGGAAATGGGCCAGCAGTTGAGCACAGAAACCCAAGAAACCACTAGACTGTGGGAGACAGGATCTGACATCAAAGACAGACGTGGACCCGAACCCAGACTCCAGCAAGTACTTCCCAGCGCAGTCGTCTTTGGCACTATCGTGTTTTAAGAATGCTGAGAAGTGGACTCAGCCCCAGGACAGGGCTCCCCCTCCCCTAGCACTCCTTTCCCTGAACACACTTGCCCTCATCTCTCCCAACTCTGTGTTGCTCCTCACCACGGGCTGGAGATTTCCCCTCTCCTGCTCGTCCTACCCACTCTCAAGCCCACCCACAGGTAACTGTTCCCAACCTGGCCAGAGCCCAGGCATGCGGTCAAGTGCTGCTGCACACCTCACGGGGACTCTGCCACCTGTCCAGTCAGCCCCCAGGGACACTCCCACCCCAACATTGGGTTGCACATCTGTAGAAGGCAGCTGGTCCTCAGCACTGAGTTGGCCTCCCTGAAAAGGGAGGTAATTATGGTCCTTTAAGGAATGTCTTTCCCTGATCAACATATACTCTCTCTCCTCTCTGTCTCTCCTCCCTCTCTCCTCTGTCTCTCTGTCTCTGTCACTCTGGTTGAGAACCTTGAAGGCGCCAGGGACAACACAAGTGGGAGGGCACAGAGCCCCACCCTCAGCGCCCGAACGGCTGGGCACTAAGCCCTGAAAACCCTCTGGCCCGCCCACTTACCATCCCCCTCCTCCGGAGGAAAACCTATCCCTGAGCCAGACTACTCGGTCTTCCTCCCCAGGTGTTTCCGGAGCTCGGAGGCGGGGCTGTACCTGGGCCAAGCAACACCCCAGGACAAGCTCAAGGCCTGTCCACCAACCTGAGCGGCCGCACCCACCTACACAACAGAGTTGCCCGTAGAGATAGCCCCTGCGGACCTGCTCGCAGCCCCCATCCAGCCAGCAGGGCCGCTCCAGCAGGACCTCCCTCTGCGAAGTGAAGACGCCCTTCGCCGCCCACGTCCCTGCCATTGCCAGGAGCCCCCAGTGCCCTGGGCTGCTCGCAGACTACACGGAAGCCGTGCCTGTGTTGAAGGCTGAAGGCCCTGGCTTGGCCTTCCACGTTCGCCCCCGCCCACCGGACGCAATACCCAGACCCGGAGAACCTGCCCCTGCAGCAAGCGCCCCGCCCAGTGTGGGCCAGGAAGCCGGGCCCCAGCCCATCGGGAGCAAATTTGCTCGCTGGAACTCGAGGGAACCGGAGTGCAGGTGCCCTATGATCAAAAGGGTCTGGGAACTGTCCAGTGATCGGAGTTTTCCGGGGTTCCTCCCACGCTCGGGGTAACTCTAAGACTGGTGTCTGTGGGAGTGCCACTCCCAGCAGGATATGCAAGGGTCACTCGGCCCCAGGGAGCCAGATAAGCTGAGGCAATGGGCAGAGTACAGAATTGCGAGCGACCACGCCCACACCTGGCACTACAGGACACCTAGTGAACCAAAAGGGGACACAGGGAGCTCTTTCCCTCATGTGGTGACAGGAAACTAAATTGAGCCCAGGGCGTCTTGGTCCCAAACGAAGAACATCT
The DNA here is from genome assembly GCA_036184795.1 of Tokudaia tokunoshimensis. Lineage (NCBI taxonomy): Eukaryota > Metazoa > Chordata > Mammalia > Rodentia > Muridae > Tokudaia > Tokudaia tokunoshimensis. Next base: position 43,475,585 of record BTHU01000018.1, read on the forward strand.
CCGAGGGGAAGAAGCTCTAGGCCTGTGCTTTCTGTTGGATGCCACTGAGTGCAGCTGACTCACCGGCTTCTGGGAAACCTAGAGCCACGCCTGGAAAACCCGCGTCCTGGCGATCTTCCGCTGGACGTTCAGACCCAGCAGGCCCGCTAGGGGGCACTAGGCACTCCCATCAGTCACGGCCTGAGGTGCAGCTCAAGAGGGCAGTCCCTCTGGCCAGAAGCCCTGGTGCAGAACTGCCCAATCCCCAGGGACTGTCCCAAGCTCCATTCACTTCAGCCCCACCCCATCCGGCGGTGAGCATGGCCTCCTCGGACTATAGTCCAAGGGCTGGTGACTTTGAGGAGAGGGCAGAACATAGCCCAACTTCTTGCCCCACAACTGGTTCTGCTATGCCATGTTGGAGGACACTCAGACAAACTTCCTTTGTGCAACTCAGCCTACACTCTGTGGGCAGGGAGGTCACTAGGCAGGCTTTGTGGCCCTGCCCAGATCAGTCTGTGAACCTGCCACTCTGGTTTCTCACTGCTGTGGCAAGAGAGAGGGGCCTTTCTTTAGAAGGTGGGCATTCCCATAGGCCTGTGCCTTCAATCCGGAGCTCACCCACCTCTTTCCATTCACCTACTCAGGGCCTGAGGCAGGCTGACCAGCCACAGAGTTCTACCCCCAGAACACCCCAACAAGTGGCAGGGTCTTCAACGCAGAGTAGGCACAAGGGAGACAATGGCTTTCACAAACACTGGTATTTCACTCAGGAACAGGAAGAGGAGGGCTCGGAGAAGACAAGGGGCGGGAGGAAGGCGGACCCTCCACCCCCTGCCCCGCCCCAGTCTCCTGTCAGGGGCGGTGGCCCATGACAGTGGCAGAGGCAAGGGTGCTTACCTTGCTCATCCAGTGCCTGCCGATGCCCCTTACGCCAGTGCCAAACGGCAGCCAGAGTGACAACATGACCCACGACTACCAGGGAGGGAAACAGGCTGCCCGACGGCTCCATGGATGCCACACAGAATGGGCAGAGCCGTCCTCACCAGGGACCAGCTGCTGCAAAGTCAGACAGCACCTCCCTGCATGGAGTGTGGGCGAAGGGGTGCCCCGGGAACCAGAGCCCACTCTACCTCCTGCTGCCCTGCCTTCAGAGACAGCCCTACTGCACTCTCTGCACCCAGCCGGGGGACAATGTACAGTCCCCTCGGCACCAACCGCGCTCTTACCCAGCCTCCTCCCTCTCGTGGCTCTTGGCCGCTCCCCACCCGCACTCCCCACAGGGCTCAGCTCAGCTGTCTCTACGCAGAGCCACGACGCTCAAGGTTAACTGGAGCCTTAACCCTTGCCTACCCACAGCCACACCCGCCAGGAGGAGGGGCCTGTAGCTCTTCTCCCCAAGCCTCAGCCCCCAAGCCTAGCCTGGGCAAACTCAACACAGGTCCTCCTTCCCAAGTCAAGCCTAACCAGCACTCACTGTCCACACCAGGAGGAGGCCTGAATGCTCAGTCTACTTCCAAGGGTGCCCTCTGGGAACAGCCACCAAGCACAGAGGGTGGACAGATGTCATTGCCCTCCCTACAACTGACCCCACCACACTGACCCCACCACACAGAAAGATGGGTGGGCTCCTCACAAGCCCCAAGGTCCAATGTGAGGCCTTGAACAGGGTCTGAGGGAGAGGCCAGGTAAGGCTAGGCAGACAGGGGGTATATGCAGAGGAAAACTGGAGTCATGGCCTCCAGCCCAGCTGGATTCCCAAAAGACTCTGAAGGGTTGCCCCACCTACCGGGCACGATCTTCATTGGGGACAGCGACAGGAGCCCACAGGGCCAACAGGGAGCAGGGAGCGGGTGAGGGGCGTGGGGAGGGTCACAGGCCCCTCTGAGGCAGCAAGCCTGCAGCGGCAGTGGTGAGGCCGGAGGAGGGCACGCACAGCTTTCCAGCCTTGTCAGCAGAAGTTGGGGGAGGGGAGGGGAGCAGTGGGCAGGGGGCCCATGGGGATATAAATATCCAAGGAGGGCAAGCAGGGCCCGTCACTTGTCCAGACTTAGTACATGACGTATGGAGCCCAGGCTCATTGGAGTCCCATCTGGCTGGGCGGTCCCACAACACTTAACCCCCTAGCGCTCTCCTTCCACACCCCCACCCCCACCCCCAAGCTCCGATGGGTGATGCTATAATAAGGAGGTGCCTGGCATCAGGATCTCCCATGGATGGAGAGAGAAGTGGACGTAGGCTCGTGTTCCCTTGGGACAGGGTGCTGCCCATACCCTGCCCATCTTCTGGGCTTCTCTTGGGAAATGCCACATGGGCCAAAGAGACACCAATCCCTTTTTTCCCAGAAAGCTTTGTGCAAGACACAACACCTGGCCCCAGGGCATACAGGACTGTGTCTCCAAGGTCAGTCTACAAGTCAGAGACGCAGGCAAACCAACACTGGGGCCTAAGCCACATGAGCATTCACCTACCTGTACCCACCGGGTGGCACCTCCCACCCCAGGCCTCTCCTGGAACCCCAGGAATTACAGAATGGGGAAATCCCAAGGCTCCCTGCACCCCTAGTCTGTGGAGGCACAGTGTCCACAAGTCAGCAAGCAGGCCCACAACACATCCACCATATGCAATACTGACCTGGACCCCAGTGCTTCCTGAGAAACACGCTGAGAGTATGTGTGCATCTGTGTGGAGGAGGGAGGCACACTTCCATCTCTTTCCTCCCAGGAGCCTGATCACACTGGGTCCTGACTGACAAACGGCAAAGGAGCTAACGTCTACCCTCATTCTGTAACGCCTCCTGCATGGAGCACCATTCTATTACAATATTGAGGACATCCTATAGAGTCTTGGCTATGAGTACGCTTGTCAGATGAGGAAACTGGGGCCTGGTCATAGTGAGAAGCTGGTCTAAGCCTCCACAGGATCAAATGAGTCCCCAACATATATGGCCTTGACTAAATCAACACAGCATAGCAAACCAGCCTTGGACCCTGCCTGCTGATGTGGGGTACCCTGTTCACACTGGGCCCACCACTGTCTCATATACTAGCCTGGGGTGCTCAGCTCTGGGCAGCCAGAGATTGGGCCAACTGGGGCGGGATATTGAAAGCCCCTTGGGCAGGCCAAAGAGACCCCTGATGACTGGCAGTGGACAGGGACAGAGATAGTCAGGCAAGGTTCAGCAGAGAGAACAATACAGCCTCTCTCTCAGCAGAGCCCGTGTCTCCACAGCCTCAGTGACTAGTCCCCCAAAGCAAAGTACCCTAGCTCTGAGCAGACCCCCACCACATTCCATACACCCTGAGCTAGCTGTGAGGGGCCATGCCATCTCACATCCTGGTGCCTGAGGTCATGAGAACTACCAGTAGATGATACCTAGTGACACCTAGTCCATCCTCCCTCTGAGAGACCTGTTCCCTGCCGAAGTCTCAGCTGGAGACTGTGGCCCTTCTAGCTTTCTAAGCTCTACTTGAAGCCTCCACTACTGTTGTGTCCTACCTTGGCCCAGCTGGGTCAGCTCCTCCATGCTGTACCTATCCATAGCTGCTGGCCAGGATACACTGCTCCCAGAACCAGCAGAGGGGAAGGGAAAGCAGGAAGAAGGGAAGCAGTAGGAAGCAAAGGGAGGGCTTGCTCATGCCGACCTCCACACCCAGCAATAGCTCCTCCTCGTGGCTGACTAAAGGGTCCCCATAGTCAGCCAGACCAACAGAACCCAAGTGAGGGACTGGCATCAGTTGGCAGCTTGGGCAGACCAATCTGAGGGTAGAGAGGAAAGACTTGCCTTAGTCCCTAAGCTCTGGGGTTTCAGGCCACTGGCCTTCCCTACAGACTCTGCCAGGCACAGCCCAACTCACCCTACAGCATCTACTTCCCCCGTACCCTCTCCCTGACAGGTGAGCCCTGCCACCCCCTCACCCACACATAAAACATCCACTCGCTGAGAGGCACATTCCATGTAGCCACATGTGTGCATGTGTTCGTGTGCACACATACACAAACACCATTTTGGTGGTACTAGGAATCAAATCAGTATCCTGACCACTCTGGGCAAGCACCCAGCTACTGACTCACATGCCTCGCCCCTGAGTTCCTCCACTTAACTTCTTTCACTTTTAGTTATGTTATTTATGTGGTATGTGTGTGCCACAGCATGAAGATAGAGACCAGAGGACAACTAAGGGGAGTCAGTTGCTTCCTTTCACCTTGCAGGCCCAGGGATCAAATCCAACTCCTCAGACTTAACAGCAAGCACCTTTATTTGCAGAGCCATCTTGCTGGCCTGTCTACCCCTCCTTGATATTCACATTCCCTCAGCCCCCAAAGCTGCCCCTCTCCGTTACCCAAGTCCCCCTCAACTATCTCAGTCCTCTAGTCTGAGCAAGTCCCCTGACAGTCCACACATCCTTCCATCCAGCTGTATATAACCTGGAAACGCAAACCTGATTTGTCCACGACCTGGGTACAAACCTTCTAGAGTTCTTCACATTCCTACCTGCAGCCTAGCACCAATGAGCACCTGCCAGGAGCCAGAGCCCACCCGAGCAGTGGTCGGAAGAAGGTGGGACAGCGCTGCAGCCCCTATGCATGCCACACAGTGGACAACCACAGGGAAAGTCAGGGTACGTTAGCCACGTGTTGGCATGAAAATGAGAGAGCCAGTGTCCACATGGGAAGTGTTATGTGACAACCCTCTGAGAGTCCACGCCTCAGAGCTCAGTCACTTCTGGGCCAATTCTGAATTCTGAGCCAGGCGAGATGCTATCTTTTGGAGTTAAAATGAAATTCACATACATAGACCACTCCAGCAACTTTATAACACAAGGATATCTCTGGGCGCCTGCCTCTTCATGGTAACTCTCTTAGCTGACCAACTTCTTGACTGTCGGGTTGAGTGAGTTCTCTGATTGCTCCTAAAGTCACCTCCTACCACACACTCTCTCTCCTCACCACATCTGAAACCACAAGATATGACACCCTCCACATAAGTGTGCTGATTGGAGATGGGGTGATGGGTATTCTCAATTCATTCTGCCAAGTGTCTGGCTCCCTGGTCAGGGTTATATGGACGGAGGTCCCATGGAACTGGGACCATGCTGGTGGCCAGCGCTACTGCATCACAGACAATGTATAACCCACTGGAGGGGCCGTGCTATAAAAAGTGCCAATCTTGTTGGCTCACTGCTGGCTTTTTTTTTTTTTTTGAAACAGGGTTTCTCTGTGTAGCCCTGGCTGTCCTAGAACTCTCTCTGTAGACCAGGCTGGCCTCAAACTCAGAGATCTGACTGCCTCTGCCTCGTGAGTGCTGGGATTGAAGGTGCAAGCAGTCGCCACTACCACCCAGCTCGCTCACTCATTTTTAACCCAAAGGAGCCAATGGTTTTAGGTGGCATCAGATCTGCCCCAGTGGATCTGTATGTGGAGCCAGCCATAATGCCCCGTCACCAGCCACACCCAGCACCTAAGGCCCAGGGCTCAGGCCTGAGGGTGTGTGGGGTGAATCCGCCTGGGGCCCTGACTCAGTCTGAAGCTGGAGCTTATTTCCTGTTGGAAACTCTGAATTGCCACAAGCGGTTGTGGCTGGGAAGACTGAGTCACCTCCATCAGAGACAGGGTAGGGGGTTGCCCCTCCCCCTTTGCCCACTACAGCCACACCCAGAACCCCCTCCTAGTCCTGCTGCCAACTGCTGGCCCAGTCCACAGACAAGGAAGCAAAGCAAGAAAAGCAGGGGAGGGCTCCCCTCCCACTCACCACACCCAAAAGGACTGAGACATAGCCATGGTTACAGGGAAGCTGGAGAGGCCATCGACCTGCCTAAGGCCATGGAGAGAGCCCAGAGCCATTCAAATTCCCTGCCCCTCCAGCTACAGTCATCCCTCCAATAAGCCACACAAGTCCAACCCAGAAAGACCAAGACTGAGACTTCTGCTCGGGCTGCTGTGCCCAATGTAGGGTCTACCCTCGCTCTAGACTCCCTCCCCCACTCCTAGAGAATAAGTCCCTGCCCACATACTAAGGCACAAAGAGGGAGGCAGATAGATACCAGGCCATTCTGGTGCCTGTAATACATGGATAATGCTGGAGGTTCTGGGATGCCCTCAGCAGGCATTAAGACAATATGCTTCAGGAGAGCTGCACAAGTATCATGCAGACAGCACATAAGCCTACCCATGCCCTGATGGTATAAGGGCTTAAGGACAGAGGGAGGACTTTCTGGAAGCCCCTGGGCCAACGGGTTGTTGTCCCATCCTCTAAGACCCGGTTCCAAAAAAACAAAAAAAAAAAAAAAAAGACCTGGTTCCCAACTGGGGGGAAAACAAACCCTCACCTAGACCACCGCTGGGTCAGCATCCCCATCTCCCCATGCCCTGGCCCTCTGCCCTCCTAGGCGATGCTCCTGAGCTGTGCCCTTCTTCCCATCTCACCTAGAGCCACTCCACCTCCAGATCATGGCCAACTCCCAGCAGATCAACACCCAGTCATGGGGACCTTCAGTACTGTTCATATGATACAGAATCTGAGCCATTTGGCCATAGGGGAAGACAAACTCAAGCCTCAGTGGACAAGTGGTTTGCCTGAGCCAGTTCCAAGCCTGCAGATATTCTATACACGCCCACTTCTGAAAAGAGGGGCCTCCAAAGGCCACTGGGGGGGAGGGAGTGGGGGCAAGGGCAAGGACAGTGCCTGAGAGGGGTACAAACAGGACTATGCCAACAGCTGGTCCTGCCAGTCTTGGGGCATAAAGGCCCCGCCCTCACCAGAATTTGCCCGGAGGAGCACAAGCCACGTGGGTCCATTGGCTAGAACACCCAGCACCCTCAGGCAGAAAGGGCGCCACCTGCTGATATGAACAGAACCCATACACACAATGTGCTGCCCACCAGAGTCCACCAGACCTAAGTCCCAGCACCCAAAAACACCTACAGTCACTTCCCATCCCTCACGGCCTGGAGCCAAAATGCAGCTGACCTGTGGCTGGGGCGGGCTCCGGGCCTGGCCTGGCCAGGGTCCCCATGATGGTGGGAGACACAACAGGGGTTTCAGGTGCCCCCTCCTCACGCTCCTTCCTGCGATAGACCTGCCGCTCCTCACGGGCAGGGTCCTCAGCTGGCAGAGGCCCCCTCTTTGGTGGGCAGCCTAGGGGACTTTGCATGGTCTGCACATGGGGAGAGCGACGACGGGCAGGCATCACCATGGCGACAGGGCGGCGCACACGCTGCAGAGAGGCAGGTACGATCTCTGGTGGCAGGTGTAGGTACTGGCGTAGGTGGTCAATGCCCTCGTTGGTCAGGTACCAGTAGAAGTGGCACCAGGCAAAGGTCTCCCGCACCAGGCCCCGAGCTTTCAGTGAGGTCATGGCACGCATGACCTGTAGATTGGTGACGCCAGGCACATGGGGATGCAGGCTGCGGGGTCGCCGGTCCTTCTTGGCAACCATCACCCCCTCACGAAAGAGCACCTCATAGATGGCCCGTAGCTGGTCCAGGGGCATGAGCATGCCAGCCACCATGGCTGCTGGAAGCCTGCCGGTCAGCACAGGGTGAGGACAGCAGGTGGGGCACAGCCAGGAGGCTGATGAAGCTCCTTTGGCACAAGATGCAGCAGGGGCCACTGGCAAGGCGGCAGGCAGGCTCCGGTTCTAAGCACAAGGGCGCAGGCTCAGGGGCAGCGTGGCTCCAGAGTCTTGCTCTGTGAATTCCTGCCGGCAAGGCTGCCTGTCTGAGCCTCCCGCCTGCCCGCCCTCCAGGACGCCTGGGCCGGCCCCCTCTGACTCAGCAGCAGGGCCGGCCCCTCCCACCCACTACTGGCGGGGCCCCTTGAAGAGTGGGGGGCACCAATTAAACTGCCCCTCCCCACCCTGGCCACATAGCGCCAATGTCAGAAATTGCATCTGTTTCTAAAACATTTGTTCAAGGTTCTCAAGACTGTGTACGGACAGGATGAAGTGTAATGGATCAAGAATTAACCCCCCCCACGAAGATAACAGATGGGCAGAAAACATGGAGCAGAGAGAGCAGGAAGGTAAGGACAGCACCCCCCCACTGTGATCTCAGGGTGAGGTGGAGTGTCATCTGACCTCAGCTATCTACAGGAGGGTTTCGCAAACTAGAAAACTAAAAAACTCCAAGGGAGGAAGATTAGAGTATGGAGAGGAATCTGGGGTGTGGTGGGTGGGCAGATACCTGAAGGAGAAGAGCAGGGGGAACAGCCAGGACACACAGACAGTTGGCTGCAGGCACCACTGCCGCTGTCCATCAGAAAAGGAAAAGGACAGTACAGTGCCCCTCTCACCAGATGACCATGGAACTTAACACTTCCACGCCAGGCTAGATTAGGGTGAGTCCAGAAACAAAGCTACTTTCCAGTCCAAGAGTTCTGAAGAGAGCTCAGGGTAGAGGGTTCTGGGTGAGGCCTCTTCCCTCCCACACCTTCAGTGCAGCTGTTGGAGGCCAGGGACTCCCAGCTGCCATAGGGAATCAAAGTCACCAAGACACCCCAGGCTTAGTGGCCCTGACATCCAAAAATTCCCTACCCCCAGGCAGCCTGAGTGTCCACTTATGGCCAGAGGGGCAGGTGCTGTGGAAAGGACACAAGGACACTGTCAGAAACTGAAGTGAAAGGAAGAGGAATGATCTCATGCCCGAAGGGCTGTCTAGCACAGCTGTCAACTCTGCCAGGTCCTGACAACTGAGGGTCCCACATGCATGTAGCCTGTGCTGGGTGTCACCACCCAATACCCCAACTCTCCCTGTTGTGCCTCGCCAAACTCCCATGCCATTAAGGCTCTCCCTGAGTGGACACACCCATTCCCACCAAGCACTGCAAACCCAGGAACTGATTATAAATAGGGCGGAGGCGGGGATCCTGCGGTAGGAGGTGCTGGCCAGCGGCAGGCGGGCAGCCAACAAAGCAGTGCGTGGGGCGGGTTTATGGGCTGTCACCATGGCGCCCCAGCAGACTCCAAACATACAGACACAGACCGGTGGTGGGTGGAAACTCTGAAGGCTCAGACAACAGTTCCCAAAGCTTTCCCTGAGGCCAGCTCACTGCGGCAGGGCTCTCCCTGTACCACGCCCCTCTCCAGACTTAGGCAGGAAGGGGGCCAGGCCCTCAGAGCCCAGCCCTGGAAGTGCAGGGCAGCACTAAGTTGGGTCTGTAGAGCCAAGAGTGTACAGCCACCACACCCCCTTCCCTGCAGTACCTAAGGTACCAATGTTTTAGTTACACGACCAGTACCAATCCAGGTCTAAGAGCAAACAAGTTCCAACTTGCTTGACCTGTCCCCTCAGACACCTCTCCACAGTAACCTGTACTCAGCCATCCCCACTCAGAGTTCCTATCTTCCTAACATGATTTCCTAACCTAATCCCATCAAATCTCTAATCCCCCACCCACAAAGCCAATACATAACTCACACCATCCCCAAATGATCTTGTCACATCCAAAGTCCCCTGAGCCCTTGGACCTGAAGTCTCTTCTGCCCAGTCCCACGTGGGTGCCCTTACAGTAACTAAGTCAGCCCAGCCATCGTCCCTATCCCACCTTTAGGCAGGAGAGGGCAGTAGCTCCCAGCACCAGAAGCAGTGTGTAGGGAGTCTCTCCTCCCTCCCACCAGCCAGGGCACCTGCAAGCGTGAGAGCCGCAGGGAGGAGCCTAGACCAACATGTCCTCCCACATCTAGCCCCACGTGCTCAGGCACACACACAACCCCGGTCTGGGTTTGCTTGTCTTCAGGGTCCCTGGGCTTAGGAGAACTCTCTGTGCCCTGTCCTACCTTGCAGACACATTGAGAAGCTGCTGATTCAGCACTGAGAGAGCCCAGCAGCACTCCCTGGGCGTCCCCTTCAGGTTTCCAGAGCAACCAGACAGCGCCCTTGGGCAGTCCCTAGACCCCAACCCTGGACAAAGAGCCACAGTGTGGCCTTTCCCAGGGCCAGCCCGTCTGGCGCCGAGTGCCTTGGGCATGAAGGTCCCCACAGGCCTACACTACCCCCTCATACACCAATCTGTGAGCAATCTGGCCCAGGCGGAAGAGTGCTGACTGCTCCAGGGCCAATCCCCCCCCACACACACACACACACTGATGCAGCTGCTGCAGTATTCACTGCAGGATTGCAGGGCTGCTACTGGAGCTTCCCTCACCCAGCCCTTGGAGGAAACCTAGAAGGATATGAGCCTAGGGTCCTCCATCTCCAGCTCGGCCCATTTCAATGTTACCAGGGAGACAGCTGACCCTGACAGTCACCCGTGAGTGGCTGCACTCAGCCAGATGTTACTGAGCATCCAAGAGCCAGGCTCCTCCAGACTGTACCTTTGAGAGAGCTGATCTCATGCTGGATGGCTCTCGAAGGGTCCATGTCTTCACTTAGGGGCTGAGGACGGTGTGCTGCAGCCACTGTGTCCAGGACTGCACAGCACCGCACTGCCCTAGGCCAGCACTGCAGCCTGGAGGAGGAGCTGGGAGGTGTAGGGCAGGGCTTGCTGGCCGGAGGCGGGGCTTCTGCTGATCAATATCCAGGACACTGGTATCCAAAGCGCATGCTCCAGGCCATGCACCACGCTGCCCCTCCCCTTCTACACAGCCAACAAGAGCTTCCTAACCAATAAAGTCCAGTCAGACTACCCAAACACCAGATAACAGCCAAGTATGTATGCACAGCCAGCGCCACAGTCCAGGGCCTCTGCTACCTGAGAGCTATATGCATGGCCTGCAGGTTGTACCTTCACAGAGCCTACCTGTCACACTGAAGCCTCAGCCTCCTATCCACTCCCCACAGGTAACACAGAGTCTAGACCTACAACCTTCAGCTTTGCCCCAACCAGCAGTGTGCCCCTTCCCTCGGCCCTGTCCCATCCAATGTCTTTTCAAGTGTGATACTTGGTCACCCAACCATCCTAGGCTCAAGATGCTTCAGTGTCCCAGCCTTTGCCTCTCCAGCCCGACTGTACTTGACATGCTCTGCCTGTCCGACTCTGTGGTATCCCAGCACCCACCAACCCTGTGGCTCGGGACACAACTTTGGGGTCACCATTCTTCATGCCATCCTCACAAGTCTTCCTGACTCTACTCTTCTATATGTCTTCTTGTTATCACTTCCAATGCCACCCAGCCTGACATGCAGCTCCTAGCAGGGTCCAGTCGTCCACCTCTGTACCACTACCATCACCAAGAAGCAGCCAACAGCTTCTCTGGTCCAGCCACCACAGAGGTTGCCAGCATACTGTTAGCAACTGCCTGCCTCCTAGACAGGGTGTCCATACAGGCAGAAAGAGACAAGAGAACATGTGGACCACTGCAAGCCATGGGCATGTTAGATCCTCTGTGCTGGGTTAACAGTGAGAGTCCTCCACAGGACATCTCTAGCCTCTCTTAGTCTCCTGTCATACTCCTGTCCACGTCCTTACTTTGTCCTCACCCAAGACCCTCTGCTGGCCTCTCAAGTACATATAATGTCAAGCTGGCATAGAGTGCCCATCATTCTGCAAGAAGACCTGCTATGGCTAGTCAGGTCACAGCCAGGGAGACCATGAAAATGCCATAGGAGCAAGGTCGGCCACAGTCACAGCCACAGCCACAGAGTCAGGTATCAGTCCCATTTGGCCTTAAAGTCCCTCACCCTAGCTCCTGCCATCTGTGGGACTCAGCCCCGGGCATGGGTGTGTTTCAGGAAACACTAGCTTCCAAGTTTGGGGAAAACAGTAAAGAAATAAAATACAACTTTCTAAGTACTTCCTCTTAAAATGATACTCTTTACTAAGTTGTATCTGGACAAGCTAAGATTCAGCTTACAAGAAAACAATTTGTGTGTGTGTGTGTGTGTGTGTGTGTGTGTGTGTACATGGAGCCTGTGCAGGCTAGAAGTCAGATTCAGAGGTTGTTCTTCAGAAGCTATCTACCAGCCAAGGCAGTGGTGGAGCATGCCTTTAATCCCAGCACTTGGGAGGCAGAGGCAGGCAGATTTTTGAGTTCAAGGCCAGCCTGGTCTACAAAGTGAGTTCCAGGACAGCCAGAGAAACCCTGTCTCAAAAAAGAAGAAGAAGAAGAAGAAGAAGAAGAAGAAGAGGAAGAGGAAGAGGAAGAGGAAGAGGAAGAGGAAGAGGAAGAGGAAGGAGAAGGAGAAGGAGAAGAAGAAGAAGAAGAAGAAGAAGAAGAAGAAGAAGAAGAAGAAGAAGAAGAAGAAGAAACTATCTACCTTGCTTTGAACCTGAGTCTTCTGCAAGAATGAGAGCTCTTACCTGCCAAGCCATCTCTCCAGCCACAAGATCTTATGGTTGGAAATGGAGAAGGGCCTACAGGTAAGAGAACGGCCTTGGAGGAAGCAGTGTGGCACAAAGGCAGGATGCCCTGTCTTTCCAACTTTGATGAGGAGCCTGGTCCCTCACCATGGAGCGCAGCCTTCGTCTGCCTCACTGCCCAGATTTCATGACTCAACTTGGAACCCAACTGTGGATTACAAACCTTCACTGACAAAGTACACAGCCTCATAAAGCAGAAGGACATTCCCTGCAGCTGGGCTCACCAGCGTGGGGCAGGGCAGGAAACCCACAACCTCCAGTTTGCTCAGGCCATCTTCAGAGGCTAGGCAGTCTGACACCACTCCCATAGTGACTAAGAGTCCCATCATGTCATATGTCCTTGGGACACCCATCCTGGACAAAGACAAGTTCTCTTGATGCTTTCTGCCAATACCAAGCAAGAAGTGAACACCCTGAGGCTCTAGGACCCAGGTCAAGCCAGACTCTCTCCTCAGCACAGAGCAACCCTTCCTCACACATGCCCTGTGAGCCCAGCAAGCTCAGCCATGTGCCCAGGCCACAAAGCACTTCCAGGTCCAGTCATGCCTCCACCTACCCTGAGCATCATGGCCCACCCCTCGAGTTCCTTGTGCCTTCCCCTTTGTTTTTCAAACAGTTGGTTTCAACCTCAGGCTGGTGCTCTCAAGGAGCCCATCTTTAAACCTGTCTGTCCCTAAGGGCAGCCTTCCTGTTGGGGCTCCCTGGCTGTGGATTATGTGGGTGGGGAGTGGCCCAGTTGATCCTGTACAGTGTGACCTGTGATGGCTGTATATCCACGTCAGTAGATACCTCTCACTCCAGGAGGCCAGGCTCAGTAAAACCCCATCTCCAGGCGTCTGCAGAAAGGCCTCCCTGTGTATTTCCTGTTGCCTAACTCCTTGAGCAGTCATCACCTACTGAAGTGAAGTCCAAGAAAGACATAGTTCTGAAGAACTCCACTGCTAGTGCCTACTTCACCACTGAATTAAGAGAAAAAGATTCTGGGTGAGGGTTTGCTCAGTGGTTAAGAGCACTTACTGGGGGCTGGAGAGATGGCTCAGTGGTTAAGAGCACTGACTGTTCTTCCGAAGGTCCTGAGTTCAAATCCCAGCAACCACATGGTGGCTCACAACCATCCACAATGAGATCTGATGCCGTCTTCTGGTGTGTCTGAAGACAGTGTACTCACATATAATAAATAAATAAATCTTTGGGCCAGAGCAAGCGGGGTCAGCGGGAAAAAATGAAGCACTTACTACTCTTCCAGAGGACCTGGATTTGATTCCCAGCACCTACAGGGCATCTCACAGCCATCTCTAACTCCAGATCCAAGGGATCCAGTGCCTTTTCTGGCACCCATGGGTACTATATACACATGGTGCCCAAAAAGAATTCACATAAAATAAAATAAGTATTTTTTTAAAAAAATAAAAGAATGGGGCTGGAGAGATAGCTCATCAATTAAGAGCACTGGTTGCTCTTCCTGAGAATCCAAGTTCAATTCCCAGTACCACATGGTTGCTTCTAACAATCTGTAAATTCCATTTCCAGAAGATCTAACATCATCTTCTGGCTTCTTTGGGCACCAGGTGGCATACAGACAAACATGTAGGTAAAACACCAAAAAAAAGTTTTTTATTTATCTGTTTGTTTGTTTATTTTCAAGACAGGGTCTCTCTGTGTAGTCTTAGCTGTCCTATAGACCAGGCTGGCCTCAAACTCAGAGATCGACCTGCCTCTGCCTCCCAAGTGCTGGGATTAAAGGTGTGCGCCACCACATCTGGCTAAAATAAAATAAAATTTAAAAAATAAATTAACAACCCGCAGATGATGCCCAAAGCACCGTCAGCTCACTGGTTTCTGGCTTGCTTTCATTGTATTTGATGTGCTGCTGACAGAATCCAGGGTTTCCCCCTTGCCAGTCAAGAGCTCAACCACTGAACTACTTCTCTAACCACTCAGTCAATTAAACAAAAGGCCAGAGCTGGGGTCAGTGGATGAAATGCTTGCTGGACAAGCCTGAGGACCCAAGTTCAGATCCCCAGCCCCAGGGAAAACAGGAACTGCAGCACAGGGTGGGTGGAACCGGAAGATGCCCAAGGCACATTGGCCAGCCAGACTAATCAGACTAATCTAAATGTCAAGCTTCTGATAAGTAAGAGACCCCAAAAAATAGCAAGGTAGAGTGCAATCAACAGAGAAAGACACTGCACACTGAACTCTGGCGCACACACACACACACACACACACACACACACACACGTTCACAGACAAGTACACAACAGGCACCACCACCACCACACGTGGTCCAGTAAGCTGGGCATGGTAACCCAAATCTGTAATCCCTGCACCCAAAGGCTGAGGCAAGAGGATCTTGTGTTTGGGGCCAGCTTGGCTACAGCCTGAGACTTTTAAAAGGGCAGAAGAGTGGGACCAGTAAACTAGGAAAGATGTTTGTTGTTAATGAGGATAATGGCCCTTTGAAATCACAAGGACAACCTCAGATGTGTGGAGGCTGTGGAAAGGGGTTTGAGAGAACAAATGGAGAGACACATAGCTGATTTCCCAGCATCAGGACCCAGCAAAGCTCCTCTTAGCACCCGAACCAACACAGTCTATCATTGACCAAAATAAATCAAGCGTTTAGCCGGGAAGTGGTGGCACACGCCTTTGTCCCCGGCACTCTGTGAGTTCAAGTCTAGCCTGGTCTACAGAGCAAGTTCTAGGACAGCCAGAGCTACACAACTACACAAAGAAACCCTGTCTCTGGAAGGGAGCAGGGGGACAACAACAGAAAACCAAGTCAGAGTTCACTGGCCAGCTTATTCAAATACATTTTCAAAAGACCCAAGAGTCCAGTGCAGTGACTCATGCCTATATAATCCCAGCAAGCAGGAGGATCAGAATTTAAGGTCATCCTCAGCTATGAGGACTGAAGTAGCCTGAGTTATGTGAAATTCTGTCTCAAAAAGAAAGAAAGAAAGAAAGAAAGAAAGAAAGAAAGAAAGAAAGAAAGAAAGAAAGAAAGAAAGAAAGAGTGTGTGTGTGTGTGTGTCCCACTGTATGTATCTTTGGTTGGCCAAGTACTCACAGAGATCCACCTGCCTCTGCCTCAAGAGTGTTGGTATTAAAAGTGATCCACCATGCCCAGCTAAGTATGAGTCAGTGAGCCCGTTCAGAATGCAGCTGTCCAACTTCCCAGAAACGTTGTGCAGTAAGTTGACCTGAGTGCAAACACTGACTGTGGTTCCGGTCAACCTACTGCTGGTGCAGGGAGAGGACTCTATTAACATTTACCTCGCCGGGCAGTGGTGGCGCATGCCTTTAATCCCAGCACTTGGGAGGCAGAGGCAGGAGGATTTCTGAGTTTGAGGCCAGCCTGGTCTACACAGTGAGTTCCAGGACAGCCAGGGCTACACAGAGAAACCCTGTCTCAAAAAACAAAAAACAAAAAAAACCCCAAACATTTACCTAACCTACTCATGCATGTAATGGTAAATATGTGTTATTTATTTGAGACTATAACACTAGATGTTAGCCAGGTAGGAGTCCACTCTTTCAGGTACGCTGAGGAAGAAACAATTGTAATAGTAGCAATCATCTTAGAATTTATTCTAACATTTGTTTGTTTGTTTGTTTTTAATATGGAACACTTCATAAATTTACATGTTATCTTTGTGTAGCAGTCATGCTGACATTCCCTATGTTGTTCCAATTATATGTGCTGTCAAAGTGAGCAGTTAAAACTTGTGTGGACAGAGGGCTGGGGTGTAGATCCGAGGTGGAGCATCAGCCCAGCATACACAGACCCTGGATTGCATCCCTAGCACTGGGGGTTCAAGGGGAGCAGGGCATTTAAAAACACAAAAGGAGAAACAGGTTTGAGTAGAAAAATCAGAAAGATCAGAAGTTCAAGGTCACCTCCAACTCCATGGAGAGTTTTAGGCCATCTAGGCTAGAGTCACTGTCTCATCTGGGAAGAAAAAGGAAAAGGGGTGTGTGTGTGTGTGCGCGTGCGCGCGTGTGTGATCATTTAAATAAAATATCAACAGGAGAGTTTACAGTCTTCCTCTGATCCTGTCCCTTCGAGATCCCAAACACAATGTGAAATACAATCACTTCTTGCTCATTCCTCCAGTTTCCTTATGATAAAGAAAAAAAAAAGCCGGGCGGTGGTGGCGCACGCCTTTAATCCCAGCACTTGGGAGGCAGAGGTTGGAGGATTTCTGAGTTCAAGGCCAGCCTGGTCTACAAAGTGAGTTCCAGGACAGCCAGGGCTACACAGAGAAACCCTGTCTCTAAAAACCAAAAAAAAAAAAAAAATTCAAGCAAATCCTAATTGGATCTTGATTTTCCGTCTTTTAATGTAAAATCCTATATACATGTTTTGCTTTGACCCTGGTTTTCCCATGAACCCTGTACCATGGTGGTCCCTCACACTGATAGGTAAAACACATTACCCTTGCTTTCTACATAGGTGCACAGGAGGGTGGCTCTTGTTTCCTGCGTGTATACACATTATATCTGATGGACACTTCCACACATCTGTTTGCTATCTCAACAAGGCTCAGAGGTCCAGACCTTTGGACTTTTACCAACATGATAACTGCAATTTGGTGTGAAGAACCTAAACCTTAAAAATCTGAAATGTTAACAATAGCCACAGACACAACAATGACCCCCAATCCGAAGTTCCTCGCTGTGCTAGCTTCTTTTATTTAATTGTGTGTGTGTGTGTGTCTGTGTGTGTGTGTGTGTGTGTGTGTGGTGTGCAGTGGAAGTCAGAGGACCCATGTGGGTCCTGGGGAGGAACTCAAGTCATCAGGCTCAGGAGTAAGTGCCTTTACCATCTGAGCCATCTCATCTATAGCAGTTTATTTAAAAAAAAAAAAACAACAGCAAAAAACCAACTACTAATAACCTCGATGTTCTAGGGAAATGATTTAATCGAAAATGTGTCCACTGCACTGATCTGAATGTGGTTTGTCCCCACAAAACTCATGTTGAGGCTTAACTCCTCAAGGTAAAGGGATTGAGGCAGCAGACCTTAAGAGAAGTAATTAGCTGTTTAAACAGGATTAATGTTGTCTCACAGGGGTGCTGTCCCTCAGGGGACAGGATTAGCAATCTCTCAGAGCAGATTGCTCTCTATTCGCCTGGATCTTCCCAGGACCTCCCTTCTGCAGCTTTTAGCTCCCCCATGTGCTGGCATTTACCAGGTTCTACTGCAGCCCAAAGCCCCTCCCTCCTTACAAGAGGCCAACCAGATGAAGCCATCTGATGTTAGATGTTCAATCTCCCGACATCTTGCGCTAAATAAGCCTCTTCTCTTTATTCAAATATCTAGTCTCACCAGGCAATGTTGACACATGACTTTAATCTCAGCACTTGGGAAGCAAAGGCAAGCAAATCTCTGAGTTCGAGGCTAGCTTGATCTACAGAGAGTGTTCTAGGACAGCTAGAGTCACACAGAGAAAACCTGTCTCAGGGGAAAAAAATTTACAAATATTGGCCAGGTGTATACCAGTTAGGTGTAGTGGTACATATCTTTAATCCCAGCACTTGGGAGGCAAACAAAGGCAGTTCAAAGCTAGCCTAGTCTAACATGATGAGTTCAAGGATAGCTGGGGTTATGTAGAGAAACCGTTTCAAAAAACAAAAAGTTACAAAAGTCAGTCCTGGACACATGGCTCAGCAGTTAAAGAGTACTTGTTGCTCTGGGAACTGAACTCGGGATCTTCAGTTCCAAGGGATCGACTCCCTCTTCCACAGATACCAGGTACACAAGTGGTACACAAACATATATACAAGCAAAACACTCATACACATAAAAAATATGAATAAAAAAAGGGCCCTTTAAAAAGAAAAAGAAAAGTTAGGAGTCAGAATTCAAGGATTCCTTGGTCTACAGACTTCCAGGACAGCTAGAGCAACACAGAAAAACTCAGTCTCAAAAAAAAAAAAAAAAAAGGAAAAAGAAAAAAAAAATATATATATATACACACACAACACACATACATACTAAGGTTCACTGGACAGCTTTGTGGTGACAATTTTGGAGTTTTGGTTTCTTTAAAAACACAGAAATATTACAAGAATATGTTTTCATTTTAATCCCAGGTGTGGTTATGGGGCTGCCTCAGACTGTCCACAGCAGCTGACTGCGATTTGCCTCATGCTCTAGTAGAGGCATGATTTTGCCAGCTGCAGGCAGTTTCTGTGACTGTATGGTGAGACATTTGGAATTCTGGAACTTTTTAGAGGGAATATAAGTTCCAAGGCCCTGAGAGGTGAGGGGTTATTGGTGGGGTTTGGTGGGTTGTTGGTTGTTGATGGTCATGGTTAATTAGTTGTGCTCAAAGAAGAAAAAAGCAAGAAGAAATTAGATATCCGATGACTACCTAATAAGCAGGAAGTAGTCTGAGATAATGTTGCTCCCTTTCTGACCCCTGACTTTATCTCTTTCCTTTCCTCTCTATCCATTCTTTTCCTATCTAGTATTAGGGGGGCTTAAAAGGATGAAGGGGGGGAGAAAAGTCAAAGAAGAACCCACAAAGTAGCAAAAGACAGCTACACACCTTATTTAGATAAGGCCCTAGTTGGCTGGGTTGCAGAGATGGCTTAGTGGTTAATCACATTTACTGATCTTCCAGAAAATCCATGTTCCCAGGACCCACACGTTGGCTCCCAACCATCTCTAACCCCAGTTTGAGAGGAGCTGACAGGGGGCTGGAGAGATGGCTCAGCAATTAAGAGCACTGACTGCTCTTCCAGAGATCCTGAGTTCAATTCCCAGCAACCACATGGTGGCTCACAACCATCTGTAACAGGATCCGATGCCCTCTTCTGGTGTGTCACTGAAAACAGTGACAGCATACTTACATATATAACATAAATAAACCTTTAAAAAACAAAAACAAACTTTGTAGCCCAGACTGGTGTAACTTGACATGACCTTGAACATTTGGCGCTCTATGCTCTATAGTTTACACTACCATATGCAGTTAAAAAAAAAAGGCGCTGACACTCTCTTCTGGCCTCCGAGGGCACCAGCCATGCACGCGTTACATAGACATACATAAAACACTCATACATAAAACAACAACAAAAATTTAAAAAATCCCTAGTTACTAAAAAATAGTACAAAGGTCTAAAATACTCCCTAACACTACATCATAAAGCCACAGGAAAATGCAGTAATAATCGTGTGGCAGGCAAGGTGCTAAAAACAAACACAAAACATGCTTAAGACTTACATCAATCAAATACTAGTGGACATTCTGAAGTGGGAATTAAATAGTAGACTCCCAAAACATATGTCTGTGTCCCTGAAATTCATAAATGCAACCTTACTAGAAGACAAATCTCTAAGAATCCATTCTGAATTATTTAGGTGGTCCTAGGTCTAAGGAGAAATGTCCTTATGAGAGAGGAGGAAAGACATAGAGGAGGAGACTGGAAGGAGACAAAACAAGCCAAGGAACAGGGCAGCTGGAGGGATGGCAGGATCTTCCAGAGTGCCTCCACAGAGGACCCACCAAAGCTTGGATGTTGGACTTCTGGCTTGCTATGGCCTCAAATGACCAAAGAAATTAATGCAGATATCATGAGATACAGGGAGCTGCTGTCACAAATATCTGAAAATGCGTACCTAGAGGGAGGGTGTGGTGACTGGTGGTGCCCCTCTTTAACCTAGCATTTAGGGAGCAAAGACAGGCCGATCTCTGAGTTTGAATCCAGCAGGGTGTACATAGCTAGTTCTAGGTCAGTAAGGGCTGTATAGTAAGACCCTGTCTCAACAAACAAAGCAAAACAAAAATTTATAAATGTGGAAATGGCTTAAAAATTGGTAATAGAAACTGGAGGATTTTGAGGCTTACAAGAGAAAAAGCCCAGGACTGCCTGACTAACTGCTATTTAGAAAGAAGGAAGATGAAATGGGATGTAGTTGCACAGCCCTGCCCCACCCCAGCTAGTTTGAAGGCCAAGACAGGAGGATTGCTTGAACCAAGGAGTAATTAAGCTATCCTGAGCAATATAGTGAGCCCAACATTCAAGAGAAAGAGCAGGTGAGGGGTGGGGATGATAATAAGCTTAGAGAGATTGCTGGTGAAATCATAGGAAGAAATGGAGGGCTGGAGAAGCATGTGAGTTGGGAGAATGCTCGTCTAGCACGCACAAAGCCCAGGGTTTGATCCCCAACATCTCATAAACCAGGCAGAGTGGTGCAGTGACACATCTGTAGTCCAGCCCTAGGGAGGTAGGAGAATCAGAACTTCAAAGTCACATCTGGCTACATGTTGAGTTTGAGGCTAATAACTATGAGATACAGGAGACCCTCCCCACCACCTGCAAAAATAAAAGATAGAAAGAAGAAAAGAAAAGAAAGTGTGGAGGTTTGAAAGAGAATGGCCCCTATAGGCTCACATGTCTGAATGCTTGGTCTCCAGTTTATAGAACTGTTTGGGAAGGAATGGGGGTGTGGTCCTATTGGAGGAGGTATGTCACTGGGGGTGGGCTTTGAGTTTCTAAAGACCACAACAGACCGGGTCTCTTTCTCTCTGCCTGCAGATCAGGATGTAAGCTCTTAGGAATTGCTCCAGTAATATCCCCTCCTGTCACCATGCTCCCTGCCATGATGGTGATAGATTCTAACCATCTGAAGCTATAGGCAAGTCCCCAGTTATATGCCTTCCTTTAGAAGTTTCTTTGGTTGTGATGTCTATTCACAGCAATAGTACACTTAGACAGAAAAAGAAGGAAGAAAGGAAAGAAGGGAGGGAGGGAGGGAGGGAGGGAGGGGGAGGGAAGGAAGTGGGGTGAGGCCTTTAATTCCAGCATTCGAAAGGAAAAAGCAGATAGATCTCTATAAAGTCAAGGGCATGCTGATCTATATAGTGAGTTCCATGGATATATAGTGAGATCCTATAAAGAAGAAGGAGGAAGAGGCAGGTGGATCTTTGATTATGAGGCTAGCCTGGTCTACAGAGCCACTTCCAGGAGCCAGGGCTATGTAGAGAAACCATGCTGTCGCCACCCCACTTCCTCCACCCCACCCCCCCCCGCTCCCAAAATAAAAGAAGAAGAAATAAATGAGAAAGCATGCTCTTGCATACTAGAAGCAAGGTGATCCTTGTCTTGCAGCAGCCAAGTTGACTGTGTTGTGTTCTACTGGGGGGTGCAACAAACATGGATATTTAAACATGGATTAATCTTATAAAAAGATTTCCAAGCAACTATAGCTCAGTTTCTTCTTGTGGCTCATCTTAAAAGTCAGGAAGAAAAAGAAATTGAGGAAGGAATTGTTAAGCAAAAAGAAACCAGCACTGGTGATTTGGGAAATTCACAGGCTATTCAGTTTGTAAAGAGATGCTGACAATGGGAGAGTCACTGTCTGGACAGGGTGCTCTGGAAAGAAAGGAGCATGTGTGACTAGATAGCCTTTGCCTAAGTGTGACTCATGAGTCCATTCAACTGCCTCTGCAGAGTCAGGAGGAAAGAGATTACCCAGAAAAACCCTGTGGCAGGCTCTCTGTGACACAGAAGGCAGGCACAGATTTATGAAAAGGCTCTGCCAGAAATGACCCTGCCGGCCTGGACTAAAGGGACAGACAGAAGGAAACGGAGGTGCTAGACTTCCAAGATGCTATAACAGGTACATGGTGGTAAACCCAGTCAGCTGCAGGCCTTTCAAAAAAGGGCAGCAAAATGGCCCCCTCCTCCTTCTTCCTGGGTCAGGGATTTCTTTGCCTCAGGAAAAGTAAGTATCTCTGTCAATAGCCGACTGCCCAACTTAGAGGACCGTTCCATAACTAAACCAAGACCCAAGACCCTCAGAGGTCAGGAATGAAGAGCCCTAAAGGCTGAGCCACAGTGATCACCTTCGCCTCGCACCAGCTTCTACTCCCCACAGCCTCCCCAACACCCCTTAGTGCCTGGAATCTGAAGACACCACTAAAGAATCCTGCTTAAGACCCTCAGTCCCTCACCCACTGCTCCCAGGACTCTGTGTCTGCTCTCAGGACTTGGTGCTCAAACACATGTGGTGGCTTAGGCCTTTAATTCCAGCATTAGGGAGGCAAAGGCAGGCAGGCCAGCCTGTTCTACATAAGAGTTCCAGGCTAGCTGAGGCTACAAAGAGATCTCAATGCCAGGTAGCCCTCTCCACCTAGCCTGCATCCTCCCAGTCCCTAGACTTGGAGGGTCTTAGGGGACAGGTCTTCCCTACAGATGGCTCCAAATGAACTGTTCCCTGTCAAGCCCAATCCAGCATTTCTCAGCATGCTGGCTCTCTGGTCACTTCCCATCTGAGTCAGCTGTATATACCAATGGCAACCTACCATTCTGCGTTCCCTGACATGGAGACGCTACACCCTCTCAAGTGTTCTCCATCTTCACTGCCGCCTCAGTAACTTCTTATGGGAAATAAGGAATCATTTCAGGGACCTGGATTGCCTGTAATGTCTGGCTCAGAGCCCACCTCTCTCTCCCAGCAAGTGGGGTGGGGCTTGGCTCAGGATACAGAGATACAGCAAGCCACAGGCCCTGCTCTCAAAGTTGAGTTTGGAGGGAAAAACGATGTTTAAAATACTCCTTGTTGCCCATGAACACACATCCAGACCCTGAAGCCTCCTATATAACAAATAAACAGATGTGTGTGGGTTTTGTTTTTGCCTTTATTTTATTTGTGTGTATGCATGTGTCTTGCTCTGTGTGTGCATACATGTATGCACATACATGTGCAGGTGCCAGAAGAGGACACTGGATTTTTCCAGAGCTAAAGCTACAAGCTATTATTGTGAGTCTCCAGATGTGGATGTTGAAAACCAAACTTGGGCCCTCTGGAAAAGTAGCAAAGGATCTTAACCACTGAGTCATGGTCTCCAGTCCATGGTTTTGTTTTTCAATAAGAAAGCCATTCAAAGCACAGCATAAAACCCAAAGGTCATGGAGCAAAAACTGGCAACATTGAAAGACTCTTCTGGTCAGGAACTGTGGTACAGCTGAGGCAGATCACTTGAGCATGAGAGTTTAAGAGCAGCCTGAGAAACATAGCAAGACTCCATCACAAGTAATATTAATACTAATAACACCTGTTATTAATATATAATTAACTAATGTATAGTTAATAAAATTAATATTATTTGGGGGTGAAACAAGGTTTTTCTGTGTAGCTCTCTGGCTGTCTTAGAAATCACTCTGTAGACCAGGCTGGCCTTAAACTCATAGACTTGCCTGCCTCTACCTCCGAGTACTGGGATTAAAGGCATGAACTACCACTCCTGGTTCCAATAATATTATTTTTATTAATAAATTAAATACTTAAAACAAATTTGCCCAAAGTCACTGTCAACAGACTCAAATAAAGACAGACTGATACTTTGGAGGTAGAGGCAGGCAGATCTCTTGAGTTTAAGGCCAGCCAGGTCTACAGAGTGAGCTCCAAGACAGCCAGGGCTACATAGTAAAGAAAGAAATCCTGTTTCCAAAAACCAAAAGAAAGAAAAGAAAAGAAGGAAAGAAGGAAGTAAAGAAGAGGGAGGGAGGAAGGGAGGGAGGGAGAAAGGAAGAAAGAAAGAAAAGACAAATTGATAATGTTAGATTGAGCAATTGGAATAGAAGGGATCCAAAAACATTGTTTCCTGGTCTGGGCAATGATCACAGGTCAACTTGGAAATTGAAGTTATATGTGTACACAATTTGTACATTTTTCTGCAGAAAGGCTATGCTTCAATAAAAACTTCACTTGCTTACAAAATAGCCAGAAAATATGAAGTTTACATAATGTATAAAGATATAAATATCTACAGGACTCACAATTTGGAAAATGGAGCACTAGTTTGGTCAGTAAAATGGCTGCCACACACCATGAGGACTCCTCCCAACCATGTTAAAAGCCAGGCATGGGGATGAGATGGCTCAACGGTTAGAGCACTTGCTGCCCTTACAGAGGTCCTGGGTTCAATTCCCAATACCCACATGGAGGCTTACAATTTTCTGTAACTCCAGTTCCTGAAGATCTAACTCTTTTCTTGCCTCCTCAGGCACAAGACACATGCATGGTACCCAGACATGTATGCAGGCAAATACTCATACACATAAAGAAATTAAAGGAAATGTACACACACACACACACACACACACACACACACACACACACCCCAGATAGAACAGCAAATGTTCATAGCCCCAGAGCTGGGTTGATAGAGATAGGCAGATCCATGGGGCTCCCTGGCAGGTCAGCCTAAGCTACTTGTTGCAGGCCAAGGAGAAACCCTGAATCAAAACAGACAGACAGACAGACAGACAGACAGACAGACAGACAGGAAGGAGAGCACGAGGGAATGACATTGAGGGTGTTCTCTGACCTCCACATCTCATACATGATCACATATCTGTACTTGGACACAACATAACACATGTCACCCAACACACACACACGGTGAGGGGGGTAGAAATCAAAGGAAAAATTATATCAAAATTAACACTTATAAACAGGCAACTCAACAAAACCCCAACCTGCAAACAGGCGGAGGGTGAAGTGGCTCAGCAGGTACAGGCGCCTGCTGATGACCTAAGTTCAGTCCCCAGAGCCCACAAGGGGGGTGTAGAGAAACAACATTTAAAAACTTTCCTTACCACACTGTAACACATGTATGATATCTATCTCTCTCCCTCCCAATACACATACACACGAAAATGTAAAAGGAAAAATTAGAAATATGAATGACTAATAATTATGAAATGATGCTGACCTTTACAGGATAATTCAAGTCAGAATTTTCTCTGCAAGACTGTAGAAAGTTCTGTGTCACATCTGAAGGGTTCATCTACACTGGAGATCAATCTAGAAATACAACGTTTTTAATTTGTGTGTGTGTGTGTGTGTACACACACACACACAAATGTGCCAGGAGAGCTGTGGAAGGCAGACAACCTTCAGAGTTAGTTCTCCCCTTCCTGCGTGGGCCCCGGGGATTGAACTCAGGTTGTCAGACGCACATTGCAAGTGCTTTTTAATCCACTGAGCCAGCTCACTGGCCCTAGAAACACAACTTTTTTAAAAAAATATTGTTTAAGATTTTATTTTTACTATTTTTTTATTTATATGTATGGGTATGTGTCTATGAGTGCCACATGAGTACAGGGGCCTGTGGGAGCCAGAAGAGGGGCTGCATCCCTGAGAGCTGAACTAAGAGAACTAAGCCAGTCAGGGTGGGCTCTGGGACTGGAAGACAAGTGCTCCACACCACCAACTTATCTCTCTAGCTCCAATAACCTTTTAAAGTAAGTTCAATATCCACCTAAGGACCAAGTAAATAAACAGTAATGCTTCCAGGTAATAGAGTATTTTGTAATCATTTAAAACCATGAGATTGTTGGTGGCATTCAATAGGGGGGAAAAATCTTTGCAACAAATCATGCTGAACAAACAGGATATTCACACACTAAGGAGACACCCACTTCATGTCATGCACAAAATGAACTCAAAACAGACCAAAGGCCTCAACATAAGGACTAAATATAGGGCTGGAGAGGTAGCTCAGCTCTGAACACTGCCTGCCCTTTTGGGTGATGCAGGTTCAAGTCCCAACTTTTTATGAGGCAGCTGACAACCATCTGTAACTCTAGTCCTGGGAGATCTGATATGTTCTTCTGACCTCTACAGGCACTGCACATATATGGTGTATGTACAAATAGGCAATATACTCAGAAACTGAAATTGTTTTAAAGATTAATGCCCTAAATATTTACGACTAGAAGTGTAGCTCAGTGGTGATCGCTCACCTCTCATGTGTGAAGCCTTGGGTCCAATTCCAGAAACACAAAAATAAATAAATAAATAAATAAATAAATAAATAGTACAACAAATAGTAAGTGTAAAAGTACAAATAAGAATAAGAATAAGAATAAGAACAGGACTGGAGTGGTGGCTCAGTGGTTAAGAACACTGGCTGCTCTTCTAGAGGGTCTGAGTTCAATTCCCAGCAACCACATGGTGGCTCACAACCATCTGTAATGGGATTCAATGCCCTCTTCTGGTGTGTCTGAAGACAGCGACTCACATATATAAAATAAAGACAGTGCACTCACATATACAAAATAAAATTTTTTAAAAAATCCAGAAAAGCCGGGCAGTGGTGGGGCACGCCTTTAATCCCAGCACTTGGGAGGCAGAGGCAGGAGGATTTCTGAGTTTGAGGCCAGCCTGGTCTACAAAGTGAGTTCCAGGACAGCCAGGGCTACACAGAGAAACCCTGTCTCAAAAAACAAAAAAACAAACAAAAAAAAATCCAGAAAGGAAGAAGAAGAAGATCCATAAGCATAAACATTCCTAGCTTTGGTTAGAGCAATGACTTCTTAGATATAACATGTAAAACATAACCTACCAAAATAAATAAATGAGTAAATCAGATATATAATAATAATGATGAAAACTTGATACACTTTCTGAGCTGAGAAGATGGCTCAGCAGGTGCAGGCACTTACCACTAGGCTGAGGGGCTGAGTTCAATCCCTGATACCCACGTGGAAGGAAAGAAGTAAATTCCACACATTGTCCTTTAACCTCCACATACTCACTATGACACATGCTCGCCCCACCCAACAAACAGTAAATGTAAAATCTCTCAGTTAAAAATACTTTTTCGGAACTTCAGTATTCAAAAGATACTTCAGTAAATTAGAAAGGCACCCAGCATGCCGAAGGCCCTGGGCTCCACGAGCCACTCCACAAGAGAAAAAAATAAGTAGAAAAATTAATAGACGGGTAATGCAAAGAGGGGGAAATGTACTCAAGACATGAGAAACTTCACGCAGTGATACTGGGAGAGTAGTGTACTTCGGCTCCTGTGGAAAACCCTGGCAGTTCCTCAAATGGTTAAATATAGAATGACCACATGACCCAGCAATTCTACTCCTAGTCATCTACCCAAGAAAAAGCTACAAATCCACACACAGATGTGTGTGCAAATGTTAACAGATCATTAGTCATAATAATCCAAACATTCACCAGCTAATAAATATACAGGTAAATGTTGCTATATCTATAAAATGAACTATTCTGCCGTGGTGGCGTATGTCCGGAAACTCAATGCTCTGGAGGTGCAGGCAAAGGTGTTGTGAGTTCAAGACCAGTCAGTGTTATCCTGTATGATCCTGTCACAAAAAAGGAAGAAGGGGATAAAAGGGAGATGGATAAAATACTGGCTGGTTCGTGTGAAAGAAAGCAGACTCAAACAGGAGGAGCCCATTTAGGTGAAATAGCCAATCCAGAATCCGTAAGAGCAAAAGCAGACCAGTTACAATAGCAGGGAACAGGGGACAAAATGTTCTGGAACTGATTATGATGAGTGTACAACTCTGTGACTATTCTAATACATATAAAAAAGATACAATTTTACAGACATATACATATACATATACAGACACACACACACACGCACATATATATATATATATATATATATATATATTTTTTTTTTTTTTTGGTTTTTCAATACAAAGTTCCTTTCAAATTTGGAGATCTGCCTGCCTCTGCCTCACAAGTGCTGGGATGAAAGGTGCACACCACTACTGCCCGGTGAATTGTTTTAACAGAAGTGAATTGTATTATGACCTGTAAAATACATCCAAACACTAAGCATGGGGTCAACAGAATAAGGGCTGACAAGGAAAGCCAGTGTCTCCAGAGGTCATCAGAGTGAGAGAACTAGTGAGTACAGGAAGCTCTGTCTCCCTCTCCAGCTCCCTCCCCTCCTCCACCTCACAGACACCAGCACCACCAGCACCACCACCATCACCAGCTCCAGCACCTTACTACTTTTTATAAAGGTGGTTCTATTGTGCCAGACTTTTTTTTTTAGTATTTTCCTTTCCACAGTTGAGAGATCACAAGCTCTCCAAAGAGCCCCAAACAACGGCCACCCTTCACCCTTGCCAGCTGAGCCCTATTGCAAAAGATTCCTGTACAGTCACAGTCACTGTTCATCCATCCATGCAAACACCCTGCAAATGCAAGCTGGGGGGTGGGGGGACTGCTGGTGCCAGGGACAAAGATAACAGAGCTCAGAGTCCAGTATGGAGAAAGACAGGAACACAGGAGAGGGTACCACCCACAGCGGTACCAGGTAGGCCACAGCCTTCAAAGGAGTTTGGGAGCCCCCGGACAGGTCTTGCCATAGACATATGGACATAGCTCCCGGCCCCTTTTCAACCCACCTTTCCTTCAGCCTTGTGTGGGTCTCTCAGGCAGACATCTCTTGCAGATTCCCAACCCCCTTAACCACCCTATCCCCTGCCCTCTGCCCCCTGCCCCCTGCCCTGATGGCTTGGCAGTGTGGCCAGCACTCTGACGAGTGCTACCCTGCCACCCACGCTGCCTGTTACTGTACGGTTCCCATAACTGACAGGGTAGCCTTGAAGGTGCTGCTCTTCTCCACCCTAAACTGTGCCCTGACTCATACTTGGAGATAGAGGAGGACTCAAGCGTTTTCTTCTTTACCAAACATCTCCATTTCTGTATACTTAAATTATCCCCTCTCCCTCAAAACTTCCCCTGCCCTCCTCCTAGCCACAGCTCCTGTAGCATGCTAGCATGGCACAGCTCTGGAGCTGTTAGGAACCATGCTCAGGGGACCAGGGGTCAGGATGCTTCTCACAGGCGGAGCAACCAGCAGTATGAGTCATCAGCCCACCAAATCGCAGCAAGGGTGCTACCCTCCATCTGGTTAGGTACCCAGAGCTCTCTAGTCACACGCCCCACCCCACCCCCATCGGTTTTTAACTAGATCGGGAAGATGGAGGGACTCAAGTAGACAGGAAGTTTAGAAAGTTTTCGAAAGAGCATTGCCCTGTGGGAATGGCTGGGGGTTTCCAAAGAAGGGCAGCTGGGAATGACTCTAGGGGAGGGAGAGGCCTGGAAAGCTGTGAATAGGAATGAAGGTCAATGGGATGAGGGTCAAAACGTGGAGGTAGCGTCTCTTTAAAGGCACTCGAGGTGGACCGTCCTAGGGCGGGCAAGCCTCCCTACCTTCAGAGAATTAGCCAATGGGAAGCTGGGACTAGAAGAGAGGCATAACCACTTAATGGGGAGCATAAGACAGTTCCCCATATCCTTGTAATCCAGGGACCTCCACTAGGGTCCAGTCTCAATGAGATTACAAGGGTCAGGCCTCAAAAGGAAGCAGGATGCACAGGGCACATCTGGCCTCCTCTCAGCTATTCCTTTCCTGGTCTATAGCCCTAGTGCTCAGCTATGCCCTGTATGAGTCAAGTAGACTCTGGTGCTTCAGCGTGCCTCAGAAGCATTCCTGGTCCTCACTCACTGCTCCGGGAGCCCCCAGCACCTGCTAGCCTGCTTAGCGACTCAGCTACTTTGAGGCTGGTGAGACACCCAAGCACAGGCAGCTGCACCTGTCACATGACAATTCCACCGTCAGACAGTACTCCTGTGCCCACCACCCTCTCAGCAGACCTCTAATGCCACCCAAGCCAGAAGACAGACAAGGGTCAATACTGCCCAGTGGGCCTAACATAAATCTCTGTCTCCAGTGGAACTAGGCTAAGAAAGGACACGGAGCTGGGCCCAAGGAACCTCCAGGGACATGTCAGCACACTCCTGGGTGAGCAGGAAAGCCGCACCTCAGGAAGAAGAGGCCATCATGGCTTTAGCATACTTAGACAAGGCTCTAGCACTGGACCATATAAGCCCAGCAAACCAACCAGACAAGGAAGGTTTGCAGGGTGCCACTATATATAGTCAATACTGGTCTACACAGTACTGCCCCAGGGCTTGCCAGCAGGGCTGTGGCCCAAGGAGACAGCTATTTCTTTGTCCTGCATCTTTCCAGGGAGACCCTTGAGGAATGAACATCAGGCCAGCCTTCCCAATGGTTCTCTGGGTGTACAGTGGTCAGGCTCAAGAGCCCACTGTCCCAGGAGCAAAAGCCAGCCACAGAACTAGCAGACCCCCACACAGCACAGCCACTGTGCCCACAGGACTGTGAAACACCCCCTGCCTGGGTGGGGTGTGGGGTGGAGTGGCACCCAGGCCCCAGGCAAAGCTGTAGCAGGACAGCTCTCTCCCTGAGCTGCCCTTGGGGGCAGAGCCAGCAAAACCAGCCATGTGGAGCTGGAACCTGTTTAGTTGGGCTCTGCCTGGGGCCTCCGTATCAATCCTCTTCAGTGGCATATATCCAGACCTCTAAGACTTTGAAAGCTGGGAGGTACAGTTGGACTCATGTCTACTTAGAGCTTATGGACCCCAACGCAGAACCGAGCATTTGGGCCTTGAGTGGCTGACAGCGTCCAGAACCTGGGCAAGTCCAAGGCTCCAGGAAGGCATGGAGCAGGTTAAGTTGCCAAAGTCACAAACTGTGCTGGATAGCCGCTCTGAAGTTTCTCTAGACAAGAAGGGGCTATTTCCAGGGCACAAAGTCAGGGTGCAATGGAATTCCCTGCCAAGGGAGGGTGTGGCCCAATCCTGGCCAGTTTGGGGAGGTGAGGAGAGGCAGTAGCTATGTCATTCCCTGCCAGACAGTAGCAGCCACCCCCACCCCACACAGGCAGTTGCCTCCGAGGAGAGGCAAGGGATGGCTTAGCCTTGACCCACGTGTCTGCTGGGTAACGCCACCGGACACTGGTCTAAACTACGGACCCTGAAAAGCCCTGCTTCATACACACACCCGCTCCCACCAGGGCCCACCCCAGCCACCCCGTTCCTGGAGATGTCCTATTAAGGTCATAGACGCGGGGGCTCAGTGGAGCGCATCCATCCCTTCACCGGGCCCCAGAAGGCTGCGGGGGGCGAGCGAAGTTGGTGAGTCTTGCGGCGAATGACTGGGCTCCGTTGGGACAACGGTCAGGGACAGCAGCTAGGGACACGGCCGGCTGTCAGGCTGGCTAACCTGGAGGGGCCCGCGCGCCCGGAAAGTGCAGACAGGGGCCAGAGGCTCCGTACCTTTGTACTTCTCCCGCACCTCCTCGTAGGCCTGGATGAAATCCTGTTCGTCGGGTGGTGGGCCAGACGTCAGCAGATGGGCCATGCTGGCGGGAGAAGAACGCAACGGGCCGCCGCGCAAGGCCAGCCCTGGCGGCCGCTCGGCCCCCGCCGCCTCCGCGCGCACGGCTTAAAGAGGCCTCCCCCGCCCCGCCCCGCCCCACACCCAGGATGCCCCACGGGCGGGGCGGAGCCCGGTCAGCGCCGACCTGCCCCGTGGCTGTACCCGCTGCCTGGCGCCCCTTCGCGGGAACCCGAACCTTGATCCCCAACACATCCAGTTGCAAACACTTCTCTGCCTACTCCGGAGCCAGAGGCGGCTGACAGAACTCGGCCTAAGGTGGCCGTTTGCCTCGGCCGGCCCTCACGTCTCCAACTCCTTCGCCCCGGGCAACTTCACCTGGCCACCTGAGGGAGGCCCTTCCTGCCTGGTTCCCTCCCTCCAATCTCCGTTACTTAGAACTTCCCTCCGGGTTGGTGAGATGGCTCAGCGGGCTAGAGTGCTGACTGCTCTCCAAAAGGTCCTGAGTTCAAATCCCAGAAAACACATAGTGGCTCACAACCATCCATAATGAGACCCTCTTCGGGTGTGTCTAAACAGTGGAGATAGAGTTTTGACATCGGCGAAATATAAGAAGCCCTTGGAACACGGGGAAAAGTCACACATAAAAAAGACGAGAAACACAATTTATAAAAGAAAATACTTTAGTAATTAAAAAAAAAAGTTCCTTTCTACCCATCCATCTGACACAAACGGGTCTCCCGGCATTGACACACCTTCCTTTCCCGATTGGCTCTGGAAACCTTAAACACTGTATGAACCAGGAGCAGAAGCTCTGCGTCTAGAAACCAGTCCTTAGAAAATTACCAGAGAGCACAAAGACTACCGCATGTGGAGTGACTACAGCATAAAAAGTAAACACAGAAACCACCCAACCAGTTAAAAGGGCTTCTGGGGTACCCTGTCACTACCCTCTCCCCTGTCTTTAAAGGCCTGAGGTAGTGAAGGGTACTCAAGAGTTCAAGTGGGAAAATAACCCCTTTTATAAGATCATAGTGTGTGTGTGTGTGTGTGTGTGTGTGTGTGTATGTGTGTGTTCGCATGCCTGCACATGCACTCAGATCAGGAATAGTCCTAAAGGCAGGGTGGGGAGCATGTCTTTTATCTGTCCCCATCCTCCATCGCCACAGGCTGCTGCTATTCGTCCACCAGCAAAGTTCCAGGATTTTGTAACATCTGTGTGCTCAGCACTTAGCCTTTCAGCTCTCAAGTCTACCCTTACCACCCTCTGCACTTCAAATGCCTCATCATCCCCTCGGGGACAGAGTGAGTGTTCCCTTTCCCAGGACATCCCACCCCAATGGCCTCCAGCCTTAAGTGACACACTCCTCAAAGGAACAGGGTGCCCTCCAGATAGCTAGCCTTCAACTGCCTCCTGTCTCCCATGGGGCCTTTCACCTCAGTCTTTACCATCCTCGGAGTGGCAGTTCCTGAAAGGAAGAGCTGGACTCTGGCTCATGGAGGTTCTAGGGCTCAAACAGATTAAACATCTCCTTTCCAGGTGGCAATGTACTCCCACCCTGAGATGGCAGCCAAGGCTGGAGAAGCACTTTGACCTCAAGAGACCAAGAAACTATTCCAACTCAAGATGGGCACCTGGACCCGGTTCCAGGAGACCCCTGCTGAACTGTGGCAGCAGGAAGTCAGACGTCAGGTCTTTAAAAGACCTCCAACCTCCTGCAGCTACCAAGGTCGAGCCAGCAGGTGGAGCTATGCTACCTGAACTCACTAGTTCAGAATGAGCCCTCCCTCAGCTGATCAATCGCACCGGATGTCTTATCCAGTCCAACACCTGGACACAGTACATAGAAGGTGTTTTAACACGGTACTGATGAGGCAAGCTGACCGGACCCTTCCCCATTACCTGCAATGCGGATGACGGCCCTCTCTGCAGGATCCAAGACGCTCCCATTGCCCACAGAACCACCTCCACTTCGCCGGCTTCTCTGTGTTTTCCCAAGGTTCCAGGGCAGTGTGTCTCCGGGGCTGGGTGAACCACTGCTTCCATTGGAACTACCTTCAGTCACTGCCACTGTCCGTACCTCGGAATCCTCCCCTGACATGGCCTCCTGGAGGGAAAGTAAGAAGGAGTCATGCTCTTACCTGTGGGGAAACTTGATACTGTTCATTGACCCCCCCCACCACCTCCTTAACCTGAACATTGATACCAAACTCCTATCTTGCCCACACACTGACCCCCTGATGCTCATCCCAGACTTTACAATCTCTCTCCCATTCCTACCTATCCTTACATCCTCCAGCACACACACTGACCATCGTTCCTGTCTCTTAGTTATTACCCAAACGCTATCCCCGCCCCCATCCCGAGCACAGGACACTGACTCCACCCTCCGTCTGTCAAACCGGAGGAGAAGAGGGTGCTACCTTCAAGCACACATTGATAGGACCCTGACACTAGGACTAGAGCTTCCATTCCATGCATTTCAGTTTTGGACTCCCTCTCTTCTGATCCTCCAAGAGGCTGGCAATGAGGCCATCAACAAACATGGCTTATGTCCCTATTGTCCCACTCTTCAAAACAAGACCCTCAACCCCAGTTCATGATCACTGCATCTACCTCCAGGCTGTCTTTCGGACTCCCCATCACTCTTCCCCACCTCTAGCCTACACAGTCCCACCTCTGTCTCTGCGATCTCTGCAGCAAAGGCCTATAAATAGCTGGAGCCGCAGCGGCGTGGGTTGCGGGAACTCGGATCAGCAAGGCCCGGGGGAGCCCGGCAGCCGCTCTAGCAACCCACCAGCTTACTGCGTGCAGCCAAAGCGCACGCATCCCCACGCGTGCACACGCCCCAGCTCCCTGCCCCAAGAGCACTGGCGTGCGAAGAGGTGAATGGGGCTCTGTCTCAGCGGGGGTGGCAAAGAGTGGGGGCACAATGTGGGCTCTGTGCCTCGCCCTCAGGCCAAGGGCTGGGAGTCTACGGTCCTCAAGCCGGTGCCTCTCTCGTCCCCACTCCACCGCGGGGCCCTTCAGTGACTGTCTCTGTTCCAGCCCCCAACCGAGCCTTGCCTTCATCGCGGCGTTTTTTGCCCACACTCAAGCACCTCCCGTCCAGTTCCGCAATTTCCTGATCCCAGGGAGGTGTTGATCTCTGCATAGAGCCAAGAGGGTCTGCGAAGCAGCACCTAGTTCCGGGTGGTCTGAGGCCATCCATTCCTACCCGCCTTCCCCCCTCCCCCAAACTCCCAACACAACTGGAACCTCTCCATACCCTCGCAGTTCTACGCTCCTAGTGGTTCCGCTTGCCTCCTCTCGGCGGCTGCAGCCAGACTCCTGGGGCCCAGGAGAACCGCGGAGGCAGCGCAGGCGGGGCTAATCCAGAGCCCCGCCCCGGTCCCACCAAGAGCTGCGCTGCGGGGCACCTCTGAAAGCCAGTAAACGATTCACGCGTGACCGGGCTACGTGCCAAGAGTACTGGACCTGGAGGTTGCAGAACCGGAGCCGAAGATATGACTAGATCAGGCGGCACTGACCGAGTGCGAACACCTTGGTGGGTGCGCGAGGAGACAAGAGATGCTGCTGGCGATCGTGAAGTCGTAGGAGTGCACCGCGTCCAGTCGCCTGGATCCACTGCCCACCGCCGCCCCCACCCCTCCGTGAACAGCTGACCCAGTCCCTAGCCACGTGGGTGTCCCCCAATCCCTAAACAGGTCGAATTCCGAATTCCAGCCAGTCTATCTAACTGGTTTCAAGAACAGGTTTATTCAAAGACAGAGCCCGGCTAGGGCGCGGTCTAACCAAGACGGGTGTGCCTGGCGGTGTACCCTCCTGCCGTGTTCTGCTGACCCCTGGCGGTCGAGCAGGCCAAGGAAACGATTAGGTCTGGCCCACCCCATTCAACAGTCATTCTGGCTATCCAGCCAGAGACAGGAGCGCTCCCGAGGGCAGCTCTGACGCTTAAGGACTTTGTAGAGCAGGAAACCAGAAGGGAACATTGACCTCTTAGGTCAAAGATCCAGGAAAGAGATCCAACAGACCAAGAGAGTCATCAGGGGGTACCCAGGAGTATGTTCTTGCAGGTGATTAGATGAGTCGGTAGAGCTTGGGTGTCGTGAAAAATGACAAAGATTCTGGGTTGGTGGAGGCAATCCACAGCGCTGTCGTAGCGAAGCACCTGACCAGAAGCCCTCAAAGGAGGCGCCTTCAGACCGCGGGAGCCCTGTCCATAGTCACCGGTCAACACCTGTGCCACAAACACCGCCTTGTGGCCTTCTGCATTGGGAGGCGAGTAACGATCCAGTACCGACAGAGAGGCATGCTTGGCGAAGTACACGCCCTGTCCATAGTGTGTGCCTACAGGACAGGACAGGAGAGTCACCAAGGTGAGGGTCATCAGGGTTAGCATGGCCCGTGTCCCTGCCCTGCACAGGCCTTACCATTTCGGCCACAGAAACTGCGGTTGAAGCCGTGTGCACAGATGTCGAGCACTGCAGATTCTGAAGTGCCGTGGTAGAGGATCTGCTCCACCGGGCGTTGCTGGCAGCACTGCATCAAACGCTCCCGATGCAGCTGGTACTGTTGCTGCAGCAATGGGTGTGACACTCGTTCCACCTGCCAAGTGCATGGTAGTTGGGGTGAAGTTATTTGGAATCTATCCCTACAATAGCCAGAAGAGGGCTGAACTCAGCAATCTGGTGGAAGGAAGAATTTAGGATTTATGTGAAAAGTTGAAAGCCCACCATCATGTTCTGTCCAGAGGAATACAGTAACCATCTCCATGGGACAAGTGACACTGGAGGGCTTGCTTCCGGGAAGGCCTAATTCCTCCAGGGAGCCCTGCAGGTGGGTAGACCTCACCCCACTCACCTAAATTTAGGACCAACAATCAGGATTCAACAGTAAAAAGCCAAGCCAGGAGCCTAAATTGCCTCAACACTGGAAGGTTCAGACAGCAAAGAAGACTTCAGCCAACCAAAGCCTGTTCCTGAAGCAACAAACTCAGAGTTTTAAACAGAGCTTTTAAAGAAACACTAACTGGCCTTTTAGGAGGAGGTAGACGAATCACAAAACAAAACTACCTACTATGAAAAGGTCTGGACAACAGAAACAGGACATTTAGGATTTCAAGATGAGATGCAAGGCTGAGATGAGATTTCAAGGCTGGAGATTTCAAGGCTGGAGATGCAGTGCAGAGGACTGAGCGATTGCTTAGCAAGTGGGATGGATCCCCAGGATAAAAAAGGAAAGGGAAAAGCCAGGTGGTGGCCCACACCTTTAATCCCAGCACTTGGGAGGCAGAGGCAGGCAGATCTCTGAGTTTGAGGCCAGACTGGCCTACAGAGGGAGTTCGGGACAGCCAGGGCTACACAGAGAAATCCTGTCCCAAAAAACCGATAGATAGATAGATAGGTAGATAAATAGATAGATAGATAGATAGATAGATAGATAGATAGATAGATAGATAGATAGATAGATAGACAGACAGACAGACAGAAGAGATGGGTAAGAGAAAGGGAGAAGAGAAGAAGAAATAGCAGAGGAGGAGGAGAGGATTGCTGAGCTAATTCTGTTATGGGCTAGATAATAAAGTGGTTAAAGCTACAGATTCAACTACATGGTATTCTAGATGGATCTAAGAAACTGGTGCTGAGAACAGAGCTAAGGGATGAGAGAAAGCAACTATGAGAGGACAGGGAAGAACATGAAGCAGATGGAGACAGTCTAAGCTCCACTTCATAAAAAGGTGGTGCACCTGGGAACAAAGTGAACGATGTGTTCCTGAGCTGGAGGCCATTATCACCAGATGGAGAGATCCATGAAGTGCCAAGGACATTAGGAAAGACATGCCCCTGGCACCTAACAGAAAACCACAGCTTTTGAAGTGAAAAAACCTTTGCAAGTAAACACATGCACACCAAGGTCAGTATGCAAGTACAAACAGGAAGAAATTCCACCATGGGTTTCTCAATGCACTATTGGATGTTGGTAAAGCATCAAGCATGGGGCTGAAGAGATAGCTCAGCAGTTAGGAGTGCCTACTGCTCTTGCAGAGGACCCAAATTCGGTTCCCAGCACCCATGCCAGGTGACTCACAACTGCCTGTAATTCCAGCTCCAGAGGGAACAGAGACCTCCATGGTCACCTGCATTCACGTGCACATAATTCTCCACCCCACCCACCCTCGACCGCACCACACAATTTTTTTCATCTTAAAAAAAATCCAGGGGAGGGAGGGAACGGGAAAGGGGAAATGATTTGGAATGTAAATTAAAAAAAATAAATAAATCCAATGAACGTTCTAACTTTCCAAGAAGTGGAGGAGGAGGGGGTAGCTATAAGATGACCCAGAAAGATAAAGTCATTGCTGTGCAAGCCTAGAACCTGAATTCAGGCCCCAGAACCCACAGACATAAAGATGGGAGAAGAGCAATGTCTTTATAAATCTGAAATATATATATATATATATATATATAAATTAAACACTATATCCCAGCCAAATGAAAGACTACACAATTTACATCTGTATCAAGTTAGAGCTAGGTGTGGAGGCTCACGCCTAAACAGTGAGTTCCAGGCAAGTCAGAGCTCCACAGTGAGACCCTGTCTTAATAAAATAAAATAGAATTAGAGTTGTGAAACAATCTTCTAGTTATAAAAGGCTACGTGCATACCTTTTTGTTTTTTGAGACACAGTTTTGCCCTATACCCCAGACTAGCCCTTACTATGTAAACCAGCCTCAAACTTTCAGGTATCCCCTGGCCTCAACATCTCAAGTGCCTGGATTACAAGCATTTACCACTACATCCAGTTGTTACTATAACTTAAAACTCAGAGATGCTCACTACCCACTCACAGATGGCCTTACGCAGCAGCAGAGTCTACACATCAGGGTGGCAAGGGGTCAGCTTGCCCAGAAGTCAAGCACGACTCAGAAGAGACAAGGAAAGTTTTTTTAAAAAAAAAATTACAAAAGAAGACACTAAGTCCCTGAATATTCTCTCATCCAGTGTTGTTCATTTATTGTTCTGTTGTTGCTTTCTGAGATATAGTCTCATGTACCTCAGGCTAGCCTTGATCTCAGTATGTAGCTGAAGATGACCTCATCCTCCTGCCCCTCACTGCTGGGATTCTGTGCTACCACACCCTGCTGTTCACTGCTGGGAACTGAACCCAGGGCGTTGTGAATGCTAGGAAACCCTGTACCAGCTGAGCCACATTCTCTGTCTACCACGCAGGGTTGTAAGATGCTGTATTTTGTTTTATGTGCTTGTTTTGGTTTTCCCTCTTTTAAGATTTTTTTTTTGTTGTTGTTTTAATTTTTGTATGTGTGTATGTGTAGGTACACTCAAGAGGCCAAAAGAGGGCATCAGTGGTCTCCTGGAGTTAGAGTAACAGGCAGTTGTGAATGACCTAACATGGCAGGTATTTGAAAAGCAAACTCCAATACTCTGAAAGTAGAGCAAGCTCCCCTAACCACTGAACCATCTCTCCAGGTTCACCAGAGCTTTCTTTGTTTGTTTTTTACTTTAAAAAGATAGGGTTTTTTGTTTTTGTTTTTAGGGGCTGGAGAGATGGCTCTGTAGTCAAAAAGCAGTGGCTAGTCTTCTAAAAGACATGGGTTCAATTCCCAGGACCCATACGATGCTCTTTTCCGGCATCCTTGCATATCAGGCACACACACGATTCACAGACATATGTGCAAGCAAAACACTCATATACATAACATAAAATAGAAATTGAAAATAATATATGCTAAAAATAGATTTTGTTGGGCTGGAAAGATGGCTCAGCGGTTAAGAGCACTGACTGCTCTTCCAAAAGTCCTAAGTTCAAATCCCAGCAATCACATGGTGGCTCACAACCATCCTAATGAGATCTGATGCCCTCTTCTGGTGTGTCTGAAGACAGCTACAGTATACTTACATATAATAAATAAATCTTTTAAAAATAGATTTTATTAATGTTTGTGAGTGTTTTGCCTGCACATTTTTCTGTACACCACACACATGTCTGGTGCCAGTGGAGTTCAGAAGTGGGCATTGGGTTCCCTGGAACTGGAATTACAGATGCTTGTGAACTGTCATGTGATTGCCGAGAACCGAACCCAGGTCTTCTGCGAGAGGAACAACTGTTCTTAGCCTCTGAGCTGTCCCTCTGAGCTGTCCCTCCAGCTCCTATAGTTTTGATTGCTTGTTTGGCTTTGTTTTCTTGGTTTTTTGAGACAGGATTTCTCTGTGAGGCCTTGGCAGTCTTGAAACTCACTCTGTAGACCAGGCTGGCCTTAAACTCAGTGCAGTCTGCCTGCCTCTGCCTTCTGAGTGCTGGGATTAAAGGCCTGTGCTTCCACAGTTTTAACAAATATGGTTACATTTACCTGGTGTGATGCAACGGTAGGTATTTTTTTCCTTATCAACATAGAGCCAAAGCATGGAGACTATCAAGTGAAGTTGATTTATACACCTTAACTACATAGTATATACAAATTATGAGATGGGAGGAGGAAGAGATGATAGAAAAAGAAAGAAAACCCATTCTATTCCACTGTGTATAACTAGACAAGCAAAAAAATAAAGTCTCTAAAGTAATAACAGGAAAAGAACTGAAAATGTGCCATCTTAAGTGATAGATATACTTCCTAGAAGATTCGGGTAAACAAATGTTACTAACAAAAGCGCTGCAGCCGTGATGCTGATGGTCATAGGTCGTAGCTGCAGTCGGGGCCCACTGGTGACCTTCCTAACCTCCAGGGAAGACCAGAAGTCCTGCGTTTCCAGTCATCTCTATGTGAAGACTGAGGCTGCTAGCCCCACCCACAACCCTTAACATCAAGAGTGGAAAGCACCTTGCCCAGTCTTTTTTTTTTCTTGTAAATGTATATAAGTACATTGTAGCTGCCTTCAGACACACCAGAAGAGGGCATCGGATCACATTACAGATGGTTGTCAGCCTCTATGTGGGTGCTGGGATTTGAACTCAGGACCACTGGAAGAGCAGTCAGTGCTTTTAACTGCTGAGCCATCTCTCCAGCCCTCCTCTGTCCTTTCTACCCATTTATGACCATCACTCTTTAGCCTCATCTATGAGCATATGCAGTCTTCTGGTTGAAAAGGCTGTTGGTCATTGTGTTCTCTCTTCTAGCTGTCTATCTCCTTAGCATACTTCCAAGGATGTCTCTGTTGTCACTCTCATGCATGTTCTTTGTTCCCTTGTCACAGGCAGCAGACTAGGCTGACAATCCCTCTCTTCTTCCCAACCATTTATTTATTATTTATTTATTTTTGTATTTTGAGACAGAATCTCACTAGATAACTCTGGCTGGACTGGAACTCACTATGTAGACCAGGCTAGCCTCAAACTCACAGATACACCTGCCTCTGTTTTTCTTTGCTCACCTGCCTGGAATGCTGGGGAGGGGGTTCTAAGGCTCCCCATTCCCTGGTAATAGCTTGTTTTTTGTCCATGTTTGTTGTTGCCAAATTTAGCAAGAATACGGGAGGAGTGGCCACTATAAATATATACAATACATAGATGTATGCATATTTTTTCTCCCACTAACCTGTATCTCTAGCTACACACACACACACACACACACACACACACACACACACACACACGGGTATTATTTTACTTACACGGAGAGAAGGTGGGGCTAGCCCTTTGCCCTTTGCCTCTGTTAAAGACAGAAAGCCCCTCCCCCACCCCCATACACACAAGAACAAGAAGAGTAATCCTCACATTGGTCACCAGATGGTATCAACTGTGTCACAGACAGTCCTACAGTCCCCAGTAGAGAGCCTTATTCAGGCAGGCCAGTTAGATCCCTAATCCCTATACCCTTCTGTTTATCTTCCTCAGATTTCAAACGTTCTCCGGGCAAAGAAGGGGTGCTTATCCATTGTAGGGAGCACAGGAACCCTGAGTGAATGAAGTCCTGAATAAATGTGTGTTGTTGACATGAGGGAGCCATGTCAAGGACCCCAGAACCTTGGCAAAGTCTTCTACCTGTAAAAGTTCAGAGGCATAGCAAAGCCTTCCTCTTGTCCAATTGTGGACAAGCCTGTGGTGTGCGCAGAAAAATGTCCACCATAGCTTTCTCCGCTAAAATATTTACTGCCCAAAGACTACTCCCAACAGAGATTTGCTATACCTGCCTTCTCAATCCACAAATCCTCGTTTATCTGTATATAATAACCCCACCTCCTTGTGCGGCCGTATGCAATAACCCCGCCTCCTGGTCCACTCTATATAATAAAGACATTCAGCTTCTGAGGTGCTGCAGTTTCCCCATCCCAGCATTCTGTGTAACCTTGTGTTTGTCTTCTCTTCACTCCCTCAATGGCCCTGGTCATGTCCAAGTCCCTGGAGCCAGGCATGGACACGGCAATCCAATCTATCAGCTTTCAACAGATCCACTTTAAGCAGCTTTTGGTCAATTGATCCTAATATAAAGAAAAGTTCTGTACACAGGGCACAAGGCCAGCAACACAGGGCATGAACTCACTCGAACAATGCGGATCCTGCTGTGGGCAGCATCCAGGGTGTTATAAAAGGCCTGCACCACATCTTGGAACTCCTTGGAATTCTCTTCCAGGGCCTCCAGCCTGCCCAAGGGTTCTTTCAGTCCCTGCTCAGACACTGACACACAGGAATAAAGGACATCAGGACCATGTCTCAAGTACTAGCTTAAAAGCTAACCCATTGCACCCTCCCCAATTCCAAGGTACAGACTCACAGTTGTTTTTTGAGGCCTCCAAAGGAAAGGTCAAATTCTGGTCCCAGGGGCCAACAAGCAGAGCAGCTAAGTGGCGAGCCGCACGGGCAGGCTGGACCCCAAAGCCACGGAGGACAACGTGGTCACCACGGAGGGTAACACTCACATCATGACACCTCTCCAGACGAGCCCCAAGCTCTGAGGGCAGCATACACCCTTGGAGACTCACTGTCTCCTCCCGAAGGTGTACCTCCAAAGCATTAGATAATGCCTGGTTCAATTCCTCCATATCCTGCTCAAAGGATGTATGCACCACCAGCTGGGCCCTGCCCCCAGTGTCCTCACCCAGGGTCTCTTCTGCTTCTAACAGGGAGAGGGCCATGGCTTGCCTTAGAGCATTAGCTTCCTGCTGATCAGCCACCTGGCTTTGAGACTCCAATGACCGATGGATAGCCAGTTGCAATGTGGCTTCTTCTTCTAACTGCCCAGGTGTCCCAGTGCTAAGGGCCACAGGCTCCTCCCCAGCCCCAAGTGTGGGAATTTCCTCCTCCTGCTCTAGAACAGTCTCTTCTGGTCCTCCAGGTTTCTCCTTCTCCATCTCCATCTCCAGAGGCACCCTGTCCTCCCCATGTAGGCCCTCCAGGGTAGCCAGCAGCTCTTGGACTTCCTCTAAAGGCAAAAAGAGGCCACTGGGTCAAGGGTTGGGCCCAGCCAGGGGGCTCATGATAAACAATAGTGTGAGTTGGAATAGATATAAAACGATGGAGATCATATTTGTGAGTACAGGGAAGGTCAAAAGGGGGTCACTGAGCAAGTAATAGGGCAGGGCAGGGAGGGGATTGTTAAGAAAAGACCACTGGACATGCTAGGGCTTCCTAGGAGTCCTACCCAGTCTCATGTTCTCCTGATCGATGCCTGTACTGTGGCCATGGAGAACTTGGAGGGCCTCAGTGGGATCTGTCTGTGAGAAGAGGATGTCAGGGTCACAGCAGAGGAGGAGGCATCTAGGTCTGGCACGTGAGAAAAATGACAAAGGCAGAACTCCATCTTACCCTTTCAGGGTCTATGTCCAGGGCAGCACTGGTCAGATGTTCTGTCCCAAAGACGCACTGGAACTGAGCCTCCAGTCTGTGAAGAAGGTGCTGCCCCTCCGCACACAGCAGGAACCGGGCACTGCCTGGGTGCTTAGTGTTCAGCATGTGACAGCTAATGCTGCCCAGCAGACTCTGCAGCAACTCTTGGGCTGCCTGGCAGGGGGCCCTGGCTCCACAAAGCTGCAGGACCATAAGGAGGACAGTTTATGGGTTCAGAGCACAGGGAAGGTACCTGGACCCCAGTAAGACAAGAGGCAAAGTTGGGGGAATCCTGAGGGTCACGCACCCGAAAACCGGTCACATCCACCCCTTCAAGTGGGAAAAGGGCAACATCTTCCAGGCTGGCAAGCAGGTCCTCATAATGAAGCTGCAGGAAGCGCATGGCCCCTGGCTCCATCGACATCACCATGTCCACCGGGTCCTCTTGCTTCTGCATCTCCCCATACCCAGGGCTCTCCAGCCCCGTCTCTACAGACTCCATGGCCGTCCCCACTAGACCCATTAGCCCCTCCTGTCCTGGTGAGCCTGTGGCAACTTCCCCCAGGCCCTCCTGCTCCTGAACATCCATTGAGTCTGGGGCCATGGCTCCTACTTGCTCTGGGAGCTCTGTAAAGCTTTCTACTGGATCTACTGAGCTTGTAGACCCCATAATCCCCCGGCTTATGAAACCAGTCTGCTCTGGAGAGCCCATAGTTCCCGGATTTATAGGCTCCACTTGCTCCAGAGACCTCACAGATCCTGAGTCAATTGACATGGTTTGTCCTAGAGCTTCTACACGACCTGCCCCTAGAAGGCTTCCTAATTGTCCTGGTGCCTCCCGAGAGTCCACAGTCAT
Source organism: Tokudaia tokunoshimensis (assembly GCA_036184795.1). Classification (NCBI taxonomy): domain Eukaryota; kingdom Metazoa; phylum Chordata; class Mammalia; order Rodentia; family Muridae; genus Tokudaia; species Tokudaia tokunoshimensis. Next base: position 43,519,502 of record BTHU01000018.1, read on the forward strand.
AGAAAGAGCCCCGGTCAGCCCCCCAGCCTCTGTAAGAGCATGATCAATGACTGCAGATTCTTGCATAGCTGAACGATCTCCACCACTGATGCCCTCAGCAAGTGTCTCTGGCTCTAGGACAACATAGTGGGGGACAAGGCTCAACTCAGAGCCCTGGAGCCAGTGTTTCTGCTTCAGCACTCGTTCAGCCACTGGAGGAAGAGAGAAAACAGAAAGCACACTGAGTTTCTAGCATAGAGGAAGGGTCCTCCTAGTTTCAGACGCCACTTACCCTGCCATTGCTGAAAGGAAATAACAGTGCCCAGTTGCCCAGGCAGGCTGCGCAGACCCTCCAAGGGTCCCCCACCACTGTGACGCTCATTTTCCAGGTAGAGTTCCAGCAATAACAGGTCCACAGGAGCAGTGTTGTCCACCACACGTACTTCTCGGGTCTGGGGCACCCAGGTCAAGGACACGGTGGTTCCATTCAGGGGCTGATTCCGGGCCTGTTCCGCCAGGGCACAGACCTCTGTGGGCAGTATATGAATCAACTCAGGCACCCTCCTTGACTAGAACCTATGCCCCCAACCATGCCTCTCATGTGCCTCTTACCTGCCTCAGAAAGGGGCATGGATAACTGGACCAGGGCACAGTCCTGCCGAGGACTGGCCAGCACATGGCAAGTCTGCAGGGGGTGCCCTGCAGCACAAAGCAAGGCCTGAACATGTTGCTCCAGGCTCAGAGGTGAAGTGTCAGGTGGCAATTGTTGGAGAAGAACACGTTCAGGGGCACGTGGTGGGGCTGGCCTCAGACTCAGTCGGATACCCTGTAGTCGGTGCTCTGTCTGGGCTAAGACCCTCTCTGCATCTGTGAGCAGAGAGATGTCAGGGATGGCAAAGCTTCAGGGTGCCTAGGCAACCTCTTGAGTCAACCTCCTAACCTGCAGAATCTTGAAAGATGAGGATACCGCCACAGCCAAGTCTCTGCCAGCTCAGGAGAGGTCCTCCACCAGAGCGACGGCGGTTTTCAAAGTACAGCATAAGCAACTCATCTGGTATTTCAGGGGGCAGTCCCCGGAGCTCCAAGACTGCCCTTGCCTCCACCTCCACCTCTGCCATCAGAATCCTGGGGTGCAACACATAGGAAGGGAAGAGGACCGCTCCCTCCACCTGTTTTGTCCTCCCTCCCACGCTCCTAGCTGCTCCCCAACACCCCATATTTACACTCACCCCTGCTGTCCCAGGCCACTTGGTTAGGGGTGCTGCCCTTCCTAGGCAGAAGGCCTGAGGTAGGAAAGCAAAAGTGAAACTGACTGGTGAAAGGAAAGAGGGAGGAGCTAAGCCAGAGGCTGTAAGTAGTTCAGGAGCTTCCTCTCTTGCTTCAGCCTTAACCCTCAGTTCACAGGAAACTTCTAGGGACCTTTCTGCCAGCCCACCCACTAGCCGCTTGACTTCTCTTTGTGGCTAATCACCCTCTCTATGGAATGCTTGAGATACTGTCACACTGTCCCCCCAACCCCCCACCCCAAGAATCTGGGTGCTGGGTCCTAGACATGAGCAGCGCTGATCTTGTGGGCTGGCCCTTGGCTGGGGCTGGCTCTTAGAAACCTTAAAACCCAGAGGATAATCAACGGCTTCTTCTTCTTCTTCTTCTTCTGATTTATTTATTTTATGTATATGAGTACACTGTAGCTGTACAGATGGTTGTGAGCCATCATGTGGTTGCTGGGAATTGAACTCAAGACCTCTGCCCACTCCAGCCCAAAGATTTATTTATTATCATATATAAGTGCACTGTAGCTGTCTGTCTTCAGACACACCAGAAGAGAGGGCATCAGATCTCATTACAGATGGTTGTGAGCCACCATGTGGTTGCTGGGATTTGAACTCAGGACCCGATGATCCTGAGGAAGAGCAGGACCGGAAGATCAGTCAGTGCTCTTAACCACTGAGCCATCTCCCCAGCCCCCCAGCCTTGCTTCTGAGTGCTGAGGGTGAGCAGTTCCACGCTTCGACCCTCAAAATCTCAGACCAAGAGACAAGTCTTAAAAATCTCTTGCTGCCAAGCCTGTCATACTGAGTTCTGACCCCTGGGTCTCATAAGATGGAGACAAGAACTGATTCCTGCAAGTTGTCTGTCTTCCACATGTGTGCCACAGCATGGCAGGAGCATGCATAAACAACTAAATGTGACTATTAAAAGTGTAGAGATCAGATCACAACACAGCTCCTCTCTTGTGATTTCCTTCAGCCTGTGTCTGCCTAGTCCTTCTTTCTATACTCCTTGTTCATTATCGTTGCCTCAGTTGTAGCCACTATGCTGAAATGCCTGTCACTAATCCTTACTCAGATGGGGAGCCAGAGTCACAGGTGGGATCCAGAGGGCCAGGCCTCGCACCTAATATTTACCTTTATTATTATCATTTTTGATACTGGGTATCACTCTGTAGCCCAGACTGCCTGAAACTCACTGTGCAGGCTGGACTGGTTTTGAACTAGAAGGGATTCTTCTGTCTCAGTCTCCTGAATGGTAGTGCTATAGGCGTGTACAACCATGCCCAGATGGGAGGCTGTGCCTTTAGAAGTCACTTTCCTGTCCACCCCCATAGCCTGCTTGCTTCTTTCATCTCTGAGGCTGTAACTACTACTGCTCTCCACCTACACCTTCCAGTCAAGCTAGCTTGACCTCTGCTGCTCTTCCGAAGGATCATGGGGTTTTGCCCAGTCTATATGTCTAACCCTGAAATTCTTGACTCTCTGCTACCTCCCTCTCCCCACAATCGAGAGCCTCCAAGCCTTCTTGAAGGGTCATGCTACCCTTTTTCCTTCTCTGCCACTCCCATTTTGGCTCCTCCACAGAGCTGACAGGGACCAGTGGCTGCTACAAATCCCAGAGCCAATGGCATTGAAGCTAAAGTCCAGTTGTCCCTAGTTCCTATCCCCTAATCCCTTGTCACACACAACACCTGGATGTTTATTTGGCTCCAACCTCCCAGGCCTCAGCTCTTGCCTAAACCAGTATCCCTGGACTATCTCTAACTCCAAATGACCTAGCCTTTCCCACAGAGCCATGTGGAGCTATCCCTTCTCCATGATTTCCCTCACCCAGCCCTTAGTGACAGCTTTAACATGGAGCTAAAACCTTAAAAGACCTCTGAGTTGTCCAGGCTCCTTCTGAGGCCCTCTAGTCGACTTTGTTGTTTTATTTGTCTTAAAGGGCCCACTAATTAATTATATGAGAGTCTGTTTCTACAAAAGTCTGTCCAGTCCATTCTATGCTTTCTTCTTACAGGACTTAACCATCCTCTAGCACATTGTACTTTACTTAGATAAAAGCATGCTACCAAAGACCTGCCACAGGCAGGGATGCATGAGAACAGTTCACATCACTGCTATTGTTAAATCCTCAGAAATTTTTGTGAACTGGATGTTAAACCGATAACGTCTTCTGTGCTGGTGAGTTTTAACGTCCACTTGATACCTACAGTCATCGGGGAAGAGTCTTAGGGTGGAATTGTCTAGAACAGGTTGGCCTGTGGGCATGTCTATGAGGGTGGACTATCCACCCTGAATGTGTGTAACACCATTTCTCTGGACTGTACAAGACAGTTAACCGAGAGCAGGCAAGCAAGCAGCAGGGCTTCCTGCTCTTGGCTGTGCGTGTAGAATGACTAGCAGCTTGAGGTCTTGCCTTGAGGGGAATTCCAGAACCATGACCTGGAATCGTGAGCCAAATACAACATTCCTCCCTTGTGCCACTTTTTCAAGTCAGGGTGTTTGGATACAGGAGAGAACTCTTTCCCAATCTTACTATAAGGTCTCAGAGTGGGCATACACCAAGAACCAGAAGAGAACCGGAATGTCAACAAGACACTGAGAAACAGAAAACCACCCAGGGGAAAACTTCCTCAAGAAGCACTCCTCTTCCTGCCCCTGCCAGAACTGAGGCAGAGAGTTGGCCCCACCTCTACCTCCTGAAAAGATTATTTTGAGGATCTGAGGCAAGTGACAAGAGAGTTGTTTTTCAGGACAGGGTCTCACTATGAAATGCTGGTTTGGCTGTCCTAGAACTCACTCTGTAGATCAGGCTAGCCTCAAACACTCAAGAGATCCACCTGCCTCTGCCTCAAGGCATGCACCACCACCACCACCACCACCCACCAGTGAACGCTGTGTTTTAAAGCAAATAAGTGTCTGGGTGTAGTGGTTCCTATTTGTAAGCCTAGTTGGAAAGCTGAGGCAGGAGGACTGCCACGAGTTTCAAGTCGACCCGGGTTGCATAGTGAGTTCCAAGCCAGCTGTAGTTACAGACTGAGACCTTGTCTCAAAACAAACAGCCAAGAAGGGATGGAGTCCTTGGAGGCTTCAGTGAATCCTGGATTTAGGAACTGACTCCCTGAATCCATCAATAGAGAGCCACATAAGCTAAAGAGAGTCATGCCTCCCGAAGTCGTTAGCCCCCACGCCAGACCCCAACCAACTCTGGCTAGAAAGCGCAGGACTTCAGGACTCTGACCTAGGACGCCTACAGAAAATAGACTGCCTAGGTAAGCTGGGCCGAGCAGTTTCTGTAGACTCAGAAGCACGGGAACCGGTCATAACATTCACCTTACATCAAGGCCCCGCCCCGCCCCGCCCCGCCCCGCCCCGCCCCGCGACCCCACCCCATCACAAGGCCCCGCCCCATCACAAGGCCCGCCCAGTCACAAGGCTCTTCTGCGTCTACCAGCCGTAGGCGCAGGCCCGAGCAATCCGGCAGCCCAGCGGGTGCAGGTGCGGACGCACCGGCCATCAACGCGCGCGGCTGCGCAGCGGGCACTGTAGGCACCGGCCTCTGGCTCCCGGGAGCGGTGAGTCCCCCCGACCAATCCCAAGAGTGTTTCGCCGCCGCAGCCCCTGGCCAGTTCCCTTCCCCACCCTGTGTTACTGAGCGCTGCCGCCTCGGGTCAGTTGGTTCGGACAGGACTCGCGGCCCGCTCGCCCAGACTGATGGCATCGTTGGGGGTGGGGAGCTCTGGCGGCCCTGAGCCAGAGGGAGGGGGCGGTGCGCTGTAGCGGCCCAGACCCTAGGCCCAGCGACCCACAACCCGACAAGAGGGCCCATCCACCCTCAGGGCGCATTCTGTGGCCACCGCCCCCTCCTCCGTCGTCCCCATCCCCGCTTTGTTCCCTTGAACGCCCTCTGGTCGCTTCCATCCCCCACACACCCCCGCACCCCGCTGTTCCTGGCGTACCCTACTAGCAGACACCTTAGCAGCCAGTACAGGCCTGCATTCAGTACCCGGAGCTAGGGACATTCGGCCCTGTGCTTAAGAGGAGGGTCAGGGTTCCCGCTGGCCACAGATGGCCTGGGGATTTCCTCGGATAGAAATAGCCGCTATCGCTGGCCCCTTCAAGCTGCTTAATAGAAGGAATAGGAAGGGGAGGGCCAGGGCACACCCCCACGCCTCTTTAGCCACCGCTCCGTGCCTCTAGACCCTTCGTTGCTGAGCTCTGACCCGCAAGACCCGCAGCGGTGAGAAGGCATCTCCCAAGCTCCAAGCTAAGGCTGACAGCCATCACTCTTCCTCCCATCCCCCACCCCGGGTCGATCTAGGGGAGCCCCTTCCAAAGGGGTCTACACCGGTCTCCCGCGCCCCACCCACCGCTCCCTGCCTCCTTGTTCTGTGGCTCCCGACAGCCCTGTACAAAGGTCATGACCAGTTGTTTTTTGTTTTTTATTTCTTGGGTTCCGCAGCAGGTATGGCTGTCACTGGTTTCAGTCTCTCAGAGCTAACTATTCTCTTTTTCTCCTCTAGGGGCAGCCACAGAACCCGAGGCCATGTCCCATGAAAAGAGTTTCTTGGTGTCTGGGGACAGCTATCCTCCCCCAAACCCTGGCTATCCTGTGGGGCCCCAAGCCCCTATGCCTCCCTATGTTCAGGCTCCCTACCCTGGGGCCCCATACCCACAGACCCCTTTCCAGCCCTCTCCCTATGGTCAGCCAGGGTATCCCCATGGTCCCAGCCCCTATCCACAAGGTGGTTACCCTCAAGGACCCTACCCTCAAGGAGGCTACCCACAGGGGCCATACCCACAGAGCCCCTTCCCCCCTAACCCCTATGGACAGCCACCACCCTTCCAGGACCCTGGCTGTAAGTGTAGGGAAAGGTAGGGGCAGGAGCAGGGATTCAAGTGTCCTCAAGGGACACTGACCCAGCTTCTGTGTCCCCAGCACCTCAGCATGGGAACTACCAGGAGGAAGGACCTCCATCCTATTATGACAACCAGGACTTCCCCGCTGTCAACTGGGACAAGAGCATTCGCCAGGCCTTCATCAGAAAGGTTGCGCCTTGGCCAGTGTATGGTCTGGGGGGACCCATGGGGAGGCAGCGGAGGTGGGGCTCTGAATTAGCTCCTTCCCCAGGTGTTCCTGGTGCTGACCCTGCAGCTGTCAGTGACCCTGTCGACTGTGGCCATTTTCACTTTTGTTGGGGAGGTGAAGGGCTTTGTCCGGGAGAATGTCTGGACCTACTATGTCTCCTACGCCATCTTCTTCATCTCCCTCATTGTCCTCAGCTGTTGTGGGGACTTCCGGCGAAAGCATCCCTGGAACCTTGTTGCTCTGGTAACTCCCAAACCTGAGCCCAGTTCCCCTAGGCCTGTGGAATGGGAAAGGGAGGTATACAGGGTTGGACCAAGAGCAGCTCCGCACACCCAAGGCCCTCTGTGATCCTCTTCTGCAGTCGATCCTGACAGTCAGCTTGTCCTACATGGTGGGCATGATAGCCAGCTTTTACAACACGGAGGCAGTCATCATGGCCGTGGGCATCACCACAGCTGTCTGCTTCACGGTGGTCATCTTCTCCATGCAGGTGAGGGGGGACCTGAGACAGGTTGGTTGCCCCAGAGCCCTCAACACCCACAGTCTCACCTCCCTCTCTCCCTCCCTACCTCCTTCACTCCCTCCTGTCCTCCCAGACGCGCTATGACTTCACCTCGTGCATGGGTGTGCTCCTGGTGAGCGTGGTGGTGCTCTTCATCTTCGCCATACTCTGCATCTTCATCCGGAACCGCATCCTGGAGATTGTATATGCCTCGCTGGGCGCTCTGCTGTTCACCTGCGTGAGTGAGGCTGTTGGGAGGCCTTTCCTGGGATGCAGGGGTGAGTGCATGAGCTGTAGGATACTGACCCACCGTGTCTTTACCAACTAGTTCCTGGCAGTGGACACCCAGCTGCTTCTGGGGAACAAGCAACTGTCCCTGAGCCCAGAAGAATATGTGTTTGCGGCCCTGAATCTGTACACGGACATCATCAACATCTTCCTATATATTCTCACCATCATTGGCCGTGCCAAGGAGTAGAACAAGCCCCAGTTCAGGTGGCATGGTTTGGCTCAGACCCATGCCCCTGGCATGACAATGCCATCTGTGCGTCCCTCTCTCTGATCCCCAGGCCTGGCCTGGAGCAGAGGGAGCCCTTCTCACCCTCATGTATGTACTCTGCAAATACTTAACGTTTGGACCCTCTATGGCCACAGCATGGCCCCTTTTATCCCTTTTGCCCTTGCCAAGGGGTGACAGGGCTGCATTTCTGTGCCACCTTCTGTCCACTCATTGTTGCATGAGCCCTGTCTACCAGCCCATCCCAGGGTCTGGGATCAACACCAGGTCCCAGGAGAGAAGGATCATACCAAGAGGTGAGGGTGCACGTCTTCCCTCCTGTCCCAGCTCCCCTGGCATAGAGTACCCGTGTCCCCTCCTCACCTTGCCTTCTGAGGGGCATGCAGGGTGGGGTCTCATTCTCGTGCTGAGCCCAAGAGCAGAGAGAATGGCATGTTTCAGGGGAGGAGGCTCTCTCATGCTGCCATTGTTAAAATGCCAATAAAGGGGTATCTTCTGCTCTCTGCTTCTCCTTGTCTCTCTTCACTTCTACTTCCCCCAGGAGGTGTGGAGGGGCTTCAGCACCCCCCGCCCTGGCTGACAGGCATTGACAACAGCGGTCAGTGGCAGTGATTCATCCGATATGCTGCCTACCTCTTTCCTTGCTGTCTTTCCACACCTTAAAATGTGTGCGCTGAGATCTGGGCTGATGGGCAGGACTCCTGCCAGCTCACACAGTTTGGAGTAGACTGGCTGTGTATATCCCTACTCTCCGAGAATGGCACAGTGCAGCAGTGGGCTCTCTATGACGTCCCTATGTCTCTGCCCAGGAGAAGCAGTGTAGGTCATCGGCACAACCCTGAAGGAGCCGAACAGAGATGGCTCTACAAGACAGGCTCCTTGGCCTCTGGTTCCCTAGTGTGGCGCTGGTTCCTCAGGCCTGCCCGTTCTTCCTCTGGCCCTTGCTCCTGCCACGTCATCTCTAGAGCCTCATGTATCCAAGTCCCTGAAGTCTGGCTCTGCACAGGCAGAGTGAGCCCTTACCCTCTCCACAGAAGGCTCTTTGATACCTAGATCTCAACACAGTTCAGTCCCCTAGCCTCCTGAAGCCACACGGTCAGAGTGGCCTTGATTCTTACAGGTTTCTTCTCTAGGACTCTGCATCTTGATCAGCATAAGAACCTCCCTGGGCTATTGCTTCCTGGCAGTATATGGGTGTATTTAATTTAATTAGCACCAGTTCCTCATGTGTGCCACAAAGCCACCCAGTGTCCACAGTGCCTCTACTGTGGCCTATGACAAGCCACAAGCATCCTTCCCATACCTGGGGTTTCTGTACTATCTCCCCAGGTCAGATGCGGCCACCCGCTCTTCCATTCTGTCTCATTCCTCCTCTGGCCAGTCTCCGACTCATTCAGACCGTAGGTCTATAAACCAGACTGCTAATTGTGAGCCCTGGATCCCACGACCCACCTACCTAAGACCCATCTATCTGGTGCCCTCAGGATGAAGCCAATATTCCTCATCCTGGCATCCAGGCTCTGCCAACTGCCCTGATGCCTACCTACTCTCATCCCTAGCCCTGATCTCAGACAAACTGAACCAAGAGGTTTCTCCTAGACAGTCTGTTCTTGTAGCCCTGCTGCTAGGGGGATGGGGTGGGGTGGGGTTATTGCTGCCAGAAACACTTTACTGGAGTCTGCCTTACTTTAACAGCTAACCTTAGACATTTGGTAACACAAGGTGGTGAAGCCACTTTCTCCCACCTTTCTGGCATTCCTTCGAGCAGATGCAGTTGCTCATCTAGAGTATGGTGGCAAGTTCTGTAAACATGTTGTCTAGTAGAATTATCAACCTAAAGGTTTGGGGTTATTGCTCAATGGCTAAGAACTTGCCCAAGAACTTGCTTAGGCATGTGCAAGGTTCTGGATCCCCAGCACCTAAAAACAGAGCTAAGCTCCTGACACGAGCTCGCAGGTCCAGAGCAAAGAGGTCATTCACGTCGTTAAAACCTCAAGCAAGACGGGAAGGGTAGCCCAGGGGTTATCACAAAGCAAAGTGAGTAAGGGCAGGGCTTCCTCAGAAAAACCCCAGGAAAACTTAGTTGGGGAAGGGGCTTTCTGGGAACAGCTAGAAACTGGAGGAGATGACAGCCAAATGAGAGGACTTGAAAATGTCCTGTAGGTGAGAAATGCTCCACAAGAGCTACCGAGTTTGTTTTCAAGCAGATACATCCCAAGAGAACCTAGAGATCTCCGGCAGGAACAGGTGCAGAAAGCAGCAAGCAGGCTTCTGAGATGTATTAGGACTATGAGCAAATAATTCCTCCAAGGCATGAGGTTGACTGGAAAAGCCAGGATCAGGGAGGTTCCTCTCACTGAAAGTGAAACAGAAACCAAGCTCTTGATGCTAACACAAGCATTTGAGAAATTGGAAGTGTTCATATTGGTATGTGGAGATGACTCTGTGAGGAAAACAATTGTCTTGCAAGCAGAGGAACTGTATGGTAGGGCACATCTGTAATTCTCAAGCATCGTCAAGATAGGTGGCAGACAAGACACTCTGTGGACTCTTGCAGGCCAGCTAGCCTGGAGGATGATGCATCAGTTAAAAACCAAGGGACCCCATCTCAAAGTGGAAGGCAAGGACAGACACCCAATGTGTCCCCTGACCTACATACACACAACATGGCATGCACATGCCTCCACAAAACACACGTAGCACATGAAAATGTTTGTTTAAAAAGCTAGGAAAGTTGCTGTGTGATGTTGAATTGAATCAAGTGTGAGATAATGTTGGTGTTCAAGTGAGGAAAAAAAGCATTTTCCAACACTTGGGATCGGCCCTGTTCCTATCTGTGAGGTCTCAGTGTAGCTAGGAGCTGTGCTGGCACTCACAGATAGAGACACCAGGGTTGCTAGGAGCTGGCCTGTCCTCCACAGATAGAGGCTTGATGTTCTGTTTTAAAAATTTCACAAAACAGACAGCAGACCAGGCGGCACTGTTACCTCAAGGGTCAAGAAAAACCCAAGACACCCCCCCCCCCTTTTTGTTTTCTGGTTTTTTGAGACAGGGTTTCTCTGTGTAGCCCTGGCTATCCTGGAACTCTGTAGACCAGGCTGGCCTCGAGCTCAGAAATCCACCTGCCTTTGCCTCCCAAGTGTTGGGATTAAAGGCATGCGCCACCACTGCCCGGCCCCAAGACCCCTCTTAATTACAGCTAAACAGAAAAAACATAGGAATTGTCCAAGCTGTAGGAAGGACCAAGCTGTATTCTCTCCTTGTTTATAGTTCATGAATTACCCAAGCTTTTATGGGTAGTAATCCAATTTGGTCAAACCATAGATGTGCCCAAGAGAACACTTACAGGGTCAACTACACTAAGGTCAAAGACTTATTTGCATAAGTAATAATTATGTCTTGTTTTCAAGATTAAGAAATTCAGGCATTTATGGAAAAAAATGTTCACCTCTTACCTCAGAGCGTTATCATTGCTGCCTGTTGCAAAGCACAGTGAGGGGTTAGCTCTAGACTCCAGCTCAGATTCCCCCACACTTCCTCTGCTGAGCCAGGGCTACTGTTCAGCATCTCAGGTTGGAAGCATCTTCAGAGCAGGATCTATGATCTGAATTTTACACAGAGCCCAGCACCTAGTGCAGAGCCTGGCACACCATGGTGTCAATCAAGCATGGAATGAATGAAAACACAGCACAAGCTACATGAGCGCCACCTGCCTCAGGACAAATGACAAAGTGGTCTTTGTCTGACCATCAGCATCAGTGGGTGGTGGGTGTCTCAGGCATAAAAGGAATCAAACTAAGGCCTTGGTAGGTAGCACAGTCATGTTTGTGGGAAGAGGAGAGAATGCAGGGGAGAAGGATGGATTGCACAAGGGAGTCGAAGCTGAGGGTAGCCTACCTACCTAGGCTGGAAGCTCAAATGTCTGAAGTATATTATGCAGGCAACGATGGCTCGGAAATGGTTTGGGCAGAGGCAGGAAAACTGGTAAGGACCCTGTAGTGGCGCAGGCAAGGAGGACCAGCACTCAGGGATGGGAGAAGGTCAGAAGTGAAGAGACTCGATGGAGCTCTGGCATCAGCCCTGCAGGCCATGGGGTCCAGATGCTCCAATCCATATCACCAGGGCCTGTTCTGGCATCCAATCACTCCTCAGGTGCTACTCTGTCTCAGGCTTTGCAGGACATTGGTGACCTTTCAGAATGGCCAGACCTACATATCCCCTCTACTCCAACTTCTCAACTCCCATTTCTAAAGTAGCAGAGTTGCTTCTCCCTGTAGGCTCCCTGCCCTCTGGATACGCTTCATCAGCCACACCCTCTCCCTCCCCACTGCACCTCTAACTCAAAGGCCCCTGAGCACCTAGTCTCTTTCATACCACCTGGCTTGTGTTTTGACACCTTCCAGAAGTTTCCTGGTTCTGGGATGACTCCAGCATACGACTCAAGCCCTCCTCTTGATTCCAAATATCATCATGACTTCTAGGCAATTAAGTTCTAGCTTTTGAACGTATCTCAGACCTAGTCTGTCTCTCCTATCACATGATTGTCACTACAGCAGGCAGCCTGTGGGAAAATAGTTGCAGTTGAGTAATTGACAGAAGTTGCCCTAAATAGACCAGAATTCACATTTGGGATCCTCGGGAGAAAGTCCTGGTAAGTTCCTGAACTCTTGCCTCGAGACCTGGAAGACTCCAACTAGAGGAAGAGCTGAGGCAGCCAAAACCACAGTCCAAGCTCCACCCACCTCTGCCCAAAGAGTTATGGGAAACTAGTCCACTCCCTGTGCCTAGCAGTGGATAAAGTGAAATCCTTCTTTTAAAAAGAGATAATATCACCTAGACACAACATATGTCATTAAACTTACTATGTATTTCAAATTATAGGATTGTCTGGCTAACAACCAAGAGAAAGTCAAACGACAGAAACAGACCTAGAGGTGATCAAAATGGAGAACACAGTCTTTAGTACAAACATGATTATTAGGGAAAAATAGAAGTGGAAGCAGTAGAATGTAGATGAACTGTGGGAAATTCCACCAAGTATTCAATTCTATAACAATAACAAGAATCACCTGGGCACGGTGGCGCATGCCCGTAAGCCCAGCACTCAGGAGGGAAAGGCAGGCAGATCTCTTGAGTTTAAGGCCAGCTTAGTCTACAGAGTGAGTTCTAGGACAGCCTGGGCTACACAGAGAAACCCTGTCTTGACAAAGAAAAAAAAGACTCAAATTGAGCTTTAAAAATTTTCTTTTTAAGGTAAAATCTCAGGGGGGATGAAGTGATAGCTCAGAGGTTAAGACCATTTACTGCTCTTGCAATGAACCGGTGTTCAGTCCCAGTTCCCACATGATGACTCACAGCCATCAGTAACTCCTGTTTCAGGAGATCCAATGCCCAGTCCCAACATCTGCAAGCACCAGGTGTGCACATGATACACGCACATACAAGCAGACAAAATACTAAAGCACATAAAATAAAATAACCTAGAGTCTTTTCTTAAAGGAACCAAAAAGGGCTTGGAGCACAGGGCGATAGTAAACTCTTGCCTAGTGTGTTTCAGACCCTGGGTTTGAGACTCAACTACAAAAAAAAAAAAAAAGCAATAAAATAGAAGTTAACTGATTTGGAGAGGATGTGGAGAAGTGTGAGTCCGATTGCACGGATTGTAGGAATAGTGCTGGGGAAAACAAGAGAGCAGTTCCTAGAGAAATTAAAATAGCATGACCATTTGACCCAGTTACAGACTATTATAATAAAAGATCAAGTGATAAGAACCTAGTCACTTTATAAACGTTAAATGGTAAAGAAATACAGAAACTGTACCAAAATTATGTTTACCATGAAAAAGACCTATAGTTTGCTTGTGGAAGTGGGCTCTTTCAAAGTGAGTTACCTGAAATCTGGTAGAAAGATGTAACACCAGGTGTAAGCATCTGGGAGACACCCATGGTGTGTGTGGCTGGTGTGTCCTTCTGGGCCGTAGTTTGTTTTCATCTAACTTTTACTTTATTTTATGTGTATGAGTGTTTTGCCTGCATGTATGGATGTACACCATACATGTGTATATTGATACCTGCAGACATACATGGAGGCCAAAAGAGGGTGTCAGATCCTCTAGAACTGGAGTTATCTGTCTCGAAAAACCAAAAAAAAAAAAAAGAACTGGAGTTATACACACATAAGCTAGCATGTGGGTGCTCAAATTGAACTGGGGTCCTCTGCAAAAGTTTAAAGGGCTCTTAACTGCTGAACCATCTCTACAGCCCTTCTCATAATGTTTCTGGTGGATAAAATTAAGCATGGAGACATACATTTGCTTTCCATGCCAGTTGTTCCCAAATGTATCAATAGTGCTGAAACCAGTTTGCATCCCAAAACATGCCAGCAAAATTGTTTGGTGACTTACTCCTTTTGCCAGCTTTTCCAAAAACAACCATCCCAGCTGTATTTCTATCTATCCCTGTCATGAAAGTGTAGCAAAAGAGTCTAAGGACCCAAAAGACTGAAGAAAAAAAAAAAAACCCCATCTGAGCTACAGTCACCACTGTAGGAGTGGGATTACCCCTAGGTATGGGGCCAACAAGTGACCAGAGCAGAGTTTGAGAGATGATTGGCCAAAGCAGGTATCCATCTTTTCCTACCAAAGAGTTCTTAAAGTGTTTGTCAGAGAGCCAAGCTCCTCCCACTTCTAGGAAGTGGTTTTTGAAAGATATTTTTGATTTGTTGAAACCTATCAGAGATTAATTCCCAGGCCACGCAGGAAGGGCTGGCCCAAGAGTCCAGGAAGAAGCCAGGTTCCTCAGGGTAACATCTGCCACTGAGATCTAGCTACAGCTCAGCTAAGGACACATGGCCTGGCAAGGCTGTCTCTCCAGGCTAAGGTCAAAGACAAGGAGGCCTTCGTAGCTGCAGCGTAGGGTGGCAGTGTTACAGGACAGACTTCAGACCTGTTCCTGTCCTCCTGTCTGAGATTCAGCTCTCTAACCTGGATCAGAATAAGTCTGTGTGAATTGTGCATCTCCAGACCATTTCAGCAGCCCTTCCCCACCAGCCCAGGGAGGCTGGTAAAGAGCTGTAGAAGTCTGGGTTCATTATGGAGGTTCATTTACACTCACCATTTACAGCTGTCCCTTTAGACAGTCAAGTGTAGGTGCTGTGAACCCCACTCACAGAGAAGAAATCCAGTCTGAGGTGACCTCACACTCCCAGAGAGACATGGCCAGTAAAATGCTGAGTTGCATTTAAACACCACTCCTTACTGTTCTGTTGCTGTGAAAAGACACCGTGACCAAGGCAACTCTTATAAAAAAAAAAGCATTTAATTGGGGCTAGCTCACAGTTTCAGAGGTTCAGTCATTATCATCATGGCGGGAGAAAAATGGCAGCACTCAGGCAGACATGGTGCTGGAGAAGTTGCAGAAATCCATAAGCAGCAGGGAGAGCCCACCACAGGCCCTGGCTTTGGCTTTTGATAAACTCAAAGCCTCACCCCCAGTGACGCACTTCCTCCAACAAGGCCACACCTCCTAATCCTTTTGAAATAAATGCTACTCCCTGATGCCTAAGGATTCAAACGTAAGAGCGTATGGGTACTGTTCTTATTCAGGACCCCACAGTCAGTTGCCAATTCCCGATTCCCTCTGCTTACAGAGATTCCTCATGAACACTGCCTTTAAAGGACTCCTTACAATTGGGCTGAGCTGAGAGTTGGAGAGAGGGTCATTCACCCAGAAGCAGGCTAGCCTGACAGCACCCTCTGTGTCTGTCTCGGCTTCATGGGTTCAGACAGTGTGTGTGAGGTAACAGATGGGCCTACTGTCCTAGAGTGCTGGAGGAACCAACAGAAGGGAAGACAGGCTCATGTGACCTGGGGAAGGGCACACCACACAAGTCAAGGAAACAGGGTGAGGAGCAGTGAGAGCATTCAGGGAAGGGACTGGCACACAAAGGGGTGAAATTTCAAGAGGCCTGGACCTCACTCTGGGGCCAGGAGCGAAGACAGTGGCTAGTGCCAGCCAGTGGTCATTTGATACTCCACAGAACAGCCAAGAGCCCTCAGACAGGACAGAAATGGATTCAAGGGACCTAACCAAGCCACTCTCCTGTACCCTGCTGCCTCCAACCATAGAATAAGAGTAGTGCTTCCTTCACTCCAAATCCTCTGGCCTCCTACCTGTGTAAAATACAAAGTACTTCCATCAGCACACAGACCAGCATTCCCTGACTTGCATTTCTCCACAGAGAAACCCTGTCTCGAAAAACCAAGGCCATTCTCAAATCATCTCATGGGCCTCCTTAAAGATCTTCAAAAACATACCAAGCCCAGGGTCTCTGTACTGTTACTCCCTTAGTTTTTTGGGTTTTTTTAATGTTACGTAGACTGGGCCTCACCGTGTAACCCTGCTGGTACTCTCTATGTAGACTAGGTTGGCCTGAAACTCGCAGCATCTGCTTCTGCCTCCCGAGTGCCAGGATTGGAAGTAAAAGTGTGTGCCACCACACCCAGCCTCTGCTTTCATTGTTTTTGGTTTTTTTGGTTTTGGTTTTTTGAGACTTGGTTTCTCTGTAGAGCCCTGGCCATCCTGGAACTGTAGACCAGGCTAGCCTTGAACTTGCCTGCTTCTGACTCCTGAGTGCTAGAATTAAAGGCATGTAACACCAATACCTATCTTAAAAAAATTTTAAATCACATTTTATTTTGTGTTTTGGGGTAGGGCTGCTGCAGACTGGTGGGCATCAGAAGACATCTGCTGGAGTCAGCTCTCTCTTTTCATCATGTGAGTCTGGGGGATCTAATGCTGTGGTGGGAGGGGCTTTTACTGACAGACATCTCACAACCCAGTTTTGCCCTCTTTCAGTTCCCTCCCTTCAGATCTCCTGCCAAGCATTACCTTGTTAGGGAAGCCCTTCCAGGTCCTCCATCAGCAGTCTCTCCCCTTTCCCCCTTTCCTGCTCTCGTCTCCGCTCATGACATATACTCTTGTCTGCCTTATCCTTTCATGGGAACACCATCCCTCCTCCTGCTAGGAGTTTGGTCCTATGGCAGCCAGGACTTTGCTGTGCTCCCTGTTCTGTAGGAATTGGCTCTCAATGTCTGCTGTGGAGAATTACCTAAGCTCAGTCCTTTCTGTAGCCACAGACCAGCAGTACTGCTGCCTGCTTCTGAAGAATAGGCTATAGGATGGGAAACGTCACGTAGCTTACAGTTATCTAGCCATGACTAGTTCTTAGTTCTCAGGCCATGGACTGGGGAGATGGCTTCATAGGATTGAACCTGAGTTCAAATCCTGAAAATTCACATAGAAAATGGGACATGGTTGCTTACAGACAGCATATGATCCCAGCAGTGTTTGGGGCCGAATTAGGAGGATCACTAGCACGTATCGTGCTAGGGTTTCTATTGTTGCAATAAAGTGCTACGAACAAGTTGAAGAGGTGGCTTAGCAGTTGAGTGCACTGACTGCTCTTCCAGAGGTCCTGAGCTCAGTTTCAAGCACCCACATGGTGGCTCACAACCATCTGCAATGAGATCTGATTCTCTCTTCTAGTGTGCATGAAGACGGAGTACTAATATATAAACTAAATAAATCTTAAAAAAAACAAACAAACAAAAAGCAAAAAACAAACAAACAAAAAACCACCTTGAACAAAAGAAACTTGGAGGGGAGAGGTTTTATTTTAGCTTTGTAGTCCACATCCAGGGAAGTCAGGGCAGGAACCTAAAAGCGGGAACGGATGCAGAAGCCATAAAGGGGTGCTGCTTTCTCTTCAAGATTTGCTCAGCCTGCTTTGTTATACACCCTGGGACCGCTGGGAGGAAGCTGGTGGGAGTATTTTCTCAAGTGGTGTACTCTTTTTCCAGGTGACTCGAGTGTGTGGCAAGTTGACATAAAAACCAGCCAACAAGATGAGACACCTAAAGTGACATCTCAAGTGACTAAGGTGGAGAGAGTTAGAGGACACCTAAAGTCTCACACTACAGTCTTCATCCCTCCCTCATCTCTACATGAATGTGTGCACACCCACACCCACATCCACCCAGAGGTAAATTAAAAAAAATGTCAGGCCTGTCTAACATCTGTGCTCTTCTCTCTTCCCAGCCTGGCTGGGGGAGTATTACAAGCAGGGACTTGGGCTAGGGAGCTCAAGTGTCCCCATGAGCTTCCTGTGGTGAGGCCCCATAAGCAGTTCCTGAGGCATAAACAGAGGGAGGATGAGGCTTCAGATTCCTGACTGCTCACTGATTGTACCCAGAACACATCATGTGCCTGGGGCTGGCAGGTTCCAGATCGACAGTTTAATGAAGAAATGTGTTTCCGGCAGAGTGCTGCTGCTTTCCCCCATTACCTTATCTAGTGCTCCCAACGACAGCAAGAGGAAGGATGTTATTATCCCTACCCCAACATGAAGAGATGGAGGCCTGGAAAAGGTGGGGAACTGGCCCAGACCCACAGCACTTAACTCAGGAATGAGGCATGGATCCAAACACTGCTGATGAGTGGAGAGTAACAGATCTGATGGGAATGGACCAGTTTATGGCCCCCGAAAGGCAGCACACAGTCTGAGTTCTAAAGGGTAATGACAGGAAGACAGAGAAGGACAGCATGGGCCTGAGGCTGAGCGTCCTGGAGTTTGCTGTGGACTGACAGTTTATCTACCCTCAGAATTCATATGTTGAAATTCTAGCCCCAAAGTAATGGTGTAGAGAGGTGATTAAGTCTTGAGACAGAGGTCTCATGGATGGGACTAGTGTCTTTATAAAAAGACACCTTAGCTGGGTATGGTGGAACACACTCATCATGCCAGAACTCAGAAGACTGAGGCAGGAGGATTGTGAGTTCAAGGCTAGCCTGGAATACATATAATAGATATAATAAATTATATATTATTTATATTTATATAGTATATATATATATATGTACATTATATATATTAACTCTATGTCTCAAAAAACAAAAACAAAAAAAATGAAAAGAGACACCAGTGATCTTGCTCTCTCCTTCTCTCTCTCCACTCTGCCTTATGGGGACCCAGGAGAATATGGCTATTGTCAGCATGCTAGGAAGGGATCCTAAGAGAAATTCCGATCTTCCAGGACCTTGATCTTCTGCTGCTACCCTTTAGAACTGTGAGAAAGAAAGTTGTGTTGTTTAAATTGTCAAGTCTACAGTAACTTTTTGTACTGCAAAGACACAGTCTGAGCTTCTGGAATCCCAACCCCATTCTTCCAGCAGGTCTCTACCTGGTAGGTAAGATTGAGCACTACACCCTGCGGGATTTCCAGAGCTGACTCTACCCTCTTTGTTTAAAAACAACAACAACAACAACAACAAAAGCAGTTATGGAAGCAGCAATGACGACATTTTCAAGCCTCCAAAGCCTCAGAAGAGCCTCCTGGTCTTTGCATTTGGGCCCAGTCCTTCCATGAGGGATAATCTTGGGGATGTGATCCAGGTCTTAAACCCCCAAATTTCTGCTCCTAGCCAAGACCTCTGGTGATTTTCTTACCTCTCTTGGTGTTTTGAGACAATGTTGCTTTGTAGCCCTGGCTGTCCTAGAACTAGCTCCATAGACCAGGCTGGCCTCAAACTCACAGAGATCCAACTGCCTCTGCCCCCAGAGTGCTGGGACTAAGGGCATATGCCACCACAGATTTTCATTACGGCCTTTCTCCCTAGCCATGAGCCTTGCATAGATATACAGATGCCATGACTCTCCTGAACACCATCTGCCTTCCCAAGATCACAGTCCATTATAGGGAGCTCACAGGTATAATCCCCACATTCAGGAGGCAGGAGGAAGCCTTGAGTTTGATGCTATTCTGGACTGCATAGTGAGTTCCAAATCAGCCAGAGCTACAGGATAAGACACTGCTGTCAAGAAAATATTTTTTTTAACAAAAAGAGCACCTAGTTAATGCCTTGTCTAGTCTGCCAGTCAACACACAGCCCTCCCCAGCCGCAGCTGCCGTTCTGTCATGCCAGACCCACCTCTAGCTTGCCAAAGAGAGGTAAATAAGGAAGTTTCTGGAGCATGGCTCATAAAGGGCAGACTGCCCACACAGTACCTATTGTAATATGCTCTCAACAGACATTGTCCAGATGGTGGTAGTGCATGCCTTTAATTCCAGCACTTGGGAGGCAGAAGCAAGCAGGTCTCTGTGAGTTCTACTTCAGCCTGGTCTACAGAGCAAGTGTTAGGACAGCCAAAGCTATAGAGAGAAGCCCTGTCTTGAAAACAAAACAAAACAAACCATTGGTAAGAATGTGTGCTAAAGAGGCGAAGAAACGGCTTCGTTAAAGACTTTGTTCTGTGGCACTCCATGCAGATGCCCTGTCAGAAGTCTACTGAACCTCTGAATTACTAATTCCCCCGTCAGTATCTGGTGTAAGGAACTAGTCAGGACTTCAGATCAGATCTGTGTTTCCAGAGCATAATTTTTCAGGAGGCAAATGAGAGTTCTCTGATTGACCTTTTTGAAGATAACCAGTCCACATGTTATCCATGCCAAATGTAAAGCGATTATGTTATAAGATCTCCACCCAGGCTGCACAGCACATATGTGGAGAATTTGGTATAGAATCTAGTAAGGCAAGGCATGGTGGCACATGCCAGTAATCCTGGAACTTGGGAGGTGGAGGAGGAAGATGAGGAGCTAAAAATCGCCCTTGGTTACACAGTAAACTTGAGACTCGTCTCCAAAATAAGTAGACCATGGGTGTCCGTGAGACCCTGTCTCAAACATACATATTGCTAGTTGCTAGTTTTTGCACACTACCAACACTCACACACTGACCAGAGGTAGGCTTTATATATTCCAAGACCCACCATCACCCACCCCCGGTGTGAGGGGAGTGGCATTGACAAGTTTCCATGAGTCTGAGGCACTGGGCTTGGCCATGAGGGCCTGCCCATGTCAGCAATACATCACTCGAGACTTCATCCATTCCTTGCACATTTACTTATGCATTTCTTGGCTGTCCACATCTAAAGTCACACTCTGGTCTCCATATGCACACCACACAAAAACATACATGTACACATGCATGTGCATTATACACACATGTGCATATATACTCACACTTACATATATACAAACATGCACACACAATTTTTTGTTTGTTTGTTTGTTTTGGAGACATAGTCTAACTACGTAGCCATGGATAACCTGGAATACCCTATTTAGACTAGGCTAGTCCTGAACTCATAGAGCTCTGCCTGACTTTGTGTTCCAAGTGTTGGGATTAAAGATGTGTTGCAACCATGCCTGTTAGATTTTTCTGTGTAGTAGCCCTGGCTGGCCTGGAGCTCATGTTGTAGATCAGACTGGTCTCAAACTCCCAGAGATCACCTATCACTGCCTCCCAAGTGCTGGGATTAAAGGAATGTGCCCCTATGCCCAACTAGCATTTGTTTTTTTTTTTAATAAAGTTCATATTGACTAGAGAGAGAGAGAGAGAGAGAGAGACCTTTCATAGTATTTTCTTAGGAAAAAAAGGATAGTGAACAGTGATTTGTTCATACATTTTTTAGCCCCTTTCTATGCCCTAGCAGGGCATTTGCTAGGCTCTGGCACACAAAGCAGGAGATGCTGTGATACTTCTCTTCTGGGCAGAGTTCTGACGCAGGTATCTGTTAGTTGCTGTCAAAGAGGGTGCTGGAAGTGAAATAAGAAGCCCAGAGACGATGATGCTCTCCCCAAGCCCCAAGCTGCACAGCTGAGCAAACAGAGAAGTGGTTGTACCCCAGCGCTCTCACCTGTCCCATGATGCACTCTGCCTATCAACTGTCACATCTGTGCCTGGCAGACACGAAGCATTCAATAACTGTCACTCACGGCCCCTCAATCCTCTGAAATTTAAGTCAAGGGTGGGTAAGAGTCGCCACTGACTTTATTTAGGAACACAATGACAAGAGCAGAGGATGGTGGAACACTCATTTAATCTCAGCACCAGGGAGACAGGGACAGGAGGATTTCTGTGAGTTTGAGGTCAACCTGGTTTACAGGGCAGGCCAGTCAAGGTGAGACCCTATTTCAAAAACAATACAGCACCAACAAAAACAATGAATGGGGGAGGTATCTGAATGGAACAGAGAAGAATGGATAGATTCCCCCCGCCCCCAGAATGGACAGATCCCATCCTGAAGCATCTGCCATCAACTGGATGAGAATACATGCTGACAGACCACGGAGTTATAAGCAACTGCTTCAGGCAGGATCAAAGTGGTCACATGGCCAGCCCTGGTACTCTTGTGTTGGCCATGTACTGTAGATGTCAGTTTCCCAGGGGATGCCCCCCAGCATATCATAGTCCATCCCTGGGGAGGCAAAGGAGGTCAAAAGTGAAAGGGGGGGCAGGCTCCAAGACACACCCCGGTTCCTTAGCAAATTTATGTTTTGAAAGGGAAAAAAGAAAAAAGGTTTAGCAAGTTTGCTGAAGTTGCAAAAATTCCAAACCAAGAGGGGAGCAGAGATCCCTGAGGGATCGCCAAGCCAGAACACTGAACTGAATCTAATAAGGCAAATTTGAATGGGGACAAACTGTGCAAACCCAGTGACCGGAAACCAGAGGGATTAGATGTGACTCAGCATTCAAGAAGGGACACAGCACAGAAGATTTGTTCCCAGTGAATTCCTGAGGAGCCTGTGAGGGATGAAAAGCCCCCATGGATGCTGGGAGATTCCTCTCTGTCCTGCTGGACCTCCAGCTGCCTGCAGCCAACAACTCTGACCTGTTTGCACAGTCCAAGAACCCAGGCAAACTAAGCTGAAGACAGCACAGGGACAGCCATTATCCCTACTCTGCAGACCTCACGTCCTGAAGACCCAGATGGATGGGAGAAAGTTCTAGATAAGTCCCCCTCTTCAAACTTGCAATACTCTCTGTCCCATGATCAAATCCACTAATTTGGGTACCAAAGGACACTTTGTAAATACAACATAATAAAACTAACGATAAGGAAAAAATGCAATGAAAAGGAAAAAAAGCAGAGAGAGCTGGAGAGATAGCTCAGCTCTTACAGAGGACCTGAGTTCGAATCCCAGCATGGGTGCCTGGAGCTCCAGCTCCAGGGGTCTGTCTGCCTCTAACTTCTGTGGGTACCAACACTGCCTGCACTCACATGACCTGAGGACACACACACACACACACACACACACACACACACATACACACACTAAAAAACTTAGGAGTTTTTTAAATTTTATTTTGTTTAAAAAAAAAGATTAGAAAGAGTCATGTCATAAGTAGAAAATGAAGAGGGGTGAGTGGCTTTATGGCCTGGGAAAGTCAGGGCGCACTTCAAGGACATTCCCTCTCTACACTGTAGCTCCATGGAGAGGCTGGAGACTAAGAGACAGGGACCACAGTCTACCCTGACACCCTACTGCAGGAAGGTTGTAGAGAAGGAATTCAGCTCTACCCACACTCCCTCACACAGCCAAGCCCTGAGGAAAGCCACATGTACTCCCATCTCTACTTCCCCTTCTCACTCACTTGCCAGACCTGATAATCTGGAGTTGGCCGCATCGCTCCACCCAAGAAGCCTTCCACGTGCCACTAATGACTTCCACGTCATTACTTTTCCGTCGTGTCTCATTCGACTCCCTAGAGGCATTAGGTAATATTACTGCATCACAGGCTTGAAACAGTCCCTTTTGTGCAGCTCATCAAACCTGCCCTCTCTGAGTATTCCTTCGACCTGTACCTGTGGCTTCTCCCCTCTGTATTTTGCAGACTTGCCCTAGTTCTTCGAGGCACAATGGGCCTCCCATTCATTACCAATTCCCGACTGATCTCTCCACTCATACGCCTCTGCTTGCTGCTCCAGAAGCTGATGACTCTCAAATTTGTCTTTCCAGCCCATGCAGCATGTTCTACTCTGAGATTCACAGCAGAAACTCCCACCTCACTTAGCACATCCCCAGGATCTTGTAGCACATCTAAACTCCATCTGGAACCTCTTTCCTAAACTTGATCTCCCTCTCTATCGCTTTGATAGAAGCAGTGACTATTCTACTACCCAGGCCATACACTCCAAGGCCATCCCTGGTCCCATCCCTTGCCATTATTCCAGGGACCACTCCATTGAATACCTCTAATGACCTCTCAGTCCTGACTACTTTCTTCATCTCCAAGATGAGGAGCATGCAGATGGCCACCATGACCTCCTTCCTGTACACCATACAGCAGGGTTTCCCCTCCAGTATGTTCCACACTCCCCTTTTAAAAGCTCTTCTAAGTCAACCTCAGTCTGTGGTGACCTGGGCGCTCCATCTTTCTCTAGCACACATAGGATCACTCTTCGCATTCACAGCTCCACCTTCCTCGTACTTCCCCATTCCTTTTCCTGGAAGGAACTTCCCACACTTGATATTTATTATTTCAACCATCACTTCCTCAGGTAAGGATGCTCTGATCCAGCTGCATCTAACCCACCCACACCTCCCTTCCTAGCATTTATCACAGAGGTAACAAGATTTTCATGTGCTCAATATGGTCATTCAGTTCATAGCGGCTGCTCCGTAATTGGCGCTGTGACTCCAGTTCCTACACAGACAGAGGAAAGAGGCACTGGAGCAAAAAAAAAAAAAAGAGTGATAAGTTGTTTTTTTATGATGCAATCTTTTGCTCATAAGTCTGTCACTGACTGGATGAGACCCACCTATATGATTGGAGGGGATCTCCTTTACCTAAAGTCAGCATTCTCTAAATGTTAACCACAACTACAAAACCACCTTCAAAGAAATGTCTATTGCAGCCTCTGACCAAAGACACGGGCACCGCACACTAGATTACCCAAAGTGACCCATCGAATGGAAGCATCAGCGATGACATCAGCTCAAAGACAAGACCGTGGTATGCTTATTGTCACAGGCTAGAGGGATACCCAGGAGACGTATTTCATAAAGTTAGAAGGAATAATGAAAAGAACTCACACATGGTCCTCAGGTACTCTTGTCCTCGAGGCCAGAGTGACTTAGGATTATAGCTCAGAGTGTCAGAGATGGGGGGCAGCCCCTCCCCCCCATTGTGAGGTCCAGATAGAACACCCCACTTAGACTGACCCTAGCCCGGGCTGATCTCCTCTTTCTCAGCTCCACTCTCTACCAGAGTCTACCCACTGGAATCTGGTCTGGAACTGGACTTTACCTTCCTCTCCCTGACCCGTGGAAAACTTTGAGAGAAGGTGACCACAGGGTCAGTGGAGGTCTTGAGGATCGGCTCCCAATCCCACTGACTCCCAAGATCAGGCCAATGGCGTCCTTTCTAGATAACTCCAGGAGAAGGGTGTGTCAGTAGGACTCAGTCATTAGCTCTTGAAACCAGTTGAGGAGGACTGGCTCTGGAAGTCCTAGCAGAGGAACACAGTTGAGGAGGACTGGCTCTGGAAGTCCTAGCAGAGGAGCACAGTTGAGGAGGACTGGCTCTGGAAGTCCTAGCAGAGGAGCACAGTTGAGGAGGACTGGCTCTGGAAGTCCTAGCAGAGGAGCACAGTTGAGGAGGACAGGCTCTGGAAGTCCTAGCAGAGGAGCACAGTTGAGGAGGACTGGCTCTGGAAGTCCTAGCAGAGGAACACAGCTACTTATGAATCTGTGGTTGAACACTGCTCCTCCTCCTGGAGGAGGTTGTCTTCTACCACACAGACAGCTTCAGGAGGGACATACATGGAACAGTGAGGGAGGAATGGGACACTCGCTTAGCCAGTCAGATCAGCCAAGTCGACTCAGCCCTGGCCGATCACAGAGTAACAGACGGTGCTGCTGGATCACCATCAAGTCTTATTTTAAGATTCCTGAGAGAATGAAACTCTGGAAGATTCAAGGACCCCAGGAGCAGAGATCAGGGGCAAAGGAAGAGTCACTACAGATTGGAGTAAGGGAACCCATGTCAGAAATGGAAATTCCTGAGCTGGGGGAGCCTGGTGCTTGGCTAAAGTAGACTCTCAGCCAGTAGCTAGAGAAGGAATGAAGCACTTGTGGCCAGAAGAAATTATGGGCCAATTTCCTGGCACACAAGACAGAGCTTCCTCAGGAGGTAGCTGACAGATGAAATCCAAGCATGTCAATGTCAAAAGGAGAGGACACCCTGCCCAGGAAGGCAGAATAATGAATATTCATCGACGAGTGTCCAATCAACAAATGCCTGAGCCTCGTTGTAGTCTGAGGTACTCTTGGGAGGTACAACACCTACACTCACTGAACATCCTGTGGAAAGCACTGGGCCAATTGCACTGACACAAGGCAAGTGATGTGGTATAGGACTTATCTAAAGGGGAAGTAACAATTAGCTCAAAGTAGGGTAAAGACAATAGCAGATCTTGTCAGAATATTTCAAGCTGAGGTAAGACAACACACAGGCCTGGAGGCCCAGAAAGCTGAGCCTGTTAGAGCGGAGGGCATAGTCTCTGACCTCACAATACCCAGAACCCACTGGGCCAGCCTTGCAGACTCTGGTGCCCTTTTCCAGCCCGGGCAAGGCCCCGGCCCTGGGCAGCCTCCAGGTGCAGTGCCCTTCCTTGGGCTGCACCCTCCCCATTTCCCTGGGGCATGTCTCTACTTACAAGTTATGAGGGCCTTCGGCATCAGATAGAGAGGTTGGTGCGGGAAAATGAGGAACTGAAGAAGCTGGTACTGCTCATTCAGGAGAATCACGAGTCTGCGATCAAGACTCAGGCAGGTGGCCTCTGCATCAGCAGGTCCACCGGCAGGCTTGGTGAGGCAGTGGCAGGCCCTTCCCAACATCAGGGTAACTATAAGAGGCCTGGGTATACAGAGAGTGGGGAGGGAAGGATGGAGCTGCACAGAGGGAGGAAGAGCCAGGATGCTGGGGTCTGAGGAAATTGTGGAGAAAGGGCTTAGATGGTAACAAACAGAGGACATTGGCCTCAACAGATGGAGGCAGGACGAGAACATAGGACCACTGGATGAAAGGACAACCTAGGTCCCATAATATCCAGCCCATAGGAGTTTCCTCTCCACGTTCTCCTCAACCTAACTTCCAAGCAGCATCATAGACTAAAAACTTCCCAGCTCTGGAATCCAAATTTTCTCCCCACTGAGTCCTATATGCCACCGACCCTCAGCCTGACATCCCTGTCCTCCCCTGCCTTCAACCTTTCCTTCAGCACAGGATCTTTCTCTCTGATTTGTGATAACCAGAAAGAAACTCGTATCCAGAAGCTGAGGAGAGGAACCAAGACCTAAAGTTGGGATTTTGGATTTGTTAGCGTGTGACAGAAGCCCTGGTGCTAATGATATCCAGAGCAGGGTGAGAGAAGAGAACCAGCAAGGTTGCAAGCGTTCACAGAAATACAGTTGAAATGATGACCCTCGCCGAGCCTAGGTATAGGGATGGGGTTAGAGGGAGGTAGAATTCAGACACCAAGTGATGACAGAGGCTGCAAAGCCAAGTATAGGAAGGAAGTGCTGAAAATGCAGAAAACTGTGAGCAAAGAGTGGATACCGGGGAGGGGGCAGACCTCTGGAGGCAGCAAGCTCCCCGGGTATGACTGTAGATGCTATGGCTGATACAGATTCTAAGTGTACTCAACAGAGGAAACACCAGAAGTTTATAATATCCATGTCCCTCCCTACACATGCCTTCCTGTCCTAGAGGTTGTTTTCTTTCCTGTCCATGGTTTTCTGTGTGTGCTTACAGTCTATCCACCCCTACAATGACCCGCCCTCTGTCACAGACCTCCATCTTACCCTCCGTGCTTACCCCTCTCCCTCTGTTCCTGAGGAGGCATGACATCTCTCTTATCTAAGAGGAGGACTTTGCTCTGCCTGTTTAGACCTTCTACAATTTGGCAATGGACCCCAACAATGCTGTTCTGGAAAGGTTATGAGTAACATCCTAAGTGCCTTCTCCACCTCTGCATGGCATTTGGGAATAATAACCCTCCATGAGTCTCTCTTCCTGAGCTCCCAAGCCAAGTTGGTTATCTACATCCTGACTCACATTAATCACTAACTCGCAGACTCAGGCTTCAAGCCCTGCCCCTCCACCCTCAGACAATCCACCTACTGCACTACAAGTGAAAATAGCTTCAGAGAACCCTGAAGGCCTAATTAATCCCTGGAAATAGTCTCTACTGGGTCGGGGCTGGAGTGCATTTGGTAAGGTGCTCGCTTAGCATGCATGGAGTCCTGATTTTGATCCCTAACCATAAAACTGGGTATGATTATACAAGGCAGGAGCAGGAAGATCAGAAAGTCAAAAGTCATTCTCACTACACAGTGATGTCAAGACTGGCGGATTACACAAGACACTGTCTCAAAAAGAAAAGTACAGCAGTTCATCCCTAACTAGACTAACTTCTAGTTGAGAACTTGATTGAACCTTTGTACTGAGAGGCTGGAGACCTCCTGGGCGGTGTACATTCCTCCCCTGCTCCTTTCTGGCTGGATTTCCTACCAGTAATCCTGGCTGTAGTTGGCTGGCTTCACGTCCCCAGCAATGCTCATAAGCACCAATGCGCCTCCAGTTTTAAATGTCATATCATTAATAACTGAGATAACAGAATGAAACAAGAACCAAAACAAAAAATAAAGTGGAGTGGTGGTGACACAGGCCTTTAATCCCAGGAGAGGAGAGGATCTCTGAGTTCAAGGCCTCCTTGGTTTACAGGGAGAGCTCTAGGACAGCCAGGGCTACACCAAGAAACCCTGGCATCCCCACTACCCCAAGGGGGGGGGGGGGACCACCAACACACACACACACACACACACACACACACACACACACACACACACACCACCATCACCATCAACAACAAAAAAGCCAGTCAGGGTGACAAAAATATATGCACTGAAGAGGCACAACATTTAGGAAGTCCCATAGTCTAACAAGCCAGACGCCGGCTTCCTGCTTCAAGCCTTAGATTTTACCCCTTTCTAAGTCATCTTGTAAATATGTATTTGTGAATGAGTTTGTATCAGGAGTGGTGGTCAGAGACAACCTCAGGTGCTGGGTCTCGTCTTCATCTTGTCTGGATCAGGGTTCCTCTTGTTTCCCCCCCTGCACTGTATACTCAGGGCTGCCCAGCCTGTGGCTGATGGGTGACGCCCCAGGCTCTGCTTTGATAACACATGCTACCATGTCCGGCTTTTACATAGGTTCTTGGGACCCAAATTAGGTCTTCGTGCTTGTATTAAGTGTTTCTTTTTTTGTTTGTTTGTTTTGTTTTGTTTTGTTTTTCGAGACAGGGTTTCTCTGTATAGCCCTGGCTGTCCTGGAACTCGCTCTGTTGACCAGGCTGGCCTCGAACTCAGAAATCCACCTGCCTCTGCCTCCCAAGTGCTAGGATTAAAGGCGTGCGCCACCACCGCCCGGCTGTATTAAGTGTTTCTATGTGTTGAACCATCTCCCTGGCCCTTGTGATTTTGAAACAGATTCTTACTATATAGCCTAGCCTGGTCTTGAATTCAATATGTAGCCCAGGTTGGCCTCAAAGTGGTTATCTCTCTATGTCAGCTTCCAGAGTTCAGAGTGCACACAATCATATCTGGCTTTTATGTTTACACTTTAAATCCTTGGACCTGGAGAAATGGTTCAGTAGTTAAGAGCCTTGTACTCTTGCAGAGGACCTGGGTTTGATTCCCAGCACCCACATGGCAGCTTACAACCATTTGTAACTCCAGTCCCTGACACACTCTTCTGGCATCCTTGGGCACCAGGCACACATATCATGCAGACAAAACACTCATATACATAAAATAAAATAAGAAAGCCTTGGACTATTTCAGATCTTTATGAAGGAGTTCAGACAGCAGAAAGCAACATTCTAAGGAGAACATGTGGTATAGATGAAGACCTGGTCCTAGTGTTACGGGAGCGAGAACTAGACAAAAGCAATGTGTGTGTAAGAGTGTATGTGGTACCCAAGTGCCTGGAGTGATGAGAGGATGTAGGGTACCTTGTGTTGGTGTGTGCAACTGAAGTACATGGTGTGCATATGAGTACATATGTGTGTGAACATGTGTGGAGAACATGAGTTTGTGAGAACATAGCATGTACTCTTTGAGGAGTGTATGTTGTAAATATGTATGTGAATGAATATCTCCATATGGTTGTTAAAAATGTGTGAGTTGCTGTGTTATGCATAAATGTATGTGGTGTGGGAGCTTGTGTTTATGCTACATATCTGATAGTGTATGTTGTTCCTGTATGTATAGTACTAATCTCTAGGGGTCAGTGAGAGGTGATCCATCAGCTGGAGAGGTCAGCAGGGGTCAGATCACAACCAACTTTGAATATTAAATGACATGCTAAGGACTTGCTCCTAAAAGCGATAAGCGGAAGCTTGTGAGTTCTAACAGGAAGTAGCCACATTTGGGCCCAGAAAGATCATTCCAGCTGCTGGGAGGAAACACAACTGTGGGGGGTGGGGACATGAGTTACAAAGGAGCTTCTAGTCCTTCAGGTGGGAGACCACGGCATGAACTGCAAGTGGACAGAAACCCATTCCAGTGTAGTAGGAAAAATAAATCCTAACTGTTGAATGTAAAAAGGGATAGATAGCTGGGCGCTGGTGGCGCATGTCTTTAATCCCAGCTCTTTGGAGGCAGAGGCAGGCAAATCTCTGAGATCAAGCCCAGCCTGGTGCATAGAATGAGTTCAGGGTAGCCGGGGCTGCAGAAAAACCCTGTCTCAAAATAAAATAAAGAGAGAGAGGTGATAAATACAGTGTCCAGAGTATGTCGGACTGGAAGGACTAGGGGGCTGACTGATGGTGGTATGTCCCAAGACACACAGTTTGCCACCATCAGGCCACCAAGAAGGATCCTTCACAGTTACCTCAGTGACTCTTATTCCCACGTTCCCACTACACTCTCTCACCCTTCTTGTTACAATAAATTATTTCTTTCCTTTTCTTTCTTTTTAATTTTTGGCTTTTGATATAGAGTTTCATGTAGCCCAAGCTAATTTTGAACTTCTGATTCCCCTGCCTCTACCTCTCAGGTGCTGGGATAACAGGGCTGCACTACCCGACCTGGCTCTCACAGCCTGTTTCTATGAATGGCCTTTATCATGAGATCAGATTCTTCCTTTGCTCTCATGGATTCAAGCTTTAATTTCTCTTTCTAAGACCACCTTGCTCCTTTAAGCTCTGGTCCAGGGCTCTGATGCAGCTGAATTCAAGAGGAACAAGAAGGAAATTTAGCTGGGGAGATATGAACACATGGGCTGTAGGTACTCAAAATCATGTATACTGGGCCCACTGTGATACAGGACCAAGACCAGATGGTGAGAAAAATGGGTGGTGGATGGGGCCATTAAACCAAGGGATAATGAATTCTTCCTAAGGGACCAATCACATCCTAGCCCAACACTCCAGGAAGTACAATAATCCTAAGTTTAAGTGTACTATTCTAAGTCATTACAAAGGCCTATTTATCAGAGTAAGAAAGTAGAACATTGTCAAAGCGTTAACTTGAATAATAACTTCCGACCTCTCAGACACACAGTATATGAGCTTCCATTTGAGTTCCTGCTCACAGCTCTGACAATGTTAGAGGTGATCCTGGAGAAAGGAAGTACAATTTTGGAGGATGTCATCCTCCAGTTTAAGACATCCATGGAGAGAGTACTGGAGACAGTGGGCAACAGGAGCCCTGAAAGCACAGAAAGGAGGTCAGGGCTAGACAGAAAAGATTCAAAAGCTGTTGGTAATTGAAGCCACTAGAGGGGTTGAGAACACTTGGGAAAGCCAGGAGGTGTGTTACACACCTTAATCCCAGCACCAGTGAGGCAGAGGGAAGTAGATCTTAAAGTTTGAGGCCAGCCTGGTCTACAGAATGAGTTCCAGAATAGAGGTATGCACAGAGAAACCTTATGTCGAAAAACCAAAAAGCTAAAACAAACAAAAACAACATCCTTGTTAGACTGGAGAGGTGACACCCTCACACAGACATAAATGCAGGCAAAACACCAATGCACATGAAAGAAAGAAAAAAAATAAATAAAAAGAACGCCTTGGGAGAGAGTGCACCGGGGCAAGAGACAGGCAAGTACGAGTGAGAACAGGTAGAAACAAGCTGGTGAGGAGATCTCAAGATGCAAAGGAAATGACAGCAGTTTGATGTCTTGGAGACCAAGAAACAATTTCAAAGGAAATGGCGTCAGCCAGGGGAAGGCTTGCTCAACAGCTGAGCAAGAAAAGTACGTAATATTTCCACAGCCTCTTGTGAACAATGACTTGTATCCATGACTTCAATAGAAATGTGATTTCAACCTCGCTGAGAGAGGCTGAGCAGAGTGAGGTAATCTAAGGAGATAGAAAGAGCAGGGACAATGGGCTGGCTCAATGGGAAAGGTGGCTTGCTGCCAAGCCTGATATTCAGTTTCTAGACCCCACACTGTGCTAGGCAAGAACTGATTTCCACAAGTTGTCTTCTGACTTCCACACACACGCTGTGTATGAATGTGTGCATGTGTACAGACACAAGTGTAAAAATACTTTTTTTTTAGACAGAGTTTCTCTGTGTAGCTGGAACTCACTCTGTAGAGCACAGAGTTCAGCCTGCCTCTGCCTCCCGAGTGCTGGGATTAAAGGTGTGTGCCATCACCACCTTGTTAAGAGAAAATGGGAAAAATAGATGGCCGTGACATTTTGGTTCAAGAAGTTTGGCTTTAAGATTTGATTACTTCTCTCATTTCTCTGGCAAGATGGACTTGTTTATTTTAGCTTGCAGTTTGAGAGGTTATACCGCCCGTTGTGGTAAGGATGAAGATATGAGTCACCTGCGTCTGCAGAGAGACATAAGCACTAGTAGTGAACTAGCTCTCTCCTTTCCATTCACTCTGGGGTCCCAGGCCACAGGATAGCACAACCCAGAGTCAATTCAGGTTTATCCACTCAGTTAATCCACTTTTGAAAGCCCTTACAGACAAACTAAAGGTTAGGTTGTCTTTTGTTGTTTGTTTTGGTTTTGTATTGAGATGGTTAACCAAGCT
Organism: Tokudaia tokunoshimensis; assembly: GCA_036184795.1. Lineage (NCBI taxonomy): Eukaryota > Metazoa > Chordata > Mammalia > Rodentia > Muridae > Tokudaia > Tokudaia tokunoshimensis. Next base: position 43,551,822 of record BTHU01000018.1, read on the forward strand.
GGTGTCAAGTGTGCCATGTAGTTGAGAAATGACTGTGAACTCCTGATACCCTGCCTCCACTTCCCGAATGTGAGGATTACAGAGGTGAGAAGCCACGTCCTCTGGGACACCCTGGGCATTTCTTAATCCAATCAAGTTGACTATAGAAATTAACTTCCCAGGGGGGTTGGGAGACAGAGCATTAGCTAGGGAGAGGAAAAGAGTCCAGAGTTTCTTTTCAAGTGTAATAATTTTTCTGAGAGCAAGAGTAGAGCCAGGCATGGTGACAGACACCTTTAATCCAAGCAATCTGGGAGTAGAGATAGGCAGATCTCTGTAAAGTTGAGGCTATCCTGGTCTGCATAGTGAGTTCCAGGCCAGCCAAGATTACACAGTGAGAATCTGTTTCAAAAAATAATCAGGGCTGGAGAGATAGTTCAGCGGTTAGGAGCACTAGTTTCTCTTCCAGAGGACCTGGGTTCAACTCCCAGCACCCACACAGCTGCTCACAACTGCCTGTAACTCCAGTTCCAGCCATTCCAATAGCCTCAGGTAGACAAGCATGCAGGCAAAACAGCAATAAAATAAAAATTTAAAAATCAAACAGAGGGCTGGAGAGATGACTCAGTGGTTAAAAGCACGGACTGCTCTACCAGTGGTCCTGAGTTCAATTCCCAGCAACCACATGGTGGCGCACAACCATCTGTAATGGGATCTGATGCCCCTTCTTGTGTGTCTGAAGACAGTAACAGTGTACTTACATATATAAAATAAGTAAATCTTAAAAAAAAAATCCAACAGGAAACAAGAAGAAGGGCGGAGAAGAAAAGGTCTGAAATAAAGATGGTAATAGGAACTGAGAAGGGAACCTGGAAGTACTATTTGGTTACATAGTGACCTAAATTGTGCTAAACAGTACTAGCCATTTGTAAGATTTCCAAAGGCCTAAGCCTTATGACTTTTCTTGTAGTAGTAACCCAAGGCAGGCATGTAGTAGACTTTGATGGTTTAGCAAGAATGTAGGCTTGTGATAGGCTGTGCTGACTAGAGGAAGGGGAAGATTGGGAGGACTCTTCAAAAGAAAAACCTTCCCAGGGAGACACAGCTGCCAAGAGCTTTCAGACCTTAGCACACACATAGGCAATGGAATTAGAGCAGATGCAGGCTCAGACCTCTTGCTCCCGAGACCTCCAGGCCTTGCTCAGATGCCACACCAGGCTGTCTCTGTGAGGCAGAGACAAATGGGTGCAGGACTGTTAGAACAGCAGAAGAGAGCAAAAGTGAGAGCTAACTCTCAAGACTACAAAATGGCAGCTGACAACTGGCCCCTTACCCCAGCATCAGACCTAGCTTCTCCACACAGAAGTCACGACACAGGTTTCAGGCACGATGGTAACTGCCAATACTCCCAATACAAAAGATATGGAGGCAGGAGGATTACAAGTACTAGGCCAGACTGGGCTACACAGCAAGACCCTCGTTCAGAGAGAGAAGTGGCCCAGGCTAACAAGTACAGACAGTGTTTGGCATAAGACAGACCATAGAGGTAAAATAGCTAAGAAGTCTGAGACATTTTATTACTGTCACCTAACTCCCCATTCTTTTCCTCGTGGGCTTTCTAACCTTACCTGTGTGGCACCTGCCTGCTGGGATGGATGCTTCCTCCAGCAGGGGGCAGCCTTCCACCCCACCCCCACTTTTTTTCTCCCAGGAAAGAACCCTGATGCCCACCTGGCAACCACCTCCCACCCACTTCCTTTCTCATCTCAGAACTTTAATCTATTCACAAGACCCGGCTCTACCCTGAGACTCACATTTTTAGAAGTCAGTTCTTGGATCACGAACCTGTCCTTCCTAAGTTCACTTTCAGACTTCCCACAAAACACTGTCCCATACCAGATCCCCAATCTAGGACCCTGTTCTAGAGACTCTTCTGTCCTCAAGGTTCTCTCCCTCAGGACCAGGAACCTTCTCCCTTCAGGACCTTCCTATCCTTAAGACCTCCCTCCCCTCAGGACCCTCCTCCCCTCAGGTTTCCCTTTCCCCAGGTCTCTCCCCTCAGGATCTACCTCCCCTTATGTCTCCCTCCCCTGAGAACCTTCTTCTCAACCATCCTTCATCTTCCCTTACTCTCTCCACATCCCTCCACCTCTGTAGAAAACCCAATTTGAAAGTCTTAGCTAAGTCTCGCTCCCCTTCCTTCCCAATACTCTTTCCTCTCAGCCTCAGCCTCTAGCCTCCACATAGCGCTGTGACCCCTGGGTGTCACTATAAGACTTGGGCAAGCCCTCTGAGCCTGGCCGGTCTTGGGTGGGGAGAGCCAACGAAAAGTAAAGGGTTGGTGTAGGCCCAAAGATGGAGCTGCCGGGAGGGGGTGAGTGTGAGAGAGCAGAGGAGAGAGGTAGGATGGGAGACCCAGAGCATGTGATCCAGGGAGGCCAACGGCAGTCAGAGTTACACATGGCAAACTGACATCATAAACCCTCAGAGGTGTGCTTTTCTTTTTTAATCCCGTTATCTGATGTAACAAACTTATCTTTCCTAATTCTAGATAATTAAGATAAACACACACCTGGGGCTCAGTGGTTAAAAGCACTGGCTGCTCTTCCAGAGGTCCTGAGTTCAACCAAATGGTGACTCACAAGCATCTATAATAGAATCTGATGCCTTCTGTCATGCAGGCATATCTGTAAATAGAGCAGTCATGTAATTAATTAAATCTTCTTTAAAAAGATAAACATGCATCCACTGATGAAATTTTTAATTTCTATACAGTTCTAGTATGGCAGCAGAACCTAGCAAGCTTTGGAATTTACAATCCCTAATTGACTATATTCAAACTCTAACAAAGGGCTGGGGCATCAAAGGCTTGTACATTTTTTTATTAGAGTCACAAGTGTAGGGCTGAAGTGTCTTAAAGGTGGGTCAAGTGGTACACTTCTCTTTAGTGGAGAACTCCTTCCAGAAATGATGCCCTCTTACTAGAGTTCCCCAAACTTAAGCTTCTTTCCCCTGAGGCTGCTGCTGATCTCAGTGGCCCTGACTAATGTCAAACCCTATGGATGTTATGTCTGTGCCAGGCCTTTCGATGTGAGTAGGGTCTGCGCCTGTATTGCTACGCTATAGGCACTTAATTGTCTGAGCCATAAATGTTACACTAAATGCCTGTGACCCTGATGCATCCTTCTCTATAATAATTGTATAAAGATTAGTTTACTTATTACCCAGTTCAAACTTTAAAAAAAATAACTATTTATTTTATGCATATAAGTACACTGTAGCTGTCTTCAGATACACCAGAGGAGGGCATCAGATCCCATTACAGATGGTTGTGAACCACCATATTCTTGCTGGTAATTGAACTCCGGACCTCTGGAAGAGCAGTCAGTGCTCTTAACCACTGAGCCATCTCTCCAGCCCCCAGTTCAAATGGTTAAAGTATACAATTTAATAACTTTAAATATATTCATTTATGTGTACAAACATTGGCACAGACAAATTTAGAGCACTCTCATCCCTAAAAAAGACACTTTAGTCCTTTAGCGAGGGTGCACCGCCTTCCGCATGCTCCCTGAGCGCTCACAAATGGCTAATGCGTTCGCCTGTTCTAGATCTACATATACTGTCTGTATAAACAGGATCATTTACCACAACCCTTCACTCAGTAACGTTTTCAACGGTTTGTTACGGGGTTTATGTCTGAAAAACATTTTGTTTATTCACCAGTCTGCAGACATTTAGGACCGAGTTTCTTTTTTTTTTAAGCTCTTATAAATAATGCTACTACAAGCATTTGTGTACAAGTTGGGGATTTTTGGTGGTAGAGACTCCATGATCTCAAGCATGTAATAGTCATGTTATGCCCCTGGCCCTATGTACAAGTATCTTTGTGTAGGAAATGCTGTTTTGTTTTGTTTTTGCTTGATCTACTCACAAAAGAAACAAAACCAAGAAAAAAACAAAATGTATTTAAAAACAGGCTTCTACTTATTTTTATCTCACACTTATTTACTTGAAGAGGCATACATGTCAAAGAACATACTGTGAGGGTCAGTGCCTCCCTCTCAACTGTGGGCACCAGAGATTGAACTCAGATCGTGATGCTTGACTGTAGCACGTTTAACTCTTTGAGCTATCTTTTGGGGACCAAAAATAGATTTCTGTAGTTGGCATTTTGAGATAAATAGCTAAGTGTCTCCAAGCTCTTTGTGTAGTTTCTTTTGTTCTGGGGTCCTCTTGAGACTATTTTTTAAAGGCATTATTTATTTATCTTCTTGTACGGATGTTTTGCCTGAGTGTATGTGAGATTACCACAAGCATGCCTGGTGACCTCAGACGTTAAGAGGGCTTTGTATCCTCTGGATTTCTGGGAGCCACTGTATGGGTGCTTGGAAGCTGAAAGAGTGGCAAACGCTCTTAACCACTGAGCTGCATCTCTCCAGCCCTGAGACTTTACTTCTTGGAACTCAGATAGGCACACCAGGCATTATATTCCCAAAGGGATTTTTTAAGCCTTCTTTTTATTAATTAACCTTTTAAGTATCAATTAACCTTTCTTGTCATTCTTATTTAAATGCAAATAGACAAATTAATTTTTATTATAATTTTAACCCCATTAATGTTTGTTATATCCCTCTTTCTTAACAAAAGTATCCATTTACATATACACAGTTTAATACTAGATTAATGCATTATTATATATGTATAATACATTATTACATATATACACTTATTTCTGTTTGTTAGGAGAAGGCATACATACCATGGCATGCATGTGGAGATCAGAGGACAACCCTCAAGGGGTTGGTTCTCTCCCTCTCACCACATGGACCCCAGGGATTGGACTAAGGTTATCTAGCTTGGCAGTGGGCACCTTTACTGGCCGAACTGTCTTACCAGTCTGCTATAATGATGGTGTGGAGGAAGAAGAGAAGTCGAAATTTGCATATTGAAAATAGTGAGCTGGACAGTGGTGGTGCACACCTTTAATCCCAGCACTTGGAAGGCAGAGGCAGGCAGATTTCTGAGTTAGAGGCCAGCCTGGTCTACAGTGTGAGTTCCAGGACAGCCAAGGCTAGACAGAGAAACCCTGTCTCAAAAAAGAAAAAAAGAAAAAGAAAATAGTGAAAACACACACACCAAGTCCAATAATAAGTACTGCTAATTCACATATTTAATCAAAGACCAGTCTTTTTCACTTTTATTTTATTATATTCTTGCAGCCCATTGCATCTTTCAGTACTGATGCTTGTTTGGATAGATATTTGAGACCTTCTTTTGCTTTCTGTCAGCTCTTCTTTTAGAAAGTCTACATAGAATGTGATTATCAGAGAACCCTTGATTTTAGCAGGTGGGAGGAGAGGGGTTGGTGCACACCTTTAGTCCCAGCACTTAGCAGGTTGATCTCTGTGAGTCTGAGGCCAGCCTGGTCTACAGAGTGAGTTCCAGGACAGCCAGGGCTACACAGAGAGACTTTGTCTTGAAAATAACAACAAAAAGAAGGAGGAGGCAGAGGAGGAGGAGTAAGAGGAGGAAGAGGAGGAGAAAGAGGAGGAGGAGGAGGAAGGGGGAAAGAAAGAAAAAAGGAAAAAAAACCGAAACTGTTCAATTGGGTTTAGAGACCCAGGGGGTTAGAGTCCCTGCTGGAGGGGCACACACAGAGTCAGGAGCAGCAGAGAGCTCACATCTCAGACAGTAAGCAGGAGGCAGAGAGCACACTGGGAAACGGTGCAAGTCTTTTGAAACCTGAAAGTCTGTTGGAAGTGACACACCTTCTCCAACAAAACCCCACTGAACCCTTTCCAAAGCTTCCACCAACTTGGAACCAACTGTCCAAACGTATGAGCCTATGAGAGCTGATTTCATTCAAACCACACCTAAATTTGGTTCCCAGCACCCACACCACGCATCTCACAATCACCTGTAACCTCAGCTGCATTCAAACCACAAGGCCTTCTGAATATCCTTCACAGAGGTGCCAAGGTCGAATAGAAGTCTCACAAGGTGAGCACAACCCTGATACAGCACTGAGGGTACTCAGGTCAGGACCAGTAACAGCGGGTGCTCAGTTCTGGGGGGAGCATATGTCTTCCGTTCAGGCTCTTTCTCTACAAACCCTACACACCCACCTCTGCCACTTGACAGCCCTTCTGGCCTGGTGGGGCTGTCTCATGTTGGTATCCCCTGTTTGGCCACAGAGACTGTCTAAGCTTCTAGTATTTTTTGGCTACTTTCACACAAAAATAATAGCTTGGAGTAGTCGTGGCAGAAGCCAGGTGGCTTGTCCCCTTTCGGGAAGTTCTTGCTAACCCACCATGACTTGTGTAAAACACATAGGTAGAGATGGTCTCCAAGATGATGAGATCTTCAAACCATGAGATTAGCAGTTCATGTTTTTTCTGCATCTCCATTCTTTTCCTATAGTAATCATGTACTGTTTAATAATAAGGTCTCCTGAGCAGTACAGTAATAGAATATTTACCACACATGCTTGATGCTCTGATCTATCACTAACATCACAAAAAAAAAATTAAAGGCATATTCAGGGTTAGAGAGAAGGCCTAGAGGTTAAGATCATAGACTACTCTGACGAGAACCTAAATTTGGTTCCAAGCACCCACACCACACAGCTCACAATCACCTGTAACTTCAGCTGCATTAGATCTGAAGCCTCTGATATCTAAGGGAATCTGTGCATGCACACCACACACACACACACACGAAATAAAAATATTTTTTGGCTGGGCAGTGGTGGTGCATGCCTTTAATCCCAGCACTTGGGAGGCAGAGGCAGGCAGATTTCTGAGTTCAAGGCCAGACTGGTCTACAGAGTGAGTTCCAGGACAGCCAGGGCTACACAAAAAACCCTGTCTCGAAAAACCATTTTTTTTTTTTGGAGAAAAGATTTCTCTGTGTAGCTCTGACTGTCCTAGAACTTGCTCTGTAGACCAGGCTGTTGAACACCTGCCCCTGCTTCCCAGTACTGTGATTAAAAGCGTGTGTCACTAAGCCCAGCTGTAAAAATCTTTTTAAAAGGGTTTTTTAAATGAGTTGTTTTGTTTTAAAGATTTTCTTTTTTACTTTAGGTATTTGAGTGTTTTGCTTGCATGCATGTCTTTGCACCACATACATACAGTATTCACAGAATCCAGAAGGGGACATTGGATCCCCTGGAACTAGAGTTATAGACAGTTGTGACCTGCTGCAAAGGTATTGCAAATCAAACTGAGGTTCTCTAGAAAAGCAACCAGTGCTCTTAACCACTGAGCCATCAATTCAGCTCAGCAAAATCAAAGTTTTTTTTTTTTAGTTATTATTACATCGTGCAGTTACAAAAACTCTTCCTGAACTCTGCCCTTGCAGCAACCATGTCTCCAAGGGATCCCCCCCCAAAAAAGTCATTAAAGGAAGTGTGCTTCAGAAGTCAAGAAGAATAAGATCTCGGCCCCATTCCTCTTCAGGAGTCTGAAGATAGCCAGAAATGATTCTGGGCCTCTCTGAGTGATGACTGTGTCCAATTAGCTGTCAAGAACCTGCACCCCTACTCTGGTAGACTATGTGTGGCCATAGGCCACATGGGGTTCTCACACTCTGATCCTACCAGTATGTACCTGCCTCTCTACAAGGCCAGGCTCTCTCCTCCCAGCCAAAAGCAGAGGGCCCGGTTAGCTGGCTGGGAGAACAACCACTAGGAGCTGCTCCTCTCCTGGGTCTGGGGTTGGCAGCTCAATGAAGTGGAGTAAAGTGGAGGAGAGGCTGGAACATCCTATGGACTGAACGGCAAGTGGTCAAGTAAGAGTCCTGGAGTTCTGACTAGAGAGTTGGAGCTGAGCAGCAAGCCTCAGGGACTGAGAGGAGAGGGCAGACCCACATCCAGAACCCTCTAAATTCAGAATGCTGTCAGTGCTGAATGCCTCTGGTTACCCCACCGATGCCCTCATCCACCCCACCTAAGGAATGATACTCAGAGCCAGCCAGCTGAGCAGACAGATGTGCTCATGAGTGCCTCTCACTAGCATCTAGAGGGGCTTAAATTGGGGTCTTAGTGTTCTTTCTGTATCCACAGGTGTATTCCTGGCCCCAGCCTCAGCGGCAGCAAAGGACCCCTGCACAGAAAACATGGGAATGGTGGCACTGGCACCTCTGGCCGACATGTTGAGCCCCACAGCTCAGTCCTGCAGCAGGCTCCCTTGTGAACCCCCTGGCTGCTCCTCTCAACCCACTGCTGTCAGGACAAATGCCCTTGTCGCAGAGCAACCAGTTTGCCAATCTTGTGCCATGCCCCGTGAGCAACCAACTGACCAGTCCTATTGCAGTTTCCCCAGGGGTCACCTTGGCCAGCTCTCTGGGTTTACCCTCGACTGGACCCCTGAACAATCAAATGACGAGTCCCATGACTGTACCCCCAGGGACCACTCTGGCCAGCTCACTAGGTCTAACCTCAACTGGTTCCCTGACAACAAGCAGTCAGCTGGTAGGCCCCCTGGCTGTATCTCAGAGCAGCCCCATCATGGCTCCCCTGGCAGGCACAATGGCAGTCTCTCTGAGTAGCCCCCTGCTCTCCTCCACAGCTACCCCTCTAGGTGTTTCTCAGAACGTACTGCCCAACCCCATAAACAACGTAGGGCTGTCAGAGGCGCCAAGGGTGCGGCTGGCAGAGCCACCCCGAGGAAACCTCTCTGGAACCTCAGCCTATACAGGACCAGCTCCCACCTCCAAAGGTAATTGGGCGCCCTGGGTAGGCCGAATCCTGCTCCCAGCCTGCCTTGCTCTAACCCTTCCTCTCATTTCCACTCCTCCACATCCCAGTCACCAGTGAGCACCCCCAGCCGAGCCAGGACCCAGAGCCCCTTGACAAGTTTGTGGGTGCACCCCTTCAGACCACCACCCCTATGAGTACCATGGCCACATCCAGTCCCACAGCAAATGTTTGTGCCACCTTGGATACTCGGACTCAGACTGGTGTTTCCCAGGAACAAATGCCCCCCACTTTTGTCCAAAGCTCCCCAACAGGCTCTCCTCCTTGCACAGTCTCCAACTCTGCCCCAGCTCCTGTCCCCCAAGCTGCTGAAAAAGGTTTCCCTTCAAGAAACTCCCACTCCAACTCCCCCTCCAGGGTGCACCAATCCCCTACCCAACCTGTGCCCAACCCCCATTCTCCTCCACGCAACCTCCCCTCCCCGCCCCGTCCCTCATCCTCTTCGGCTTCAGTCAATGACACCCAGGGTTCACGCATGACGGAACAGTCTCGGAAGAATGTCCTGGAGACGGAGCGGAAGATGCCCTACCGAAAGTCTAACAAGTTACCTGACAGTCCCCGAGGTCAGTAATACTACAGGGAATCAACGTGAGTGTCTCTCATCACATACTTGAACTGCTAACTACAGTCCTATCACTCCCTCCACCTATTGCTCGCTGAGACTCTCTGTCATTCCCAGACTCAAAACAGCTAGCTTGTGAGAGGCTAGTGGGGGAAATCGCCTTCCAGCTAGACCGAAGAATCCTGTCCAGCATCTTCCCAGAGCGTGTGCGCCTCTACGGCTTCACTGTCTCCAACATTCCAGAGAAGATCATCCAGGTCTGTGGCTGTCCATCTCCTACACATTGCCAGAGGGCCTTCACGCGTGGGGCAGTGAGCTCAGTCAGTACTGAAGGACCAGGCACTTAAGGGGACTGAGGTGGAGGGAGCCCAGAGCTTGGCACAGGCAGCCAGAGGTGTCCAGAGCACCTGGTAATGGGAGCCCACGGCACAAGCTCTACAGACTCTAGAAGAGAGGAAGATGAGTTTTCCTCCAGTGAGCAGGCGGCATTCCTCTCCTGCCTCCTAGGTGGTCTTTGGATGGGCAGCACCAACCCCTGGGGACTGAGCCAACAAACCTAAAGAATTCTATGGCCCTTTGCCTTCAGCATCTCCAGTGCTCACTGGACACCACAGGGAACACAGATCCTAGAGGCCACGGAGTACTAGAATGTGGCACTATACCCCTGTGTCTTAAAGGTGCAGATGGCACTGGCCAGGGGGTAAGGACTGGGGATACGGGTCTGCACTTGGTTGGATACCCAGAATTTGCCATGTGAGACCATGCAGGGCCTGTCACTACATACAGGCCATTTGAGCTTTTCTCAGGGGGGGGAATGGCTTCCCCATGTTGCCACCTGCTTCTTCTCTTAGGCCATCTTTGTGTACAAATTGTACACACCTGCCACCTGGGTTGGAATGACTTCTGATTACACAGGCTGATTCTTGCCTTTTCTTGGCTAAAGTGTCCTTTCATTAGATGCTTTAAAAAAAAAAAAAAAAACAGGGTCTCACTGTGTAATTCCAGATGGCCTGGAACTCTCTTCGTACCCTTGTATGCCAGCCTGGCCTTGAACTCAACAGAGCTCTTCCTGCCTCTGCCTCCCAAGTGCTGGGATTAAAGGCGTGCTCCATCATTCCTAGTTTAGAAGCTTAATTTTAATGTGTTCAGAAATGTCAGTCTTTGCTCATGTTATTTGTATTGTCTTAATTAAGAAACCTTCCCCTAGCTACAAAGTGAGGTCCAGGGCAGTGAGGGGCTACACAGAGAAATCCTGTCTCAGGAAAAGAAAAAAAAAAAAAAAGAAAAGAAATATTTCCCTAGCAGAAATTCCTGAAACTATTTTGTACTCCTTAGTTGACATTTTCTCCTAAGGGTTTAAAGGTTGAGTTTTTTAAAAAATCTTTAAGATTTGTTTTTCTTTTATTATGTGTATGTATGTGTGGGAGGGCTGTCCGCGGAGGCCACATCTCCTCAGTTGTGAGCTGCCTGGTGAGGGTGCTGAGAACCATATTCTGGTCCTCAGGAAAAGCGACAAGTCTCTTAAGAACTGAGCCTTCTCAACACTCCCTCAAGGTTTTTTTGTTTTGTTTTGAGACTTTGATTCTTTTTTAAGCAATCATGGTAGAAGGTGGGACATGTCCTCTCCCCAGCATGAAAACACCTGACTAACTCCAGAGACCACCAAGACACAGAGTACCCACTTCATCAGGACGACTCTAGGGCTAGAGGGACAGCCCCTGGGACTGAGGGATGAGAGAAAAAATGACAAGGAGATAGAGAACTGTGTGGACATGATGGCAGCAAAAAATGAGTGTTTTTCTTTTGAGGGGCACAGCCTATGTATAGAGATCTCAAAGGAGTTCCCTAGTGGCTGGTCAGTACAGCCTCTCAGAGCTCAGAGCTGCTAGATCCAGGAAGATGTCCAGTGCTTGCCAGGATCCCTCTTAGACTTGCATCTACAGGGGTTCTCTAGTCTGTCTGTGTCTAGCTCTCCTTGTCCATTTTGAAGGAGACTGTAAGAAGAGAAGGAAAGGGTGTGTGCTATGATGGGCTAGGATGTAGTAGTGTGTTGACTGGGCATGTGAATCGGGTGAGCCAAAGGGGTCTTTTGATTGCTGGACTTCAACACTTTAATAGCTGGACCTTAGTTGTCAGCCTCAGGAGGAGGAAGTGGCCAAATGAGGCAATACACTTTGGTAGCTAGCTTTAGGAATGTAATCTAATGGTTTTGAGCAAGGCAGAGGGAATGGGGGAGAAGGACCAGGCCTGCCAGAGCCATGCTTGGTAAGCTCAAATTGGTCAGAGTTCCTTCACATTTACTCTATATAACAAGACAGCAATGTTCCTGGGTTTTCTGTGGAGAATCATTAGCCACAAACTCAATCAAAGAGGGTCCAGTGATGCAGCAACAAGAGACCACAAGATACCAAGGGGTAGTTGGCATTATAAAGCCACCTAACAAAGGATGACCTTAAACTTCTGATCCTCTTGCCTCTACCTCCAAGTGCTGGGATTAGAGGAGTTCCACCAAACCTGGCTTTATGAGAAGCTGGACCTCTTACCATAGCATGCTTGTCATTCTGCCCAAGAGCCTGAATCATCTCTTTCAGACGCAGTGTCTCATTTTACTTCAGTCAGCAGTGACCCAGAGACTCTCCTTCCTCTTGGGGACAGCTCCACTGAAACCCACCTGGAGACAAAGTGGCCTCCTGGAGCCAGGCTGATACCCACTCATATCCCTCTATAGGGTCTTCCAGGCCAACTCATGTGGTCACATTTGGAGATCATAATTTTACCCCCTGGCTTCAAGGGTCCCCATCCGCCTGGCTGGGCCTTTGGTTGAGTCTCACCTGCATCTGATTCCAGTACACCCGAATTTTATTTCCCCCATTCAGTGTATCTGTTTTTCCATTCTCCACTGACAGTATCAGTGGTTGGAATCCCTAAATTCTATCCAGACCTGCTAACAATAGTCAAACCTACAACTGTCCCTACAAGCCACTCACTCTCCAAGGCTCATTCTCCAAGGGTTAGTGGGTTGAAATTTAATAGAGGTTTTTGTTTGACAAGAACCCTGACTTTCCACTGAATCTGGCTGTCTTTTCATTAGATTGTGCAGTTATAGTTTCTTTTGGTTTGAGTTGTTTTCATGATTGATCTTTTATTTTTCTGGCTTGTTTGAGTATTTTGTTTTCTGGGGGTTTTTTTGTTTTGTTTTGCTTGTTTTTGTTTTTCTCACTGTGTAACCCTGGCTTACTAAGGGCTTGCTATGTAGCCCAGGTTGCCCTGCTTCTACCTCCTGATTACATAGATTACAGGCACATGTTCTTATGTCTGGTACCACTGTGTCTTTTTTTTTAAGTTTCATCTGTATTTTTATGTATGGGGTGCTAGTGGTGGTGGTATATGTGTGTGTAAGTTTAAATGCCTGAAGAGGCCAGAGGTATTTTATCCCCTGAGCAGGAGTTACAGGTAGTTGTGAACCACTGCACAACATGTGTGCTGGGAGTTAAACTTTGGTCCTCAGTGAGAACAGTATATGATTTTAATGGCTGAGCTATCTTTCTAGCCCAGTTACACTGTCATTTAAACCCAACTAAAAGTGGGCCACAGCACTCTCTTCTCATTCTTCCTACCTAGTTGTGAATAACTTTTTGGAAGATGTTTGGAGTATCTTTCCTCTTAGCACCCTAATCCTAGGGGCCTTGAGTACCATAGTGTCCATGTGAGAGTGACTAGGGCCATGTAGGGTGACAAGGGATGCCTTAACCACCCCAAAGGTCTCCTGAGAATGAGTTCACATTTATATACTGATTTGGTGCCCAATCCACCTTACATAGCCAAGCTCTCTTAAGCATCTAATAACCTGTATACCAACTTGATTTTTCTTGGTAACAATCATGTTTATATTTGATCTACCCTTTTGATAAAAGTCTTTTAAGCCTCAAACCTATGATCCTCCTACCTCAGCCTCCTGAAGATGCCCACCTTCTATGTCCTTTTATTTTTATATATTTTGATTGTTGAGACAAAGTCTTGTTAAGTAGCCTAGCTGGTTTGGAACTCAGACTAGTCTCAAAACTTGCTGTGATCTCCCTCCCCTGTGATCTCTGTGAGAGGTGGGATGACAAGCATGCACCATTGTGTTCAGAGGATGAGTGAACGAATGAATGATTTATTTACTTACTTGTTGAAACAAAGCCTTAATGTGTATATATCCCTAGTTGGACTCATACTACATAGCCCAGGCTAGCCTTGAACCTGAGTTAATGCTCCTGTCTAAGTGTCTAGTTCTATATGTATAGGCATTTGCCACCATGCTAAGATATTCTTTTATTTTTTTTAAATATTGGACTGAAGAGAGGGCTCTATGGTTAAGCACACGTACTGCTCTTCCAGAGGACCCAAGTTCAATTCCCAGAATCCATATCTGATGACTCACAACCACCTACAACTCCAACTCCAAAGGCTTCCAAACCCCTGGCCTGTGTGGGATCCTGCATTTGTGTGTACATACTCACAGACTGACACATACTTAAAATTTAAAAAAATATGTTTTTATTAACATTGAACCAAGAAATTAAATATATTTTATAAAAATTGGTATATGAAACTGGTACATAAAAACGTAAGAATCAATGCTTCCATGTAGCTCAGCTGGCAGAAATGCGTGCCTAACAGTACTACATAAACCAGATGTGGTGCTACATGCCTCCAATCCCAGAACTGCTGTGAAGAGGCACCATGACTGAGGTAACTCTTATAAGGGACAATATTTAATTGGGGATGACTTCCAGGTTCAGAGATTCAGTCCATTATCATCATGGTGGGAAGCATGGCAGCTTCTAGGTAGGCATGGTGCAGGAGAAGGGGCTGAGACTTCTACATCTTGTTCCAAAGGCAAACAAGAGAAGACTGGCTTCCACATTGCTAGGAGGAGGATCTCAAAGCCCACCCCCACACTGACTCACTTCCTCCAACAAGGACACACCTCCTAATAGTGCCACTCCCTGGGACAAATGTATTCAAACTACCACAAAAGGAAGCAGAAACTGGAAGATCTGGAGCTCAAAGTCATACTTAGCTACATAACAAGTTCAAGGTCAGCCTAGGCCACCCAGGAGTCTATCTCAAAAGAAAGGGAAAAAAAACCTAAAATGAAACAAGAGCAAAACAAAACATGCTGTCACACCCCCTAATATGCTGTCATGTGATATGACACATGTAGATGTGTTGTACAATAAGGTTATCATCTCTCTACTCAGTTCTTTTTCACTTTTCTTTTTTCAAAATATTTTTAGTTAGGTATAGTGTATCTGTGTGTGGATCAGTGTATGAGAGTGTAGGCACCCTTAAGATCAGAGGTGTCACATTCCCCTGTCCTGTGCGGCTCAGGCTCAGGTGCTGGGCAGATAAAATGCGGAGAGCTAGACCTGTGTTTACCCAGCACCCCCACTGTCGGATACAGGGCTTAACTGCAGCGCTGAAATGCAGCCTAGGATGTGGGAGGCCAAAGCTGGGATTCCCTGACTCCCAGGCATCCAGTCACAGCTGGAAAACCATACAGAGGAGTTGGGAGTGAAGGGTTGGGCATTGCAATGAAGAGCCCAGGATGGGGACTCCAAAACTCCTGGACATCCAGGTGCTGCTAGGTCAGGGAGAGTTAGCTTATTGGCTAAACCCCCAGGGCCTCTAGGTACCTCAATGGAATGGAGAACTCTGTTCTGGGCTATGTAACTGTGACAGATGTGGGGACTGTGGTACATGTTCCAGGCCAAGAATCTAGTAGGGAGCAGAGAGATGCCCACCATCTCAGGTGGGTGCCTGGGTGCCAGGGTCTCAGACCCACTCAACCTTACCAAGTTTCCTGGCACCATCCACTATCCCACATGGAGCTGGAGTTGGAGGTTACCCCACCGTGGGTTCTGGGAACCAAACTCAATCCTCCTCCTCCTCTTCCTCTCCTCTTCTTCCTTTCCCTCCTCCTCTTCCTCTTCCTTCTCCTTCCTCTTTTCCCCCTCTCCCTCTTTCTCTTCCTCCTTCCCCATCCTCCTCCCCTCTTCATTCTTTCCCCCTCCTTTCCCCTCCTCCTTCCTCTTCCTTCCCCCTCCTCCTTCCCCATCCTCCTCCCCTCCTCATTCTTTCCCCCTCCTTTCCCCTCCTCCTTCCTCTTCCTTCCCCCTCCTCCTCCTTCCCACTCCTCCTCATTGCACTCCCACCGACCAGACAGATTTGCTTTCTCAGACAAATCATCCATTGTGGTTGGTTGCAGACAACAACTGATGTAAGTAGATAAGGATTTATTATAATATTAAGGTCCTCAGCTCCAGGAAGGACACAAAATCGGGTTTGCCGTACTGCCCAGAAAATGTCAACACACCAAGGGACTTTCCCAGTGGATATACCAGGGGCACTAGTCCCAAGATAGTTGATAGATCCAGATAGATCATCTGGTGCTCCCAGTTGAGTACAGCTGTTCCTGAAGAACCAGTGCTATACCCATGGTGCTCCCCAGAGACCTGCCCACCTTCTATGTGGAAATGCCTCTCCCCACATGGAAGTCCCACCTGCCTGTCAGCATCCAGTTGCTTGGTAGAAATGTAAGTACCTTGACTACACAGGGTCCTTGGGAAAGGTGATGTTCAGGAAGACCTTCCTGTCCTGTTAGAACAGTGTCTGTCACTCCAGGTTAAGAGCTTTCTATTAGCCCTTGGGAAAGCATTCAAACTCTGGGGTCCAGCAACCTGGGACTATGAAAAACTCTCTAAACCTCCATTCTGGAAGCCATATTTCTTGCCCTCCATCTCTGGTGGCTTTAAGCTAGTCCCATATATCTGGTGGAAGAAAAAAACAGTGAGATGCCTGTCTCTAGAAGCTTTGGGAAGCCTCTGGCCAGCCAGCCCTCTGGACATTTCAGGGACCAAGGTTTTTCCTCCCTTGGCATCCTCATAGCAATATTTAACAATTTTCCTTTTCTTGGCCTTTCTTGCCCCTGTTCTTCCTGCCTGCCTGTGAGCCAGAGTGGTGTGGGGGGTCCCTGATGGCCACTCTCCCCAACAGGCCTCCCTAAACCCCAGTAACCACAAGTTGGATGAGGACCTATGCCAGACCCTCACACAGCGCTATGTAAGCATCATGAACAGACTGCAGAGTCTAGGCTACAATGGACGGGTGCATCCGGCCCTGACGGAACAGCTGGTCAATACATATGGCATCTTGCGTGAGCGGCCTGAGCTGGCAGCATCTGAAGGTGGCTCCTACACTGTGGACTTCTTACAGCGTGTTCTGGTGGAAACTGTGCACCCCAGCATGCTCACTGACGCCCTCCTGCTGCTCTCCTGCCTCAACCAGCTATCCCATGAGGATGGCAAGCCTATGTTCATCTGGTAACTCCTGTGCCCTGCCCGGCTGGCCCAAGCTCACTTCACCCTGCAGGCCATTGTGCATGGCCATTAAAATTTCCCACAGACACTGATCACTGGACCTATGCCACACCTTCCTGTTCCTGTGGGGTGTCTCACCAGATCCCTTCAGTCTTGCCAGCCCTGAAGGGCCACATTCACATTACAGCCCCCTGGAGAGACAGACCTCTCCAGGCACTGTCTTTCTAAAGGGATTGAATGGAAGGTCCCAAATTCCCTTTTCGCTTGGTAACAAAAGCTGAAGTTCTGGGAACTGGAGCAGGAACCGGGAAGGAATGGTGCAGAAAGAGAGGGGACTTAGCAGAGACCAGGGGGTGGGGAGCTTCAGGGCCTTGAGGCAAGACAGTAGAGGCAGAAGAGCCACTTCATCTAACCTTGGCAGGGGAACCAGGGAGAGGGCAGCCCCTTGTAAAGATGTCCAAGGTCTGGGAAAGGATGGGTTCTACTTAAGCATGGGGGAACCAGAGCTGACCAGAGAGGGAAAAAAAACATGGGTTGGGGGGATAGGGATTGGAGGGAGGGGCAGGAGCAGGGAACATTAATGGGGATGTAAAATGAATAAATAAATGAAAAAAAAAAACCACCATGGGTTGGTGTCTTAGTGTTTCTATTCCTGCACACACATCGTGACCAAGAAGTAAGTTGGAGAGGAAAGGGTTTATTCAGCTTACACTTCCACATTGCTGTTCATCACCAAAGGAAGTCAGGACTGGAACTTAAGCAGGTCAGGAAGCAGGAGCTGATGCAGAGGCCATGGAAGGATATTTCTTACTGGCTTGCTTCCCCTGACTTGCTTAGCTTGCTTTCTTATAGAACCCAAGACTCCCAGCCCAGAGATGGCACCACCCACAAGCCCCCCCCCCTTGATCACTGAGAAAATGCCTTACAGCTGGATCTCATGGAGGCACTTCCCCAACTGAAGCTCCTTTCTCTGTGATAACTCCAGCTTGTGTCAGCTTGACACAAAACCAGTCAATACAGTTGGAAAAATTGGGGCCCGTTGGGGGAGGGGGTGTTGGAATCAATGCGTAGTCTGAGATTGTGGCGTTACTAGAAGAGTGGAGACCAAAATGGGGTTGGTTCATAAGGGCAGTGTGGAAAAACTGGTAGTTTGTGGCTTACCTGAAGGTACAGACGCCAGGGCAGTGACAAGGCGGAAAGGAATAAAAGAACCAGGGACTTAGAAAACTAGTGCGTGCCAGTCAAGGAACAGCAGAGTCTTGGGGGCCAAATTCAAACAAGTTAGAAATGGCATGGGGTACTTCCGGATAGAAAGAGCTGTGGGGTGTGCTGAAGTCCTCCAGCTGGGATACTACCCCCACACCCCTGCGCCTCTGTCCCAAACAGTTTAATGCCTTCTGCCCAGACGACACATCTCATCAACAGTTGTCTCATCCAAAGTGTCTCCACAACTATCCTGGCAACCTGAGTGGAGACAAGTAGCCAAGACAAACCTGATGGGCCGCTTAAGAGGCACCGATGGTTGATATCAGGGTGTTTGCTGACTCACAGCTGGAACTAAGGAGTCAGACTTCCAAGGGGAGCCAGAGAGAAGTCTGTGAAAGTCAAGAGACAGTGTCAAGGACCTAAAGTCTAGCTGGGCAGTGCTGGTACCTGTCTTTAATTCCAGCCATCTGGAGGCAGAGGCAGGCAGATCTCTGTGAGTTCGAGGGCAGCCTGTTCTACAGAGTACGTTCCAGGACAGCCGGGGTCACCCTGCCCCCCTCCCCTCCAAAAAAAAAAAAAAACCAAAAATAAAACACAATTAAACGCCTTTAATCCCAGCACTTGGGAGGCAGAGGCAGGAGGATTTCTGAGTTCGAGGCCAGCCTGGTCTACAAAGTGAGTTCCAGGACAGCCAGGGCTACACAGAGAAACCCTGTCTCGAAAAACCAAAAAAAAAAAAAAGAAAGAAAACACAATTAAAAAACTTAAGTCTGTTACAGGGCTCATAGAATGGAGGGTTTCCTTCTACCTGTCTGGTCAAGCTGCCTCAAGTGTAGAACGGTCCCTCCCTGGGCTTGAAGCTCCTTAGTCACAACCTTTGCAGGCCATCGGTGCTGAATCTCTGCACTCAGGAGCCAGGCACCGGATTGAGAGGCTGTGGTGAACCTACCTGGCTGACTGTAAGGTGTATTGGAGGGATGGGGGGAGGGGAGAGTAGGCAGGGCCCTAAGTTTTTCTCTGACGCACTAAGTGGACCTGGCATGTACACGCAGGAGATGGGGCGGGGCTGTAAAGCTCGGGTTTCTTTTACGGGTTTTTTGTGTTTGTTTGGTTTTTTTTTCGTTCCCAACCGCCACTTAAGTTCTGAGTGGGTGGGGCCAGTGACCAGCACTCAGGCTCGCGGGACACTGGGCATTACTAGCTACGCGCACAGGTTGTGCCACCTGGTCTTGACGTCTGGCAAGCAGCTCGTGTGGTCTCTTCAGGATTCAACTCTCACGCTGGAAACCAATGAGTCTCCCTGACATGTCGCGGCGAAGGAACCCTGTACCCCAAGAGCCTTCACTTGACTGGCCCCTGACACCCGACACCCTGAGGCCTTCACCTTTCCCTAACCCCGTGCTGCAAGCCCTCTACAGTTTATCCCGCGTGCTGCTCTTCCCGGCTTACTGGTCTCTGGACCAGTTGCTGGGCTGCTGGGCACCAAGCGTGCAGTCCAGCAACTTGGGGTGGCTCAAAGTCCTGGCAGGAAGTGGGGTGTTGCTACCGCTGATGGTGGTCGGCCTACCCATAGCGTTGGTGGGCCTTGTACTCTGGCTGCCTCTCCAGGTCTGGCGCCGCCCCTTCTGCTATCAGCCCCCTCCGGCATGCTGGGTGTGGCCACAGCCCTGGCACCCGCCCACTGAGCGACAGCGCTGCTTTGTCTTTCTCACTGCTAATCTGTGCCTGTTCCCCCACGGGCTGGCTCACTTTAACAACCTGTCTCACAGCCAGCAGCGCGCGGAGGCTGTTGGGGCCGTACTGCTAAATGGCCTTCGATCGTCACAGTATGGGGTTACCAGAAGCAGCCAGCCGCTGCCTAGAGTGCCTGGTGGTGTGCTGAAGGCCACTTTACCTATGGATTTGGACTTCGTGTGTCTGCAGGAAGTGTTCGACCTCCGCGCAGCTCGTCGTCTTGTGCGCATCTTGGTACCAAATCTCGGCCCGGTGCTATATGATGTGGGTACATTTGGCTTAGTGGCTGGGCCGTACATCAAGGTATTGGGCAGTGGGCTTCTACTGGCCTCGCGTTACCCGTTGCTGCGTGCCACCTTCCGTTGCTTTCCTAACGCTCGTCGCGAGGACGCCCTGGCCTCCAAAGGTCTACTATCCGTCCAGGTACTACTAACCCACGGTGCAATGAGTCCTAGCGGGGAGTAAGCAGTAGGCTTAACCAGGAGAGCAAAAGAAACCTGGAACTGTGGGTGGTGTTGCAGGTGCAGCTAGGCATCCTGGACGGGCGATGCATCGTGGGATATCTTCATTGCACACATTTGCATGCACCCGTTGGTGAGCCCTGCAGGAGGGTTTGGAATGTGGGTAGACTCTCTTCTCTCCTTTGAAGGCAATAGGTCCCTTAACCTCACCAACATGTTTGTCCCTACATCCCAACGTTCTCTGCCCCAGATATCCCAAGAAATGCCTGGGTGGTTTACAGATCAGGACCCCGGTACAGTCTTAGATCCCTACTCTGGGCTAAGCCAACCTCATCTCTCCTCTTAGAGGATGGACATATTCGTTGCAAACAGCTGACGCTGCTTCTGGAATGGGTGGAGGCGTTCGAGGCCGAGAGCCGCCGGAGCGGTGAAGCTGTAGCATTCAGCGTCCTTCTGGGAGATCTAAACTTTGACAACTGCTCACAAGGTAAGAAGCTGGGGCCGGGGGAGCCAAGGGACCCAGCTTTGCCCACTAAGAAACGGTTTTCCTCCACAGATCACGCAAAGGAACAGGGACATAAATTGTTCAGCTGTTTCCGGGACCCCTGCCGGCTAGGCGCTTGCCAGGAGCAGCCCTGGGCCTTGGGTACAGCCTCTGGGGAGGTGGGAGAGCAGGTCTGAGGGATGTCTGTCAGCAAGGATGCCCGCCACTGATTCTGCTCTCCCCGAACTCCACAGGGACAATCTTGAACTCCTCCATGCTACACCACTCCATTGCCTGCTCCCCGGAGATGCTTAAGAGGTAAGTGGAATCCTTGAGGCCAGGCAGGCCAGCTGGGAGGAACTTCCCTAGCCTCAGTGATGCTATCCCTCTCCCAGGGCCCTGGAGCAGGAAAAAGGATGCCGCCTCTACCTGGCAGGACCCCTTCATGGAAATTACTCAGCTCAATCCTGGAAGGGCCGGCGTCTGGATTATATCACCTACCGCGGAGTACCCGGGAGTCGCCTGAGTCCAGTAAGTGCCTCAACTCGGGGCAGCTGGGATTGCTCTAACTGAAAACAGCTCTCAACTTGACACCTGTCCTGCAGGAGGTGGAGCAGGTGACATTCAGTACTGCGTTTGCGGGACTCACAGACCATTTGGCTATGGGCCTGAAGCTTCAAGTTGTTTGCTCCTGACGCTGGTGCACAGACAAGGGAATGACTATCGAGAAAGACCACCATGGGGAGCGGAGGCCAAAAACCGTGCGACTGAAAGGATCTTTATTGTGGAGCACTCATACAGCTTCCTGGGCGCGGCGGTACTCGTACACACTGCCTCGCTCTGGGAAGGCTGGAAATAGCGAGGGCGAGCCTGGTGGTGGCGCTGGGTCCTCCGGGTCTCCATAGCCCCCACCCCCAGGCGTGTGGAGGCAGAATGCGTCCTGCGAAGAAGAGCAAGTTCAACACAGGTGTGGCTTTGTCTCAGTTAAGACACAATCACTCAACCACCCTATTTCCGTTTGGGAGCCAAATTAAATTTTTGTATCCCTGTTCACCACACGGGCTCCCTTCCTCTCTTACCCCGGGATACACGGTCACAGATGTCT
Organism: Tokudaia tokunoshimensis; assembly: GCA_036184795.1. NCBI lineage: Eukaryota > Metazoa > Chordata > Mammalia > Rodentia > Muridae > Tokudaia > Tokudaia tokunoshimensis. The sequence continues at coordinate 43,573,475 of BTHU01000018.1, forward strand.
TGCCGCCCAAATTCACTGTGCGCCCATCTTTTCTGATCAGGAGGTTTAGGCCACGCAAACCAGGCTCTCCCCCTATAGGAGGAGAAAACAAGGAAGGAGCCTGGGGGTCAAGAGAGGTAGGGGTAGGGAGATGGGGTCCTGAGGTGGCGGCTGCAGAGCAAAAGAGGCCGGGAAGAGCTGGGGAAGCCAACCCACCATGGAGGCCGTAAGGCTGGAAGGCGCGGCGCTCGGTGAGCACAGACAGCAGCGCCTCTTCCCGAAAGACCAGCTCTCGGACTACGCCATCGCCTCCCCGGAAGCGGCCTCGGCCTCCAGAGCCGGGCCTCAGCTCAAAGCGTCGCAGGATAACCGGATACCTGTGCAGGTGAAGGACACAGCGCATATGAGCTCAGGCTCATCTCCCAGATCAACTGCCTAGCACTGAGTGCTCAGCTCACCGGCTCTCCAAAATCTCCGGGTCGGTAATGCGTGTGTTGGTCATGTGACTGTGTACACCACTGCGCCCATGCCAGCCAGGGCCGGCGCCCGCGCCACCAGCCACTGTCTCATAGTAGCCCACACCGGCATTGCCCAGGGTCACATTGTTCATGCAGCCCTGATAGAAGCAGATAACAGCATTTGGTTGGTGGGCGCATCTACCCCCACCACCATGTTTCCCTGCAGCCTCCAGACCTGTGTCCACTTTTTCTCCACCACACCTGGGAGGCTGCACAGGCCCCAAAAGCCCCCAGAATGACATCCACTACTCGCTGAGATGTGAGTACGTTGCCTCCGACCACTGCTGCCTCTGGGGATGGATCCAATATGGAGCCTTTGGGAATTATGACACGCACGGGAGCCAGGCAACCCTGATGAATAACCGAGGTAGTTAATTAGGTCTGGGTATTACCCATGTTCAGATAAAAATTCCACCACCCTAGGCTCCATTCATATTGGGCTGCCCTTGTTTTCCGGCAAGCCTCAGGGTGACCTCAAGACTTAAGGGCTACCTGTCCTCACCGCACACCTCTACGAACCTGGTTTAGTGGGATGTCACGGCCCACTAGACAGCGCAAGCAATAGATGAGAGCAGACAGTGTTATGGCTCTCGGGGCATTGAGATTGCCAAACACCTCAGACCCGGAACCACTGAAGTCAAATACAGCGCTGCCCTACCCTCGGGAGAAAAAAGGTGTGGCTATCAGCAATGGAATGGGCCTCACCCCAGAGGCCAGTGCCAGTGCCTGCCCCACTTCCCTTACAAGCGAACCTGATTCAGGTTGATCTGAACGCGCAGGCAGATGGGAGAGCCATCGTCCATGTGATCCTCCGCAGACACCTCCAGGGGCAGGCCCCTGGCCTGTCGGGAAGTTCCAAAAGCCCGAAGCATGTCTCGAACTGCTAGTTCAGCATTTGCCTAGCAGAAATAAGGTTCAGCCCAGTCATGCCATCTGCAGGGTGGCCCATCTACCTTGGGGCAGCCACAACACTGCCCATGTACGCTCCTGTTCCCAGGCCCACCTGAATATGGCCCATATAGGCCTGTACCACATCTAAGCCGTACTGTCCTATCAGCTCTCCCACCAGCTGGATGCCTTTCTGGTTAGCTGCCACCTGGGCACGAAGATCCGACAGGTTGTCATGCAGGTTCCTGGTTCCACTGCAGCCAGAGATCTTGCCTGGTGCCCGTAGGGCCTCTGTCACTGCTGGATGGATAGGGTCACAAACTGAGCCACCTCCCATGCTCTCAGGAACGGGTGCCTGTGCCTGCCTGTTATATAACCACAGCAGGAACACTGGGCACTGAGAGCTCCCTCTTGACCTTTTGCTGACATGCCCCACCACACACACATGCACGCACACACACACACACACACACATTTTGCAAACTCCTGGACTCTGAAGACTGTAGCCTCTATCCTTCTGCTGAGCCCTCTTCTACAGCCCAGCATCTAGAGCACCTTTGGCAAGCAGTTGTACCAAAGACTTCCCTGGAGCTGGAGGTGGCTTGGGAGAGGGTGGGTTCATCTCTTAGCAAGCTCATCCATCTTCCTTCTCTAGGCTCCCCTCTTGCAGAGTATTTGAGAACTGTTTTTGTTTGTTTGTTTGTTTGTTTTTGTGGGGCTCAGCTGTAGCACAGACCTTTAATCCCAGCACTTAAGGCACAGGCCTGTAATCCCAAACAATGAAGGTAAACTTAGTTTGTAGAAGGAAGCAGTCATGTTTGAAAGTGACGTCTAATTTGAGCAGCAGACAAAGTGACAAATAAGAGAAAGATTTGACAGAATAGGATATGCCCAACTCTCATGAAGAGAGAGGAAAAGGAAGCTACTTAGAGTGGTGCAGAGGGAGAGGGAAAAGAAGGCACTTTTACAAGGACAGTTACAGAGAGACAGGCTGCAGAGAGAACAAATTAGACACAGGTGAAGACAGAACACACGGGAATGAGAAGGATCCAGAAGATTAGACATATTGCCAAAGTTAGTATGAGGCCAAGCAGAGCAATTCAGTCAGAGGTTGAGAGAGAAGCCAGACTGAATCAGTCAGCTTGGAGAGGAGTTGGGGCCAGAACAAAGTTGAACAACAGCCAGTCAGAGCTCAGAAAGAACTAGAAAGGGTGAGCTTATTCAGCAGTAAGTCTCAAAGACTGAAAACATTCTAGACCTAGATAAGAATGTACAGAGGCTAGATGCTTTGAGGACTTGGCCTAGGTTAGCAGACTAGGGCTGTAAGCCTTGGAGATGATAATTACATCAGGCAAACAGAAGATGCTCTTACACTCCCCTCTACATCTCACAGGAAAAGTCTGTCTGCCGCATGCCCCACACACACCATATCCTGTCTGCTCTATGTCCTGCCCACTCCCACTGGCCTCTAAGTACTTCAAAAATATAAGGCAGCACAGGGCTGAGATATGCAGGGCTCGGCGCCTAACAGCACTTGATGCTCTTGAAGAGAACCCAGGGTTGGTTTCCAACACCCACACATGGGGGCTCATAACGGCCTGTAATTCCAATCCCTGAGGATCTTATGCTCTCTTCTGATCTCCAAGGACACCTGCATCCATGTGGTGTACTCAGGCAAACACATATACATAAACCCTATCAAGCACTATCAAGGAAGTCCTGCCGTCTTCCTGCAGTCTCTTATATCTAGACAAGGTTCCCCTCCTAATCCTGTAAGCTGTGTCATCTAGCCCTGAGAATATACCATACCTGGGGGGAAAGTCCTCGCTTTCCAGTCTCAGTCAGGCCTCTGAGGTCTACTGGCCACTTGGACTCTCAGTCATGTATTTACACTTGTGTCGCCATGATCAAGGTTATCCTGTGTGCCTGAGTGTTACAAACACTCTCTACCATGCTCCTTTCACCTCAACTCCAGAATGCCTTTGTGAGTTCTCAGACCCCTGTGACCTCAGAGCAAGGCTGTCTCTCCCAGTCTTTCACCTCGCCTGTAGCTGCTCTATGCACCTCAGTGCAAAAGCTCCATCCTGTAGCTATCCAAGCCTTACCCCACAATCTCCAGTTTGTATAAACTTTATTTCCCAAACAGTTCCTTTCACCCTCTACCTTCTGGATATCCTCCATCTCTGAGGAGACTGCAGCTGTTCCAGCTGGCCACTCTACCTAGCCTTTGGGTTACTCTGCAGCTAGGTATACAAGCAGATCATCCTAACTCCAGCTGCTCCACTGTCCAGTGACTTGAGATGCAGACCCAGACAGATCCCTGGAATTCTGTAACCTCAATACCCAGTGTAGTTTGTAGCAGTTGCCAATCTTGAAACTACCTCTTCTACCCTCTGCCCACTCAGGTGTCTTGGCCAACTCCCCACTCCAAAATCACCTTGTAGGAGGTCATCTCTGGTCCAGATAGGGATCATCTCAGCTCTTCTGCATATCTGAGATGATTTACAACTGCCTTAAGAGGTCACTACTGTCTCTATCAAGCCTCAAGGTAGGCCTGAACTGTTATTGTCAGGACATATCAGCTGTGTATCAGGATTCTGCCCAGCCTTGTCTCTGGTAGCAGCCACACATCCTCACTGTGACCCTTTGCCGGCTCACTCACCCTCTTCCTGGAAGACTCCTCCCTGGACCAGTTTGAAGGATAGAAATACGGCACCCTCCTGTTGTAGTGTGGTAGAATGAGGAGGCATAGAGCCTGGCGTGATACCTCCAATGTCTGCGTGGTGCCCTCGGCTAGCCACATAGAACACAGGCCTCGACTGGCCTGGCCAAAACACCTAAGGGGTGAACAGCAGCTGTCAGCGGCACCAGAAACTTCTGTCCCCCTAACACTAGTCAAGATGTCCCCCTAACACTTCCTCACCGGTGTAATGACAGTCAGGTCGGGAAGATGGCTGCCCCCTGCACTGGGATGGTTGCTAAGCAGCACGTCACCAGGATGGAGGTCGGCTCCTAAGTGCTGAATCTGAAATCAGGACACATATACAGAGTGGAAAAGGGGGGTAATGTAATGGGGCAAGGAAGAGGGCAGAAGGGAAAATGTCATTGTCACCACACCTGGAACTGTACAGTCTCTTGCATGGCACCCAGGTGCACAGGAATGTGGGGAGCATTGGAGACGAGGCCCCCATCTGGCCCAAAGAGGGCACAGGAGAAGTCAAGGCGTTCCTTGATGTTGGTAGAGATGGCTGTGCGCTGTAGGATGCGGCCCATCTGCTCTGGGGGCACAGAGTGGCCAGGTGGCCCCATCATCCACATGTATAGCTCCAAGAAAGAGGCACAGGACCCACAGGGTCAAGGCCTCCTGGGCCCAAACCCAAGATCCAGCAGCTTTTCCTGTGCCCCGGGAAGACCAGGGTGGCAACATTCCTTTAAGCAGTAAGGCTGCAGCCTGGTGTATGGTAGCTTATGAAAAGAGCACTCCCTTTCCAGCCTACCTGGGGTCACACTTCAACTTTCCTCCCTGACTGATGCATCAAGAACCTGGTCCCCAAGCATAAACCCCTAGGCTCCTGAAAGCCGATGGCTTAGCCTTGAACAGATGAGCTCACAGTGGATACCTGTGCTCTATCCCTAAATAGCTGAAGATCAAATGGCTCTTGATGAGAAGAGGAGATGACTTGCCCTGTCCAAAGCCTGCTCTTGCAGCGTAGAGTACAATTTCAGAGCCAAGGCCACACTGCCCATCCCACCACCCATGAGGATTCTTTCTGCCCTATCCCTTGGCATATATCTGCCAGGTTACCACATGCAACAAGAGCCAATGTTGTCAGCTACCCTACTGGTCTGTATTTTTGCCTCGGATGCAACCGTTCCTCACTATGTCCTCCATCATCCACGCCAGCCCTCTGAGGAGGACGGCAGTGTCTACTCACCAGCAATGCTCATGAAGCGGTGTGAGAAAATAGACAACTGGATGGGGTCAAGCTTGGTGTCCACCATACTAGGAGCCTCAGCTCCCACAGAAATGCGGATATCCCCTGTCTTAGTCACCTCTGCTTGGCAACCTGGTTCTACAAGGATGGTGCTGGGGGCAGGAGACACAGAGGAGCTACAAGAAGGCAACCTCCCCACAGCCAGAGATGTCAATACTCCATGCCAGGAGATGCCCCAATAATGGAACCTCTGCAGCCCTGGGCCAGGGGATCTGCTGTGTCGGGCCCTGCAATAACCCCTCCAAGGCTCTACCAACCCAGACTTACCTGTTGTTGTCGATGATAAGGCAGGGCCCTTGGAGCTGGTGCCCATAGCCTAGTTCTCCTAAAAGGTACACGGGAGTCTCCTGATAGCCCCCTTCAAAGTAGCACTGAGTCACCTGCAGAAGGTGTAGAATAAGCCGAACTCCTAGATCAATTTTCCTGAGGCCTCTCAACATAGCTGGACCTCCCCATCAGCCCTTGTTCCCTAAGGTCCTAAGGATGTAGGTGGACCCGCACAGCAAGGCCTCCAACCTTTTCCACGTGGGGACGTCCACTCTGGATTTTGGGGGTGTCCTTCAGCTGAAGTCCACTACGGCCAGTTCCCCTCACTCGCACATCATCTACCACCACCGACCGCTCAGGAATGATGAAGCCAAACTCTCTCATGTACCTGCATCCGCCCATCCCAGGGAGCAATGAGGAGGAAGCAACCAAACCAGCAGGCCACATGCTGAACTCACAGGAGCACACATTTACCTCTCAACAAATGCTGCTCCAAAGTCACCAGCACGGGGCGAGCAAGCTGTAGCCGGATGCTGATGCGCAGACACCATCAGGGCACAGTCAGTGCCTTGGTAGCGAAGGTGCAGGAAGCTCTCAGTACTGATCTGAGACCTGTAGAAAGCAGGTTGGGGTACCTACCCAGTACTATTTGAGGGTACCTTTCCTGCTTCCTCAGGCACTATAAGACCCTTGTCCTAAAGACTCAGGAATATCTGGAAAGTCATCCAGTGGTATACCACCAAAGGGGAGGTGGGGACAAAGCCTGTGCTCAGTGGTCCATGAGTTTACCTAGGGAAGCCCTGGGCCTGCAAGGCATCCACGCACTGCTCTTCCAGGTGGCTCAGTCTCTGGTCCAGCTGTGCAAAGGTTTCAGGTGTGTAAGACAGGGAACAGGGCTCCTGTGCTTCGTGAACCACATCTGCCAAGGCCAGTCCCAGTGCTGACAGCAGCCCACTGTGCCTGCAGAAGTGGGTGGCATGGCAGTGTGGGGGCAATCCTCAACACTAACTCCCTTAGCCAAGGGCACACGTCCATAGGCAGACCTACCTGTGAATATGCACAGTGTCCATGCCCAGGGCCCGGGCAATGGCACAAGCGTGTTGCCCACCAGCTCCTCCAAAGCAAGCCAATACATGGGCTGAGGGGTCATGGCCTCGCGCCTAGTGATCCAGGAAGGGTCAATAAATAATCTTTCATACACTTAGCAGCCCCCCCACCACCACCACCCTGTCTGATTTCTGTAGAGGGTGGTTCTGATGCTTTGATTGGGACTCTATGTTTACTGATGCAGAAGGTCCTAGTCCAAATTGGTTTTTGGTCTATTAATAAAGATGCCAGTGGCCAGTGGCTGGGAGGAAAGAATACGGCAGGTTCCAGGTTCCCACAGGCTAGGAGAAAGGAAGATGATCGAGAAACTTGAGGGGAAAGAGGAAGAAGGGAACTCAGTAGCAGAGGAGAAAAGCCAACCAGCTATGTGAGTTTCCAGGTAAGTGGCCTCTGGCCTCTGGCCACTCCCCTGACTGGGCCTGGGGTGGCAGGGGAAGGATTAGGAGGGCCCAGTCATTATGCTATCCAAGGCATTTCGAGATTAACTGGAATGTGCTCCACATTTCTGTCGGTCTGAGAGAGTATAGGAGAGTATAGGGCGGACAGGTGACAGTGGGCGGAGGGGGCGCACCTGTGTGAGGGCACGGATAGGCCGGCACATGGCTTCATTGGCAACACGCACAAACCCCATGGCCACCTCCTCCAGAGTTAGTTGGGAAGCCGGGCAAGGTCCATTGGTCAAGAAGCTGTTGACCTCAGTGGCCACAGCCTCTAGAGCCTTTCGGGAAGCCTCGGGAGACAGTGGCTGGTCTTCTCCAGGCCCAAAAATGCAGGGGAAGGAGGCAGGCAGCAGACGACCCAGGACCAGATTAGCATCTGTTACTGTCACAGGACCCCCTGGGAAGAAGGAACAGAGTATGGGTGGGAGGCTAGAGATGCAAATCAGAAGTGGCCAGCAGGGGCCTAGATCTCTATGGGGCAAGGCCCAGCAAGGCCCTTACCTTTGCGGTAGCAGGCAGGACCTGGGTGAGCACCTGCTGACTCTGGACCAACCACAAAGAGGCCAGACCTTGGGGGATAAAAGACTAGAATTAGAGGTGCAGGGGTGGGGTGGGGGAATAAAAAAGCTGAGCGGTTATAACTGAAGAGACAGGAGCTGACCTGAAGAAGAGGCGGGAACCTCCTCCAGCTGCCACTGTGTTTATGTCTAGCTGCGGGGCCTGGAGTGTGACACCTGCTGTGCTAGCCTCAAAGACATGCTCAAATTCTCCAGCATAGCGGCTCACATCTGTGGATGTGCCTAACAGCGGACAAGACATTAGGAGTCACCCCCAAGACCTGAGCCCCCAGCACCCTCCAGCTAGGCAGCTGAAGGTCTTCCCTCACACACCCACTTCAGCCTTCATACCTCCCATGTCAAAGCCAATGACAGGCTGACCACCTTCCAGCTGGTAGGTGGTAGCTGAGTAGCCAACCACACCGCCAGCAGGGCCAGAGAGCACAGCCCGGGAACCACTGAAGGCCTCCATGGGTGCCAGGCCACCATCAGAGCGCATGAAGAGTACTTGCACATTCTGTGAACAGGGAAGAGCGGGCAGTGACGTGCTGGGCAGGTACAAGGCCAGGGCCTGGAGCAGGGTGGTCAACAGGCCTCACCTTTAGCTGGCCCTGGAAGCCTTGGCGGAAGCCCTGCACATAGCGCTGGATGGTGGGAGTGAGGTAAGCGTCAGCGCAGGCTGTATGCCCCCGAGGCACAATTCGTACCATGGGCATGACTTCCGAGGACAGGGAGACGTGCGTGAAGCCCAGCTCCTGGGCCAGTGCGCCCACCTGCTGCTCATGCTGGGCCCACCTACAACGAGAACCCGGGGGGCTCTGTGCCTCCCCAACACCCTTCCAGCTTTCCTCAGGACCCAGCCCCCACCCACAGGAGACAGCCCTCACTCACGTGTATGAATGCATGAGTACCACTGCCAGACTGTGAATGCCCCGACACAAGAGGCCCTCCAGCTTCCCGCGCAGGGCTCCCAGATCCACAGGCTGCTGTATCTCTAGCAGGTCCCCTGTACGGCCTGAAAAGAGCCCGTATTCCCGAGTCAAAAGCTGCTAGGATCTGCCCACCCCAAGAACCTCACAGGGGCTGTCAGTGCCGTGCGCACCTTTCACAGGAGAGCCGGCCCCTGGTTCTCCACGGTACAGCAGCACTCGTTCATCCACCTCCAGCACCTCCTCATACAGCACCTCTGGCATGGGCACAGCCTGAGGGCAGGCAGAGGCTCAGAGGAGACCCAGGCCTGAGGGTTCTGTGGGGTCCTGCGTGGTGTCACAATGCAGGCCAAGTGGATGTGTCCCAAAAAGCTAGGAGACAGTCCAAATGGCCCAGCAAGGTCCACCCAGAAGGCTTCTCTCTGTACCCAAGCCCTTAAGTAGGGTGGAACCAGCACCCAACCCCAAGAGGGCAGTTTTTTCCAGGAATTCAAAGGTGGACCCTCTTAAACTCTCACCTTGAACTGGCAGAGTGTCACATGCCAGCCTGGAAGTGTGAGAACACAGGTCCTGCTAGCAGGGCTCAGTCTCCTCTAGGCCTACCATCTAGTGGACTTAGACACCGTTGCTTCACAGACATCCCCACAAGGCCTTGGCTAGGGGAGAGGAAAGTGTGCACAAACCTCGCCTGATGCCCAGTTGAGAGAGCTTACCAGGTCGAAGAGATCTGGGCGGGCCTGAGTGCCAATATGCAGCAGGTCTCGGAAACCCCGAGTCACCAGCAGCGCCACCCGTTCCCCCTGCCGTTCCAACAGTGCATTGGTGGCCACAGTAGTACCCATACGGATGCTGGCGATTCGACTGGTGTCTAGCGGGCGGCCTCGAGGCAGTAGCACACCCTCCTCCTGGGGACCACATAGTCAGTGTGAGACCTCAGGTTGGGGTCTCCTAACACCTCCCCCTGCCTCCACTGGCCCTGGCCCACCTGCTCTAGAATTCGGCGGATGCCCTCTGTGGGTGCGTCCGCATAGTTGGCTGGATCCTCTGAGAGCAGCTTCAGGACGCGCACATGCCCTCCTGGGCACTGGGCAAAGACATCTGTGAAGGTGCCACCACGGTCGATGGCAAAATGGAAGCGCCCTTCTGGACTGCCCATGATGTTGAAGCTGGAGTCCACCAGCGGCTCTTCAGCTGGTAGCCCTGGGAGAACTGGACAGAAGAGCCTGTTACTGGGAGTGAGCAGGGGTTGGGGTTATGCCTGAGGGGGTCTGGTTTCTAAGAAGAGGCTGGGATGGGAAAGAGATGGATTCCAAGTCTAGGAGGTGCCCTGGAGAGGAGCCATAGAGTAGCTCTGGGTTTGGCAGGAGCTGCAGGACCCAGTCACGGGATGGCCAGAGTGGAGTCAGAGCCAGGCAAGCCCATATGCCAGCCCGTGTCTCTGTGGCACAGGTCTGAGAGCCCCGCTGCCGATGGAAAGCCAGTACCTGGATTAGAGGTAAAAAGGGGCCCCCGGAGCCCTTTCGTGCAGGAGGAAAAGGTACACAAGTTAGGGCGGGCAGGTAAGAAATAGCTCCACTTCCCACTTTGCTCAAGTTTCCTGGCCCAGGCTTTACAGACTCTGGAACCCTACAGAACCCGAACAACAGTGGGGCGAGGCTGAAAGGAGACTAGGAACAGCAGAGCCCTGAGAGGAAAGGAGGAAAGGCGGTAGCGGAGTAAATTCTGCTCAGACCCTACCGGCAGAATCGGCTCTAGTCTTGCTTGTATTCTCCCGTTGCGCTTCCCGCAGGCCCTGCCCCCACCTCGGGGAGGGGCCTGTAGAAACACACCCCCACCCCCAACTCCCACACCCCCACACCCCCACCCCCACCCCACACAAGCCTGGCGTGCCTGGCCCTCCTGATTACGTAATTGCGGGCCGGGCCTGAGCACCTCCTCCTTCGCCCAGAGCGATCCACGGATTGAGGGACTGAGTAGCCCTTGCCAGTTAGGGGCGGACCCAGCGCTTTGTCTCAAGGGCACCTTGGTTCTCGGAACTGCTGAGCCTCTCTGCAAGCTCTGGGTCGACGAAAGTGGGCGCCCTTGATACCCACCTTCAGGTTTCTAAATAACAGGTTGCACCGTAAAGTAACCACATTTCTGATGTACTCAGGCTGCTCTCCAGAGTGGGAGGACCCGAGGCAGGAGATGGATTGGGGGGAAAGGACCCAGCAAGAAACAATGGAAGGTAGGAGGCCCTCTTATTCAGCAGCAAAGTGGCACAAAGAACAAGGGGCCTGTGCACACATCCCACAGTCAACCATACAGTGTAAAAATGGCTCAGTACACCTAAATCTGATGTCTCTCCTGTAATGAGTCCAACAGACATCTGGGACTGGTGTTCCCCCTCACGGAAGACAACTAGGTAACTTCTCCATGTCCTCTACTCTCTTGTTTATTTAGTCAGACCTAAAGTGGGCCTAACTCGAAGGAGAAAGTGCACAGAGAAGGCCCCAGTACCACCAAGACTTATCGGCAAGGAGGGCCAGAATTAGTTGCTTTGCTGTTCCTTGAGGAGTTTTAGCCCCAGGAAAGCAGATCTTTCTTACTAGGCCAGCATTTCTATTCTTTCTGAGTCCAGGGAGCCTCAACTGTGCAGGTTGGAAGTCAGGGCTTCTGCAGGCAGGGCAGAGAGGCTGGGCTCAAGCCAGGCACGAGCCATCCAGAGTGAAAGGGCATGGGCATGGGCAGGTGAAACTCTGCCATGTGTGGTGGTGATGCTGCCCTACAAGGGTGGCCCCTGAGACCGTAGGAAATCAGTTGAACCCAAAGGCCCTTCCCCGAGTGCTAGGCCAGATATCAGACAGCATAGGGCACATACCCAAGTCCCCCCCCACACACACACACACACGCTAAGTGTATCACTGGCTCTCAAGGCCCATTTGGGGCCTAGGAGGCTAGGGTGCAGGTGAGCTGGCTGTGTATTAGAATTGTAGTCTCTGGGCTACACCCCATACTTCAGGCAATGCCTGGTACCCCTGGGCATTCAAAACCTGCCCTCATGTCCCTTTCTCATTTTGTGGATGCCAGAATAAGGTCTGTGGTGCATAGCTCAGTGAGACTTTCATTTCAAAACAAGGACGGTAGCCTAGTGGTAGACTACTTGTTTAGCACACAAGAGGCCCCGAATTCTATTCCTAGTATGGAGAGAATGGAGAGAGAGAGAGAGAGAGAGAGAGAGAGAGAGAGAGAGAGAAGAAGAAGAAGAAGAAGAAGAAGAAGAAGAAGAAGAAGAGGGCACCCAGAGTCAGGAGACAGTCTTTTCTCAAACTCTCTCTGCCTTGCAAGAACCTTCTGGTACCCTCTTTCCTGTGCATCAATCTCACAGCCAGCTGGCTGCCACCTAAGACATTTGCACTAGCCATTCCTTAGCTTGGAAAGCTTGCCCCAACCTTAAGACTCTTACTTCATTCCAGCTCTGCTCCATGTCCTCAAAGGTGTCATCTCCTCTCTCCTGCAGGGGCCTCCAAGACATCATCCCACCCCATCCCTGGGCTCGCTCCATCTCCCTCTACTGACCACCAGCACCCAATGAGGAACGGGCGGCCACAATCCCCAGTTTTTTTGCATGGTTTCTTTCCATTTGGGCACACGTTGGCTCAGAGAGCTCTTCAGAGCTCTCTTCAGAGCTCTCTTCGTCCTCTCTTCAGAGGATGCCTGTGGCTCACCTCTCTTGACATCCTTGAATCTGATTGTCTTCCGCTTCTGCAGCTTGGGAGTAGCAGTTGCTTCTGGCAGGAAGTTGGAGCTACAGAAACTTAGGCTGTTACCCCTGCTCCTAAGGACAAGCTTCAGCTCTTGGTTTTCCTGGATAAGCTGCACCAGCCGCCGTAGCTCCTCATTCTCTTGGTCCAGCCGCTGGATCTCCTGTCGTAGGCCCTCATAGCCGCTGAGAAGGGACATGCCCAGGAGCAGCACAGCAGCTGGCCAGTGGTCTATGGACTGGGCAGGAAAAGAGCCTCTGCCATTGTGAGGACAGCATCTGACCCCACCTCTGTATTCCAAGATGGCAAGCCCCAGTCTTCCTGTCTGCAGCAGGTTTCATCTGGTTCCTAGATTTGAAGGACCACCAAAGATGCCCAGACACTGCCATAGGTCTTTGGATTTCTTTATTAAGCTCTTCCCGGAAGATGGAAGTTTCTCTGAGACCACTCAGTTTAGGTATGTCATGGAAGATAATTCAGGCATCTCTATCATCCACCCAGCACCGGCCCCTGGATACAGCCCCTAGGTCAACATGTGAGATTATGGATCTGGGCAAGTGGGTGTGATGCCTGAACCCAGGGGTTGTGCAGCATCCAAGGAGGTCAGGGAGGGAGGGTAGGTGTTAGAGCTACACTGCAAGGATAGCTGGTACAGCCTTCATAGATTGAGGAACTCAGTAGGCACATGGGAAAGGGCTGGTGGCAAAGGACTGGACCAAGCAGCAGTGATCTTACCCACAATGACAATGGATTTTTATAAATACAATGTTATTTTACAATGGATTTTTATAAAGGACTTCCTTCCCATCCAGTTTGTCTTGTAAAATTATTATTCTATGCAGTCACTTTGATTCTGTGATTTTTTTCTTCATTATTGTTTGCTTCATATTTCCTTTTTGCTTGCTTGATGAGTGCTGCTTTCACTGGTTAATTTAATGGATTCTCCAGGGATCTCCCTTCCACAGTCCAGGAAACTCTGGCAAAGGTCCTCCATTTGTGGAAGAGGATGGATGTATCGGTCCAGCCAGTACAAAGTCAACAGTCCTCTGAGGGGGGAGTGAGGATGATTAGAGGAAAGATGGAGAAAAGACTCGAGAGACAGACACAGCTGGGCTGGAGGTCATTACCACGCCAGTTCTGAGTGTATTTCTCATAGTCTTCTTATGCTACAGTACCATGGGAAGCAAAGCCACAAGCTAACAGAAACAATTTTTGCTGAAATATACACAAGACATTTGTTCTCACCCCAAAAACCTCCCTATCCTTACCACCAAGGTCAATAGAATCTTCAGCCCCTCTCCTTGAGCCTCAAGGCGCCTCCTCTTATCATCACATGCCTCAGTAGGCCGGGAAATCTGCCAACAGACCCTGACCTGCCCTGACTCTGCCTAGCAGGCAGATATTCTCTCTCTCTCTCTCTCTCTCTCTCTCTCTCTCTCTCTCTCTCTCTCATTTCTGTTTTTTTAAAGATTTATTTATGACTATATGTAAGTACACTGTAGTGTGGTACACTTCAGACACACCAGAAGAGGGCGTCAGATCTCATTACGGATGGTTGTGAGCCACTATGTGGTTGCTGGGATTTGAACTCAGGACCTTTGGAAAAGTAGTCAGTGCTCTTAACCACCGAGCCATCTCCCTAGCCCATCTTGTGGGCTGGGGAGACGCCTCAGTGGCACATCAAGCCTGACAATCTGAGTTTGGTCCCCAAGACCTACAGATTAGAAGAAGAAAACCTACTCTTGTAAATTGTCCTCTGACCTCCAAGTCTGCCACCACACTCAAGTGCCCCCTACACATGCACACATGATTACAAATAAATAAATATAATAAAAAAAAATTAAAGAGAAAGAAATGGAACCTTGCCAAGTTGCTCAAGTTGACTCTAAACTTCTCGGTGAATGAAAAAAAAGAAATAAAAACAGGAAGGGAAATAACTACTCTAGGTATGATGGAGAAGGTTTATTGTACAGTAAAGGAAGAGTATAGCCAGAAGCAGAGACATCTGGAAGAGTCATGACCCCGAGTCATGTAGGAGGGGGGAGGGGAAGAGAAAAAGGAGAAAGGGGAACCAGGCGCAGCAGCCAAGTAGGCAAAAAGTGAAAAGAGAAGCTGGTAACCAAAATGGCTGGATTATATAGGGAAGAGCCTCTGGGGAAAGGGCAGTCTAGCCACTGTTAGAATGGAGATTTCAGGGTAGAGGGTGGGGTATGCCAGCCTTACTCTGTAACAGGTAGGGAACTGAGGGATGCTGGGAGAACCTGGTGGCTAGATCCAATTTGATGATATGTTGTATATTTGATTGGCACCTCAGCAGTTTGAGATTTAATCCTGGTCAGGCAAGTGATTTCCCTATCTCTATCTCCTGTTGCTAGATGAACAGCTTTGTCCACACTGTGCAGCTGATATGTTTGGTTTCTTTTGTAAGACAGAGTCTGTGCACCGAAACTAGTTGAGGAACTTTGTTTGGATGGGTTCACATGAACTTTGAACCTCTAAATTTCCCTGGTCCTGCCCATGCCACAGCAGTGGAGGCCGGTTTTTGTTAGCTGGACTCTGAACTGCTCTAGGACTAGAGAATGCTAGGAGACATGGTAGGTACGCTCCTGGCCTTGACCTTGAGAACTCTGGTAGGGACAGGTCCCTCATCATGGTTGGGTGACCCTTTCACTCTGTATATTGTCCAAGGTCATACAGCAAGGCAAAAGCATTTATAAGGTCTACTAAGAGTCTGGTGGTGGTGACACAGACCTTTAATCCAAGCATTCCCAACGTAGAGGCAGGCAGAGCTCTGAGTTCAAGGCTAGCCTGATCTATACAGTGAGTTCTAGGACAGCCAGGGCTATATAGAGAAACCCTGTCCTCGAGAGAAAAAAAAAATCAATCATGAATTGCGAAAGCTCTCAGGAGCTCTTCCCCTGCTCCCAGGGATAGTGAGTAAGTTTCACGTTGGGAAGGAAAAGCTGAGTTGATGAGCCTCCCATCCTTACAGCCTCTTCTTACACAGTAGGCACAAGGGCCTCATTCTGGGAAAAGAAATCTTGTTCCCAGTGCCACACAGACCCACTTGGCACAAGGGGCAAATGAAGGGATTCACAGCTACTGAGCTCTGGCTTTCTTTGGAAGGTTGGATAAACTTAGTCAGGAGGACAACAGGAGACAATGGCAACCTCAGGGGAAAGCCACCAAGCAGAAAAGTGTCAGGCTGCTAAGAGCCACACCTACAAGCTCTCTGAAGAAGCTAGAGCCACAAAGTAGATGTTTCGGCTGATTATAACATGAGTGTGAGGAGGTGGAATGTAACAGACAGAAAGCCAAAATGGCCTTGGGCCAGCTGGTGTACTACCAGTCTCTGTAGCTGATTTAACATTCTAATGAGGATTAGCTAAAACTCTTGGAATGTACTACTAGGCTTACTGTCCACCCACCTCAAAGACGAGAACGCTGTGAGAAACAGCTCAGGTTTTCTTTTCTTTTCTTCTTTTTTTAAGATTTTATTTATTTTATATATGTGAGTACACTGTCACTGTCTTCAGACACACCAGAAGAGGCATCGAATCCCATTACAGATGGTTGTGAACCACCATGTGGTCGCTGGGGATTGAACTCACAACCTCTGGAAGAGAAGTCAGTGCTCTTAAGCTGAGCCATCTCTCCAGCCCATATCTCAGGTTTTCTATAGAAGAGATTTTGGAGTCATTCTGTATAGATAAATTTGTATCTGAGAATCCTGGACACAAAGTTCTGTCTGCTACTGAGAAAGCAGAACACCAGTGAGTATGGCTGAGGGGAAGATTTTTTATCGTCGATGTGAGAGAAAGAACAGTAAAGGTATCTGGAAGAATCTAGAGCAGAAAGAGAAGGCAGTCGACTGAGTATGCCCAGCAGTGTGGATTGCCAGGAGAGAAGCAGGAGTCGAGCAGAGGGGGAGAGACAGGGAGAGCACAAGGAATAGAAGAGAGGAGGAGGAAGACAGGAAGACAAAAAGATCACAAGCAAAGAGGGAATATAGCTGAAATAGCAGGGTGATAAGGAGAATGAGTATGGGGGAGGGGAGCCTGTGAGCTGCAGAAGTTTAGGGGAGGGAGAGGGTGAAGAGAGCTGGCATGTTAGCAAGGACTCTGAAATGTGTAACAGGTATTTGTGATAATGAGGGAGCCTGAAAGCCAGCGGACTCTTTGGTAGTACTATACCACAGATAGCCATTTGTCCTTTCTGCCAATGATTAGGAAAACAGCTCTTTTTGGTAGAGGAGAATCAGCCTCTGAGTTCCTGAGGGACTTCCTAACCACCCAAATGTGGGGGAATGGAGTTTCCTTTGGACCTCAACAATTTAAGAAACATCTGTTTAGGTCCAGGAGTGGTGCTCTGGTAGCTGAGGTAAGCTGATCTCTCTGAGCTTGATGTCATCCTGGCTTGAGCTCCAGGTCAGCCAAGAAGTTAAACAATGAGATCCTCTCTCAAAGAACCAAACCAAACCAAAAACAAAAATAAGGAAAGAGAGAGATGTCTGTTTAAAAGCTGGTAACATGGGGCCAGGGAGATGATTCCTGATTTCAATCTCCAGGACCCACATGGTAGGAAAGAGAAGGAACTCCAGCCAAAGTGCTGAGAATAGTAACTGTGAGAAACATATCAGGAGATTTCAGGGTAGAGGGTGGGATATGCCAGCCAATCCCAATCCCCATCAAAACAGTGAAGCTCAGAGAACATTGTGGAAGATGATGCTGAAAACAGTAAGTGCTGGAGCTCAGGGAAGACTGGGGCAAAACGGTGACTTCTAGACACACTGCCCATTGCCCTCACACTCACCACAGCTGTGGTTAGTTACACAGAATCGATTCCAGCACAGACTGGGGAGGGGCTAATGAGGCCCCACCCAGCAGAGGAAATGCCAGCAACTGATGTCTTGGTTGGTGGTGGTGGGGAAACAGCAATTTTTCTTTGGAGATGTGGCCTCTAGTAGGTTGCCCAGGCTCCAGTGAATGGCCTTACACCTATGAACATATGGCCAACATTAACTAGACTCAGGAGGTTACTGAGAGGACATGAAGTTGGAAGAAGGATGTATTAAGATGGGGGTGGTTCTGGTGGGGGCATGGGGAGATCTGGAGGATGAATGGGGTGGTGAATATTATCAAAATATGCTACATACACGTGTGAAATTATCAAAGAATAAATGTCAAATATATATTTGTTTAAATCGAGTGTAGTAGTAACTCTGGGACTTGGGAAATGCACGAAAGATTAGAAATTCAAGGTCCTCTCTTACTGCCTATCAAGTTAGAGGCCAGCCTGGGCTGTATGAGACTGTGAAAATGATGGCTTGGTAGCTCAGTCCTATCATCTCCTCACTCAGAAGGCTGAGGCTGGAGGATTGCTGAAACTTTAAAGCCAACTTGGACTATATATTAAGTACCAGGTCACCCTGGAAACTAAAAATGTAAAATAATATAAAGACAAAATAACAGGGTCCCTTGGTAACAAAAGGTTGATTAGCTCTAAATGTCACTCACCGGCCGTAATCTTCTTCAATATGGGAGAAACCAAGATAAAAGTCTTTTCAAATTGTATTAGTAAGATTTCAGACAGATTGCCCAGGAATGAGTCTGCCCCACGTGAGTGGGAACAATTATTCTATGACATTAACTCAGGCTAACCCACAAGAGTACTTGAAAGGGGTATGTTGCAGGATATTTGATTATTGTTCCTAGAAAAACCTAATTATTAGCAAAATACACGAGTTTAGAAAGATACTGCCTTGGTCAGATGCAGGTGTGTCCTGAAGAGATGCAGTTTGGGTTTCCCTCTAAAAGCCTCCATAGATAAGAATGCTAAAGAATGGAAAGTTCCTGCCTATTTGAAGGTAAGTTGTTTGGGAGATGCCCTGTGGTATTCGCTCTATGACCTGAGGCAAAGTCAAGTGGGTGGCCTCGTATGGGTGAAATGGTTTGGCCCCTACCGACTTGGCTTGGAGCCCCCCACCAGGATGGTGACCTGGTTCAGTCTGCCAAGGGTGTGGGAGGAGCATCCAATCCTTAGCTTCCCCTCCCTTTCTTATGTTGTCTTTTACTCTGCAAGATCATGTGCCGGTCCCTTCGTGAGCTTTACACTCCGTTCCTTTTACAGCTTGCCCTCCTTTCTAAGGTTGGATTATAAATCCCTCCGCTGTCTTTTTAATAAGGATGTTCTCTATTACGTTGACCTCCCCAACGCACATAATTAAGGATCATTGCCCCATCTCAGGATCTGCGAGGTACCTTTTGCCAAATAAAGTGGGTGTTCCTAATTCCTGTAATTCAGAGCTAGATGTCTTTGGGACTATGACTCGGTCCGTGGTACTCTACATGTAGGGCAGGCTGGGACACTACCCAGCCACACAAATCCCTGGGAAAACACAGGAGTCTTGCTTACCTAGGACCTTGAGCACAACTGTCTTAGTTAGGGTTTCCATTGCTGAGAAAGAACAACATTTAATTGGGGCTGGCTTATAGGTTCAGAGGTTCAGTCCATTATCATCAACACAGCAGGAAGCATGGCAGTGCCCAGGCAAGCATGGCTCAGGAGGAGCTGAGAGTTCAATATCTTGTTCAGAAGACAAGCAGAAGATTGACTTCCAGAAAGCTAGGAGGAAGGTCTCAAAGCCCACCCCCACAGTGATGCAGTTCCTGCAACAAGGTCACACCTCCTAAGGAAGTGCCACTTCCTGGGCCAAGCATATTCAAACCACCACAACAACCTTTCACCATCAGTGGGGAAACACCAACCTGTTCTGACCCAGGTGGAGCCTCTAGCTTCCTAAACACTGCGAATACACCAAGAAGTGACATCAGAAACCATATACTGTGAAGGAAGTGGACCTCACACTGCTGATCCGGACAGAACTAAATCAAAAACTAAAAACGAACAAGTCCAAGAACCTGGTCAGTCATAATGCAAACTTGCTGCAAGATCCCTAAACTTCCCAGTTTTCAACAGAAGATGATGATTCACACAAAGCGACAGGGTAACTGGACTCTTGTACCAGAAAACAAAGCAACAGTAACGGCCTCTGTAGGGGCCCAGAGTCTGGCATTGCTTATACAGAGGCCCATGACCAACAGGATGCAGTGGTAAGAATGGTAGCCTCGTACTGCTGTGTTAGCTTTCTATCACTGTGGAACAGACACTGCCGGTGGAATGGAAGAGGGGCAGTCTGGATGTGAGGATGGAAACAGGAGGGATCAAGTCAGGGGAAGACGAAGGCAAAGATTCCCCCTGGAATTGAGGGACATCTCTGGGATGAGTTGGAATCCGCTGGAATCCTAGTGCAATAGAAACTCCCAGGAATCTATAAAGGTGACCCTAGCTAATACTTCTAGAAGTGGGGGATACGGAGCCTGAATTGGCCATCTCCTGTAAACAGGTAAGACTCCCAGTGGGAGGACTGGTACACCAACCCAGGCACAAAACCTTTGACCTACAATTCATCCTGTCTACAAGATGCGCTGGGGGTAAAAGTGTCACAGAAATCATAGAAGTGGCTAACCAATGCCTGATCCAGCTTGAGACCCATGAGAGGGAGCCCACCCCAGACACTGCTCAGAGGGCCAGAAACAAGAGGCTGGATAGCTAGAGACCTTCCTAGGATAGAACCAACCACAAGCGGAAAAAAAAAAGTCAATGAAAAGATTCTGCTATACTCATCGATTGGTGTCTAGCCCATTTCTCATCAGAGAGGCTTCACCCAGCAATTGATACATTAGATGAAGAGACCCACAGTCTAACATTAGGTGGAGCTTGTGGATTCCTGAGAATGGGGTGAAGGGAGAATTTCAAGAGCCAGTGGGGTCAAGGACATCAGAAGAAAACCCACAGAATCAACTAATCAGGGCCCATAGGGGCTCACGGAGACTGAACTGCCAGTGAAGGAGGCTGTATGGGACTGACCTAGGCCCTTTGCACATATGTTACAGTTGTATAGCTTGCTCTTCTTGTTGAACTCTTAAGAGTGGGAATAGGACTCTGTGGCCTCTTTGGGGGACCCTTTCCCCCTACAGGGTTGACTCGTCTAGCCTTAATAGGAGAGGAGGTGCCTAGTCTTACTGCAACTTGTTATGCTATGGTTGGTTGGTATCCATGAGAGGCTTGCCCTTTTTCAAAGTGAAATGGAGGAGTGGATGGGGAGGGGTAGAGATGAGAGGAAGAGGGTAAAATGCCCAGTCAGTCAGGATGTAATCTTCTAAAGATTATACCAGGCTATCTGCCAGGTGCCAGTCTCTTCCAGGAGGGACACTGTCTACTGGTGGTGGTGGGGCATCTGTGCTGCCCAAGGGAACTGGTAATCTAGGGCCAGGGTAACTGTGAAGCTAAAGGATCAGCTCATTCCAGCTTAGGACCCCGACAAAGGGATCATATGGCCCATTATTATTATTATTATTATTATTATTATTATTATTATTATTATTTAAAAAGATGTTTTGCCGGATGTGGGAGCAAATACCTTTAGTCCTAGCACTTAAGAGGCAGATTCGTGGGTCGCTATGAATTCAAGGTCAGACTAGTCTACAAATCAATTTCTTGGCTAGTCAGGGTCATAAAAGTGAGACCCTGTCTCAAAATAACAACAAAACCAAAACAAAACTAAACAGTTGTGAGCTGGGCAGGAAAAGAGAGGCTCTCAGTGAGTTAGATGCCAGCCTTAGTCTGCTATCAAGTTAAAACTATATAGTGAGACACTGTCTGGAGAAAAGAACATTTGAGACAAGGTTTCAAATAGCCCAGGCTGAATTTGAATTCACTAAGAAGCCAATAACAACCTTGAACTTCTGATCCTTGGGCAGGGAACCTTCTGCAGAGCGTGGGATCCAGACTCACGAGGTTAAATTGGGCAGCAGTTAGTTAGGGCTCAAGGAAGCTGGTCACCTATTGACAAACTGCTATTCTGGTTGTTCTGATGTGGAAACACAGCTGCCTCCTTCTGATGCATGTTATAACACGAGGAGCTGATGAAATTGGCTAATAGGTATTGGTAATTCAAGAAGAATGGAAGATTAGTCATAAACAAGAAACTGAGAAGGCAGTTTGATTACTTAACTGGTATGTACAATATGTGAAAGAAATCTGTTACCAAGTTTCTTCAAAGTTCACAAAGTCCTAAGAATTTACAAAATATTTCATCTGTAAGAGCTGCTATCTGGACTCAACTTATCTAAACCCCTGCTTTTTTTCTTAATTTCTTAAAGATTCATTTATCTTATGTATATGCATGTTCTGTCTGAGTGTATGGAGTGCACCATGTGCATGCCCAGTTCCCAGGGAGGTCAGAAGAGGATGTTAGACCCCTTAGAACCAGAGGTAAGGATGGTTGTGAACCACCATGGTGATTCTGAGATTCAAATCCAGGTCCTCTGCAAGAGCAACAAATATTCTTTACCAGTGAGTTGTCTCTCCAGCCCCAAACCTCAGCTTTTTTAACTGTGGGTCATGAACAACTTCACTGTTGTCATGCTTCTAAACACACACACATACACACACACACACACACACACACACACACAACCATGCACACTTTTTGCACACACATACTATGCTGCTGACATACATCAACTTACATTTGAGCATATTATAAAGTGCAGTGTTTAACTGTGACACAAACTTTCCTGAAACTCTTCCTGGAAACATTCTGTAAAGTTTTAGTTTTTACTATTTTACTTATAGGAACATAATACTTAATTACAGAAAACAAGAATATCCGGTATTTTGCTATCAACATCCCTCGACATGGAAGCACAAATTACTCTATCTTTGGCTTGGATTGTGTTAGGATGTTTAATTTTATTTATGTTTTCCTTTTTTCATTATTCATGTATGTGGTATACTTGCGTGTGTACACATCTATGTAGGTGCACATGCATATGTCTACCTGTCTGTCCACACGTGTGGAAACCACAGGTTATGTCAGAAATCACCTTTGATTACTCTTCTGCTCCATTCATGGAGGCAGGGCCTCACAGGGGCTTTCAATTAAGCCCAGCTAGTCTTGCTAGCCTGCTCCAAGGAGTCCCTTGTCTCCTCCTGGGGTAGAGTTTCAGGCAGGCTGCCACACCCAACCAGCACTTAGTGGGTTCTTGGGATCTGACCTTGCAATAAGTAGTTAGCACCTAAGCCATTATCTCCTCAACCCAGGATGGTTTTTAGAGTGTGTGTGTGTGTGTGTGTGTGTGTGTGTATGTGTGTGTGTGTGGTGTATACTCAGAAGACATGGCACAGCACACATGTGAAGGTCATTGCTTCTACCCTCCAGGTCACAGGGATTGAACTCAGTCATCAGTCTTGGCAACAAGTGAAAAGAAGAAACATTTCCCATGAGCCATCTCACCTGCCCCGCCCCATTCCTGAGCACCCACGGCTGTGCTCATTTATGTTGTGTTTGTGAGTACGGTGAGTGTGTGGCATTCAAAGGACAATTTGCAGACTGGAGAGATGACTCAGTGGTTAAGAGCACCAACTGCTCTTCCAGAGGTCCTGAGTTCAATTCCCACATGATCTGTACTGGGATCTGATGCTCTCTTCTGTTGTGTCTGAAGAGAGCAATGGTGTACTCATACACATGAAAGAAAGAAAGAAGAAAGAAAGAAAGAAAGAAAGAAAGAAAGAAAGAAAGAAAGAAAGAAAGAAAGAAAGAAGAAAGAAAGAAAGAAAGAAAGAAAGAAGTCGAAGTCAAAGGACAATTTGCAGGAGTCCGTTCCCTTTCTTCAATATGGATATGGACCCAGGAATTGGACTTGGGTTGTTGGAGTTGCTGTAAAGTATTGTAACCTGCTACTCCATCTTGCTTACCAGGCCAAGAGGCTTCATTTTAAACTGTTTGAGTTGCTGGCTTGAACTTCATAAAAATTTGTTAAGTGAATGTTGGCTTGGGATTAGGGGAACATTTTCAATAATTCCTAAATGGCCCCAAACATGGTTCTGTAATTTTTTATTATATACTTATTCAAAGTAGCACTCTCAGCATTGAAAGTTATGAAATCAAAATATCAACTCTGAAAAACACTACAAACTAGTGTCAAAGAGTCCTGATGTAGCTCTCTATGGTAAAAGAAGTAAGCACATCTATCTTATTAGCATGCAAATGTGCCTTTATCTTTAGTAAATAGTAGACTGGCACTAAAGAGAAGCTCAGGAATCAGAACAATGCTACTGCTCTTGCACATAAAGTTGTTCTTGCAACTTTAGTCCCCAGCACCTACCTGCATTGGTGTGACTCACAGCTATCTGTGACTCCAGCTCCAGGGATCTGATGCCCTCTTTTCTGGACTCCATCATAACCTGAACTCATGTGCACATATACAGATATACACTTAATTAGTAAGGAATAATTGGTACATGCCTGTAATTTCAGCACTAGAGAGGCAGACAGA
Source organism: Tokudaia tokunoshimensis (assembly GCA_036184795.1). Lineage (NCBI taxonomy): Eukaryota > Metazoa > Chordata > Mammalia > Rodentia > Muridae > Tokudaia > Tokudaia tokunoshimensis. Next base: position 43,597,300 of record BTHU01000018.1, read on the forward strand.
TCTCTGTGAGTTTGAGGCCAGTCTGCTCTACACTTGAGTTCCAGACCATCTGGGACTATATGATAAGATCCCGACTCATAGAACTACTGCTACGACTAAGTCTTTTTAAAACCACAAATTGTAAAATTATGCTGTGGGAAAGAGATGAAGTCAGAGTACCTGTGTACTGTTGACTCAGTCATAGCCATCAAGGACCCCAGTAGCTCAGACCACGGGAAATGGCAAGGCCTCCCCCTGGTCCATGTGCAGCGCTTTCCTCCAATGGCTGCAGCCTGAGACTCCCCTACTGCTTTTCTGCAGGGATTAGCTAACCTTCATTTGGCTTTATATATTAAATGTCTGAGCTGCTGATTTGCCTCCGTCAGAGTACATGTCCTACCCGGTCCCAGCATTTCTGTTTGTGCCTGCGGTTTCTTCATTTCCTGTCAGTCCAGTCAGATCAACCCTAAAGACATGCTGGTCACAGCAATACAAACACCAAATAATTGCTCTAAAATAAAATGTTCTTTTCATGAATGTATTAATACTGCTAGAGCAGCAAGTGCTCTTAATCCTGAGCCAGCCCAATCCTATAACCATCTCAAAAATTTTGGAGCTAGGTACGATGGCACACACGTATAATCTCAGTCCTTAGAATTTCGAGGCAGGACATTTATATTGCTCCTCCAAGAGCCCGGAAGCATCAGTGAAGAGGGGTTGGAGAGACTGTAAGAGCTGAGGGATTGGGAGGAACACAGTGAAACACTGTCCTCTGGATACGACATGACCGCACAGCACTTGTAGCTATGACACGCAACCAGCACACACACAAATGGTATAAAGAAGGGAAACTAGCTGGGAAGAAGGGTGTTGGTAAATGTGTAGGGAAGAAATGGGGGTTAACAGGATGTATGATCATGATACATTATATAAAATATACGAAATTAACCAAAAATGAATATTAAGGTCACCTCAGCTGCAGTGTAAGTTTGAGGCCGCCATAGGCTACATGAAACTCAGTCTCAAAAAAAAATGGATCAAATGTACTAGAAGAAAAATTAAGTTACTTTTTCTCTACACGTAGAAGGCAATATCATAAAAGTATTATCTTTAGAGGCTGTGGGCATATACATCGAAAAAAGCTAGGGGAACTTGGTACAGTTAATTACATCAGGCAGTTAGATAACTGTTTTTTCTTCTTTTTACAGTATAGCATTTATCAACTTTAGATTTTTTACTGCATGTTGAACTATTTTCTCTCTTTATTTCCTTAATTCTGGATCTACTGCTTTGTATTCCTGCTTTTCGAGGGTCTGGTGAAAAAAGGAACCAACCCAGACAGAGGGCCTGAGATTGTTCTTCAAAACATAAACTTGACGGTGTCTGGGCATGCAGGCTTGGGGGGATGCCCATCATTCCCTGATAAGAATGGCTCGCTATGACTCAACTGTTTGTACAAACAAATACATCTCATGCTGAACAGCAGCTTTCCTTCTGGGAGTTGGGATTTTGAGAGCCTGCCCAGCAGGGCATGCCCATGCAGCAGCATACAAAAATCCCATCTGAGTCTCTGTGGGCCTCCCCAGCAGAAAGCATCTCAACACACGTTGTCCTGATGTGTTGTAGGGGGAATGATGTGCGAGCATCAGTGAGACTTCTGATTTCACCCCATGAGCTCTTTCCCTTGGTGACTTCCATTTCAATCCTTCCTCTGTGTTACATCCTCTAAGCCATGAATATAATTATACCCTGAGTTCTGAGTCCTCTCAAGAAATTGCCTTCCTAACATGGCCCTCAAATTTGAATAAGTATTAGGTCCCATGATGTACTGAGAATGTTGGTTTCTTAAGAACCCAGTTATGTTATGGGATAATTTTTTGTTTTTATCCCAAGTGTGGGACACGGGGCTGTTTTAGATTGTCCATAGTCAATATGATTTGTCTCATGCTCTAGGAGGGGTGTAAGTATTACCAGCTGCAGATAATTTATGTCTGGAATTCTGGGGACTCTTGAGAGGGTAGAAAAAGGGTTGGCAGCTGCTGCTTACTGCTCCTCCCTCTGCTGCTGCTGCTGGTTCCTGCTGCTGCTGGTTCCTGCTGCTGCTGGTTCCTGCTGCTGGTTCATGCTGCTCCCCCTGCTGCTGGTTCCTGCTGTCGCATTTGCTGGTTTTGCTACTGCTTAGTTGCTGGTTGTCCTAGGAACTCCATGCCACTAATCAGCAAGCACTAGTCTAAAGAGATCTACACCCCCTTTCTCCTCTAACCTTCTTTTTCTCCAACCTAGGAGGCGGGTTGGAAAGGATTAGGATGGAATAAGGGTGGGAAAGGTGGTAGATATACGAACTGGATAAAGCAGTCAAAATATATGCCTACATCACAATGCTTAATTTTGATAGTCAAGTTGGTTGGATTAAGAAAAACCTAGAAGCTGGGCAGTGGTGACACATCTTTAGTCCTAGCACTTGTGAGGTAGGGCTGTGAGTTTGAGGCCAACCTGGTCTTCAGAGCAAGTTCCAGGACAGGAAAGGGGCTACACAAAGAAACCCTATCTCAAAAAGAAAAAGAAAAAGAAGAGAGAGAGAGAGAGAGAGAGAGAGAGAGAGAGAGAGAGAGAGAGAGAGAGAGGGCAAACAACTAGATTGGGTTCTAAAGACACAACTGATAAAAGCTGCTCAAAGAATCAGAGTTCAGCTCCCAGTGCCCATGTTTGGCAGACGCAACTATCTGTAGTTCCAGCTCCAAGGGATTCAATACCCTCTTCTGGTCTTTGTGGGCACTCTCAGATACCAAGGTATGCATTACATCTCACACACACACACACACACACACACACACACACACACACACACACACACAGACACACACCATACCCACATGGAGAGAGACAGTTGGAGGGGGGCAGAGAGAGACAGATAACATTTTTTTCAAAAACTTAAAAAAAAAAGAATCTAATTCATGAGTAAGGCACACTTTCAGGAGCGTTTCTGATGAGCATTTCCAGAAGGGGACTCCTGAGAGGGAAGATTCACCCTGAAATGGGTGCACCGCCCCATGGGCTGGGACTCCACACTGAAGGGGGGTGGGCAGCAGATGAGCACAGGCAGTTTTGTTCCTCTGATTTTCGACCACCAAATCACGGAAAGTCCCAGCTACTGTGAACTCCACCACTCCTCCCTGTCATGGTAGACGCGGGCAGTGGTGTCCTCTCAAACTGAGTCAAAGCAAAGCCTTCCTCCCGAAATCTTGTCAGCCAATTGATCATAGCAACAAAACCAAATACAAAGGAAAAACTGATAAGGTCCCTGAATCTGAGATTTATCTTGGTTCTGCATCTAGAGTATGGGCCAGAGGAGCTGGAGTAGGAGGGGCAGTAGCCTCAGACCTTGAACCTGATGTTGCCAGGCTGAGGTCCTTGTTCCTAAGAGGTGAAAGGACACTTTTACTAGAATCCCTGGTGAGGGCACTATGGAACTGGAGGGTGCAGTGGCCACCAACTTCCTTCGAACTCCTCAGGCTGAAGACCAGCTTGACCCTGGCTATTCTAAGTGGATGAGGCTGTCTCCACATAATGAAGTAGAGGGTCTTAGGATTTCCTGGGGGCAATTTAGTATAACCAGCAATGCACAAGATTAAACAACCCAAACTAACAGGGATGGCAGGTGCTCAGGCTACCCTGGTAAAAAGACCTGCTTCACAATGAAGCAGCTTAGTCCAACTGCTGAGGGTCAAACGCTGAAGATGGCTCAGCCGAGCTGCATCAGCAGGAGCTGGCTGGCTCTCTTATTAACCGCTGTCCAGCCATTATTGACAGTACAACCTCTGTGAGCGGCCATGTTGTTAAGTGCTGGGACTGGGGTCTTTGTGGTAGACTATCTCTCCAGCCTGCTTTTCTTGAGGTTAAATGTTGACAGTTCTCTCATGGAGTTGGGGGGTGGGTCTGTGTCCCCGACACTGGTTGTGTGTGTCTTGGGATGTTCAACCTTGGGACCCATCCATCCTCTCTTCTTGGTATTCTATACACTAACCTCACTTTTTATGCACTAAATGGGCTGGATGATGGGGGAGGGGGTGGCAGGTGAAAAGGTTGAGCTTTTTTTGGGGGGGGGTTCAAGACATGGTTTCTCTGTGTAGCTCCGGTTGTCCTGGAACTCACTCTATAGACCAGGCTAGAACTCAGAAATCTGCCTGCCTCTGCCTCCCCAGTGCTGGGGTTAAAGGCGTGCGCCACCACTGCCCGGCTGAGCTTCTTCCTAATGACAATGATCACTATGAAACAGATACAAGGAGAGGTGCTGGGGCAGGGATGAGCGTGTCTCTCTTTCCCTCCCTTTCTACTGTACTGGACTGACAAGGAAGGCTGGGATATGCCAATCTGGAAATGCAAAAGTAACCAGTCTGGTAGGTGACAGTCCCTCTGCCTCCCTAAACAGTCTCTCTAGGGACAGAGAGTTGATAAAAAAGCTGCATAGCCCTGTTACACTCAGAGTTCTTTCCCTCCCCTTCCCAGACATAAGAGCTTTGAGTTACTGCTAGACTTTATTTTTACATTTTATTTATCTGGGGAAATAGGGGTGTGTCTGCCACAATGTAGGCATAGAGGACATTAGACCACAACTTCTGTGAGGAAAGCGAGGAGGAAGAAGAGGAAGAGGAGGAGTTCTGTCCACATATGGGTCCTGGTGGTTTTGTTGGTTTTGTTTTGTTTGTGGGTTTTTTTTTTTGTTTTGTTTTGTTTTTTTGAGACAGGGTTTCTCTGTGTAGCCCTGGCTGTCCTGGAACTCTCTGTAGAGCAGGCTGGCCTTGAACTCAGAGACCTGCCTGCTCCCGTCTTCCAAGTGCTAGGATTAAAGGCTTGAGCCGCTACAGACGGCTAGTGTGATGTTCTAACTCTCCTAACTATTCAGAACTGAATATTCCTTTCCTTCAGGACATCTGTCTTGTTCTATGTTACACTCATCTCTCCAGAGCATACTCTTTTGAATATTCTTCCCCATAAGGGCCTCATCATTGCTGTCTGTGACAATAGTGCTGTAACTCTAATAAAGCTCATCTGAAGAGTAATTTCATCTCAGTGTCCTTTCTATGAATCTGTATTATCTTTACCTATAACAACAACAACAACAAAACCTCATGACTGTTGATTTCATATTCTAAGTGAAAACTCCAAAAAAAAGTGTGTACTAAATGACCCAATCCTTAAAAATAATCAGAACTCCAAAACCTACCACACAGGTGCATATATCCAACTCCAGGCACTTTGTGCTTGCATTCGGGTGATAGAGAAACTTCCTGGCCAAGGTAAGGGAGGGAAACTTAGGGATTTAACCAAGAAAATGAAAAAAAGAAAACTAAATTACACTAAAACTGAGCCATAAAAATAACAATCGTGTTTGTGTAACAAAAAAAAATTGTGCTTGGGTAAACTGACCACTGTAAAAACTACTCGGGTGAAAGGCTAATAATAATAATAATAATAATAATAATAATAATAATAATAATAATAATAATAATAAATGCAGAGGACCAGGTTTGATTCCCAGCACTCCCACAGTGGCTCACAGCTGCTTGTAATTCCTTTTTTTTTTTAGAAGATTTATTTATTTATTAAGACACACCAGAAGAGGGCGTCAGATCTCATTAGAGATGGTTGTGAGCCACCATGTGGTTGTTGGGATTTGAACTCAGGACCTCCGGAAAAGCAGTCTTTACCGCTGAGCCACCTCTCCAGCTCCTGCTTGTAATTCCTGACTCCTGGGATCTGATGCCCTCTTCTAACCTCCACAGCACTAAGCACATACGTCCAACAACCCCGGAGGAGCTGCAAAAACCGGCTAGGATCCGGCCTTCTGTTTCCCGGAACTGAACATCATAAGTCGAACATTCAGAAAGCCGGGAAAGCCAGGAGCGTAGTTTCCTTTGACCGGAAAGGGACTAGTTTACCGGAAGTTATAGTTTGCCGAGACCGAAAAGGAAACGTACCGACGGAAGTCGTAGTCCAGGGGGCCCAGGTCATCTAAGGGGTCGTGCTCTCGGAGGCGGAGCCAGGACTGCACAACATGGCCGGGCTGGAGCTCCTGTCTGATCAGGGTTACCGGATAGACGGTCGCCGCGCGGGGGAGCTGCGCAAGATCCAGGCGCGGATGGGCGTGTTTGCGCAGGCCGATGGCTCGGCTTATATCGAGCAGGGCAACACCAAGGCACTGGCGGTGGTCTACGGGCCTCACGAGGCGAGTAAGCGGCAGGGACCGGGGGTTCGTGGCCGCACGTCGAAGGAGTAGACCTAAGTCTCCTCCTAAGTCCTCCTCCGCCTATGCAACAGCATACTAAAATCCCATCTGAGTCTCTGTGGGCAGAAAGCATCTCAACACACGTTGTCCAACGTGTTGTAGGGGGAATGCTGTGTGAGCATCTGCGAGGACCTGACTTCTTCTGACTTCACCTTACGAGCTCTTTCTCTTGACTGACTTCCATCTCAGTCTTTCCTTTGTGTTACATCCTCTAAGCCATACCCTGAGTTCTCAGGAAATTGTATCCCTAACATGGCCCTCAAATTTGTATAAGTATTAGGTAGGCCCCATGATGTACTGAGAATATTGGTTATGTTATGTGATTATGTTTTTGTTTTAATCCCACGTGTGGGGTATGGAGCTGCTTCAGATTGTCCTCAGCCACTATTTGTTTCATACAGGGACCGGGTGTAGGGGGGGGGGGCACGGGGGGGGGGACTCGTGGTAGCACGTCGAGGTAGTATACCTAAGGTTTAACTCCTCCGTCTCAGTGGGCCCTAGGCTTAGCTTTTCTCCTGGGCTGCCCGCTTCATCTCTGACGTGCCTCAGCCTCGGAGGCACCAGCCTGGCGAAGCTCCACTCACTCCCTGTCCTTTCAGCTCATTTCCACATCTTGTCAAGAAAAGGCCCACCAGGCTATTTCTGCACCTATTACATCGATTTTCGTGGGTCTTCCACGTCGCTTGTTTCTCTATGGGAACATAAACTCCCAAGACAGGGACATTAAATTGTCTGCCTTTATTGCTTTCTCTCAGTGCTGTAGCAAGGCCTGAAAATATGCATATTTTAAGGTTTGCTAGCATATGGGGCTCAACTTTCTAGGTGGAAGCCAGGATGATGGTCAGGTATAAAACACATGAGGGCAGACTATTGGTAGGTAGGACAGTAGATCAAATGAAGTTGAGGGGTTACCAAGGAGGTAAGGACCCAGGGCTTTGCAGGTCAGGAAAAGTGAGATTTTTTTCTTTTACATATAATGGGAAGCTTCTGGAAGGTAAGTAAAATATTATTGTGTAGGTGACACAGTCAAATCAGATGTTTGTAAACATGGTGGCCACAATGGGAATAATTTGGGAGGAAATGGAGCAACTGAAGAACAGAGTTGCCTACTAAAGGTGACAATGATATGGCTAAGGCTGAAAAGTAGCCCCTCCCCCCAGCTATGATTTGGAACCAAAGGAGCCGCTTTTTGAAGCACTTTAGAAAGAGGAGAAGGAAGGTTGACCCATCGAGTGTGACCCAGGAGGTAGGCAGGCCTGGCTCATTCATACTTTTTCCTCCAGATCCGGGGCTCCCGGTCTCGAGCCCTGCCTGACCGGGCTCTAGTGAACTGTCAGTACAGTTCAGCAACCTTCAGCACAGGTGAGCGCAAGCGAAGGCCTCACGGAGACCGGAAGTCTTGTGAGATGGGGCTTCAGCTACGCCAGACCTTCGAGGCAGCTATCCTCACACAGTTGCATCCACGCTCTCAGATTGACATCTATGTGCAGGTGAGCTACCTGCAGGGGCAAACCACTCCCCTGGGGGCGGGACTTAAAAATATGAGGGCCAGCTGAGATGTCAGTCTGATGTCTTGATGTGCCCTGCAGGTGCTGCAAGCAGACGGTGGGACCTATGCAGCGTGTGTGAATGCAGCCACACTAGCAGTGATGGATGCTGGGATACCTATGCGGGACTTTGTGTGTGCATGTTCAGCTGGCTTTGTGGATGGCACAGCACTAGCGGACCTCAGCCACGTAGAGGAAGCAGCTGGAGGGCCCCAGCTAGCCCTGGCCCTGCTGCCAGCCTCCGGCCAGATTGCACTGCTTGAGATGGATTCGAGGCTGCACGAAGACCACTTGGAGCAGGTGCTTGAGGCTGCTGCCCGGGCAGCCCGAGATGTGCACGCTCTGCTGGATCGTGTTGTCCGGCAGCATGTGCAGGAGGCCTCTATCTTACTGGGGGACTGAGTGGCAACCACCCAGATCCAGAATAAAAGCCTGTTCCTCTCCTGAACACACCTTACTGTACAGCACTTCAAAGCCCCTCAGAGTCCTACAGAGCAGTTTGTAGTACAGTCCCTAAGTGGAGAGAGCTCATGTACCTGCCCAGGTAGTAAGGTTCACAAAGACCACTAGGAGGCTGAATCTGTATGCAAAAGCAAAGAGCCTTTATTCACACTTAAGCTTGGACCCTCGGATTCCCCCAATGCATTAGATTTGTGCTGAAAGCCCTGAGCCTCAATTAGGCAGGCTTTTTATACTAGTTTGAGCAGGGAACAGGGGTCTCTAGCATAGCAATTGCCTTATTTGACACGGGTTGAGCAGGGAGCCGGGGGTCTCCAGCCTGTAAGTTGCCTTATCTTGGCGCACAGGGTTTGGTCAGTGATGAGTGATTTATCTGTAACCTTTAGAATTGTAGGCACTTTCCCTCTATTTCCCTGATTGGCTCGGGTCCAGGGCAGTTTCTTCCTGGAATTGTTGGCAGCATTTCTATTAACCACAGTTCAAACCAGGGACAGGCAAGCTCAAGGTGGAGTCAGCTTACAAACTGGAGTCTCCCCCATTGCCTGTGTTGCTCGCTCAAATCCTCCAACTAAGGAATGTGCCATGCTTACTACACGGCCCATCAGGGATATGAGCACAAGGCTAAGGTAGCACTCAGCTGGCTATGGGTGCCCATCATTAAGAGATATTAGACTAATGCAGTGGTTCTCAACTTGTGGATCACAACCCTTCTAGGGTCTTATATCTGATATCCTGAAAGTCAAATGTTTACGTTATGACATAGCAGCAAAATCAGTTGTGCAGTATAAGCAAAATAATTTTATGGTTGGGGATCGTCACAACAGGAACTGTATTAAAGGTTAGAATGTTAAGAACCACTGGACTAATGTCTTCTTTCCTTGGGCCTTTCCTGCCGCTTACTTTGGGCTATAGGAAGATAACCTTTTCTTGCTTCTTGGCCATCTAGCCTTAGACCCTTAACTCTGCACCCTTTTAGAGAAACTACCTTCATCCACCACCACCCATCTTCTGGCCACCAACTCGCCCACTGTCTTAAGGTTCATGACATAGAAATAACATCGGATCCTCAGTTCACACGGGTCCCTTAAGTCAGACATTACAACACGGTCACTCAACATCTCACTTCGGCAGGCATCAGTCTTCGTCGTTTTAGCTCTCTACCCACCTGCGTTACTCCAGAGAAGAACTTTTAGGCAGGCCACTATTGCTCCTCGGTCTTGAGTTCCGCCAGTGTCCTGCCCTTTCAGCTGCTCGCCCGCAGCTTCACAGCCCCAGGTTCCAGTTCCGCCCACTGGCCGTGACTGCTTCCTTTATGTCGCCAACCTACCTCAGTTCCAAGCCCGCGCAGAGCAAGCGACTCTATTGTGGGCATGCGCAAAATGTGGTTTCCAACGCTCTCTGCGGCTACCAAGCGTAGTGGCGCGATGGATCCTGGGACCGGAAATTAAGGCAGCACGGGGCGCCGGGTCTGACAGGAGCCCTGCGCTTGGAGGTGTCAAGGTGCGGCGAGAGCAGAGCCCCGCGCCCCGCCATGGGTCTCCTGTCGGACCCGGTGCGCCGGCGCGCGCTCGCCCGCATCGTCTTGCGCCTAAACACACCTCTCTGGTGAGGGCGGGTACAGGGGGCGGGACTCGCGCCTACTGCTCCAGGGTCTGCGCCCTCCTTGCAAGTGTCACTTCGGCACTGAGCTTGGAGCTCTGGTCCCTATCTATACCTGATAGAGCGCCTCGGGTCTTTTTTTTCCCCCCGGAGGCAGGATTTCTCTGTATAGCCCCCTGGTTGTCCTGGAACTATTCTGTAGACCAGACTAGCCTCGAACTCAGATCCGCCTGAACCTGCCTCTGCCTCCTGAATGCTGCGATTAGCAGTCCACGAGCGAGTGTTCCAGGTCGGGCTAATTCTGAGCCCTCTCTGTACTTTCTCGCAGTGTGCTGAGCTACGTGGCTGGCATCGCCTGGTTTTTGGCACTGGCTTTTCCGCCCCTAACCCAGCGCACTTACATGTCCGAGAATGCCATGGGCTCCACCATGGTGGAGGAACAGTTTGTAGGTGGAGACCGCGCTCGAAGCTTTGCCCGGGACTTCGCTGCCCACCGCAAGAAGCCAGGGTGAGTGCCTAGCAGCGGGCTGGGGATTTCAGGGGCGGCCGAGACCAGGGAGCTCTACTTAGAGGCTATCTTTGTGTCTCCAGGGCTTTGCCCGTAGCCTGGCTGGAACGGTCCATGCGATCCGTCGGGCTGGAAGTCTACACTCAGAGCTTCTTCCGCAAACTACCCTTCCCGGATGAGACCCAAGAGCGCTATGTATTGAGGGAAAGGGGTGTGCCTGGGAGAAAAACACATTGGAAGGGTGGCCTGGACTGGATGTCTTGTTGAAGTGCTCTGGAACCCAGAAACTCTGGGAGGGATGGTCTGAAGACCTCTAGTGGTGGGCGTTGTAGTGCCAGTGAAGGCAGGCTTCAGGCTGTCTTCTGGAGGGTCTGCTGAGGCTTTCCCATCGACTCTTTGTGCAGATGGTGTCAGGTACCAATGTTTACGGCATCCTGCGGGCCCCACGTGCTGCCAGTACCGAGTCCCTGGTACTTACTGTACCCTGTGGTGCAGACTCCACCAATAGCCAGGCTGTGGGGTTATTGTTGGCACTTGCTGCCCATTTCCGAGGTGAGGCTCTGGGGCTCTGGTCGGGGAGGATTTGACCAATGCCCCAGGCCCTTGCTGACCCTGCCCTTGGCTTCCAGGGCAGATTTACTGGGCCAAAGATATAATTTTCCTGGTAACAGAACATGATCTTCTGGGCACTGAGGCTTGGCTTGAAGCCTACCATGACATTAATGTAACAGGTAGGTGTAGCCCTAGTCTTGCTCCCATCTCTTTCAGGGTCATCTGTGGTCACTTGTACCCCCTTTAGTGCTCACTGCTTGCTCCTACAGGCATACAGTCATCTCCCCTGCAGGGCAGGGCTGGAGCCATCCAGGCCGCTGTAGCTCTGGAGCTGAGCAGTGATGTGGTCACCAGCCTCGATGTGACTGTGGAGGGACTCAACGGTCAGCTGCCCAACCTTGATCTGCTCAACCTCTTCCAGACCTTCTGCCAGAAAGGGGGGCTGTTATGTACACTCCAGGGCAAGGTGGGACCACCCGCTTGGGAGCATGGGTTCTGTGAGAAGGGGTGAGTCTGATCCTGTCCCCCATGCCTCCAAAGCTGCAGCCCCAGGACTGGACATCACTCGAAGGGCCATTGCAGGGTCTGCAGACATTGCTACTCATGGTGCTGCGGCAGGCCTCTGGCCGGCCCCATGGCCCTCACGGCCTTTTTCTTCGCTACGGAGTGGAGGCCCTAACCCTACGTGGCATCAATAGCTTCCGCCAGTACAAGTATGATTTGGTGGCAGTGGGCAAGTAAGTCTCCGGACCCCTTTCCATGCTTAAGGTAGTATCTGGCCGGGGTGAGAGGATGGCTGTTCCTGACCTCACTGTGCTCCTGGCAGGGCTCTGGAGGGCATGTTCCGCAAGCTCAACCACCTCCTGGAGCGCCTGCACCAGTCATTCTTCTTCTACCTGCTGCCCGCCCTCTCCCGCTTTGTCTCCATTGGACTCTACATGCCTGCCACGGGTTTCCTGCTCCTGGTCCTTGGACTCAAGATATCCTCCACCCTCATTCTTGCTACTCACTTGTGACCAGACTCAACTTAGATCCCTTTAGCTATAAAGTGGGGGTGGTCCTTCATCCTACGGTAGGGGTGGGAAAGTAAGCCTAAGACCTCTCATCTAGCAAATCCCATCCAATGGCTTGTTGGGGTCCTTGACTTGCTCTATGCCCTGGAGCTGTGGATGCAATTGCACGAGGCTGGAGTAAACCCTGAAGAGGCTGGGAAGGCCCCTAGCCCCGGGTCTCCACTCTTGGCAACACAGGTGATGTTATACTCTACTGCTCTTAGGATGGGGTTTTTAATGTCCCCAGAAGTGCTTTCTGTTGCTACCCCTCAGTCGGACAGGTGGTATGCATCTTTGGGGGAATTCCCCTACGCCTTTGGCCTAACTCCAAGTACCCACGTGTTCTGCAGGGTGTGGGCCTGGCCCCACTTATGGCACCCCTACTGATCTCTCAGGCCATGGGTTTGGCCCTCTATTTCCTGCCTGTGCTGGGCCAGCATGTAGCTGCGCGTCATTTTCCAGTGGCTGAAGCTGAGGCTGTCGTGTTGACACTGTTAGCGATCTATGTAGCCGGCCTGGCCCTCCCACACAACACCCACCGGTTAGCAGCTGGGCTGGACAGGTTGGGGGGGGGGGCTGGATACATGGATGGATTCTCGAGTGCCCTTGAACTTCTTTCCTTGTAGAGTGGTCAGCTCACAGGTCCCAGACAGGGGCTGGATGGCGCTGAAACTGGTGGCCCTGATCTACCTGGCACTGCAGCTGGGTTGCATTGCTCTCCTCAATTTCTCCCTGGGCTTTCTGCTGGCTGCCACCATGGTACCTGCTGCTGCGCTCACCAAGCCCCATGGACCCCGGTACGTGCTGGCCGACCTCTCCCCCACCAGTACCCTTGCCCCTCACCGGGGCCAACCCTCATTTATTCATTGCTGGCATCCACCATGGTACATACTTAAGTGTCGCCCTTCTCCACAGGACACTCTATGCTGCCCTGCTGGTAGTGACCAGCCCAGCAGTCACACTCTTTGGTAGTCTGTTCCTCTGGCGGGAGCTGCAGGAGGTACCACTGTCTCTGGCAGAAGGTTGGCAGCTCTTCCTGACAGCATTGGCCCAGGGTGTGTTGGAACACTACACCTATGGTGCCCTCCTCTTCCCAATACTGGCCTTGGGTCTGTATCCTTGTTGGCTGCTTTTCTGGAATGTTCTCTTCTGGAAGTGAGGTCTCTGGGAAAGGATCCCCAAGCTTCCATTCTACCTCCTCCCTGGGAAATAAACAAGTGCTCTGTTTCTGTACTTTGGGATACCGGCCAACTGTCTTATTGGAGCCATCCCCTGGCGATTGGCCAGGCATACCCACTCACCTCTTTGGAGGAGCCACCCTAGTCGTACTCTCAGGTATTTCTCTCCTGATAGCAGAAGTGGGAGCCCAGCCCCACCAACATCTGGAGGGGAGCCTCAGTTGGACACTGAAGGGGCAAGTGTAAACCCACTCCCAGCTCTCCATGCAGTCCTGTGGGTGGCCTGCAGGTAGGCAAGCCATGTGACAGTACTGTGCTAGAAACGATTCCGGGGCATGAGATAATCTGCAGCCAGGGTTTGAGGGCCTGACGGTAGCTGTGGTGCCCAGAGACCTCACAGCACCGACTTTAGTCCTGAGCTGAAAGGACAAATGAACAGGAAGGAGTCTTAGGAGGTTCAGGTTTGGGCTGTGTTTCTAGCCAAGACTAGAACATAAGTGTGGGCTTGATATGGAGTAGAAGAAACATCAGGCTCCACTCAAAGTAGCACAAGCCAAGGTGAGGTGCCACTAGAGGCAGAACTCAGCACAGTAGGGAGAGGTGGTACTCAAGTCTAGCCAGCACCCAGAAGCAATAGACTGAGAAAAAAGCTCCGAAACAGGGCAGCACAAACGGAAGCGGGTGGTTGTGACAGGATCCCCAGAAGGAACTACGGTACCTTTTGTGGAAGAAGGAAAGAAAGTATGTTCTTTCTGACATGTTAGGAACATGTCAGAATCTTTGATGGCTAGTCTGGAGACACATCATAGGATGGTCACAAGACCTTGACCAAAGACACTTTAAGAAATGAAAAGAAACAGGTCCGGAGGTACCTTTACACTGCCCAGTAGTGGCTTCAGTGTTTAGAAGGGAGCCTTCCACCCAAGGAAGCTATACAATCCATTAGAACAACTCAGGGCCAGGAGAGCCTCCTCTCTTATGGTTCCTATCTTCCCGTGAGTTGGTTCCTCTTGGCCCTTGGGAGGTACATGTGGTTTCAAAACATTTCACTCTGAGCCAGAGGCGTGACTCCGTAGGTAAGGGCATCTGCTATTCAGTCTGACGACCCATCTCACATTATATAAAGAAGCCCAACTCCCACAAGTCCTCTGAGCACATACACACAAGATGATTTTTTTTAATAAATTTAAGGTTTCTTTCGGGGTCCCCTGAGGAGACCGCTGATCTACCTGATAGGAGCCTGTGGCTTACACATGGAGGACTGGATGAAAGCCCGCTGCGGCAGGTAGCCCTGCCACTAAAGGGCCCTTCTCTAGCCATGCTTGATCCCAACCTTTGCACTCTGGAATGCTACTTCCTGGGTAAATCACAGGCCCTCCCTTCTGACTGGGAAGACTTGTCTGTGTGCCTTTTGTCTCTAAGCTCTCATCTAGTACAAAATTCCCTTCCCTGCATTGTGGCTGGACTTTGGACTTAGCACTTTTTAGCAGAATTTCAGCAGTCACTTAAAACGCAAGTGGATATATATTTATTTGGGGTATATACACATGAAGAAAGCTAAACAATCATTTGTCTTAATTTTCACTAATGTTCTATACATTTTTCTATTTTTTTTATATGAGTACACTGCAGCTGTCTTCAGACACACACTAGAAGAGGGCATCAGATCCCATTACAGATGGTTGTAAGCCACCATGTGGTTGTTGGGAATTGAACTCAGGGCCTCTGGCAGAGCATTCCGTGCTCTTAACCAGCTGAGCCAATGTGTGTGTGTGTGTGTGTGTGTGTGTGTGTGTGCATTTTTCAAAATGTAAGGCATCGAGACATGACTGTAATAATTCTCGCCCTCTTTAAGGCAGAAGCAGGGGGACCATGAGTTTGAGACCAGTGTAGTTTACAGGGTGAATCTCTAAATGGAAGGGGGAGCAGTGCTGTGTGCAAGATGGTGTGTGCATATGGTCCTAGCTGTTTGGAAGGCCTTG
Source organism: Tokudaia tokunoshimensis (assembly GCA_036184795.1). Lineage (NCBI taxonomy): Eukaryota > Metazoa > Chordata > Mammalia > Rodentia > Muridae > Tokudaia > Tokudaia tokunoshimensis. Next base: position 43,612,442 of record BTHU01000018.1, read on the forward strand.
AGACAACAGCCTTGAGGTGCCTTGGGCTTGCTGAACAAGGCTTAACTTGGGAAGAGGAACAGATTCCACTTTCTGTGGTGTTTTCTAACACTGATTCGTTTCCACTCAGTTGGATGGAGTGTGGTTTATTTTAAGTTCCATAGGGTGTTTAGGAATATCGGGTATTGGCTATAAGCTTAGCTCTGGTATACTCATGTTGAGAAGGAAAGAGATTGGAGTTATGAGAACCTAGAGGACAATCTGGTGTTGATTTATTTTTTTATTTTATTTTATTTTATTTTGGTTGGTGTGCGTTTAGTTTGGTTTTGTTTGCTTTTCCTTTTTTGATTATGAGCATAGCCTTCATTTGCTTTTTGAGACAGAGTCTCCAGCTCCCTGTTAGCTGAGGTTGGCCTTGAATTTCTGTTCCTTCCCCTACCTCCCAATCCACAGACCACAATCCTGGAATCAAGAGATAGAAACATAAGCCAAAGCACTTGGATCTCCGCTAGAAGTATAGCTGCCTAGCCACATGTGAGTAATCTGGAGGCGATGGGAGGAAGTTAGAGATGCCAACTGACTTTTTTTTTCCAGGAGGACTTGGTTGGCTGTGCCATTTACTTGCAGGGGATTGAGTGGGTATTCTCATTTGGTTATTGCTTGCCTTCACACCAGGACGTGAGCACCATGGAGGCTGCGTTTGTTTGTTTGTTTTGACATGGTTTTAGCATAGAACCAAGCAAAGGTAGAGTATTCCTGTGCATTTGCTGAATGGGAGGGTAAGGAGCAAAGAGTTCAGGGAGTCCAGTCCAGAAAGAGGCTCCAAGGTCGGCACGGACAGCAGGCATCTGGTCATAGCTTGCCTTCTAGACAGGAACAATTCCTTACAGTGCCAGGATGTCCTCTCCAGGTACCTAGACAGGAACTGGCTGTGGGAATAGAGGGAAGGAAGGGTGGCCAAGAAAGCCCAGGCTACTGCTGTGCAAAGGATGTGTGCTGAAGGCGAAGACCATAGGAATCCAGGGTGGGTGCACACAGGACGCTGTCTCTGGGTGGTAGAACTGTCGCTATGTGGAGAGCAAGCCAGGAGGCAAGGCAACACTATAGGCTTGTTTCCAGTGTGCCTTTGGCTGTACTGGAACTCACTCTGTATAACAGGCTGGCCTGAAAGACCTCAGAAATCTACCTGCCTCTCCCTCCCAAATACTGGGATTAAAAGCCTGCACCACCACCGCCCCACTAGAGTGGGGTCTATTTTTGAAGCAGGAAGGATGGGTTGCTTGTCTTACCATGACCTTTAAAGAAGGGTCCAGGCCCTGAGAGTCCAGGTTGGAAAACTGGGGAGGCCTGGAGCTAAATGGGAAGCGCTACTACCCATGCTCACACCACGTATTCAACCAAGACCCCGCTTCTGATGGCAACCCATGTAATTCCACTTCGTGAACATGGCAGAGTAATTTGTCCACTTGTTGTCTTGCATGTCCCCTCTATCCAGTGCCCTCACAGCTCCCCAGACCTTAGGGGAGCCTCTCCTGCAGAGCTAACACTTGATCTCTTGAGAGTCCACAAGAGTTACTGTGTGGCTATTTCCTCTTGGCATGATGCAGTCAGTGGCAGCTTGAAACAGATTTGAGTGGCTGTGGTGACCTATAGAAGACCTTGGCCAGCCAGTGGGAGCAGAGACTGATCCTGACTCTTTTGCCTACTTGTAGGACCTTTTTCCTCCTACAGGGCTGCCTCTTCCAGGCTTGATATGATGCTATGTGCCTGGTCTAATTACAGCTTGTTATGCAATGTTTGGTTGATGTCCCTGGAAAGCCTGCTCTTTTCTGAAGGGAAGCCAGAGGAGAGGTGGGTCTGAGGGAGAAGGAAGATTAGGGGAGAGCCTGAGGGAAGGGGAAGGAGGAGAAACTGCAATCGGGATATAATGTGTCACACAAGAAGAGAAAAAGATCTTGGCCAACAAACATGGTGATGAAGTGAGCAGAAATATATATGTCTTCTTCAATTCCTTCAAACTAAAACGTTCATTCTAAAAAGTAAGGGGAGGCTCCTGCGATTTGGGAAGTAAACATACCTTGTTATGTCTGAGAAAGCTGAACTGTACAAGTTCCTTTTCAGGATTATAGAAGCCAAAAACTACTTAAGAAGGAACCTCTGTAACAAAATTGGAGCAAGATCCTTGAACCTATTGAGTCACCAGAGATACAGCTTTTGTTAGCCGAGAAGGTGTTTGGGTAGGCTTTTCAGCCGTATGGCTGCTTTGTGTCATCCTTGCTCCTGTAAGTGATCCCTCACCTCTACTCCTATTAGAAAATAATGTAATATAAAATTAAGTAGTTAAACCAGGTGGTGGTAGCACACATCTTTAATCCCAGCACTTGGGAGGCAGAGGCAAGCAGGTTTTTATGATTTCAAAGCCAGCCTGGTCTACAGAGGGAGTTCCAGTACAGCCAGAGCTAAGCAGAGAAATCCTGTCTACAAAAACAAATACAGTGGTGGCACACGCCTTTAATCCCAGCACTTGGGAGGCAGAGGCAGGCGGATTTCTGAGTTCGAGGCCAGCCTGGTCTACAGAGCGAGTTCCAGGACAGCCAGGGCTATACAGAGAAACCCTGTCTCGAAAAACCAAAAAAAAAAAAAAAAACAAATACAGGGGCTGGAGAGATGGCTCAGCCGTTAAGAGCACTGACCACCACGCCGGGCGGTGGTGGCGCACGCCTTTAATCCCAGCGCTTGGGAGGCAGAGGCAGGCGGATTTCTGAGTTCGAGGTCGGGGCTAGCCTGGTCTACAGAGTGAGTTCCAGGATAGCCAGGGCTACACAGAGAAACCCTGCCTCTAAAAACAAAAAAAAAAAGAGCACTGACCACCCTTCCAGAGGTCCTGAGTTCAATTCCCAGCAACCACATGGTGGCTCACAACCATCTGTAATGAGATCTGATGCCCTCTTCTGGGGTGTCTGAAGACAGCTACAGTGTACTTATATATAATAAATAAATAAATCTTTCAATAAAATCTTTTTTAAAAAAGTGTTTAAAAAAAAAGACAAATACAGTAGTTCACCAAGTTGAATTTTGGTATTAGGTCATGAGTTCCCTTTCTTGGGTAAGTAGATGTGTGTGTGTGTGTGTGTGTGTGTGTGTGTGTGTGTGTGTTGTCTTACAGGAAAACTTTCTTAAATGACTTGTATTTAAGGTTGTGAAAAACTGCCAAACTATTCCCATAAGTTTATATATTTGAATGCTTGGTCCCTAGCTGGTGAAATTGTTTTAAGGATTAGGAGGAGGTGTGGCCTTGTTAGAAGTGTGGCACTGGAGGTGAGTTTTGAGGTTCTTTCTTTTTCTTTTTCTTTCTTTCTTTCTTTCTTTTTTTTTTTTTTTTTTTTTGGTTTTTCAAGACAGGGATTCTTCATGTAGCCCTTGCTGTCCTGGAACTCTGTAGACCAGGCTGGCCTCAAACTCAAAAAGATCCAATTGCCTCTGTCCACCCCCCAACTCCCCACCCCCAGTGCTAGGATTAAAGGTATGAGCCACTGTTACCTAACTGAGTTTTGAGGCTTCAAAAGCCCAGGTCAGGCCCAGTCACTCCCTTTCTGCTTCCAACTTTCAGATTAGGATATAAACTCTCAGCCACTGGTTCAAGGCCATGCCTGCTTGTCTGCTGCCTTGCTTCCTGCCATGATGGTCACGGACTCACTGTCCGAAACGATAAGCAAGTCTCCAATTAAGTGCTTTCTGTTAGGAGAATACCTTGGGCATAGTGTCTCTTCACAGGAATAGAAAACTAAAACAGGCCCTAATCAACAGCTGCTGCTGCCCATCTTGTGGCTAACGTCTAGTGGGTGGTAAGTCAGGTCAGACTGAAGCTCTGCCTTGTGGTTCTCTGACAGTCAGTGCTAATGAACATCTTCTCATGTATTTATGGCTACTTTCTATCATCGTGTATATTTTTCTTTTTCTTCTTTGTCTTCTTTGTCTTGGTCTTTTTCAAAGTAGAGTTTCTCTGTGTATCTCTGACTGTTCTGGAACTTGCTCTGTAGACCAGCTGGCCTCCAGCTCACAAAACCCCACCTGCCACTGCCTCTCAAGTGTGGGAGATTAAGAACACAACTTATGTTTTTCATCTCTAGGTCACACCAGAAATTTTTGCCATTTTAGCAACAGTAAGTCAGCCAATCCATGAGCCATCTAACCCATTTTTTTTCCTTGTTTTTATTAAGTGAAAGTTCTGAGCCAGGAGTTATGGCACACACCTTTTATCTTAGATCCACTGGGACTGGAGTTAGAAATGATTATGAGCTACCATGTGGTTACTAGGAACTGAATCCAGGTCCTCTGGAAAAGTGACCAGTGCTCTTACCGCTTAGCTATCTCTCTAACTCCATCATTGCTCTTTGCATTTTTAAGACTTATTTGATTCAAGAAAAGTAATGTAAGAAGTCTAATTTATAACATTAATACTTTGGTTACTTATGTGTTTGGTGTCCTGTATAAGAAACCATTGCCTAAAACTAGGCTAGGGAGTGGTGCTATGCACCTTTAATCCCAGAACTCAGGAGGCAGAAGCAAGAAGATTTCTGTGGGTTCCAGGCCAGCCTGGTCCACAGAATGAGTGTGAGAATAGCCAGGGCTGCACAGAGAGAAACCCTGTCTCAGAAACCCTGTCTCAAACAAACCAAAAACGAGGAGGAGGAGGAAGAAGAGAGTTTATATAAGTATATTTTATTTTAAGTATACGTTTATTAAGTATAGTTTTATACTTAGCCATTGGGACCAGTGAGATTGTCCAGTAAGTAAAAATACCTGTTATCATGCCTAAAAATATAGGGGCTGGTGAGATGCCTCAGAGAACAGGCTGCTCTTTCAGGGATACCAAGTTCAATACCAGGACCCACATGGCAGCTCACAAGCATGTATAAAGGGGTCTGGTGCCCTCTTCTGGTGTAATGACTGGCAAACAAGTCTCTGAGCTGTCCAAAAAGGGGAAACACTCAAACACACACACACACACACACACTCTCTCTCTCTCTCTCTCTCTCTCTCTCTCTCTCACACACACACACACACACACACACACACACACAGTGAGAGAGTTGGTAAAACAAAGCTCTAACGAGCTTCAACAACTTTATTTCTTCTCCCAAAGCTTATATATACCAGCAAAATCTTTCAAGCAATATAAAAATTACAATGTAGTTATGTTCTGTTTTTCTTTAAGTGAATAAGTCCAATGGAATTAAAAAACATGTTCAGTTACAGAGCAGAGAGAGAGAGAGAGAGAGAGGAGGCTGTGTCTGGCTCCCACTCTCACAGCCATTGTAGTACATTGAGCTCCACAGAGAAGGCGCCAGGGCAAGCGAGAGCTGGACGGGCACTGGGTGACTCTGTGCCTCACGGAGGTAAATCAACTAAACATGGGCAAAGGAGATCCCAAGAAGCCGAGAGGCAAAATATCCTCATATGCATTCTTTATGCAAACCTGCTGGAAGGAGCATAAGAAGAAGCACCCGGATGCTTCTGTCAACTTCTCAGAGTTCTCCAAGAAGTGCTCAAAGAGGTGGAAGACCATGTCTACTAAATAAAAGGGGAAATTTGAAGATATGGCAAAGACTGACAGGCTCGTTATGAAAGAGAAAAGAAAACCTACATCCCCCGAGAAGGGGAGACCAAAAAGTTCAAGGACCCCAAGGCACCCAAGAGGCCTCCTTCGGCCTTCTTCTTGTTCTGTTCTGAGTACCACCCCAAAATCAAAGGCGAGCATCCTGGCTTATCTGTAGGTGATGCTGCAAAGAAACTAGGAGAGATGTGGAACAACACTGCAGTGGATGACAAGCAGCCCTATGAGAAGAAGGCTGCCAAGCTGAAGGAGAAGTATGAGAAGGATATTACTGCCTACAGAGCTAAAGGAAAACCTGATGCCGCGAAAAAGGGGGTGGTCAAGGCTGAGAAGAGCAAGAAAAAGAAGGAAGAGGAAGATGAGGAGGATGAGGAAGAGGAGGAAGAAGATGAAGATGATGAATAAGTTGGTTCTACCTCAATTTTTTTCTTGTCTATAAAGCATTTAACCCCCCTGTACACAACTCGCTCCTTTTAAAGAAAAAAAAATTGAAATGTAAGGCTGTGTAAGATTTGTTTTTAAACTGTACAGTGTGGTTTTTTTGTATAGTTAACATACTACCGAATGTGTCTTTAGATAGCCCTGTCCTGGTGATATTTTCAATAGCCACTAACCTTGCCTGGTACAGTCTGGGGGTTGTAAATTGGCATGGAAATTTAAAGCAGGTTCTTGTTGGTGCACAGCACAAATTATATATGGGGACAGTAGTTTGGATTTTGTTTTTTGTTTGTTTTCTTTTGGTTTTATTTTGGGATTTTATTTTTTTCTTCTTCAGTTGTCTCTGATGCAGCTTATACAAAGATAATTGTTGTTCTGTTAACTGAATACCACTCTGTAATTGCAAAAAAAAAAAAAATGTGGTGGTTTTGTTGACATTCTGAATGCTTCTAAGTAAATGCAATTTTTTATTTAAAAAATATTCCTTAATATCTTTACATGATTAAATATTTTATATAATACATGTAAAAGAAAAATTATCCCCAAGAACCTACATACAATCGTATCTAAGCAACTTGTTAATAGATTAACAAAGTGTAAGCAAGCAAGATATTTTTTCTCACTCAGTTTCTCTTACTGGCAGGCTGCAATTTGCTGTTACAAAGAAAGGATCAATTATTTTATTATTTATCTTAAAAAGCAATCTTATTAAAATCTTAAAAGAATCACAAATCTGCACATATATATATATATATATATATACATATACAATCCGTCATCTCTATTTATTTTAAATCCTCAGGGTGTGCACATACTTATTAACAATTTTTTAATTAAATCAGTCCAGGAAGCTGAGGGAAAAACTGGGTATGAGAGATTAATCATCACCTTGTTCACCAGCCCAGACTTAGCAAGGAAGGCAAGTCAGCTAGTGCTAGATGGGCTATCATTGTTCTTGTTCCCTGACTTCAAAAGATCCCTGGATCAACTATTTAGTGCCTTTCTGAGCTCTTTAAAATTGTTCCCCAAGATTTTCTACATCAAAGCCACTACAAAAAAAAAAAAAGACCCAAATGCTGGGATTAAAGGAACACGCCACCGTGCTGAGTTTTATTTTATTTTATTTTGTATGCATGGTATGTGTGTGTGCAGGTGCATGTGCATGGGGTGTGTGTTTGTGTTTGCATGCGTCCCATGGCATATATGTGGAGATCAGAGGACAATCTACAGGAATCAGCTCTCAGCTTCTATCATGTGGATTCCAGGAACTGAACCCAGGTCCTCAAGTTTGGTGGCAAGCACCCTTTTCTTATGAGGTATCTCACTAGCCTTTTTGTTGTTATCTTTTTTTTTCCCCAAGACATGTTTTTTCTGTGTAGCCCTGGCTGTCCTGGAACTCTCTGTGTAGACCAGGCTGACATTAGAGGTTCAACAGTAATCTGTTTGCTGTTCCTACTATGTTGTCCTGGCTGGCCTGGCATTCTTTATGTAGCTCAGGCTGGCCTTGAGTTCTTGGCAGTATTCCTACCTCAGCTTCCCTAATGCTGGAATTATATGGAGAAGCCACCAGGCCAGTTTTATTCATTTTTGGGTTTAGTGCACTTTAAAAGTTAGTTTTTCTTTTTAATGTGGGGGAGCATATGTGTGTGTTGGATATGGAACCCAAAGTTTTATGCACACTAGGCAAACACTCAACCAAATTACATCCTTTAAATTAAATATCCTTCAGTACTTGGAACATTTTGAGAACAGAGAATTTGAGTCTAAGGCAGGACTTCCTCGGGGATAGTTTCTAATAATTTATTCATTTCCAATTTATAAGTCAGGCTTTCTTGTTTTTGAAGACTGATATATCTGATAAATTGCTTCATGTGGCTAAACTCATCATTAACTCACCCTCAAAGTAACAGCAAAGGAGGAATTTATGCATTGCAGAACTTCAAACGACCAAACATGGTGTCAATTTAGATTTAAAAAAAAAAAAAGGTAGCACCAAGTGCCACAGTAAAGTCCCTTACTTTAAAAGAGCTTGCATCCAGAGGGAGGTGCAAATTATCTTTGTGATAGACAAGTACCCCCATTTAGATAAGCTCTCAGTAAAAAAGATTAATTATGGACTTTATATGAGGGTTTAAGAGAAAATTAGGGGAAATTTCTATGCCGGGTCGTCTGTGGAGCAGGGGAGCGAAGTAGAGAGCTGCTACTAACCCCACTCTGGGCATGGATGAACAAGCCACTCTTAGCTCTCAGAGGACTGTCCACTGGCTTCACTGGAGGGGCGGGATTTGGGGGGCCAAGGTGAAGGGACTGGGAATATAGTAGAGAAGCTAGAAAAAAGAAAAACAACCAAAAACAGGTGTTGCTATTGTAATTAGAGTTGCCGCCAGGCTCAACTTGGACTAGAAGAGCTGGGTAAGGGACAGCCCTGGTCATTGATGGACAGCTCCCTATCAGCTCTGCCTAGGCCCGCCCACTCTGTTCCTCTCGCGTGGTCTGAGTTCTCGTCGGCCCGCAGGGGCCGACGGGAACGGCGGCCGTACTAAAGAGGGCCGACATGGCGGCGGCGGCGGCTTCGCTTCGCCGGTCGGTGCTGGGCCCGCGGGGCGTGGGGCTTCCAGGTGCAAGTGCTCCGGGCCTGCTGGGCGGCGCGCGGCCCCGGCATCTTCCATTGCGGACACCGCAGGTGAGTACTGGCGCGGGCCCCGTCCATCGCGCGCCCCTCAGCCCTGAAGGTCACGGCGGGGAGGCTACGGGCGCGCGCCGGCATCGGTCTCCTACGTTCCCCCTACGACTCGGCAGGGTCCCCGCTGACGTGCCGGCACACTCGGGAAGCCAGTCTGGGTGCCCACACCTTGTCTGAGCGACAGGGCATGTTGCTCAGAGCCCAGGGTCCGGCTGTGGTGGGGTTGGGACGGGGGATTCCTGCGAAGGGCTCGCCCAGAACGACCTCCGAAGCCAGCTGTCTTGACCTGGCTGATGACCTGAAGTGACCCCAGCCTGACCTCAGCGGGCTGCGGGTGACCTTGGTCTGCTGCAGTACTCTTGGTCCCTTAGGCTTGTCTCCTGGTTTAAGGTCCACGAGCATTCTTCATTTGCCCTACAGAGCCGAGCTGTGGCCGAGGAGTCGGCTGCAGTAAGGGATCCAGCAGGCAGTGGGCATAGTGTGCCTTTGGCGCCCTGCGTGCGGTGGTGGCCAGTGCTGAGTGGAGGTTGAGCGTAAGAGATGGACGCTCATTCAGATCCCCAGGTGGGCTGGTGGGGTCTTGGCAGGTGCTGAGCGGGGCTCTTGCAGGCAGTGTCCTTGTCCTCGTCCTCGAAGTCTGGCCCTTCTCGAGGCCGAAAGGTGATGCTGTCAGCGTTGGGCATGCTGGCAGCAGGGGGTGCAGGGCTAGCTGTGGCCCTTCATTCTGCCGTGAGTGCCAGTGACCTGGAGCTGCACCCCCCCAGCTACCCATGGTCTCACCGTGGCCTCCTTTCCTCCTTGGACCACACCAGGTGGGTGTGTTGCGGCGGGCTGGGGGTGGAAGTTTCTGGGACAATTGGAATCCTCAGTTCTTCAAATCCTTTCTCTCTTTAGCATTCGTAGGGGTTTCCAGGTATACAAGCAGGTGTGCTCTTCCTGCCACAGCATGGATTATGTGGCTTACCGCCACCTGGTGGGAGTGTGCTACACGGAGGACGAAGCTAAGGCGCTGGCTGAGGAGGTGCGGTGGGGTGAGGCTGGGGAGTCCGCAAGAGAAGGTGGAGGATACAGGGATTGTGGTTTCAGCTGTGAGGGACTAAAGGATTGTGATGGGGTTCTTGGTGGCAGGTGGAGGTCCAGGATGGCCCTAATGAGGATGGGGAGATGTTCATGCGGCCGGGGAAGTTGTCTGACTATTTTCCAAAACCATACCCCAATCCTGAGGCTGCAAGAGCTGCTAACAATGGAGCTTTACCCCCTGACCTCAGCTACATCGTTCGAGCTAGGTACTTGGACTGCCCAGAGTGTGGGGCTAGAAACAGGGAAATCAGCTTTGTGTTAAAGACTAAGCTATGGGTCTGATTCTAGGCATGGTGGTGAGGACTATGTATTTTCCTTGCTCACTGGCTACTGTGAGCCTCCCACTGGGGTGTCATTGCGAGAAGGCCTCTATTTCAACCCTTACTTTCCTGGCCAGGCCATTGGCATGGCTCCTCCCATCTACACAGAAGTCTTGGAGTATGATGATGGTGAGTGTTCTTTACCGTGGGTTCTCTTCTACTCTAAGCATGCTCCCCGGATATTCCTGGGTCTGGGGGTATGTCTCCCTTCTCACCTGGAGAGCTCGTTGACTGCCTATCTAGAAAGGCTTTGGGGACAGCTTTCTTAGTCCTGTAAGGTTCCTATCCCTTTGAAGCCATATTATAGATATAGCTAATCCCTGCCTCTGTGCACCGAGGGTTACGCTGGATTGGTCCAAGCCCCCAAAGGTAGCCTCACTATTTGTTCTTGGCCCAGGCACCCCAGCTACCATGTCACAAGTAGCCAAGGATGTCGCCACCTTCCTTAGATGGGCATCGGAGCCAGAACATGACCATCGAAAACGCATGGGGCTCAAGGTAAATGGTTGGGCCAGGGTCACAGTGGGCAATGAAAAAGGGTCTTTCCTGTATCTTTTCTGAGCTTTCTTTGTTCCCAGATGTTGTTGATGATGGGCTTGCTCCTGCCCCTGACCTATGCCATGAAGCGGCATAAGTGGTCAGTCCTGAAGAGTCGAAAGCTGGCTTATCGGCCACCCAAGTGACCCCATTCAGAATCTGCTTGTCATCTTGTCTGAACAAGCTCTCAGCAATCCAGGAACAGTCCGAGGCCTTTTCAGGCCTGGCCCCTTTTCATCAGATACAAGGGCCAGGAAACCAGACTCTTGCTTCTGATCTTCCTTCAGCCCTCATTGTGGGAATAAATTAAGTTTCTCAACATACACATTTTAGCTGTTTAATGACTGAAACACACATTTCAATGGAACCCTGGGACCCATATTTCTCCACAATATTGTTTCCTATACTGCCCAGTATCTGGGAGTTATTGATATGAGCCAGAATACAAAAACTGCATGGGAGAGATGGCTCAGTGGTTAAGAGCACTAGCTGCTCTTCCAGAGGACCTGGGTTCAGTTCTCAGCACTCACATGGTAGCTCAAAACCATCTGTAACTCCAGTTTTTAGGCCTTCAAAGGCACTGCATGAATGTAGTACAAAGGTGTCCATGTAGGCCAAATACCCATGTACATTGTTTTTTAAAGATGTATTTATTTTTTATATGTACATACACTGTAGCTGTCTTCAGACACCCCAGAAGAGAGCAGATCTCATTATGAATGATTGTGAGCCACCATTTGGTTGCTGGCTCAACTCCTGGTTGAACTCAGGACCTCTAGAAGAGCAATCAACAGCTGAGCCATCTCTCTAGCCCCGTACATTTTTTTAAAAAAAGAAAATCTGAAGTTTTTTAAAGAAAAAGGCAGCACCATTGAGCAGAGTAGGTGTGCCTTGGGAGAGGTAGAAAAGGGCTATAAAGAGTGTGAATAACTGCTTCCGTGCTGAGGCAGTAGAGAACCTTTAGCAAGTAGAAGACTTGGGACAAACAGCAGCACTGTCTGGGGGGATGGGAAAGTTCTCAGACAAGTCAAGCAATTGGGAGTAGACAGAGGGTACCTGCATGTCTTTTAGTCTTGGCTGGACAGATAAGGGGTTGTGCTGGAGATGTATTTATCAGGGAACAATATCTAGTAGTCTATAATGTAGCTACATAGTACATCTAGGCCAAACTGACAGTTACTAGCTTCATAAAGCATCTTGGAACCTAGAGCAATGTGAGAGATGATTGTCAGGAAGATCACAAAGACAGGAGACTCAAGACTACCAGTGCTAAAACACCCTAAGTGGGGAATGAAAAATACTCAATCCGCTCTTGGTATCCTGGCTGAAGCAGCTAAAAATAATAGTGATTGCCATACAGGAAGATTTGAGAAGGGCAACAATAGGGCCAGGGTTAGTGATAGGAACTCCTAGCGGGTCAGCAGTATGGGGAACCTCCATAGGCTCAGAAGCTCTATAAAGTGGCAACAGTGTTGTGGTCTATGACCACTGGGACTTAATTCTAAGTGCACTCTTCAATAGTCTCCTGCTGTGGCTTGGGGAACCCCACCAGCTCCTGATGGGCAGAACCTTGTTTCCATGCTCTCGGGGAGCTGGGCTAGTACAACTCTGCAGCCAAGAACAGAACACAGGCTGGCTCTTGGGTGTCTTTAATGACTGGCTTGTGGCCCCTGTTCTCTAACACTGGCACTTCTGTCCCCAACAAGCAGCGGTCCCCTGCGAAGTTCAAGTGGTGGTGGTTGAGCCTGCGACAGGAGGGCCATATTCTCATATTCACCTGAGGAAGAAGATAGGTTACTCCTGTTTATTCGACACTATATCCCCTCATCCCCACCCAGCTTCTTCTACCTTTGGTGGCTTCTAGGTGGAAGCTGCAGTAAGGGGATCCCAAGCACAGGGCCTTTGGGTGCTACACATCTCACAGCCGGGACGGTTTG